>VHKM01000493.1:885000-2085000 GCA_007210695.1 Neogobius melanostomus
AGAGAGAGAGAGAGAGAGAGACAGAGAGAGAGACAGAGAGAGAGACAGAGAGAGAGACAGAGAGAGAGAGACAGAGAGAGAGAGACAGAGAGAGAGAGAGAGTACCAGCATGGTACTGTTCATATGGGCGCGGGGCGGGTTGTAAAAATAGAAACAATGTTGCAGAGCGGGCCGGGTCGGGTTAGAACCTGTTCCAAATGCGGGACCCGCGGGCCGGAAAAAAAAAAAACCCTGACCCGCGCATCACTAATGTGCTACTCCTATCAGTAACCCAGTGTCTGCGTGAATAGTGAAATACCTCCACAGTGTCGGGCAGCGCAGCGTCCAGCATGGTCAGGATTGTCAGGTACGTGCCCAGGTACGGCACCACTCCAGAGGACGTGCTCTGCCAAAACAGGCCACATGTTACTCACAGGTGTGTCAAGTGTGTCCTAAATAACAATGTTTTGTCCAGGGTGAATCACAAGTCCCCATTAGCCTGACTACGGTGGCTTCATGTTCTGTCCCCAGAGAATGAGCAGATGAGTCATAAAAGACAGTGGTGGGGGCTATTATTACCGACCCATATAATCCCGAGGATCATTGGAGACGTGTGGAGCTAAAGATAGGTTTGCAGGCCCACAGATCCTCCTCCCTCGCTTGGTGAATACAGCTCTCATGTGGCCTTTTTAGCATGTGCCACATTTAGCATGTGGCACTTCTTTCTTTCTTCAATATGCTTTCTCTAAAAGCTCCCTTCGGTAAGACACAAGATCCTATTGTAAATGTACTGTATTTCACAATTTGTCATGGCAACAAACCCAGGTAGATAGTCTTCTTTCGTCAACATTTAGTTAATAAATAAATACAGTCACTCTTATAAAATGATGTTCTCAGCTGCTGAACTCATGAACCCATTTAAATCTATGTCAAGTAATAAAGTAAAGCACAGACATGCAACAGAGTGCTGTGCTAAAGCAATCAACTACAGCGGACTGTGTACAACACTTTCTACAACAACCAGTCGATTAAGGATTCAGTTACGTTTTTTGTGTTTAATATTTGAAGCACAGACACAGCTTCAAGAATAGCAATGTGCTGCACAATAAAGCTATAGTTAAAGCAACAGTCTGTAATATTGCAAAATGAGGAGAGAGAGGAATTTTAAAGAAAGTGATTAAGCTCCCTTCCCTTTTCCTCCTGATTGGACCTGAAAGCATCTCTTCGTTCCCTGTGCACCTGATTGACCGGCCGGTTCACAGGAAAACCTGTCTCGTTGGTCAAAGTTATGGCAACGAGGATTCTGATTCGTTTCTAAGATCAGCAAAGTGAGGGACATTAGAAAATAATACAATTATCTAATATTACTTATGTTACATCAAATTGCGGCCAATAATGAGCAATCTATTAGATTTGTAAAACATTTAAACTTACAAACTATCTCTTTAATTAATGTCCTCTCAATGGCCTATTTTTCCCCTTTTAACCTGGACAGTCGAATTGACATTTCATAAGCTCCTTTACAGGGCAGTCACAGAGTGGCCGCTGTTGTACATGTTTTTAGTGACATGACACGGAGAGAACATTGAAACTTCACACAGAGTGGGTCATTTTTCAGGACAGGTGTTAAATAGCAGGTGCAAGCTGAAAAATAAAATGTGCTAGTTCGCAGGCAATGTTGCACCTAATTAACCGTTTGAAACTGCATTTGTATTACAGTATTAAGACCGCAAATCTGATATGAAAATAGGAGAATGATGCGTCAGAAAATAATGGGCTGGGCGATATATCGATATTTAAGATATATCGATATATATTTTAAATGAGATATGGAATTAGACCATATCGCGTATATCGGGATATACAGTAGATAAGCTATTAAGTTAACAAAAAGAAACGGGTAATCTCAAGCTGATTTTGAAAAAAGGTTATCTTAAACTGAGCACTTTATTTTGTTATCTCTTTATATATAAATGCTGCCCTCAGAAAAAGATTGACCTATTTTATTTTATAGGCTATTTTTATCCAAAATATTTTTTTTTATTTAAATGTGCATCTTACGGAGCTTTGTTATACAGTGCTTATGTTTACACTTTATAGTGAGTTTTCAATAAAACTACTCGTATTTGACTTTGACTTAACATTTCACAGCTCTCACTTTGCGGAAAAATATCAGGATATATTTCGTATATCGATATTCAACCTAAATATATCGGGATATGACTTTTGATCCGTTTCGCCCAGCCCTAGTACAAATGACTCGGCTGCCCCCCCCAACAGTCACTGTGCTGCTTTATTCTAGTGTGTACTCTATGCCAGTCTTTACAATTCTAATGTAACCTAGGAATATATTTGATGAAACTGTAGTGAGTTTGACATGTAACCCGTGAAGGATGTGAATATACACATTTGTTTTGTTCAGTAGTGCTAATAAATGGACGTGCACCGGTCTTTCACTCAGACTGTTAACTGTGCCACATCACATTGGATCATATTCCAGCTGTATTTATGAATGTGTCCTGGCAACGTGTCGAGCTCCCGGTGAGTCAAACCGGGTTGAATTTTACCCCGAAGCATGCTGCCTCACCATCTGCCTGGAGATCGGACACCTCTTGGATATCTTCGGCGACACGCTATCCACGCTGGCTGGACTTCCCTCCTGCCACACAGAACCAGAGTCAGCACACTTCGCAGCGTCTCTATTGCACATTAAGTCCACGGTTTGTTTATGAGAAGCCCGTGTTGTTGGAGAAAACGGCTTGCAAAAGCATGTCAGGGAGACTTGCGAAACACAGTGGGAGCTGAACATTAACCTGAGTGTCCGGTTTATAGGTTTTCTTGTTAAAAAGTAAAGGGATATGTCAGTGCATGTTCTAATGTAGCGTATGTGCAACCTTTGTCAAGACAAACTCAGACACTCCTCCTGCACAAACGTTTTGGAAAAAAAAGTTGAAATCAGTATTTTTTTTATTTGGGGTCACGGCTTTGTCCCGGATTTGATGTTGAAAGGTGAATCCCAAAACCGCGGAGATAAGCGCTTAACTGCACCTGTATAAATGAGTCATTGTATTTGAACAGCCAAAAGAGAGCCCTTGTGGGACACGCCTACATTACACAATGATAAAAAAACACACACAAAAAAACCAGAAATCTGGTTGGGAGTTAGCGCTGTGATTTGTAAGATTGAGTTTGTAAAGAAAACGGGGGGAAAAAAGTA
Source organism: Neogobius melanostomus (assembly GCA_007210695.1). Taxonomy (NCBI): domain Eukaryota; kingdom Metazoa; phylum Chordata; class Actinopteri; order Gobiiformes; family Gobiidae; genus Neogobius; species Neogobius melanostomus. The sequence continues at coordinate 888,197 of VHKM01000493.1, forward strand.
TTGGCTGAGATGTATTGTTGATTTAGTGCGGCTCCACGGGTGGTGACTGAATGAAAGAGAACACGCTGAGCCCGGGGCCTTTAGTTTCCTATTAAGACTCTCTTCAATACATGTCACTGCAAACTGCAACCCACACAAGCATTTTCTGTAACGAGTAAGTAAGTTCATACTCGCTGCGGTGAGGTTAACTATTTGTCAATAAGTGCACATTTATAAGTTACTCACCACTTCCACAAGCTCGCCTTTGCTCATGACACAGTTTTCGTCTGGGAACGTTTCGCAGAGGTTTTCAAATGTGGCCATGCTATCCCTGTAGAAACAAACAACAGGATAATATGTCAAGTACAGTCGGGAGAAAAAGGAAGAGGACGCCAAGGAATTTCATTGCATGGTGTAATCATACATTTTAGCCCTATTATAATAGGGCTAAAATATTCATTAATAATTATTAACGAATAAAGTTGTTGTTGTTGTTGTTGTTTTACTTGTTGAGATTCAGCATTTGACCTGTCACCAGTTTGACTTTAAACAAATTTAAAAGCTTCTTGGAAAAAACGTAAAAAAATAAAAAATAATAAATAAATAAAAAAGTGACACAAACACAGCCAAACAGGTGATGAAAAAGTGATGACAAAGAAACAAAAACACGACAAAAAAGTGATGAAAAAGTGACAAAAACACGACAAAAAATGATGAAAAAGTGATGAAAAAGTGACAAAAACACGACAAAAAAGTGATGAAAAGTGATGAAAAAAGTGATGAAAAAGCAACAAAAAGTGACAAAAACACGACAAAAAATTATGAAAAAGTGACAAAAAAGTGACAAAAACACAACAAAAAATGATGAAAAAGTGACGAAAAAGTGACAAAAAGTGATGAAAAAGTGACGAAAAAGTGACAAAAAAGTGATGAAAAAGTGACAAAAACACGACAAAAAATGATGAAAAAGTGACAAAAAAGTGACAAAAAGTGACAAAACACGACAAAAAATGATGAAAAAGTGACAAAAAACTGATGAAAAAGTGACAAAAAGTGACAAAAACACGACAAAAAATTATGAAAAAGTGACAAAAACAAAAATGATGAAAAAGTGACAAAAAAGTGACAAAAAGTGACAAAAACACGACAAAAAAGTGATGAAAAAGTGACAAAAAAGTGACAAAAAAGTGATGAAAAAGTGATGAAAAAGTGACAAAAACACGACAAAAAATTATAAAAAAGTGACGAAAAGTGACGAAAAAGTGACAAAAAAGTGACGAAAAAGTGACAAAAAGTGACAAAAACACGACAAAAAATTATGAAAAAGTGACAAAAACACAACAAAAAATGATGAAAAAGTGACAAAAAAGTGACAAAAAAGTGATGAAAAAGTGATGAAAAAGTGACAAAAACACGACAAAAAATTATAAAAAAGTGACGAAAAAGTGACGAAAAAGTGACAAAAAGTGACGAAAAAGTGACAAAAAGTGACAAAAACACGACAAAAAATTATGAAAAAGTGACAAAAACACAACAAAAAATGATGAAAAAGTGACAAAAAAGTGACAAAAACACGAGAAAAAAGTGATGAAAAAGTGACAAAAAAGTGATGAAAAAGTGATGAAAAAGTGACAAAAACATGACAAAAAATTATAAAAAAGTGACGAAAAAGTGACAAAAAAGTGACGAAAAAGTGACAAAAAGTGAAAAAACACGACAAAAAAGTGATGAAAAAGTGACAAAAAAGTGATGAAAAATTATAAAAAAGTGACGAAAAAGTGACAAAAAAGTGATGAAAAAGTGATGAAAAAGTGACAAAAGGTGACAAAAACACGACAAAAAGTGATGAAAAAGTGACAAAAAAGTGATGAAAAAGTGACAAAAAAGTGATGAAAAAGTGATGAAAAAAGTGATGAAAAAGCAACAAAAAGTGACAAAACACGACAAAAAATTATGAAAAAGTGACAAAAACACGACAAAAAATTATGAAAAAGTGACAAAAAAGTGATGAAAAAGCAACAAAGGCAACAAAAACACGACAAAAAATGATGAAAAAGTGACAAAAAAGCGGCGAAAAAGTGACAAAAATGTGGGGGAAAACATAGCCAAACAGGTGACAAAAAGTGATGAAAAAGCAACAGAAAAGTGATAAAAACAGGACAACAAAGAGGCGACAATGTGAGCTTTCAAATGAGGCGTTACCCTTGCCTAAGCTCCAGTCAAGGTAGATTTGGGTAAAGCAGAACTGGAGAAAACGCGCTCGGTTAGGGCGGGGGTTAGGAGGATAATAACACAGGTTTAACTGTTACATTTGGTCACATGCTTTACGGCCTGGTCTTTATAGCTTCATTTTGTTTCTCTGTCCATGACCTGACTCCAAACACTAAGGAGGCAGATATTTCAGCTTTACACCTACTGTTTGGAGCCACTGTGCGATCAGAGTTCAGCACCTCCATTTAAAAACAGTTTATGTAGCACGGCAATAAAGCAGTTAAAGCGCGATGACCTTACACTCACCGGTTTACTGCAGCCCAGGACTTTCGCAGCCTGTAAACAGCATTGGACTGGAGCGCGGACAGGATAGCTTTGAGGGAAGAGAAGTTTTTCAAGCGCCGGCATTCCTGAAAATGGGGAAACGGTATTTACATTATTAGCTGTGCACATGTTACCACTAACCAATCGAAAATATTTCACTGTGAGCTTAAACAACCCTAGGTATTTAAAAGTACAATTTACTGTCTGTGCCAACCTGTGCCACTCGGACCCACTTCTCGATGATCCTGGCCCTCTGCGTGGCCGTGGTGGGGGGTCGGCGCGGGCATGAGGGGCTGGAGCTGGCGTCTGTAAACGGGCAGAGCAGCGACAGCATGACCTGGTTGGTGACGGCGTTAAACTGGGCTATGGTGGCCCGGATGGTGGGAGACATGTTCTCCTTCTTGTCTCGCTGCGACCACACACAGCCAAGACACTGGTACGGCACCACTTTGACGAATAACGCCTGCGAGATCAAAGAAGCAGGAATGACGTGTATTCATTTAAGACGCTCATGGAGGAAAGTGGGCACGTACGGCGTCTAGTCGAGTGAGTTGTTCGGCGATGGCGATAGTTGCGAAATCCATGACGTCGCTGAGGTCCAGAGAGTTTTCGCATCCGGAATCCTCATCAGTGGAGCAGTACTCGGCCTGGGCCAGCTCTAGTCGGGCTGGACTCACGTTGGCCTCGGCATCTAAGGAATGTAGAGAAATTTTATTAACCTACAAGAAACCTTCATCTTATTTTTAGTAAGTTTTTGCTATACTTTAGGAAGAACTGTCCAAACGTCACGAGCATTGCAACCCCATTTCAGATCAGACAATCCCACTAAGCGGCCCAGAAATAAGAATTTTTATATTAAGTTAATTTCAAGCTCTAGCCGATTTTCTTTCATATGACTGATGTGAAGACGGTAGTGCACCCCAACCTCACTTTGAGAACCACTGCCCTAACAAATGATGTGCAAACTGGCCGCTCAGCCTTGGTTCTAGTTTTGCTGCGATGCATTCGATTGACGATATTGTTCGCGCCAATCACCTTCTCTTTGGAACCTCCTGAGCAGGGCGTCCGCCTGCCCGGCCAGGGAGCAGAAGTTGGGCTGTGTGCGCATGCGCGAGTGCACGGCTGAGCTGATGGTCAGGTGGTCCAGCAGAAGCCTGAGCGCAGGGTGCAGAGGAGCGTCCCGGAAGTCCTCGCTGTAGTCGTCCAGCCAGGTCTGCAGCAGGTTTAACAGAGGCCTGCACAGGAGATTCAGCATTACACTTGAACTCTTATGAAAAGTCTTGTTAAGTGCGAGACTTCCTGTGGCACGTGGACCCACTGTGAGTTCAGTGATTATCTAATGGGAACGTAGAGCGGGTGGTGTTTCGTATACAAACACACGAGTAAAACCCCAAAAGACAGCATGAGGCTTCCAAATGAACTAAATCACTGAAATTTCCTTTATTCATTTATTTTTGTACAAGCGTATCATTTCAGCAACTACGTCTTCTTCAGCCACTTTAACCGTGTTTGTTAAGATCACAGAAAAAATATCTACATACACTTGATGCTTACTACTGAATGTAGATTTCTGTCAGATAAAGGGCAAGGACTGAAACGCCCCATTTGACGCAATAAATACATATTTTCCCTGGGAGCTACCTGGCTGTGTGGATTCTTCCTTTTCTTATAAGCTCATAAGGTCTTCGCAGTATCTTACCTGTTGTAGTGGTTTGGATCGTCCAGATCTGCAGCTGCACTGTCTCTGTAATAAACCAAGTGAAAACCAGGCAGAAATGAGAAAAAAAAACATAAACACACTGATCCAGCTATGGGCGCTTGGCTTTAATTATTATTTGTATGACCTGACAGGAGTTATTGTGAGGTGCCCACAGTCTGACTCACACAGAAGATAATGGTTGTTGTTGTGGCAATGGCTTGGTAACACGCACCCACTGAAGTGTAATTATGAGCACATTAAAGTTGGAGGGCACAGTGCACTGACAGGGAGACTATTTGAAGCATAACTGCAAAACAGGCACGTGCTAGTTTGAGCTGTATGTGGTGAAAGCTCAGAGCAAATATATGATCTAAGTTGTTTTTGTATTAGATGATTGTCACAAAGGTGTAGTTGCAGTTGTCCTGATCAGTTAAAGAGCTCGCTCAGCAACAGGCCACTCCATCGAGAGGCAGAGTAAACCATCCCTGCATGTCCCCGTCAAACTACTGAACCGAAAACTATCCAAAATCAACATCATCGATCTGTATTCAAGCTATTTTAACCGTAGGCACTCCTCTCTAGCCCCCGTACTCTGGTGTGTGGTTGTACCTGAGGAACAGCAGCTCTATGAGGGCTGATGCGGAGGTGAAGGTGCGGTAGGTGGACAGCAGGATCCTGCCGAAGTCCTGGTCCTGGTTTCGGGGTCCAGGAGGTGGTGGATCAGCTGGTTCAACTTGGCGGCCTTCAGGCGACGCACTTTACAGGTCCGGTACTGCACAAAGGCTGTGCACGGGGAAGAGGAAGGAACAGGCTCTCGAAGCAGTGTCACCCCGTAGACCGCATTGCCCTCTATCTCCTCGCCCCACTCCTGCACTGGGTTCTGGGGAGGTTAAGTTCAGTATATTTATCAAAAAATCTAGCTGTTGTATAAAACACCTTTAGTTTACTAACCAGAGACCATGGCAGTGCTTTAAAGCAGTGATTCTCCATTTATTTATCTTTACACCAAGCAGACTTAAGAAATATTAAGGCTCTTTTGAGTAGGCCTCTAGATCTACTGTATATCAGATACTTAACTTGACAAAACCAGGTCCAAAGTCCTGATGTATAGTAAAGCCTGAAGCACAGACATAGTGTAATGTTTGTAGACACAATGGAGCAGTAAAAATAGCAGCACACCAGCATGGCTTCAAGTTCCACTAAAAAGCAACTCAACTTTGATGCCAATTCAGGAATTTCTAAGACGTAATGTTTGCATCAGAACTGAAGCCCTATCTATGTGCACAAACAGGTTTGCATTAAAAGATAGTGTGCTCAAGTATCGTGATGCACACCTCTATCACGGGCTGGTATCTTTTTGTTTTGCACGAAGACCTAGATTTCTAAGAATTCATTTTGGCCATTGTACGGATGAAAAGCCTCATCAGAAGCTTCAAAGAGTCCCAGTAACAAGCTGCATTTACAAATGGAAATCATCGCTGAAATTCATGCACTTTTCTGTTGTGCTCAGCGGCCGAGCTGTTTGATGTCACGTCACTGTCATGATGATCGGTGTTCGGAATACTCAATAGCACAAACAATCAGCAGAGGACACGTGAATGGAAAATCAAGTTCATGCTTAGTGGACATGCAAATGAGTACAGAGAAAGACACCGGTTGGTCACAGTGTGTTCGCAATGTTAGAGCAATTGGCGCAACCGAATCAATTGAAATGGTTTAAATTGGGGTTGAACGAAAAAATGTCATATCTCGATATCAATATGATACGATATAACTATGGGTTAGGTGAAAACCACAAAAGAGTGCAGTTTTAGTAATGAAATCTATATTGTTTATATCTTGCTTTTTCGATTTTATTATCTTGAACGTTCATATCTCGATATTGATACGATAACGATATATCTTTCAGCCCCAGTTTAAATTAGCATATGACAATTTCGATCTTTCAATCTTTTCCCAAGTGTTAAAGCTCATGAACACTTCAAATGCTCACACTGATGAAGTGCAAATCTAATTCCAATAAGAGAAGTTAAATTATTGAACAGATGTTTCCTTCGGAACAAGTTGCAGAGTTCCTGGGATAAGATTTAGAGTCCCATTTTTTGGAAGTGGCAACAGTGCTTTTATATTCAGATTACATTATGGCAAAATAAATTGTGACAAATAGGGATAATCCTTTGGTCGTTCACTATGATTTTTCTTTCTTTTTCTTTTTTTTACACTTAAACACTAATACATAAATGAGCCAGTAAGTAAAGCCTTTCACTAAATCACTAAATCACTGGAAGCTGGATAAGTTTTCAGATCTGTAATAGTAATTTCAAATATGTCACTTTGCCCTGGAGACTCCTTATGATCTTGGGGGGGCCGTTCTTGTACAATAGGGTACATTCCCTAGACCCTACCCTCAAAGATGACTGCTCTGTTCCCAACCATAAAATAAGGGACACTGTAAAACAGCCCCTCCATTATATAACATGACTGCTACAGCTTTGGACGTGCTCATTCATCAGCTGTAAATGAAAGTGTACACAGACAAAACAGAACACACAGACACTCTTTTTAAACTTGTCTTGCTCTGTAGCCACTTGCATCAGCTTCAAGTCCATGCATTTTTTGCAGCATCTAGTGTCTGAATCACACAAGCCCCATTGTCCAAGCGTTCAACAACACTGCGGGAAGACACTGTTCTCTTGTTGTACCAAGCTTTGTTTAAATGTTAGTATGTTAGTGCCTTTAAGTTTGAGATATTGAAGTGGCTTTAATGTCTGTGTCAATAAGACCACTGCATTTGCTTTTATACTGACTGTATGCAAAAACCCAGTTTTATTAAAGTGATTTTTTTAACACAATACCCAGTATGCTACATAGTGCAAAATGACCCATGATGGTCCCTGCTGATCCATGGATGATCAGCTCGTTTGTATCTTCCCTAAAAATAATCAACAATATACATAGCCTACAAGTTAATCATGTTTTTACAGTGGGTTTTACACGTATCTACTACAGTTTAACGCAGTAGAATTGGGTCTGCTAGTCATATTTCTTTTTGGAAACGGTTCCTAACACTCTTGACTTGTTTTGATAATCTAACACAATGCCGAACAGTTTTAAATGATACTTATGCTATAACTTAATTGACACCAAGCGCCTCATAAAAGTAACAGGGAATACTCATGTGCGACTTACCATAGTCAGCTCCCATTTCCCCATTGCGGCTTATGGAGTTCTTTCCATCTCGTCTAGAATGTTTAGCAGAAAATACACTTTCAAAAAAAGAAGAAGAAGCTCAGGACTTCTAATTTAGGGCTGCATCTTAATTATGTAAAGTTAGTCTCTGTATATTTCTGAGCTGACTACATGCGCGCGCGTAAAGTTAGAAAAGTGTTTAGAAATCGCTGTTGGGTACATTTGCTCCTCGTCAACAAAAACAAAAGGCTGGTTCCGGGTCTTGGCTGTCCGCATGTGAACTTGCTGTGGCCGTGCTGAGTTGATGGAAAAAGTGGCGGACGCGACGCGGCGCTGGAGATGGAGACACTGCGGGTTTTATGCAGTGGGAGGGACGCGCTGCGCACTGGAGGGAGGAGGAGGAGGAGGAGTGGAGACACGGGGCCGACACAGGCTTTACGCACGAATCAAACGGTGATTATTTAAATGGGGGTAGAGAAGGATATTGTGTTATGGAGAAGGTAAATTCAGCTTTTGACACGTTTCGATATAGTTTCACAACATGGTTTATAACAGACGTGGCAGGAGTAACCTAACCTCGGATACTTTGGCACAGTGGGGGACTAAGCCTGGGAGAATTTCATTCCAGACCAATGAAATATTAGCCTACGCTTTTTCCCCATTTTTGCTGGGCTCTATGTTTTGTATAGCTTTTATATTTTGTAAGAAGATATTTGTTCTAGACATTCATATCACTCAAAAAATAAAACAATAAATAAATTATTAAAAAAATAGCATTCCAGTATTCAACACTTTCATTGCTATTTTAAATTCTTTTTTTTTTAAACTTCTTTCCTTTGCATTTATTCAAGGGATAGTTATATTTTCAGGAAATATGCCAGAAGAAGCACAACCTGCTGCTTCAAGATTTTTACAGACTTTTATCCTCTGATTTTTGATTGACTGAACAGTATCATGCTTCTTTGTTAACTGATTAATTTATGTCTATGGCCATCATGTGAGAGAATGATGAGACACATATATAACTTATATGAGACACTGGACTTGGCTGAGCAGGACATGGCGGCTGCTCCTGCCCTCAATGTGTCACTGTAACCCAACAGTGAATGTTCCAATTCATCATCATTGTCTTGATTATTATATTTATGAGTGTGAACCAAAACGAATCAGTGGGAGTCTGACACAGTTATGAGTTGGTCTCATTAGTGCTTATTGAAGATGATTGGATCGAGATAAATGGGTCATTGGCCAGGCCTTGCTAGGCCATTCTGATCAGTATCCACCAAAGTACAGTACAACAACATCACAGGCTGGGGGAAAGCTCTCCACAATCAGGGCTTCAGAGAGGACCATACGCAAATAAAATTCATATATAGATTATACTGATGTTTAGATGTGAAACGATCACACCATCCACACCAGCCTGTACTCAAACACAAACAATGCACAGAGAGCCATTGACATACTGTACGAGGATAAATAAAACACACTTTTAACAGATGGCAGAAAATGGAGCTTCCAAACAAGTGTTTGTGTGACTCATGTGATTAAATGTTTCAGATCTGCACAGATACTTGATCATGGGAAGGGCATTCCAGTGCACTTGTCATGCATGCCCAGCATAGGAACAAAAAGGCCACGAAACACAAATAAACCAGTTGACTGTATAAAACTGGGCTTAGCCTGTATTATTTATGTGCTTCCATATTGTGTAATTTGTCTAATTGATGTTTACCTCAAGCTGACAATGCCATGTTCCCACATTCTCACAAAGTGCAAAATCCACTGTTTATGTTTTCAGAGATTTGAAAACATTTCCCAGAAAAGAGCTCACATATTGCCGTTTATTTGACTCATCCACAGTTCATGAAACCTTGTCTTTGTCTTCTCGTGTGAACAGTCCAGCCCCCACACGTCGAATTTCACTGCACAACTCATGATGTTTGTTATGTTTCGAGGTTGCCTAATACTGTATTACATTCGTGGATCAGATTGAACCCTGAGGAGCATACGGCATACAAAGGTGCGGTTATTCCTTTAGATCTTGTCAATAGAAATGGTGTCATGTATCATATAGCCCTCACTGTAAATTTGAGCCCTATACAGTTAACATGTCAGTGGGTATTGTATGGGAATGTTTTGGTTTTATGTGCGATTTATGATACTGTACATACTACGTGTCATAGTGCATATCATTTTTTTAAATTTGACATGATGTGACACTTATATAAGGTCAGCTCGGTTTAAATGGAGACAAGTGAAATCCTGTAGGTTTAAAACTTGTTTACGTGGCCATGTGGTTTAATTTGAGGCAGTGCAGCAGCTGGATTATTCTTAATTCCTTTCTCTAATAATGACTCTGCTGTTACCAAAATGTCATGTCAGTGGTCAACAATATTTAGTTAGTTAGTTAGTTAGTTAGTTAGTTAGTTAGTTATTCATGTTAGTTTTATATAGTATATTAAAAAAAAGATTTAATATGTAAATTGGGAAAGGCCAATTTTCCACCCTAAGTCATTTGGACAGTCATACTTTGCAAGCTCTCTGAAACAAGGACAAACCCAAAAAACATGCAATGTTACAGCTGCATGCGTTATGCTCATCTTGTTCGGATGATGGTGACACTTTCTTAATAATTCTCTGGTTAATGGTAACTTTTGATTTTTATTATTTTTTGCTGGTTAACCTGTCTCGTGCAGTAGTCAAATAAAGTTAGATGGTTTGTTACTATGAACTTTTGGAACATGGTCTTCTGCCTTATTATCTAATTGCATAGAGTAGTTGCATCCTCATAAATGCATGTCTAAAGTCCTTGAGGTGTTGAGAATCCCAGTGATGTTTTGAGCAGAGGAATTTGAAGGCTCCAGAAGAGGCCTGACTGTGAGAGGTCACAGCCGTGGACTGACAGTTCTTTATCGACACAGTACAACAAATACATGTCGCTCATCAGCCATACCCACCAGCACATATCTTACATGACCCCACACCAGATTTTTTAGTAGTGGAATATGTTTTGTTCTTTAGTATATTGCAAAAATTGTGAAAAAAGAACATCTAATCGTGAAACGTCATCAACCATAAACGGTTGTTTACATTATCGTGACATTATTGCTCCCTGCTTCTATGAGCTTATAAACTGAATAATTTGGATATTATTATATCAATGCACTAGAAACGTTAGGAATGAGTTAAGACCACAACTAGAGATGCACCAATCCGGCTTTTCATGCTGCATGTGTCCACATTTTTTTCAGTACCACTACTTCAACGATACTTGGTTCACAATACCGATACCCGAAGGATACTTTTTTCGATGCCTATACTAAAATATTTGTCATCTAGAAACATAAAACAGAACAATAATGTTAATTTATTCCATAAAAGACTATTAAAAAAGTATCATTAATTTGAGCTGAAACAACCATGTGACTTCCTTTAATGCTGTCCCAGAACCAACAGCATCATCACTTAGTCTCTAAACATACACTTTTTTTTCGGTACCTGCTTTCTTTGTTTGTTTGTTTTTTATACCTGTAGAACGTAAACCTTTTTTCGATACCATACTGTTATCGTTTGACGGTACCCAGCTCTAGCTGTCACTACACGTTGCACACAAAGGGACAAGAGCCTCATAAGCTCATAACCTCAGTTATAAACAAGGCTTCTCAGGTCATTCCTGTTAGTGTTCATCTACTCACCATGTCATGTGACAGCGGCATTGGCGCAGAGCAGAGTAACACGCTACAAAGATCTATGATTGAAGTCGCTTCTCCATAGGGGAACCGTCTGGGACCAGCCAGGTGATTCTGACCATCAGCCTGGCTCCACATCTGGAGATGGGTCCCCAGGCGTGGCACGGCCATCGTCCACTGCTCCTGATGGGTCGTCCCAGCAGCATCGACGTTTGGGTCAAATGCAGAGGACAAGCTTCCTACGGGACCATAAAGTATACCTTACATTACCTTATAGATTTTATTCTATAAGATTCTTATCGCATAAATCCACACATTGTGTTGCTTTCAAACTTTAACACAAAACTACAATCATCCAATTTGATGTGATAAGTGGAGAGGGGTAATTATTAGGGCTGGGACTTTTTTCGATAATTAATTACATGAGGTTTAGTGCGATTAAAAATATTAATCGAAATTAATCACACTTTGCTTTCCACACTTCAGTTTCCTTTTTTCCTGCAGACGCACAATTAATGGAAATATTGCACTGGTCTGTTGGACTTGGTTGAACAAAAATAAACAATATTTTGTTGCTTAAGCTTATGTATTCAGTCATTATTCAATGGTATACTAAAAATCCTTATGAAAAAACTTACTTCTCACTGTTCTCAGGTCAAATATTTATATGCGATTAATTTCGATTAATTAATTACAAAGCCTCTAATTAATTAGATTAATTTTTTTAATCGAGTCCCGGCCCTAGTAATTATATAATAATAGTTTATAGCTTGAATAAGATCAGGATGTGCACTATTTTGACATGTAGCCGAAATAGAACTGATCTTAAAAAACAACTTCTGAGCTAATAAATGACCTCCCTCCCCATGCAGCCCAGACACGTAGAACTCGGTCCCTAATGTTTTACTCTATCAGGAGTTAAGTATAACATTGTTTTAGCCTGACCTTGGGAAAACAGCTTGACCAAGGCTATTAATGTGAGGGATGTGGTGCAAAGTCTATTCAAACCCAATAAAATATGTACAAATAAAACAAATTCTTTCTCCAAGAAGTAGCTGAAATGTTGGACAGGATTTTTGAGCGTTGCCTTGGTCACGGTTGCCCAGATCAAGTGTTGCACGTTTCACTGTCAAGGACTGTACTGTGGCCTGCCTGGTGACCCAGCTTCCCTCTACCAAGTAGTTCTCCATGGAAACGTCAGCCAGGGCAATAAACACTTAAAGAAATACTGTATGACGCAAATAAAGCAGTGTCCTTTTGTCGTGTTAGAGCTGAAGGGCAACTTGACTTCAAAAGGCCAACTTAGAGTCAACAAGAGAAAGCTGAGAACGGGAATGAACCAGCAATCACTTACGATCAACAACAGGACCATTCTGCTGCCAGTCCAGCAGTGACGAGGTAGAAAACATTTGTCGAATACTTAGGGGAGACAGGGGGGTGGTTGTCACACTTTTTTGTAGAGTCCACTGCTCATCAACGCAACATACCAACAACCTCAAACTTCAGCAGTCAGAAAAACTCAACCAGGACGTCATTTCACTCATACACACCATCAAAAACAACAATAAAACCTGCATCGTCTCTGGACCCTTTTCTGCACCCCGTTTTGGTGATGGAAAATTCCGTAGACTTAGGCTTCTCCACCTGTTTTTAAAGAAATATTGCACAGACAATAATATCCCATATGTGGACAATTTTTTAATGTTTTTTAACAGGACTAAAGGTAAAACTATCTTTCACTCCATTAACATCAATAACCTCAGACCTATCTCCATATCACAACCACAAAATACCTCCATACATTTTCAGTCCCCCACCACATTAAGCTTGGCTCTTTTAAATGTCCGCTCTCTGCCAAACAAGTCTTTTATTGTAAATGATTTGATTTTAGACAAGACGCTTGATTGTTTGTTTTAAACTGTGACCTGGCTGGGTGCGGATGCGAACCCTGTACTCACGGAGGCCTCTCCCCTAATTTTAGCAGTGCATTTTCAATTAGACATGGCAAAAGAGGAGGTGGCACTGCATCAATAACTTCTAATACCCTTGCCACCAAACCTGTTTTATTTGAGCATTTTAACACTTTTGAATATCATGCTATTGTTTTTAGTAATCCTCCAATTCTAGCTGTCACTATTTATAGACCACCAAAGAAATGCACAGCTTTTAACACTGAATTTGCAGAGTTTTTATCCATTATTCATAACTCATACGAGATGATAATTTTAACTGGTGATTTTAATCTACACATAGACAAGCTTTTAGATCCGGTTGCAACCGAGTTTTTAAATGTTCTTAACTATATGGATTTTACCCAACATGTCACGCAGCACGTTTGGCCTGTCCACTTTCTCCTCAGTGAGGCCCACCACATGTCTTTTAGACCCGGTCCCAACCCCGTTTTTTAAAACATATTTTATGGATGAGCTTTTAAACATGATGAATTGCTCTCTTCAGACAGGGGTCTTCCCTGCTGCCTTTAAAGGGGCGGTGGTGAGGCCCCTGCTGAAGAAGAGCAATTTAGATTTTAATTATTTTAACAATTTTAGATCGGTATCTAACTCACTATTTTTAAGCAAAATTTTAGAAAAACCTGTTTTTACCCAAAATTCCAGTCTGGCTTTAGGGTAAACCACAGCACCGAGACGGCCCTTTTAAAGATTTTAAATGATCTTAGATTCAATTATGACTCACAGAAGGTCACAGTGTTGGTTCTACTGGATCTGAGCGCTGCCTTTGATACAGTCGACCACACTATTCTTTTAACTCGTTTAAAACACATCGGCCTCTCTGGTGCTGTCCACAAATGGTTTACATCCTACCTCACAGACAGGACATTCATGGTGAGTGTGGATACCTGCTCCTCTAAGGTCCATAAAATTACATGTGGTGTGCCCCAGGGTTCGATTTTAGGCCCAGTGCTTTTTAACCTGTATATGCTCCCTCTTGGTGATGTCATCAGGAGACATGGAGTCAACTTTCATATGCTGATGATACACAGTTGTACATCTCCATGTCTCCTGATGACACCAGGCCAATGGATGCACTTTTTAACTGCATTTTAGATATCAAATCCTGGATGGCAGAAAACTTTCTCCAGCTTAACCAGGACAAAACTGAAGTTTTAGTCTTCGGTCCTGAGGCCCAGAGAGAGAAACTTTTACCCAAACTACAGTCACTGTCTTTTAATCCTTCCCCACAGGTGAAGAACCTGGGTGTGATTTTTGACTCTGAGCTGACTTTAATTCCACACATTAAGAATATCACAAAGATAGGTTTTTACCATCTAAAGAACATAGCCAGAGTCCCCCCCATTCTCTCCCGGGCCAACACGGAGACGCTAATGCATGCTTTTATCACCAGTCGTATCAACTACTGTAATGCCCTACTTTCTGGTCTTCCCAAAAAGAGTATCTCAGGTTTACAACTTTTACAAAATTCAGCAGCTCGTGTCCTGACGAAGACCAGGAGGCGGGACCACATTACACCGGTTTTAGAGTCGCTGCATTGGCTCCCCGTGTGTTTCAGGATCGATTTTAAAGTTCTTTTAATGGTTTTTAAATGTCTTAATGGTCTTGGTACTTCTTATCTTTCAGAACGGCTTTTACCTTATGAACCTTCACGGCCCCTTCGCTCCTCCGGCAGGGATCTTTTAGTTATTCCTAAAGTCAACAGAAAGACTCACGGCGAGGGGTCTTTCCAATATTATGGCCCTTTGATATTCATTTCTAGGTTCTCACTGTTTTTACTTTGTTTTTAAACTTTTTAATCAATGTTTTTATACTGCTTCTTATTTTTTTAGAATCTCCAGTGTTTCCTCTGAAGGAGCCCTTTGCCTCGGGAGCGGTGACTGGCTGTGGCTGTGTGGGTGCTGTCCTGTGGGTGTCCAGGTGGAGGTGTGGTGTCTCTGCCGCGCCTTCTATGGGGACCCTTGTGTCAGTGCCCGGGCGGGCAAGAATGTTTTTAATGTCTTTTTAAATGTCAAGCACTTTGCAATGCACCTGGAAACATTTTATAACTTTTTTGTTTATTGACAGTGTTACAGACAAAATAGTTTTTAAAATACTCACCAAACAATGTCTGTAGTGTCTCTCCCTCTAATTAGAAGCAATTTTCTGCAAAATACTGAAAATGCAGGAAATCATAAATCATAAAAACAAAGAGATGCAAAAACTACTGCTCTGCACCATTTAGACTCGGTGTGACAACCAGCCCCAGCTGAGCATCAGACAAACAGTTAACTTTGACATGGCCTTCGCTCAAAAGCTCAGTCCAATTCAAATATGATCTATAGCTTTTTGCTATATAGATCATATCTAAATGACCTATTATCATTTTAAAAGGTCATTGTCTATATGGTTGACTCGTCTGCTTCTCTGAAGGAAAAAAAATGAGCATATTATATTAATTTGTGATTATTTTCTTTTTTATGCGTCTGCTTTTTGTTTGGTAACTGCCCCGATATGTTATTTGTGCTGCACCATATATGATAAATATGACTTGATGCTTGCATGCACATTTTGCTATGGCATAATATCCTATAGAATAAGGCAATTAACTGTTCTTGTACATTCTGTAAATAGTTTTGTCCTGTAAGCCTTATTAGTTTTTCGTGAACTGTAAAAGCTTTTTCATTGTCAATGCTGCTAATCGTAAAGTTAATGCTGGAAACTGTATTGTTGATACAGCACTTTGACACAAACTGACACTTCTGCACAGGCTCGCCCTCTTGTGGTGAAAAGTAGAGATCGACAGTTTTATATGAATGGTTTATATTAATTCAGTTGGGCTAGATTTATTGGTTATTTTCCTTTCATTTGCTTGAGTTCTGTGACCCAAACTATCCTGACACCATCTGACACAAATGTTACATGATATTAAAGTAGGTCAAAACTTTATGTCCAACTCTTCTGTTCTACAGTTGCTTATTTGACCCACTTCATCATTTCAACATTTAGGCCTGCACACACACAAAACTTGTACAAAATCATTTATTCATTTAACTTTGAAACAAAACAGTCCCTTTTGTGTCTATGCTCTTAACGCATTACAAATAGAATAGCTTTGTTAACAACATGCAACATGGTTATAATAAAATATTTTGACCCCTCCAAAAAAAACTAGCATATTTATACACAAGAAACCTTCATGTAACATAAAAACATTTATGAAAAATGTACAGCTAAATACAGGCCGGTATCTTAACAGTTGTATAAATAAAAAAGGCACATAGGCTAGTAACCAATGAACGGAATATTGCAAGGTCACTTTGTGCAAATGACGACCATTGTTGCAACCTAGTCTTTAAACTCAGAGTCCAGTCCTTGGGTTCTATTGAGCCGGTTCATTCTTGTTCTTCTTTTTAAGGACTTTCTGGAGACTCTCTGGCATCAAATATGGCCGCTCTGGACTGCCGTCGTTCCTCTCCAGGTCTTCCACTGTAAATATTGCAAAGGTGGAAATTACAACTCCATTCCTTGTTTGCTTTTGCTTGTACAATTATTACATTACATTACATATACAACATGTTCTGATTTATAGACCACTTTATTGAACAAACAAATGGGCTACACAAGAGGATAATATACCTCGACATTGCCGAATTTGGCATTTATGAAAATAAAAAACATCTTTGTGTAATAATATGTGCTTCTATGCCCAGCAGTCAGTTTGTCCATTCTAACAACATGTGGTATACACAATGATGAGTCAAAAAGTGGTCTACATACTATGACCCCTTCAAGACCTATTCAACCCATTATAAAGTGCAGACAGAAATGGAGTAGGCACAAAAGAGGCTTCAAGTTTCATAAACAGAAGTATTCAAAGGCAGAGTTTAGCCATTGCACATTCAGTTCAGTCTCCAGTACATATACGATGAGCAGGTTTTCATAATGGGAGAGTCAGTCATACAGAAAATTGTGGCTTATTGAATTTTTACAGCATCGTTTTGTGTTCACGGTTTCACTCATTAGGAAATAACCCAAAAAAAAAAAAAAATCTTAGCAGAGACTTTTAGATGTAGTTCTTAGGCAAAAAAAAACAACAAATTCAAAAGTACCAGTACCAACTTAAGGCATCAGGGTCATTTCATTCCATTTACGCTTCAGTAACTCCATGCACGTAAAAAGAGTTTTTCTCTGAATTCTTAATCCTGAGGTTTGGCTTGGTCACCCTCGCTGTCCTCTGCCTGATTCTTCCATAGGATCTCGCGCAGAGACGGAGACATGTAATACGGCCTGGCAGTTGAGCCGTCGTTGCGCTCCAAGTCTTCGCCTTTCGGAGCGGAGCATTGGGGTGAAGTGTGTGCGTGTTTGAAAGTGAATGGAAAAGTTATGGATGTTACAGGATCAGTGGGAAGAGCAAAAGAGGACAGGGAGAAAGAGAAACAAAAAAGAAAGTCAGATGGCAAGCCAAGCCAAGGCACCCATAAGCATTTGAACAGTTATTTAAACTTAAAAAAGGTGCATTATATGCAACCTTTTGTTGCATAATGCATAAGTTGATATGTGTGCGTATTTGACCTTGTAGTGACCAAGCGGTTGTGTGAGTGGTCAGCATGGCGCCTTACTTTCCATCATGATGGTCTCTACAATGCTCCAGGATCAATCGTTTTGTAGGTTTTCTGGTGAGAGGCGCCGTCAGCAGTGAAAACCTTCCAAACAACTGATCCTGGAGCATCCTAAAGACCACTGTGGAAGTAAAGGCGCCATGCTGACCACTCATACAGCCACTTAGTCACTACAAGGTCAAATACGCACAAATATCAACTTTTTTGTCCACATAAAAAGTTGCATAATTCAGCTTTAATATACCCCAAGCTTTGTATATTAAAAGCTATTGTCCGTTACCGACATATGTGGCAGGAAATACCCATGCGGATTAGAATGAGAGACGGCCCAACACCACAAGCAAAGTGAGGAATCTTTTAACAGTTATTAGGAGTCTTGGTGTGTTGTTTCAATATCTAAGTACTTGAAAATGCTGTTTAGTAGTACTTGTACGAGGCAGTACTTACAGAAGCACAGGAACAGGGTGTCCACACACATGGAGTACACGCTGAAGAAACCATGGGCAATCAGGTAGGAACCAATCGCCACCGTCTGTAGAGGAACACATATGAGCGTGTGATCAGCAGCAAAGGTTTCCACTGAAATTACTTACTTATTTATAACCTAAAAACAATAAAACTTTGGATGCGCAACTCTAGTTAGCATCAAGCTTTACGGAAGATGGTGACTTACTATTATGGGTACCCAGTAATAGTGCAAACTGGGGGCCGTGTTCTCAAAGGCCTTGACTCTCCCGGAGAAGAAGAAAAAGGCAAAGACCCCTGCAACACAATCATTTTTTTAAATATCTATGTATTTCAAGTCCAAAATGGTGGATGGGTTTAATGGACTTACCAACAAGCCCAACAATTAACAGCTTTCCCAGGAACAGCAGGAAATCGGTCACTTTATCCAGCACAGCCACTCTACAATCACACATATCGTTTAAGAATTCAAATTTATGTAATTTCGTACGCAGAAAATTAACTATGACCTACCGGATCATATTTCTCATGAGGAGGAAGAAGGCATCTCTGGCTGCGGAGCAGAAGTTCTTACCGTAGATGGCCGTCTAGTGGACAAATATGGTCATTACACTTAATGTGATTTTCATAAAGGCAGCGAACGAGGATGCAGGTTCTTGGGTCACTTACCATGATGTATGCATTTCTATTGAGGAACTTGATGAATTTCTCCAAGCACCAGAAGCAGCACTTTAGGCAGCACAACAGGAACTTTGTACACTTGTTGTGGGCTCCTGTGAGCAAAACATGAATGAAACACCCCAAATCATATCAGAGGCAGAATACTTCCTTTTGTTTTATAAGTTCATCACAGACCTTTGAGCTTGTGGTCCAGGTACTCCAGCAGCACTCTGATGATCTGAATGGCGGAGAGGATGAAGGAGCCAAACGCCAGGGTGCCCGTGTGGTACCTGCAAAAACAATAACAAACACAGAGTTATGTAGGCGATTCTGAAAATAATTCCCAAAAATAAATGTTAGCAGTAAATAAATACATTGCTATAACGCGTACCACAGGTCTGTTCTGAATCTTTTGCATTATACCTGAATAGACACATTTTACCAACTTCTGCTATTTTTAGGGCTTTGTTGTCTTGACTGTAAGCATATTTATTGTCAAGACAGCGAGTTTGTAGCTGTAAATTATGATGCTAAATATAGAAGACCAGTCGCTCTAACAAAGTGCAAACGTACAGTGATTACATGAAATAAAACAAAGGTAACCCACAATAACTGTCATTGGTACCATTTTTGACTTTTCTGATGAGTCTTCCTTATATAAGCGGTATTAAAATATTTGACATTTATTTATTTCAAGAGGAATAGCCCCTTGAGATGAATCATCTCGTTTTCGAGGGGGTCCTCTAAATCGTGTTTTGTTTCTGGGTTATAGGTGTCGGTCACTTCACTATTAAGATTGTGGGAAGACCTCAGAGACCTTTGAGTGAGCTGTACAAGGAGAGGACACTGACTAAAGCTCAAGCTATTGCCTCTGAACCCGCAGTTTGAGCTTCTAAACTCTAGAAGGCGATACAGAGTTCCACTTCTTAACCCCCACTGGAATCAAGCACATTTTCTCGAGTTTGGCATTACCTAAATCTAAAAGGCTTCTTGAAAAAAAGTGTCCAAATAGCAACAAAAATGAGATGAAAACGGGAATGAAAAAACAAAAAAGCGACAAAAAACATGAAAATGTGACAGAAAACTGACAAAAATGCAACAAAAGAGCGACAAAAACATTTACAAAAAAGAACAGAAAACGAAAACCCAACAACAAAGCGATGGGGAAAAAAATATGTCAAAAAAGTGACAACAGGGCAAGGATAAAGATCCTTTCATATGAGTTTTGTAGGTCTTAGCTTTCAAATGAGGCGTTACACTGGCCTATAGGCTGTGACCTCATGGATTTGGGTAAAGCTGAACTGGAGAAAATGCGCAGGGTTAAGAAATCGTTTGTCCTTTGTGTTGTGGGAATTCTGAATGAAGCGGCGACCGAAACACACTCACCACAGAAATGGACTGAACTGTAATACGTCTTTTGTATAGTTTTTTCTTATGTTTTTTTTCCTACTGGGCCCCTAGTCTTGCGTTTTCATGTGACGGTGAGCCAAAAGATACATTTCTTCCTCGGTAGACAATAAAAATCTATTCCATCTTTCTAATAAAACAGAAACAATCAAAAGAGGCCAGTAAAACTTCCTCTACGCACTGTATAGAGGTCAGCTTAGAAATCCCTACACCCACCTGAGCGATCGTCCCAGTGAGGAAAACAGGGGGCACTTAGGAATATCGTCCGGTTTGACGAAGGCCCAGTAATACGAGGCAAACGCCCCGGCCAGTGTCATCTGCCCCAGCGCTGTGACGAAGTTGGCGCACCAGAAGAATAGGAAGACATTATAGAACTGCAGCCAGATAAGGTACTTGTGGTAGGCCGTCTCCCCGCCATAAAAAGCAAAAAGGCACTGCGAGTCCGGGCACTCCGCCTTCTCGGGACTCGTCGAGTAATTCTGGAACGACGAACAAAATGTTATGTCAGATTTATGCTCCCACTATCTCTATTTCTACACTCACCGCTGGTTCACAATTCTCTCTAGAATGTGAACAGACAGACTCATTAAAAACTTTGTACACAGGCTGATTGGAAGTAGACAAGAAACTGGTTGATTCGGTCAAGGATGTATGACTTAATAATAATAATAATAATAATAATAATAATAAGCAACACTTAAAGAACACGTTTGGGTTGGTAACTTGTTCAGAGGATACACAGCGGTGACTGCCCAATAAGCGATGACCACAGCCAGCAGGAAGAAGGTGAAGAGTGGGAAGAAGAGGGCGCTCATCACGTGACCAATGGCCCTGTCAAGAAAACAATTACGTGAAATGTATTTTGTCACTCATACGAGAAAATGCTGGATTTTATCTTTTTGTTTTGTTTTCCTGCACAACATCAGTACACCTTGAGTCTTTTATTCCACGGCACAATTTAGATGAAATGTATCATTTTAATAAAAACACTCACTTTTTGCTGGGTTTTTGAGATGTGCCAAGTTTGTTCTTGGAATAATGTGGGTTCATAAGTATGACTCAAATGGGAGGGAAAAGTAGGGTTTATCCAGTGCTGTTTGACGTGCTTAGTATGTGAATGATTTCTAAATGATAATATTTGAAATGACTAGCTGAAGCACTTGAAATGAAAAGCTAAGCATATCGATCAGTGAGACAAATGCTCTAAATTTCCAGGTAATATAATGTAAATGAACAGATCCAAGACATCAAAAGAGCTGCAAAAGGCAACGTATGCACAGGCTTTTGTGTTACACTTCTATTCTGCAAGTTGCATTCTGTGCTGCAAGACTAACAGTTTGACCTGAATAAATGCACTTTCTTTTCTATCTCTACCAACTTGTGTTTTTTCCTTTAAGTCTATGCATTCCCTTGTATGCATGTATAGTTACTGAACATCTCTCTATCTCTCCATCATGCCATCAGTGATATCTAGTGATAATTGAATTGATAGGGAAGTTTGATTAACCATTTTGTTTAAATTATTCCACCCCTTAAATGTCCACCCAGCTGGTCTGCTCTGGTTATTTAAGTGACTAACTTGCTGGCCTCTCTGATGAGCGCGATGGCGATGCAGATCCTTTTCCTGAGAAAGATGAGCAGCAGGATGATTATCACGTCCACAATTGCCAGAATGATCACTGTGAGAAAAAGCAGTAAGTTTAAATATAAAAACAAAGAAATGCATTCACTATTAAGTAAGTAATTTCTTATTGTGGGAACTGACTGAAGGCCAGCCAGGTCTGCCTGATCTGGAGGTAGACTGAGAAGTCGGTCTGGAAGCCCAGTTCCTGAAGGGTCACGTTGGCGCCCGCCTCCCCTTTCAACGCTGCGTACTCCATGTAGCAGTGGAAGATGCCTGACAGCCAACAACACACGCATTGATGAACACATTGAAGGTGATACAAATGTAACAAGCAAGTTGGAGACAATATGGAGAATAAAGCGGTGCAGCAGCTAGAAAAAAAAAAAAACTAATGCTGGGTTACAAAGTAGATGTCACTTGTTAGTGCATATCCTGCTCAGATACATTATAAATTACAAAACCTTCTGAAAGCACAAGTAACTCTGCAATCAGGTTCTTAACCCCCGCCTTCATCAAGTGCATTTTCTCTCTGATCTTTGTATCAGCTTTACCCAAATCTAAAAGCTTACAGCCTACAGGCCAGTGTAACGCCTCATCTAAAAGCTAAGACCTGCAAAACTCATCTGAACGGAACGTGCGTTTGTCACATTTTTTGCCGCATTTTCAGCACTTTGTGACTTTTTTGTTGCGCTTTCACCTCTTTTCATTAAGTTGTCGTCACTTTTTCTTCTTCTTTTGTCACTTTTTCATCGCCGTTTTGGTGATGTTTTTGTTGCTCTTTTGTTGCATTTTGATCCTCTATTTCATCGTATTTTTTGCTTTTAGATTTGGGTGAAGCCAAACTGGAGAAAATGTGCTTTGTTTAGGTGGGGGTTAAGAGGTTAAAGTACTTAAAAAGGGAATCTATTTTCCCACTTTGAAAACAAATGAGGGGGAAAAAGCAGCTTTGAACAAAACGCTAAACCTTTGCGGTAACAGTAAGGCCATCTTTGTCCCAACATGCAGCGTTACAAACCTGCCTTACTACAGATAATATTGGTCGGATGGCTTGTTTAAACGGAATATGTTTATTGACCTATACGTATAATACTCTTACCGTATCCAATGACCAGTATGACTAAAGCAATCATGACCCACACCATGATGCCGGCGAGGAACCGCAGCAGCACAATGAAGAGCAGGCTGGTGAGCATAGCAATGACCAAACCTCTACAGGAGGGTTCACACCAGGACAAAGAAAAAAAAAAAAGAG
Organism: Neogobius melanostomus; assembly: GCA_007210695.1. Taxonomy (NCBI): domain Eukaryota; kingdom Metazoa; phylum Chordata; class Actinopteri; order Gobiiformes; family Gobiidae; genus Neogobius; species Neogobius melanostomus. The sequence goes on from VHKM01000493.1 coordinate 911,270, forward strand.
GAAAAAAAAGGGGGAGATAATGGAGTTATAGCTTTGAGTCTTTAATGACAATGTGCTTGTTATTTTCATGAGCCTTACAGCAGAATCCAGTACCAGGACTGGGTGTAGTCCTCAAAGATTTTCATCACAACTTGACGAGCCTCCATGACAACTGTGGCATTTCTGTGGGAAGATTGTTTGTCATTTACACACTGGAAATTCTATGCAAGACATGCTATGGCATGTTGGGACAGCAGGAAATCAGGTGTTTTCATTATATACTCATGGGCTACATTATTAGGCTGCACACAAATGCCTATTTATAAATGAATAATATCTGATCACTCAAAAAAGTGACTGAATCAGCTATCTCTAGGATTTATAGTAGTGAGAGGATAATGTGAACACTTTGGAATTTCTCATATTTGTGCCTAAATTGGTAATAAAATATGGTCTGATCTTAATCAACTCATCAGAATGAATAAACAATGTCCGCTTAAACTAATATGATCCAAACAATTACATGTTATCATTTTTTTTAATCAATGGCCGCTGGCTGCTCTGCTTTGTGACAACGACACTAGGGGCCGCCATTGCTGTAGTACCGCCATATAGCCGCTAGTCCCCCATTGGAATGCATTGCACTTTAGACACGTTAAAAACAACTTTAGAGCCTGATGCCTTATTTTTTTTGGAACTGTCTACGGCTAGATATTCCTCCTGTGATAACGCTGGGTTAGTTACAATTAAAAGGGACCAGGCTGGTTTTCGTAAGAAACATTTTAGAAATCTCGTGCTAACGAGGGCCGGACTGTTAGCATTGAAGCTGCGCGGCTATGACCGAATTACACGTCACGCAAGGGCCAAGCCTACAGTGAAGATCCCGCCCTTATGCCCTTTTAAAGGAACATGCTTCGTCAGAGCTGGGGAGGAGGAGTCTGTAAATCAGCCATGATTTGCCCCTCGAACTTGGTAATTGTGGTAAACGGGGAGGAGTGAGTAATGACTGTCTGTATGTATGATTTTTATTGGCCATAACATGTAAATAGTCACAGGACAACGTGGAACAAGTAAGTGAAACCAGGAATCTCGCTGAACTGCAGTAGTTTTGTAAAGCGGAATGGTCCAAGATTCATCCTGATTGTTGAGAGTCTATTCTGCAACTACAGAAAAGCTGTTATTGGTGCAAAAGAAGGATCAGACAGCTATTTAATATGGGGGTTCACTTACTTATTCCACGCGGTTGTGAATGTCTCCGATTTTTCTGCAAAATATCGTGATAAACTTGTGAATTAATTTTTTTATTGATAAAACGTTGTCCAGGCCCTGAGGCAACAAAACAGCCCCATACCATGATTCTCCCTACACCATACTTCACCATTGAGGATAAGGTTTTGATGTTCACAAGTGCATCAAGATATTTTGCAAACATGAGACATTCACAACAGCGTGCGAATAAGTGAGTACACCCCTGTATTTAATAGCTGCAATAACAGCTTTTCTGTAGTTGCAGAATAGACTCAACGATCAGGATGAATCTTGGACCATTCCGCTTTACAAAACTGTTGCAGTTCAGTGAGATTCCTGGTTTCACTTACTTATTCCATGTTGTCCTGTGACTATTTACATGTTATGGCCAATAAAAATCATACATATTATTAATAGACCGTCATTATTCCTGTAGTTGCAGATTAGACGCTCACAACGATCAGGATGAATCTTGGACCATTCCTCTTTACAAAACTGTTGCAGTTCAGTGAGATTTGTGGGTTCACTTACTTATTCCTCCCTCTCCAGTGGATGTTTACATGTTATGGCCAAAATATGATAACATGTAATTGTTTGGGTGGTATTAGTTTAAGACACTGTTCATTCATTCTTATGATTTTGATGAAGATCATAAATGTCATAAAATGAACAATTTTGGTCACATACATTTTCATTTCACTTTAGGTTAGATAGCCCATATGAATGAGCAAATCCTTAATCCTAACTTTTAAAAACGTATAAAATATGACACAATATAGCTCACTTGACGCCATCTACAAGATCCTTAGCCTCTCTTCTCTTCCCACTGCCATCTTCAAAGTGGGTAAAGTTACCCACAGTGATCACCCCTCCTTTCTGGCCCAGAGCAGGGAAGCACCTTCGGGTGACTGTAAAAAGAAAATACACAGGACAAGATGAGAAAATTCCACTTGTAGTTGGACCATATGGTCATTTTGTTAAATAAAAGAGCTCACAGGGCACGCTCGGGGTCAGCATGGCAGGACATAGACCCTGCTTGAGGATCTCTGGTGCACTCTAAAAAATGTTCAAAGTTATAAAAAAAATTACTGTATTGAGAATGAGGAGTTACGTGCCGAGTTGGGGCGATTTGGGGGGGGGCTCTGAGCCTGTCGGACATATTGGCTGCGGATTGGGGGCACGCCCCCAGAATTTCACGCATCCCTCATATTCCAGAGCACTTTAAATTTTGCGCATTTACGTTTTCAGCGAGACAGAGACAGATCTATGAATACGACAACGAAAATTAAGAAAGTAAAGCAATGCAAAGAGATAAGGCGAAAGAAAAGGGACCTTACAGGAACAAGCTCATACCAAGCGCAAAACAGCGGTATTTGGAGAAACTTGCGGACATTCAAAACATCAACACACGAGCTCCCTGCAGCGGAGACCTGGACCATTTACCTCCGTGCACAAACATGGACACAGTAAACTACCTTGTATTTGGTGTAAGTTACTACACGATGCTGGAGTTTAAAAGCCACACATCTTTGGAAAGTTACGAGACTTTCTGCTGTGGGTCCAGGACTTGGCTTAAGCCTCCAGCTGGTGAAAACAGCGTTGTACTGGCAAAACTAACTTTCTTCACATGCGTTTTAGTGTGTTGTCATTACAAAATGACAAAGTAATAAAGTGCGTGTTTCGTAAACACTACATTGTTACGAGAGGTTCAATGTACACAAACGTTTCCAACATGTTTTGACAGGTCAGAGTGAGACTTGCGCTCCTCGATGCTGTGTCCATTTCTGTAACATAAAAAACTGTATCCCATTGTTCCTACGTTTTCCATGTCTATCATGTGAGGTATTGGAGCAGTTTTTAACGCAGCAGTGACTTCCAGGCGGTAAAACAGTGCGGAATAGCAAGAACCTCCGCTACTACGGCGTTAACAACACACGTAAACGTGTATTGCCACCGGAGCGCAGCCAATATGATGGCGAGGGGGGGGATGGGGAGGGGGGGCTCTGTGCCGTGACGTCAACTCCTCATTCTCAATAGGAAGGAAGTCTTTGATGTGTGAAAAGGTTAAACGAACTGTCAGAAATATTGGTTTCTGTGCAGCTGTTTCACACTCACCATTTTGTTGGTCACACCCTCTTTGCAGAAGTTCTTATAGTAGTCGAAGTCCTTCTGGCTGTAGTGGGCTTTGACCAGAGTCATGAATTTGTCTGGACACGTTTCTACACACATCTAAACGAAACGAGAAGCTGCATGAGGTTTAGGTCCATGGTTTATTGATAAGAGATTTCAGGAAGATTCTTTACACGTTTGAACTAAAATGTCAAGACCGAATTATGGGGTAAAATTCATACACCGTTATGTAAAAGTGAAGCAGCAGCGCAAAGCTTCATACACTGGTGTCTTTCTCATGCTCAAGTGTAGTCACGGTTTACATAAAATGCATTTGTCTGAAAATGACTTGCTCTCCAATGTTGCTGATTATTATGAAACCACAAATATTTATGTAAAAATAAAAGGTAAAAAAAGTTGGACCTGCGTAGTGGGACACTGGAACTCCAGCAGCACCATGGGGCTGGCACACTTCATGATGTTGAAGTAGAATAAATATGGCTTCTTTCTGTTGCAAAAAGAAGGTAGAAGAAATGGAGAAATAAAGAGTTGAGTTAAGAAAATGGGGGCAGTTTCCAGACTGGTCTCTATATTTCGCTCAAACTCACTCGAGTGGAGTGCCCGCATGCCCACAGAATTGGCCTCTGCTGTCTGTGGGATAGATCACCTTCCTGGGGTCACCCTGGGACCATGCTGTCAATCATCACAGAATAATACACTGAATATTGGACCATTTACTGTCAGATTCACAGATGAACTTTGAGTGCACTTTCTTACCCAGTATTCCCACTGCAAAATAGGCCAGAATGGCCACAATAAAGAGAATGCAGCAAACAATGTCTGTGCAGCCCCTGAGCAAAAGAGAACAATATCAGGAGAATTGGACAAAACTATCTCTGCTGCTGACCCAAGCCGTCTAGTTCGCAGTACATGCTTTACTAACTGAACAACACTGCAGAACACTTACCCTCCTGAATTTACTATATAGCCATTCAAATCAAAAGGCTATATATTAAATGGCCTATGAAAAGTATAGAATTTATTAAATATTTACCAAAATATCTTATGAACATCTGATCACATGAATGATGTGGTTAAATATTAAAGTCTGTCACCACTATCCTGGCAGTGTGACAAATGTAGCACATATTAACCAGACTTAACTATGCCCATGCTGGCAGCTCACTGGTCCTACAGGTCGCCCAGCGACATTGAGCATGGGTCAAATGCAGAGAACAAATTTCCCTACAGGAGATTAATAAAGTATAACTTAACTACTGGCCACTTTGCCGTTATTCACCGCAGAGATTAGATATTGGGTTTATTTTTGGTCAAAATGAATGATACACCTCCGTGGGTGTTTGTCACCAAACTCCCCTGACAGTTCCTCTACTGTGATTCACTTGTGTGGGCAGGCACTGCATGCCTACTGTCTTTATGCGGTGGAGTCACATGCTGGCCTCTCACCTGTTCTGAAGAGGGCCCTTGAATGTGGGGTCATACTTTCTGGGCTCACCTATAAAACAAAAGAGAAGATTACTCCAGTCATCTCGGAGAAATACGTCACAAAATTAGACTCTTCACAGTGAGGCGCTTGTATGAACTTTAATTAATATATCACATGGGAAAGTTCACCAAAACCAGATATTTAAATTTGTACAAATGGCATTTAGCACTTTAAAAATACAGCAGCCCCCTCTTACTCCCATTCTTCTGTCAGATGCCTGTTCCCGAAGGCAGACACGCCTGGCAACCCCGCAAATTCCTCCCTGGTGACTCCAAGTCTTCAGAAGTAGCATGGGTAGGGCAATACATTTATTTAGTTTTACATTTTTCGAGCAGTGAGGTAAGAAGACAGTATCAATACTATTTATAGGCTTTTTTTAAATTAGTCCAAGCACAACCGTGACATTTTAAGGGCAGGAAGCCGATGCTGGGTCACCATGCCTTACACGAGACGAAATGGGTTCTGCGACCTTATGTCCACATATAATTACAGTGTGGATCATGATCTTGTGTTTAGAAACGAAATATCTGAAGGTAAAGCAGACATGTGTTATGGCATTAAACAGTGTGACACTGCGTTGTTATCAAAACTTTCTTATCTAAGGGCTTGACAGTGTGCCAAGTATGAGGGCCCCAGACAAGTAGACCAGAGCAGATTAAAGGGGCGGTCTGTGCCCATGTTTTGGGTTAGCTCTAGTCTGTGCAGAACGTCCTGTGGGACATCTGAGGCCTACTGGCCTCAGATGCCAGTAGTGGCTGGTAGTGGCTGGTGTTTATGCTAATAATACTGGTGGATTTGCATGTATTCTACTTTTTAGTTTTCAGGAAAGTTTGTTCTTTATAATTTGAATGCAACACTGTTTCTCTCCATGTTAATATCAAAGTAATTAGGTCACAAGAGGACGACAGGGAATACCCTGCTCACTGGGACAGCTGTACTCCCCCACTCTCCTGAGACACTTTTTCGGAAATATAGGAGCTACTTACAGTAGGATCCTTGAGTAACTATGGAACATAATGGAAAACACACTGGGTCATCACCAGTAAATATATTTCAACACACAAAAGAAATCTAGCTTTTCTAAAATCTTTACGGTATCTTCCAAAATGTTGGTAGATTGTGTTTAATGTTGTTTGGTGCAGAAATGCTTCAATAAATATGACTGAATGACTGTCAGTATAACTCAAGCTTATGCAAACAAACAAAAAACTTGAGATTCTTGGAAAAGGGTGGATATCTGCTGGTATCTCCAGTTACAGATTGGTGGAGATTCCTGGATTATATGCCTAACAGATTTATAACAAGCCACTCAAGATGGGACACGTGGTGGATGGTCTGTTATTGTGAATCTTCTGTTTTGAAGACAATATTAGAACTTATTAATTTAGAGACCGTTGTTCTCACGTTAGATAGGTACCACTTTATCTGGTACTGACAGGTCTGCCCCATCCGTTATGTTTCCTGTAGATCTTGTTATCAAGTTCAGTCATGACGGACACTATGGTTTATTGTTTTTGTTTGTTTAAATTCTATGTGAAGGACCGGTTTCATGTTTCAATATTCTAACTTCTAACTCTAACCAAATAAACAATACAAATTATATCAGATATAATTGAGTCACAGATAAATGTTAGTGTCTACCCTTCAGACCCATTGTGACCCGGGGTTAAAATTGGTATACAGTAATTCTGTTTCTATTGAATATTAAAGCCACCTGATTCAGAGATATCTGCTCACTGTTCTGGAGAGTGTGTCTTATGTGAACCAACCCATCCCGTTATAGTCCCTTGAGTCAAAACACAGGTTCCTCTTTTGCATATGAATCAACCTCTAGTGAAAACGCAGCAGCAAGCGCACAGTAGACAACCTATTCCTGAAACAACAGTGCATCAGTTGTGTGTTGTCAGTGTTTTGTATCTCTATTCTAATTCAATCATGGGAAGTTCAGTTCACTTACTGTTTAAATGTCCTTTAAGCCCTTGCTAACTTCAAAAGGCCAAAGAGGGACCTTTGTTTACAGTGAAAACAGAAGTTGTACCTTTCACTAATCTCTCCATAAGGCACAATCTGGAGCCAGTGTGGATAAAGAGAGCACACATGTACCACACACCTGTATAATCAGCCGCACAGGCAGCAGGGTAAATGCAACACACCCATATCACAGTATCGCTCCTACTAAACTGCACATAAACAACTTCAGTGAGGCACCACAAAGCAAAGACTATAAACTCTAGACACCAAAACAGTTAGTAGTTACCATGCTTTCCATAGAACTCCCCTTCCTCCGGCATTTTGAAGGTTCAGTGAAGACAAATACCTGCTTCTTCCCCTGTGTTTTAGCCTGAATTGTGTGGCCACAGAGGCGAGCGGGTGAAACTCTGGTAATATGAAGGCAAGAACCAGTCCAACCTGTCTGCCTACAACGCTCTACATGGGCAACTTTAAGCTCCACCCTCCGCACCTCCCCCTCCTGTTTAGTCTGAAACAACCTGCTGCTGCTCCCAGTCTGAGCTACTATCAAATCATTGTACAGACTTTAACTAAAATGACCATCACGTGGACAGCAGATATGTGTTTGTAAAGGCAGAAGGAGTTGTGTGGAGGGGCAGTTTATAGTGGAAGGATGTTTGTGTGTTTAGGAAAAACAAGAAGGAATTTTCTCACAGTGTCGCCCCCTGTAGAGAAGAAAGAGGTTATCATCTGTAGTGGTGGGTGGAAACATGTGGATGGATGCAAGTTGTTACGAAAAGTCTTTTAAATGTAGATTATGTAAGAATTGTAGTAAACAATTCATAAATATGACCCATTTGTATCTGAAAATATGCGGTACAAATCAAAATCGTTTTTACTAATAACAAATGTAACGGTCTTTTATTAATTACAAAAACAGTGTACAAACTTGACCATTTAAATTTGTTTAGGTTTATATTTTTTGTTTTAATTCACAAGACAATAGTCCAGTCAGAAAGCAGATTGAGCCTCACATTTAGGGTTGCCATATACAAATACAGTTGAACAGCAGTGATGTCAGCACTTCCTCATACGGACATGAGTGACACTTTTGTCATGCAAGTCTATTAAACAACAACCCTGTGCTCCGTTAACATGGACAGAATAAAAAAAGAAAAAAGCCCCAGTGTTTACCAGATGGTTCAAATTCAGAAGGAATGACTGAAACTTTCCATCCCATTTCTTTCTTTTTTCCTTTATCTTGGCACTGAATGAAGAGCATAAGCATTCTCTCTCTCTCTCACATAAGTCACGCTCCAAACACAGAGTTTCTGTTAACGGGAAGCTTCAGGGGGAATTTGACTCTAAACTCTGAAAATAATGATCCATCACAACAACTGCTGCCTCTGCAATCACGGATGAAACATATGTTGATTTCTGTGGTAAATGATTTCCACTGGCAGAAAGTCAGTTGATTAACCACACACACATGAGAAACATATCCAGATGGGTTTTTTCCCCCTTTAATTCCCGCATGTGTAATCCATTCGGCTGCCTTTCCTATGTCAGGCTGAATAAACACTCTACATAGGCGCATAAAACAGGAGTTAAAGAAGCCTCAAAACATGAAATAGCAACGCAACATCAGACAATAAAACAATAAAAATTGATCTTAAAATAATATCCAAAGCCACCCACAGTCTCTATTTAGAAAGCAGAACTGGTCCAAAAGCCTGGATAGCTTAATTTTTCCTTGGGAGTAGGGCGTAATTATTATGGATGTTGTCTCACATCCTGACATTCCTCGATTTCCTTGCATTATTGTCTTGCCGACACCCAAAATGTCAGTGGAGCAACAGGGAAATCAATGTTTAGCAACTATATCAACTTTTATTAAAATCGATAAACAAAATGAAACACTCTGCTATATAATGAAGACATTTTGGAAGATTGGGCAATTTGGGCATGCAGACTGTATTGGTGACCTCCCCCCCTGCTGCCCACATGTCTTTCATTACAGTAACAGGGTGTGGAGTCAGTGTTCAAATCCAGCTTCGTGTTTATTTTAAGTAAACGGAAGCAGCAGCATACTGTAGTCCCGAGCCCAGGCTAATCTGTAGAAAAACATGTCAGGATTAGACCTGCTATTCACACACTTTATCAACAATCAACATCTGTAATGTGTGGGCTCAGATGCAATAAGTTAAGGGAGCTCAGAAGAACTATTGGTTCCACTTTCTCTGAAATGAAACCACCAACTTCGACAGCTGCAGACCTCAAAGAAACACTGCACCATAACAGCAACAAATGAATGAGTTAATTTTGCAACAGACCACACGATATGAGAAAAAATTATATTCAATAATTTTCTTGAATATTGTGATAATGGAGCTGAACAATCTCGCCCACTCGCTCAGTACTGGAAAAATTCTGTTCCTTTTTGACATGACATTTTAGAAATAATAATACAATTTTAAAAACATATTCTGGCTTCTAACAATATGGATATTGTGTCATCCAATATTGTCTTAACAATAACATGGCAATACAATGTGCAGGCCTAACTATATCACTTTTTTTTTAAAGGTAAAGAGATAGGATGTAGTGCCCCCTGCTAACGTAAGCCTGTATAATGTGATCTTCCATGGTAGAGCACTACATGGTTTGTACAGTATGTCCGATGTCTCTATGTTAACAACCACAACAATTCGACAACATTGGTCAAAGCAATATGGTGTAGATCCTGAGAAATCTTGAGAAATCTGCAACAGTTGGGGTAAGCCAATGTCCAAGATCAAAATATAGGATTTTGAACATTATGTTTGTGAATGAATGAGAGTCAATGTGCCTGGGGTTTTTTGTAGACCCTTTCCCTGTCAGCTTCTTGTCCATTGCTTCATTAATTTCAACTGTCTGCAACTAACAGAGCATGACGCTGACAACCCTGAAGTCGTCCTGTTTTGACAATCGAAATGCTCTGCCTATCTCCTCTTGTCAGAAGCGCATTTCCTTTGCTTATTAAACAACCTCACCACACACCCTGCACTCTGAGACGTTGGCACGCTCTTGACAGTCAGCTAAGTCACATGACCGTGTTTTGATCTAGCTCTTTTAAGTCGAAATGGGTGGCTGGGGAAAAACCTGCACAGAAAAGCACACACTGAACAAGAACACAAGAATAGAACGAGCAGAGTTTCTAACCATGTCTAAATACAGCTTCTAATTACATATGATGTGCACTGGGCATGGTCATACTTTACTGCCTCTGGTCCTGTCATTGAGGGATGCAGAGAAAATCACTTCAACATGTGACTCCCATCTCTAAGCATATAGAGAAAAGAAAGTTGGTGATAATACGCTATACCAAAACCTGCTTATCTCTTGTAGCAGCACTGCCAATACTTTTATTTTAAAAGTGCAATCTGAATCCCCACACTTCCTCAGGCTATATCTCTCAGACTAAAAATATGAAGCTTCCTTTCTCTCTCCCCCATTTGTTTACTTGCTTATGCTGCTATGCTTTGACTCCCTCGCAGAATTAGTCATTAAAGACACTACTTAGTCTTAAGTGCTGATGCGTTGTGGTAGTGGGTGTGTCCTAAATGAAAATGTAAAGCTTTACTGTAAATTGCAAGTAAGCACACAAATGGTAAGATTAGTAATATGTTCATTCAAAATCCCTAAATGCATATTGTTTTTACGACCCCTCCCCTTTTTTTAATAACACAAATTAAATGCTCCTAAAACGCTTCCTTGGTTGAATACCATACCAATAAAACAAACATGGGCAAAAACACCCAAACAAACTGAAAATGATAGCTGTAAGATAACTGATTTAATGAGCTGAAAAGAGTAAACACACTTAAATCAATAGCCATTATTATCTGAGCCATTCTTCAGCAACATGAATGCATTAGTAAATAAAAGGACCAAAGTCCGAGTTAGTAAAGGCACGTTCTCAAATCATGATCAGAATGAGACAAAAAATACATAGCCTACTATCGCATAGTACCCTAAGTAAAAGTGGGTGGTATTTTTAATAAGCTGAAACCTAAACATAGCAGCTGGGAGTGAGCTCCTGTTGCCTTCAATACCACACTGAGGAATGTAGCAGCAACTGCACAAGCGCGACACACATTGGTACATTGTACTCAGGGACAATAACCTTTACATTGTAACGACACAAACTGATCTAAACGCTGCAAATCATGTCTGTTCCCACGAAAGGGAACCCCCGAAGTACAGCATGTAAACTACACTGGCTCGTGAGGGGAAAGTGGTCCGTTTTCAGAACACAATGAACGTCGCGTAAAACGTGCGCCAGATGTCTTCATAGTAATACACACGAACCAGATTGGAATACACTGCGTAAAATGTAGTTATTCGTGGTTTTGTGTTGAGTCGCAGAGTGCTGCTATCCCAGGACAAATGAGGCATGCTGTGGGGGTTTAAATAATTACCATATTTCGGTTTCTCCTCCAGTTCCATTGTTAGGGAATGCTTTTTCTTCTCCAAAGCTGCTCATATGTCACGGCTGCACACCATTTCTCGTCCCGGAGCGTCCGTGGAGCGTCGCTTGTCGCAGTTTTTAACACTCCGAAGAAGTCGCTCCAAAATCTTTAACTGCCCTGGTAACATTACAGAAAGATAACTTCTGGGAGAAATGGGACCAATCAACGCGCAACGAGGTTTGATTGACAGTAGACTGTGCAAATGGGTGACTGGGGGTGGGAGTTTGTTGAGTACCGTTAACTTTACTGTGTAGGCTAATAGATCTTTATTAAAGCGTGGTGCACACATTCACACATTCAACGCCAAAACAAACGCCTTCATAATGAGAACGTTTGGTTCTCAAAAAATACCGATGGGACCCGTATCCAAACGTTGTCTAGTTTGAACTGAATCTTTTGCGATTGTTATAATGATTAACTAAGCCGACTTGATTTTATAATGAGGCAACTTCATTTATTTTTTTGAATGTATGAGTAGAAACATATCGTAATCCGACCAACTGTATTGAATGGAGTGAATTCTTATAGCGGGGGCTCCGTGAGATCCAGCCAATGGAATACCTGCAGCCAGTTAGACTCCACAACTCTCACAGCCATTGGAACTAACTAAGTATAGGTTATTTTTGTTTATTTTATTTTATTTATTTTTTTTATTTTTTTTGGGGGGGGTCTAGAGTCTATGAGCGCACCAGGAGCATGTACGTGATGACGTCAGTCGGTGTTTTTACGTCTACTGCTCCGTCACCTGAGACGACTCTGCTCTGGGGACTCTGTCTATGCTCTGATCAAGGACTTGTGAAACGATACGCTGTAAGTACGCACTTATAATAACCGTCAGTAAAAGTTATACTATTGATTGTTTTCGGCATGTACATGTGTATGGTTGAACAGTGATTGTAAAGCCGACCTTAAAGGAGCTAACATTGACTAAAAGGACTGGTGTTACACAACTTAGCTGCTCTAGCCTAGCATGATGCTATTTCCATTGTTTTTGATATTTATTGAGCGTAATTGCGAATACAGTTGTTGACATGTTAATGTTCACATAATCCTTTTATAGATTTAAAACAGCAGTGTCATGAAAATATAGAGATATCGTTATGTGCACATTACTGCACTCATGGCCTGTTGATTGTTTTGTGCATTTCAGTCAAACTACCATTATGGCATTGAGAGGCATGTGTCGCTTCCTGCTAAATCCTCAGAGATGTGCGTTTGTCTCAGCTTCCAGAGCACAGGGAACAGCAGCACCTGCCGTAAAGGGTGAGTGTGGTGTGCTTTTTTTTAAATCAAACCAGCTGGCAGGGGTTCTTGGCATTCTTTTGTTGTTTGTTGTATTCATGTTACTTTTGTCTTTATTCACAGAATCTCAGACCCAATCCAAACCACGTATGTGCTTCTCTCTTGTATCCATAATGCACACAATCACCTGGTTCTTAGTTTTTTGTATAATTAACATATACAACCAACAGCCAAAGTCCAGTTTAATTGGAGAGATCCTCTCGACCTGGATGGTCAGCTGACGGAGGAGGAGGTCATGATCCGGGACTCTTTTCGCACATACTGCCAAGAGAAACTTATGCCCCGCATCGTAATGGCAAACAGAAATGAAGGTGAATAATTCAACATTCCCAGATTAGTTTATTATATCTTATGTTTGTTTGTCGAGATTATGTAGTATACAGCATACGTGCATGGCATTATCTGTAATAAAGTGGAAAAACAGTAAAAACAAAAAGGAGTTGTCAGGTCAAATTAACGTGTAGTATGTGTCACATCTACTTTGATTATTTACAGTGTTTCACAGAGACATTGTGTCAGAAATGGGAGAGATGGGTGTCCTCGGTCCAACTATTAAAGGTCAGTTGTAACAAATGTTTACTTTGTGGGAATTTTGCCCAGATCGTGCCAAACAGATACATTTCTGATGACTGATTTTGTATAATGTTCTTTTAAATGACACATTTCATTCTTTGACATGTTTTACCCAAATGTTATCGTATTATTTTCTCTGTGACAGGTTATGGATGTGCTGGCACCAGTTATGTGGCCTATGGTTTAATAGCCAGAGAAGTGGAGAGGGTTGACAGTGGCTATCGTTCAGTAATGAGTGTTCAGTCCTCACTCGTCATGTATCCCATTTACGCCTATGGCACAGAAGAACAGAAGCAGAAATATCTTCCCAAACTGGGTAAAATTATCAACACAGAGAAAAAATAATTATTGTATTATTTATTTATATTAACATTTGTTTTTCACGACCAGCTTCAGGAGAGATTCTGGGCTGTTTTGGTTTGACAGAGCCTAACCATGGCAGTGATCCCAGCGGCATGGAAACGAAAGCTAAATACAACCCCTCCAGTCGGACTTATACTCTCACTGGCTCCAAGACCTGGTGGGTGCAAAGAAATTACTGATTCTGTTTATTTATATATTTATCTTTTATATTTTATATGAATTTTTAAATAGTACTAACACTGTAAGTGCATTTCATTGACAGTTGTTTGATGATATAAATAGTTTTTCTTATTGTGAAAAAGACTTGTTTATTTAGGTCACAGGTTGTAATTGCTATGGCTTTGATGGGCCACAAGGTGGAGTAATTCACAAGAAGAATCAGAATTAACCGCCTTATGTCCACCTAATGGGATATGCTCAATGAGACATTACTGTGAACGTAATTGCTTTCATGCCATTTTATTTGAAAATGTGAACTAAAATATACATTTGCATTTTATTATACATTACTTAATACTAAGAAACATTGTGGGTAGAATTCCTAAATTATTTTACATTTTCATATTGTTATTATAAGAATTAGCTTGAACTAACATGTTTTCCAGGTTATAGCTTCTTCTGACAATGTGAATAGTTCAGTACATTCCTTTAAATAAGGCCAGTTCACTATAAAAACTGTATTTTGAACATCAGGATCACCAACTCCCCCGTGGCCGACATTGCGGTTGTCTGGGCCAAGTGTGAAGATGGAAAGATTCGAGGGTTCATCTTGGAGAGAGGGATGAAGGGTCTGTCTACTCCAAAGATTGAAGGGAAGTTTTCTTTGAGAGCATCGGCCACAGGGATGATCCTTATGGACGAGGTGGAGGTGCCTGAGGAAAACCTGCTCCCAAAAGTTTCGGGTCTGGGGGTAAGATACAGTAGCGGAATATTGATTATTATTTTACACTGAAAGGTTTCTAAATTTCACTTTTATTCAGGGTCCTTTTGGCTGTCTGAACAATGCCCGTTATGGAATTGCTTGGGGTGCACTGGGTGCAGCAGAGTTTTGCTTCCATGCCGCTCGGCAGTACACACTGGACAGGTGTGACTTTATTTTGTGCATATATGTGTTATCATTCTTGGTAACAATGTAATCCCTTCTCTCTAATTACTCTCAACAGAATCCAGTTTGGTGTGCCATTGGCAAGGAATCAGCTAATGCAAAAAAAGATGGCTGACATGCTCACAGAGATCACTATTGGCCTACAGTCCTGTCTGCAGCTAGGAAGACTTATTGATGATAAAAAGTAATGTGAACTTTAAACATTTTTTTTATCTCGAACTGTTTCAAAGTCACGTGAGGTTCAATCTCAATTAATCAATTATAAAATTTTAAACCGATGTTACTGGACGCCAAGCAGAATGGCTAGACTGAAACTTACAAATGATGCCAAATGCTGGCGTTGCAACCAAACTACTGGTACAATGATACATATGTTGTATGAATGTGATAAAGTTGATACTTTTTGGGATAAGTTCATTGCATTTCTAAACAAACTGCTTAACCTTGCATGGCATAAAAATCCCAGACTTTGCATGTTGGGTATTTTTCAGAAGGATGGATTATCTTATGAACAAACTCTATGGTGCAGACTCGCTCTACTAACAGGATGTCGCATAATAACTCAAGATTAGAAATCCAGCCACAACTCTTCCTTTGAAAAGTGGTTAGGTTTGATGGCAAAAATCGCAAGCTATGAAAGGGTGACGTATAGACTCAAACAAAGACAGGACATTTTAAATATTACATGGACATTGGACACCCTTTTGGACCTTCTTGGGGGAATCTGAGGATCATGTACCTCATTTATTTACTTATTTTTATTTATTTGAAAGGTTCTATGCCTGTCATTCATTTTTTCTTATTACCAATTTCTTCATATTCCCCCCCCCCAATTTTTCATTTTCCCCCTGAATATATCCACATTTTATTCATCCAAACTTTTTCCTTTAAAAAAAAAAAAAGTTCTATTCCCTTAAAATTTTTGCCGCAATCTGCCCCATTTATTTCCGAAATTTTTCAAATGTTTCCCAAATTTACCCCAGCTTTGATTTTTTTTTTTTTCCTCTCTTCACTTGTTTTTCCTGACTTTTCTTTCTATACCCATTTTGTTACATACAGGACGTTGAAAACGAGGCCTTTAAAGGTCCTATATCATGCAAAATCGACTTTTTGAGTTTTTAGCCATGTTGTTATGCTATTTCCTTATCAAAAACACCCCCAGAGCGGTTTTTGGCTTCATTCACGCAGTTCTAAGTAATCCTCCTGAATCCTGCTCTCTGAGCAGCTGCTCCACCCTCTCCTGGTAAACGACTGAGCTGTTCAGTTGTGTCGTCACAGCGGAACGGAAGTGCTCTACGTCTGTAATGTAATGCCTTACGGCCTGATGTTTATTTATAAAACAGCTTTTTTTTTTTTTTTTTTTTTTTTAAAAAAAAAAAAAAAAAAAAAACAGCAACTCTCCTACGCGTCTGTGCTGTCCCGCGACGCTAATCAAGCGCACCCACGGCTGGAGGAGCCATGGATCCGAGCATAAGTGTTGTTTTTGAAGACTGAGCTCTTTCTAACCTACTCTGGACACCGCCTGTTCTTTTTTCTTACCGATAATGCCACGGATGCGCGTTTGGCTACGAGAGGAACAGGACTATTCAACCTTCCTAAAGAAGAGTGCACTCGCCAGAAGTTGGAATTTCTTTCCGGGATTAAGCTAGCTACTATATCAACCAACCTGATGGATGCTTGGTGAACCTTGGCCAGAATCAAAGTGGATTAACTTTTATAACCAACACGAGGGCCATAACGTAAACACCCGATGATGGGGAGGCCATGCTGAGCGGTGAGTCAATCAAAACGCGTGTTAGCATGTGTGTTAGCATGTGTGTTAGCCATTTATGAAACTGTGTTGCACATGTCAACTCCTTATAACTGCATTATGTGAAGTAACTTCACTTTTTGCAGCAATATTTATATTTATAATACTGCAAATGTGGAATGAGCGGAGAGAGGGGCGGAGTTAACTGAATCGAAGCGTCTTGTCTTCCGGGTAGGGAAAATACCCCCAAAAATACTTATATTTCTCTCAAAAATGAGTACTCCATAGTGATAGAGGTACAATATATCATATATATGCCTATACTTTACTTTGGAATGGCTAAAATAGCATGATACAGATCCTTTAAGATGTTGTTATAGTTGGTTGTGTTTTTTTAATTTATTTATTTATTTATTTTTAATTATCTATCTTTTTATATATATATATATATATATATATGTATCTATCCACTTTATTACTATTATTATCATTATTATTTTATTTTTTTCTGTTTCCTGTCTATATATTGTTGTGTTATATTTATTTATTTAATTTGCTTTTCGTGTTCTGTTTTTCGAGACGTGTGGCGTGGTGGGCGGGTAGGGTGGAGGGAACGGGTGAAAAAGGAAAAAAACAAAACATGTGTATTGTATACGATGTGACATGCAACATGAATATTCTTTCCTGACATGAGCATAAAAAACAAAAAGATAAATAAAGTAATGTGAACTTAACATGTACATGCGAGTGGGGGACGACGGATGGAAATTAGCCCATGGCCACAATCCGGTGTTGCGTATTAACAGGCATGAGTCCCATGTGTATAACATGCACTGTTCCGAGCATGCACTGATACCATTTCTAAATCCAGTCCAGGTAATTATTTTTTTTAAACTTGTACTTCTATCTGATGTAGCTCTTTTTTCCCAGGTCTGCCCCTGAAATGATCTCCATGCTGAAAAGAAACAGCTGTGGTAAAGCTTTAGACATCGCCCGACAGGCCAGAGACATGCTGGGGGAAACGGCATTGCAGACGAGTACCACATCATTCGCCACGTCATGAACTTGGAAGCCGTCAACACTTACGAAGGTTAACCATTTACTTACCTAACATTTTCACCAGATAACCTGTTTCCCATTTATTTGAACTAAATTGCTTAAGTGTATTAATCCAATCGCCATCTGCGCCCTTAATGCACTTGTTCCTATAATTTAATCTCCCTCTTTTGCGGCAGGTACCCATGACATCCACGCTCTAATCCTGGGCAGAGTCATCACTGGTTTGCAGTCCTTCACTGTGGACAAATGAAGAGGGCTGTTTTATTCTATTGTCTGTCAATAGTATGTACAGCACCTGTATGAAACAGCATAATAATGGTTTTAAGTTTCAACTTGAAATTGTCAAGTATAAGACCTCCTTCAGACCTATTAGAGCATTTTGACCTGTTCTTTGTGATACACATTTTGTATAATCTGATTTTTTTTCTTGGCTAACAGGTTAGCAGTGCACATTTAAAAAGCAGCCTTCATGGCAAAGAAAGCTTCTTTTTGCTTAGTGAATGAATTCCAGTAATGGTTGAATATGGTATGCTAGGCTGTGGGGTCTTTTTTTTTACGTTACAGATTTTTCCTCTGCTACTGCATTGGTTTTATTGGATACAGGGGGACACCAGATTGCTATACATTGTCTGAAGGAGTCCTTATTCAATCCTATTAAGTGTACAATCATCAATAACAAAAGGTCATCTTTTAGTCAATGGTGTGCTGTGAATAACTGGAACAGCGTAAGTTAACATATTTAATGACTGTGTCATTTTAAAGTAAATTAAAGTTGGATAAACACTACTGCAAATGTTGCCCCTCATCCTAATGTTCGATTCGTATTTAGATTAGAATGTTGTTGGTAATCCTATTCTGCTTTTCACTAACACTTTCTGAGCAATTGGGGGTTTGCATTTTGTTATTCCACACCTAAACAAGAGCAGTCTTTACAGAGGACTCACATTTTAACTAAAAGGACAACTGTGTGTATATCTTGTGCTCAATCGATTGTCAGAATGGTTCCTGTGTCCCGTAAATCTTTATCAATTACTCCTGACAACAACAAATAAGTTGAATCTTGGAGTTTCAAACTTGACATCACCACAAATTCTTTACTAAGTTGTCATTGCTGTATGCTGTGTTTACTCCCTAGTGCACAGAGATTAGAGCCGCATTTAAACAAGTGCTGGTCTTCTTGTTCATTTGCTGTCAATACTGAGGTGGACTCTGGACCTTTGAAGAAGACAGAATTACCAAATCTGCAAATACCACGCACTTTACATGATGGCATGTCTTTTGCTTACATAAGGAAATTGCTCCAGCTTTTTTTTAACCAGCTGTTTTTGATAATTTGGACATGTGATGTAACTGTGAGTCTGGTCTTGTTGGAGTACAGTCAATAAGATTTAATACTGTATGTTATGTTTTATTCTATCAGTCAAAAAAAAAGAAAGACAATACTTTAATACTCAAAGCATTATTAACCTCTGCTCAAACCAGAATCAATAACTAATAAGCACAAGTTAGCTTGCTGTCCGGTTCGCTTCATAACAGCTTCTCTTAAAAAAAAATCATGTGACAACTGATAAATAGTTGTGTGGTTGTATGGGCGGGGCCTAAAGCGAATATCTGGCTTGTAACGGCGCTCTCTTCAGCACCTCAGACAGAGACTAGACTTCTATAGTTCACAACACGTAGATGAAGATCCTCAAGAGCACTGTCTGTAAAAATTTCTAGAGAATGTTCTGACAGCAAACAACTTTGTGCAACAACAAACCAAAGACTCTAGGCATTGAAAAGGTTAGTAGTTAGTTACCATGCTTCCATAGCACTCCCCATCCGCTGCTCATTGCAGTTTCACTCCAAAGAAGTTGCTCCAAAATAAGTGCCTTGGTAACATTAAAGAGTGATAACTTGTAGGAGAACCAGGGACTAATCACCGTTAACTTGAGTTGCAATGTAATAGATCTGATACCAAATAACAAACACCATATTTTTCACTTTAAAGTGCTTTACACCAAGGAACCACTCACCCATTCACACTCTCATACGTAGTGTCAGACACTGCAGGCAAGGTGAAGTGTCTTACCCAAGGGCACAACGACAGTGTGTCTACCGTTCATCACCTGCAGAGGGAACCGTAGGGTGCTGAGAGGACTGGGCAGCAGTCGAAGATAGGTGCCTCAATGGCCCGACAGCATTTGGCTGCCGGGACGGAAGGCGCGTGAGATTGACAGACAGATCAGTGCAGCATCTGCAGTGATGCGGTCGCTGTACTGGACTCTTGGGGTGAAGAAGGAGTTGAGTCATAAAAACAACACAATCTACTTTCCTACCAACTGATGGTCATGAGGTCTGAGTCATCATAACTGAAAGGATAAGATCGCGGATACAAGTGGTCAAAACAAGTTTCCCTCAGCAGGGTGGGAGGAGCTCGGAGAAGAGCCGCTGCTCCTACACGTCGAGAGGAACCAGCTGAGGTGGTTCGGGCATCTGTTCCCCTGGGGCTTGATCCGTGCATGTCTCATTGGTGGGAGGGACTAGATCTAAACTGGCCTCAGAACGCCGCCTTCTTCGAGAAACAGCTGTCGTAAAGCATTAGACATCGCCCGACAGGCCAGAAACATGCTGGGGGGGAAACGGCATTGCAACAAGTACCAAATCATGCATCACGTCATGAATTTGGCTGTCGACACTTACGAAGGTTTACTATTAACTTACACCTAACATTACTGAGAGATTATATAACTGCTTTCCCATTTATTTGATCTAAATTGCTTAAGTGTATTAATCCAATCGCCATCTGCGCCCTTAATACACCTGTTCATATAATTTAATCTCCTCTCTTGTGGTAGGTACCCATGACATCCTCGCTCTAATCCTGAGCAGAGTCATCACTGGTTTGAAGAGTTTCTTTGTGATACACATTTTAAATAACTTCAGCCTTAATGGCAAAGAAAGTGCTTATTATTTACTTGGCTTTACAATGAAGGAATACCAATTCATGTATTGTGTATTAATATACAGTATAGGGTGAATATGGGTAAAGTGGGACACTTTTTGAAATTCAGTTTCCACCAAATGTTTTGTTTAGAATTAAATGCTTTAATGTAATAATGTATGTATGTATAATTATATATATATATATATATATATATATATATATATTAAAGCTTTAGATGTCTATTTTACAACAGTGGAGGATAAAAAGTCAAATATTTAACACAGAAGTTATAATTCTGCCTCAAACACATGTTGGTCCAATGACATTTTATAATAAGGACATGTCAACACACACATGACCTCTATGAACTCAGGCCACCTTTATTTATTTTATATGCTATATTTTAAAAAGCTACAATTAAACAACTAGTAAACAAGAGCTAAAACTTCAGTCAGAAATGTAATCATCAGAAAACTTAATTAAAAGAAATATATAGTTAAATTGATCTAATTTGTAAGATGTGTAAATAATAAAAACACCTAATACCCAGGATTATCTACAAAAAAAACAATATGAAGTTGTTCCACTTTACCAATAGCACATTGGGAAAGTGCGACAGTGAGAAAATCTCTTCTAAAATAAAAGTATAATGCAGATGTCACAGGTTTAAAATGGCAATGGGAGCCTACATGGTGGTGCAATCAATGAAACAAGGTCGGGTTAAAAAGGAATTAAACAATTTATTAAAAGGGCCTGTATAAAAGTAGTAAAACATTAAGAAGGACTAAAAATACTAAAAGGAAAGTCTAAAAGCGGTAAAAGCAAGGAGCTGGTGTGCGTGCTCGAAGGTGCCATATCGTACGGTGTCCCAGGAAGGGGGTCCGGCCGGCTCTGGGAGCTGTACCCCGGGTCCAGGGGTCCGCCTCGGGGCACGTGAGCTGGGGGAGCCTGCCGCCGCTGCTCGACCCCGCCGCGCCTGTCCGGGGGACTTCCCTCACCCGAACGCTCCCTCGCCGCCTTCACGCATCCCGACCCGTGTCTCGTCTATGTCCGGCGCCCTCCTCCGCCAGCCAGCCCGTCCTTGCTCTCGCGTTCAGCCTCTCCCCCGCGTTGACTGCGTCCTCCGCCCGCAGCGGGCCGTGCCTCCCCGTTGCGTGTCCTCGTTCGTCCGTCCGTTCGTTCGTCCGTGCGTGCGTGCGTGCGTCTCCTCCGCCAGGCGGCCCATGGTGGCTGGTGGCTGCTGGCCGGTGGCCCGTGGCCCCCCGCCACATCACCTCTGCCTCGGTGTTCTCAGCCTCCCCTGTCCTCCTCAGTCTCTCTTCTTAAAAACCTTTTGTCGCAGGTGTGCCCAGTTAACCAATTAAAACCTGGGCGGGGCTACCAGGGGCACAAGCTTGGGTGGTTAAAACATGCATAAAAGCAACCTTAAAAACATGCACAATAAAACACACTAAAAACAACTTAAAACCAGTCTGCCCATGCCCGTGACACAGATGCATTCCCTTATATACAGGTGAAACTCGGAAAATTAGAATATCGCGAAAAAGTTAATTTATTTCTGTAATACAACTTAAAATGTGAAACTAATATATGATCTAGACTCATGGCATGCAAAGTGACATATTTCTAAATCATTTTTATTGATTTCATGTAATATTCTTTTTCTGAAATTTTCATTTGGGGGTTTTTACAAGCTGTAAGCCATAATTTTCTAAATTAAAACAAAGGCTTGGTATATGTCACTTTGCATGCCACGAGTCTATTAGTTTCACATTTTAAGTTTACAGAAATAAATGAACTTTTTCATGATATTCTAATTTTCCGAGTTTCACCTGTAATTTATAAAAGTCTGCATGTCTGTAGTTTTAAAAAGTTAACCTTAAGATCATAAATCCCCAAATGTTATGTCATTGGACATACCTCCGCTTTTTTTTTACTAATTGGTCATAGATTATGGTTTGCCACGCCACATGAAGTGAAATAATATCCACAGAACCATTGTTTTCTTATCCTGCACATTCTAATGATTGGGTGTGTTTGTATTTTTAGTAATAATATGACACATTAAAAAAATAATCATTATTAAAGTTAAGTGTCCTACTTTACCCATTGTCCCACTTTACCCATATTCACCTTATGGATTTATAGGTGGTGGGGTCAATTTTTACATTACAATTTTTTCTTCACCTTGTACACTAGTTTTGTAGAATACAGAGGGGCACCAGATTGCTTTACATTGTCTGAAGGAGCCCTTATCTAATCCTATCAAGTGTGTATTGTCAATCATCAATAACTCTTCGAGATTCTTTTGGAAACATTATGACCACATTCATATTTACTGTATAATTCTTAAAATGTCATATTTTAGCGGGAGTAAATATCTCTAGTTCTACTGACTCTGGCTCTTTGAAGTTGGCAGAATTACCAAACTGACAAATCCCGTGCCATTTTCATGATAGCATGGCCTTTTTCTACGTGCTGCTTACATAAGGACATTGCTGTGGCTGTGGTGATGTAACCGTAACTGGGTCTGTTTTTGTTGGGGATAAGGAACTAGATTAGAATGATGAGTGAAGAGGGAGAAGGCAGCGGTTTTACAATGAGGTATAGCCTATAAAATACAGCGTTCAAGCATTACATTAAAATGTGAGAAAATAATACTTTTGATCAGGCGGACAGTCTTAAGTCGTTACATTAAAATTTAATACTGGTGACAGTTAATGTGTTTTTTGTACTAACAATATCAAAACACGTATCCATACATCGACTTTTGTACAAAGAATCCTAAGCTAAGTTGTTGTTGACTTGATTTAGCTGGTTAGCACGTATGGTTAGCACACACATGTTAAAAACCGCAAGACGGAAAGAGTCAACCACCAGGAGACCCCACCCTGAAGTTCTCAGGGCCCGAGATGGTTCATACGGCTCTAACATGTCAGAGATGTACTTTGGTGCTAAACCATGAAAAGACTTGTACACAAGCAGAGCTGTTTTAAATTCTATTCTCTGAGTGACAGGAAGCCAGTGCAGAGACCAGAGCACTGGACTAATGTGGTCGTATTTCCTGGTTCTTGTTAGGACTCGAGCAGCAGCGTTCTGGATGTACTGCAGCTCTAACAGCTCGTTTAGAAAGGCCAGTGAGCAGCCGTTACAGTAGTCTAACCTGCTGGAGACAAATGCATGGCTGAGTCTCTCTAAGTCTGGTTTTCACTATTCCTCTGATCTTAGCAATGTTTTTCAGATGGTAAAAAGCTGATGATGTTATTGCTTTGATGTGGCTGTCTAAGTTCAGGTCTGAGTCTATGATTACTCCTAGATTTCTAACCCGATTTTTTGGTTTTAGAGAGAGAGAGAGTCAGCTCAGTCCAAAAATAAAGGAGCGCATTTCACAAACTGAGTCTCTTCTTGTGAGAATGTTTCTGGAAATGTGTACAGATGTGCTGTTTTTCATAATAATGAATAATAAAGAAAATAATAACCATGAATGCCAAATAAAGCAATTTAACTTTAGCAAAAAGGAAAGAAATTACCCAGTGCACGATAAAATACTAACTTCCTGGTTTGAGACCGGATGTTGAGCTGCTCTTTTCCGGTAGCTTAATTTTATGGTCAATCGCTACTGCAAAGATGGATTCCAAAACACAAAAACAGAAAGATCGCTGTACTTTACAAACAGCAAAAGGTGGGAACAGTCAACACTGCCGGGTCCTGCTGTGTACTGCTGGGGGGAGATTCAACAAATGCTAAGTTTCCACTGCTTTCCCAAGGATCCTGAGTTGCGCTCAATGGCTGATAAAAATAAGAAGGGACGGCTTCAAAGTTAGGACCACCTCTTTCCTGGTTAAATAAAGGTCAATAAAAAAATCACTTGATGTTTTAAAATACTACATACTGTTTTGGAAGTGATTTGTTGTTACTCTGCAAATAAAACTGCCTTACTTTAACAGCATTGTCTATAGCTCTGTTCTGTGTGCTTCTTATTGAGTGTGATAGATTCTGTAAAGATGCCAAAGGCTGTTTCCCTGTAACTCCACAAGCAAAAACACACAGAATTCAAATGATCTATATTTGACATAATTTGAATTACATAACAGTAAACATATCAAGGTGTCACTGTGCCGTTAAAAATAATGCAAATAAACTAAAATAATGATCTAATTATTTAGGTAATGCAATCAATCAAATGTGTTGAAAAGCCCCTGCTGGTATGGTTAAAGATATACCAGTATACAGTTTTATAATTTCCCTTTGAGTGACACAAACTTACATTAAAGGCAGAGGTTTAAAGGACAGCCGTGTGTCTGCTCACCTGTAGTCAGTAGGCGACTTGGTCACAGTTTAATAGCAGCATAATTGATTTATATTCAACAAAATACACACACCATCAAGCAGACGAGCAGTCTAGACAAGTGGTTCCAACCTGGGGGACGGCACCTGGGATTGTAGGGGGGCCAGAGCTTTGTCTGGTCAGAGGGTCAGATCAGCTGTATTTACTTGCATTTTTACAAATATTTTATGGGGCAGTTTTTGTTTATGGGCTTAATTTGAATATATTATATATAATATTTAAGAATAAGGAAACCATTTTTTTTCCAATTAATATTATTATTGTGAAATTCTTTGTACACAATTGTAAATTGGGTGATACTAAACCTGCTTTTATTGTATTCCTAAAAGAACTGAAGGACTCTTTAAAACTGTGTAACTCTAAAGGCCTTTTTATACTTCAACGACCATTGTACACTTTTGTAATTTAATTTGTACACTTGCTCAGTCTTATAGAAATGCGTAAAAGGTTGTAATACGGTTTGTAATGCCATATTGATTGAAAATAAAATATATTCAAAAATAAATAAATAAATAAATAAATTAAAACAAAAACTTCAGCGGCCGGTCCCGCCCACCGCAGCCCTGTCCTCTTGACGTGCCAAAATCGTTCGAACTTCCGCAGCTCTGCCTTCACGTTGTTATGTCTATTTTAAACTTTTTTTTAATAACATAAAAAGTGAAAACACAAAAGCACTAAATCATAGGAACAATATATTCATGAAAAGTAACTTCTGAAGGAGTTTGTTGTGTGTTTCCTTGTTTTGCAAAAGGATCAACCAATCACGGCGCTTGCGTTCTGCAGCACTGGCCGCGGAGTCACCTCGTGCGGCAGGTGCACTTCAGCGGAAGATGCAGCTGTCGCGAACTCCCTGATTGGCTCCCACGTGCGTCCAGCACATAAACGCGGAGCTGTCGCTGAAGTATAAAACAGGCAGTATGGCTTTATTATGACATGATGGCCGTCTTGTTGAGCAACAGCCAAGCAGTCATACGGACCTATAATAATGGGGAGTCATAAATCGGAGGTGACGATCAAGTAGTCGTGTGGGAGGGGCCTAACACGCGCGCGCTTCAGCACCTCGGACAGAGACTAGACTTCAATAGTTCACTACACGCGGACGAAGAACCTCAAGAGCAGTGTCTGTAAAAGCTCCTAGTGATAGTCCTGACAGTTTGTTTGTTGTTGCTGTTCTTTATCACTTTTCGCGGACTTTTCCCCTTGACAGTACTTTCTGCAGTGGAGGAATTTCACTAATACTAGTTTATGCGCAATGCCAAATGGAGTCTGCCACTCATTTGAAGGATATCTATTGATTGAACCATTAACTGAGCTATTATGAATGTGTATAATTTCACCGGTTTAAACTCGACCGGAGGAGCGCACTCGTACTTCCTCGAGGAGCCGCTGTACAAACAGTACAAGCCCGCTGCGAAGGAACTCATCGTGCTGCCCAAGGGTGTCCTGTACCTGCTCATGGCCGCGCTCGTCGTGGTCGGAATCGCCTATGCCATTGTTGGACATCTTATCAAGGATTTGGCCATCGACATAGCAGGTATAAGTTTTTTTTTCTTTTCTTATACGCCATGTTTTATTGTCAGTTAAAAAAAAAAAACAATTTTATTGAGATTAATTGACATTTGCTGGCATGTAATTTATATGCTCAGTTCAGTATCTTTAGAAGCACTGGATTATGGTTGTCCAAATATACTCTTTAATGTACATTTTATATATAATATATATAAATATACATATTATATATAAGTGCATCAGATTTCCTAGAAAGTACAATGTAGCCTACTTGATCCAGCCAGATGAACTTAGGGAAGCCTCTCAGGGAATTCCAAGTACAATTGAAAACCTGCCAATCCAATCACACAGGCTACATTCAGGCCTAGTCTCTGTCAATAAGGGGGATCGCCGTGTCGTCACGTCCGAGGCACTGGTGGGCAACGCAAATGTATTAACTACATAATGATAGTTCTATGGCGGGTCAAAACATCGTTCACAAACAGAGCATTGCATCTGTGAAAAGATCGGCGCTGTAAAAGATCTGTGATTTAAATAAACAGCTCTTCAAGCTCGGAAAAATCACCAGTCACCAAAACATCCGGTGAAAATCGCGGAAATAAACAATAACAGCGATCCTCCCTGTTCCATTGTTTGTCCTGGCATGCACACTGACCCTTCCATACTCTGCCCTCTCTGCCCAGAGTGCATCTTGGGTCCTCACGGGGATGAAGAAAAGGAGAGCCAGCGCCCACGCTCCTCCAGTCACCTGCCCGTCCACCCGTTTGCACACAATGCCTTCCATGTGTGGGACCCGGAGGAGGTGGTGGTGCCCCTGCCCCACAGGTCCGAGGAGAGCCCTCAGATCAGCCCACTGCTGCTGGCTGCTATACCCTACATGCCACATTTCTTCCCCCACTCACACAGCCCCACCAGCTCCTTGGCACTGACTGCGAGCCCGGCGGAAAACGAGATCAGCAGCAGCATACCCAGGGAGGTATGACCTAGTGTGGAGGACGCTTTGCCAAGAATTGGACTTGGCGATTCTCCAACACATTTTTATCTCACATCAACTTTGCCCATGTGACTGTGCGACTTCCCTTCAGCCCCGACGAGACCCACTGAAGGCGAGAGGGTCACTTAAGGTCATTCATATTGTATATTTGTGCCTAAGGTTGAACTAAATATGGTCGCGTTCTTCTAAACAACTTGTTTTATATGATTTGTTTAATTTATTTTTCTAATCAATAAATGCTTTTAATGTAATCTATATTTGCTTTATTCTTCTTTTTTTTCCTGTTTCTGCTTGTAATAATTGTCCAAAGCATTTGATCAGCTGTACGGTGATATCAAGCGTGTCTACGATATGCAAACATTACCTGACTTAGGCCAAACGTTATTTCA
The DNA here is from genome assembly GCA_007210695.1 of Neogobius melanostomus. Lineage (NCBI taxonomy): Eukaryota > Metazoa > Chordata > Actinopteri > Gobiiformes > Gobiidae > Neogobius > Neogobius melanostomus. Next base: position 938,892 of record VHKM01000493.1, read on the forward strand.
AGACTCGTAGCTTAGGATTACAAGAAAGATTTAAAGAATTCCTGCAATTCTCCTCGTACATAATCCAATCGCTTTTGTCACAGGTGGCAAAGGGATCCCTCTCCGGCTGCACAACATAGCCTGTTATATCCAGCCTTAAACACTAGCTCTGATTTCTATCATATTTGAACACTTTACTCTTTAGGAAAATGCATCCTCTCTGCATTGATGCATTCTTCAAACAGCACAGCCCAAATGGCGAAAAGTGCCATCCTGGGTGTACACAGATGTATGGGTGTCTTGTACTTCAATAGGAGGGAAGAAGTAATGGTCAACTTTCTAGCCTCAACAAAACCTAGATTTGTTGTTGCCAGACAGAGAGCAAAGCCAGCCAAGGCTTGCCAAGAAACGGCATTGACCAAGGTTCTGAACTTTGGGTGACCCGTCTGGCGTAATGAGAGGGGACAAAAAGAATAAAGAGTTTTAAATATGTTACAATGTAGACTTGATAACTTTAAATAGAGACAACTATATAAATATACCAATGGCACAAGAGTAGTAGTTGAGTAGGTCATATTGATGTGTCTCTTCACACACACACAACAGGCTAATCACAGTATAAATTTACAAAGGCTGGTTTATTCAATTTAGTTTTTTGCAGTACAATGACTTTATTTCGTAATGGTAAACAAGGCAGCACTTCTAATGCTCTGGAGGTCCCAAGATTGGTTGTAAAGGGCAAAATCATGAGTCTAGCCTGCAAATGGGGCCGTCGTAGACCATCTGCAGGTTGACCTTGTGTCCCACCAGCTCTCTGATGTTGTTGATGCCGTACTTAATCATCGTGGGCCTGGAGGATGAAAAGGGAAAAACTCAGGTGAGCGAATGCCACGGCTCTTTGGCGTCGGCTAATGCTCCGACAGGCCACCACGCAAAACGAAAGCTCGGCTGCGAAGAGGATTAGTCAGCACGGATTATAGAGATTTTCCCTGTTGATTTGACATGTACTTATTAGCCATGACAAGTGTGTGTGTGTGTGTGAGTACTAAAGTCTTAGCTCTTTTAACCCAAATTAGTCTCTCTATATTTGGAACATTTGCACATACCATGAAAATGTAATTTCTGAAAAACAAACGGAATTGGAATCGTAATCCTTGATAGAAAATAAGGGGATTTATCCTGAAGATATCGTTGCCGTGGACTACTATTATAAGCTCACGTGGAGGGGACTAAACGCAGGTCAAATGAGTTTTCACGTTTGTGCCATCTGCAATATTGAGAGCGCAGCGTTCACCTTTCTAGAGACAGGCCCCAAGCGATCACCGACACGTCCTCTGGGAGTCCCATGGGCAGCAGCATCTCCGGTCTGAAGACGCCCGAGTTACCCACCTCCACCCACTTCTTCAGACCTGAGATAGCAGTAATTCAGCATTACATAGAGTAGAAGAGACATCTGCGGTAAGTCAAGAATCGCTGAGAAGAGAGTCTTACCTTCATGATAGCTGAACACTTCCATGCTGGGTTCTGTGTAAGGGTTGTAAGCTGGCTTGAAGCGGAGTTTAGTAATTCCTATATAGACGACGACAAACAAGGCAAAAGTCAAACTAAAATGAGGGAAATCATGACTAAAACTTGCACATTTTTAATAACCAGTTTGTTTTAGGCTGTGTTAGTAAGTTTTTTGAAAAAATCTCATATGAAAGTCATATGACAGACCTCAGTGAGTTTGAAATATATCGTAACTGACGACAATGACATTGTGTCACAAATAATCATTTGGCGATACATTGTGCAACACTAATAATTGTCAAGTGTACTGCAGGTCTATCGGACATCATCACCTAGTTTGGTGAAGAACTGGTGCAGGATGCCCATGAGGTCCCCAAGTGTGAGGCCGTAGTCCGCCACCACGCCCTCGATCTGGTGGAACTCTGCCAGGTGTGTGGCGTCCAGGGTCTCGTTCCTGAACACCCGGTCGATGGAGAAGTACTTCACTGGAGTGAACTTTTCCTGATGTGCAAGACGGTGAGATTCAAAATAATAAGTCATCACAACACAAGCAAGTACAATGCATGCAGATTGTATCAACAAAAGACGCAAGTAATAAAAACAAAACCAAACAACTCCTCCATCTTTAGTTTTGACCCAGTCCTTAATGAAAACACCTATTGGTTTCTGCGTATATCACTCAACAGACTGTGTCTCACTGAAAAGGACATGCAAATTATACCAATCATCTGAAAGTGTGACATTTATAAAGTTAAAATACTGTGTGCAGCCCTTGCATGGAGTTGAAGGTAGGACATGCCCTTTAACCGTCTTAAAATGGTGCTACAAAAATAAAGGCAAGCTGGTATGTCATATGCTTATGCTTTTAAATGAATAGGCAGCTGGTTCTACATGTACTATCTGGCAACCCAAAGCATGAGGCGAAACAATTGGCATTGTGTGGCGTTAGGAACCAAAACAAAACATGTACATCGACTTAACTATTGGTATCTGTAAAGGATATATTTGATTTGGACGTACGCATCCATTTAATGTCTGAAGGAGTAGTGTTTGTGTCAGACTAAATGGATAGTAGTGAGTAGAAGTGCTACATAATGTGCTGCTTCATACACAGTCAGGTCAGAGGAGGCAGTCCGTATTATAATCCCTCTTGTTCTTTTAAAGAGGCTTTCAAAGTATGTCGTCAGAGCGAGTGGTCAGCAAAGCATGATAAAGGTTGCACCAGTCCATCACCACTACACATTACTGCTGTAATACAGATAAAAAAATCAACCGATGTTGATGCACAATTATGTGGTCGGATTGAGCCATATGACAGATGTGCCATCAAAAATAGTAAATCGCTGTAAGTGCAACTGAGAAGTAACAACATAAATAATTAAAACAAATGAGTCGTGCTTTACGAGTAGTTTGTTGCTGTCTATAAGAAACCTACAAAAGACAGTGTTCACAGTCACCTGCTGTGCGAGTTTATACAACATGCGTGCGCTGACAGCTGTTGTGTGAGTGCGGAGGATGTTCTTCTGAGCCTCCTCAATCTTCCAGTCGTACATGTACCTAAAACACAGCACGGTTAGGAGACAATTCCCTTTGGTGACAAGGGCAATTAATCACAAAAGTAACACAGGAGGATGTTCCATGATGATGTGAAAATGGTTAATGTGGATTGGTTTGTTATCTTACCCCTGGGACCCATAGCCTCCTTCTGAGTGGACCCTCTTCACCCTCTCCAGATAGTCTTGTGGGAACTCATGGGAAAGAGCTGGGTCTGAAATGACACACGTAGTATAGTGAGAATAGCAGCAAAAAGCCTGCACTCTTACCTTCTTATTTATTTAACTACGGATTGTGGCCATGAGGTTCACAATTAAAAGCTACAATGCTCAGTCCAAGTGGCACTCGGGGTCATGTGCAATTTAAGTTTTCATTTATTTTTTCAAAATTAGCTATGGTGGTATTATACCAAGTTTAGTTAGAGTCTACATTTAAGTGTAGTAAAGCCCCATTCTATCCGGATTTGATGTTGATATTTAGTGAGGAAGGTTTGAGAACAGCTGTTCTACATTAATGCTCACCAGACAGGAAGAAGGTGTCGTGCTGGTCTCGGGCCGGGTGCTGCTGGGGTTGGAACAGAGAGTCAAAGTTCCAGAAGGAGCTCTCAATGAAGTTATTGGTAGGCATCTCTGTGAAACTAAAAAAGCAAAAGATCAATATTTAACACAGGTATCTGAGCTAAAGGTCAAGTGTCTTGCTCTGAGAATAAGGAATCTTTGTGACTCACACTCACCCCATTTCCAGAAAGATCTGTCTGAACTGCGTTCGCACCTTCATGAGTGGATGTAGGTGGCCACAGTCGGGGGCTACCCCCATGGCTTCAAAGTTGTATGGCTTAAATTTCTTCTCTTTCCAGCTACCTCTACAACACAGCAGCATACAGGCATTGTGTAAAGGCTGGTTTGGCTTCTCGCAAACACTTCTTATACAGTGAGGAAAATAAGTATTTGAACACCCTGCTATTTTGCAAGTTCTCCCACTTAGAAATCATGGAGGGGTCTGAAATTGTCATCGTAGGTGCATGTCCACTGTGAGAGACATAACCTAAAAAAAAAAAAATCCAGAAATCACAATGTATGATTTTTTAACTATTTATTTGTATGATACAGCTGCAAATAAGTATTTGAACACCTGAGAAAATCAATGTTAATATTTGGTACAGTAGCCTTTGTTTGCAATTACAGAGGTCAAACGTTTCCTGTAGTTTTTCACCAGGTTTGCACACACTGCAGGAGGGATTTTGGCCCACTCCTCCACACAGATCTTCTCTAGATCAGTCAGGTTTCTGGGCTGTCGCTGAGAAACACGGAGTTTGAGCTCCCTCCAAAGATTCTCTATTGGGTTTAGGTCTGGAGACTGGCTAGGCCACGCCAGAACCTTGATATGCTTCTTACAGAGCCACTCCTTGGTTATCCTGGCTGTGTGCTTCGGGTCATTGTCATGTTGGAAGACCCAGCCTCGACCCATCTTCAATGCTCTAACTGAGGGAAGGAGGTTGTTCCCCAAAATCTCGCAATACATGGCCCCGGTCATCCTCTCCTTAATACAGTGCAGTCGCCCTGTCCCATGTGCAGAAAAACACCCCCAAAGCATGATGCTACCACCCCCATGCTTCACAGTAGGGATGGTGTTCTTGGGATGGTACTCATCATTCTTCTTCCTCCAAACACGTTTAGTGGAATTATGACCAAAACGTTCCATTTTGGTCTCATCTGACCACATGACTTTCTCCCATGACTCCTCTGGATCATCCAAATGGTCATTGGCAAACTTAAGACGGGCCTTGACATGTGCTGGTTTAAGCAGGGGAACCTTCCGTGCCATGCATGATTTCAAACCATGACGTCTTAGTGTATTACCAACAGTAACCTTGGAAACGGTGGTCCCAGCTCTTTTCAGGTCATTGACCAGCTCCCCCCGTGTAGTTCTGGGCTGATTTCTCACCTTTCTTAGGATCATTGAGACCCCACGAGGTGAGATCTTGCATGGAGCCCCAGTCCGAGGGAGATTGACAGTCATGTTTAGCTTCTTCCATTTTCTAATGATTCCTCCAACAGTGGACCTTTTTTCACCAAGCTGCTTGGCAATTTCCCCGTAGCCCTTTCCAACCTTGTGGAGGTGTACAATTTTGTCTCTAGTGTCTTTGGACAGCTCTTTGGTCTTGGCCATGTTAGTAGTTGGATTCTTACTGATTGTATGGGGTGGACAGGTGTCTTTATGCAGCTAAAGACCTCAAACAGGTGCATCTAAATGTAGGATAATAAATGGAGTGGAGGTGGACATTTTAAAGGCAGACTAACAGGTCTTTGAGGGTCAGAATTCTAGCTGATAGACAGGTGTTCAAATACTTATTTGCAGCTGTATCATACAAATAAATAGTTACAAAATCATACATTGTGATTTCTGGATTTTTTTTTTTAGATTATGTCTCTCACAGTGGACATGCACCCAAGATGACAATTTCAGACCCCTCCATGATTTCAAAGTGGGAGAACGTGCAAAATAGCAGGGTGTTCAAATACTTATTTTCCTCACTGTATGTAACTATGTTTGTCTAAATCAGCAAGAGACAAATTTCCCACAAGCAACAATAAAGTTTAATCTAATCTAAAACATGTTAATTTTTTATGTAAAAGTAATTAACCCACCACTGCAAAAAACTAAGCCTTGATATTGGCTATAGAATATACTATTAGGCCATTTTACCAAACTATTATATTTTTGATAATGAATGATGACAATGTAAAAAACTTTTAAACTGAAAATTTAGAATTAGATGAATAGTGGATGGAGAAATATACATTATGAAAATGTTTGTTCGTTTGTTCGTTTATCAATCTCAACATAACTGAATACAACTAAATTATAATTTGACTAATCATAGTCTCCATTTGAAAATGTCATTACTTTTTTTTAAAGGGGGACATCAATCCCTCAATGAAGTGTTTCAGTGAGGACAGTGAAGACTTGTGAGGTAAATGTAAATGTGCTGCCCTGCCTTTAGGACACAGCCCATATCTGTGGACTGACCCCCTGTTATGGGCAGTGATCCTCTGTGTCCACTGCCTGAGACCCTCTGTTCTGTTATTCCTGAACAGATGAGGGCAGACTGGACAGCAAATGTATTCCTCAAGTCCACTCTAGAGCTCTTTTCCAGCTCTAGGACAAACCATTGAAAGGAACAGTGGAAGAAGAACTCACGAGGCGATCATCTCCGGCGTCAGCTCGGTCTCCTGTTTGGTGATGGTGGTGCTAAAGGAGTTTCCCTTACCGATCCAGTAAGACTTCACTGTCCTAAAGACATGTCACAAAAAGAGTATTCAACAATTCGCAACTTGGATAGTCTGTACATTTAGGTTTACAGTATAGCTACAAAAGCACGTCAATTATTAAATTGTCAAAATCAACAATTACAACTGTACAAAAAAGACAAAAATAGTTCCAGAACTGCCTGGGTTTTCTCATAGCTTTTAAGGAGCTTTGGTAAAAAGAACTCACACGAGAATATAACGTAAAATTAAAAACACTACCATCTAATGACTAAGATCGTCATTTGCTTTACAAAAATAAAAACTCTCAAGAGTACTTCAGGAACAACTACTCACACTTCTGAGAGCAGTTTCCGCTTTTTCAACTCATTTTTATCTTTGTCTTCCAGTTGAGAACCGCTGCCCTTTTGTAGTAGCAACAACTTCTCTCTGACCTGGTCGACCACACTGTCCACCTACAAAACAGTGAAAAATCCTTTTAGGAGTTTTGAACCATAAACAAAACAAATCAAAACCGCAACATGATACGTACCGATCTGTAAACCCTGGGACCTCCTTCCTGCGCCTTGTCCACCTTGATCCACCTGTTGGACATGGCTTTGCTGAAGCCGATTTTCCCAAAGGGCAGTTTCTAAAGATTGGATTCAGTTTTATTCATTTCAAGAGTATTAAATTACATTTTTGTGAATGTATACCATGAGATCGCTCTGTGCCAGTCCCTCCAGTGGGACAGCGCTGAACACACGGGCTTCATAGCTGCCTTGTTTTGCAATCTCACTGCCCTCCTCTGTCAGCTCCCAGTGCTTGGAAGAGCGCTGCTCTGCTGAAATTATCTTGCGGACAAACAGAAAAGAAAAAGATGAACTGAGCATTCTACTTAAGATGTAATTATATAATAAAACAAGACAAGACCCAAAACAAATTTAAATCAATATTTATTTGTTGCAATACTATAGCAATGCAGATGCATTCATATTTTAGAATAATTGTTCATTTGTTAAAAGCACTGCATTGGCTCCCCGTGTGTTTCAGGATAAGTTTGAAGTTCTTTTAATGTTTTTTAAATGTCTTTATGGTCTGGGTCTTTTTTTATCTTACAGAACTGCTTTTACCTTATGAACCTTCGCAGCAGCCCCTGCACTCCTCCAGGCGTCTCCTAATCATTCCCAAAGCCAGGTAAAAGACTCACAGCGAGGCGTCTTTCCTGTACTATGGCCTTCAACTGGTGTAGGCACTCATAAACCTTTCTGCTTCGGCCTAGTCCTTTTGAGTTTCATTACCATGTAATGATGTGATTTTAAATTAAGAATGTAAAATGCTCAAATAAACCATTGCTAAACTCTGGAACTGCCGGAGGAGCACAGGGCCGCAGAGAATGTAATTTTTTTTTTTAAGAGCAGGCAAGACTCACCTTTTTGGTTAGGCTTCTACATAATACATAATCTCTACATAATTTGTTTTATTGCTAATTATTTATTCAAAGCAATTTTACATCATAGCTTATTTTACCTGCTTTTGATTGCTTTTATTGGTAGCCTCTGCAGTATTGCCATTGTGCATATAATCAAATTCTTTGAACAATTCGAATACACAGGAGGGATTGTGAGAGCTAGAAACAAGTTTGGGCCAAAACAAAAAATGTCACTGCTTGAACAGGCAAAATCAGGTACCCCAGCTTTAATGTAAGTTGTGTTTATATGTTGTACAATGATTTACACACGTTAACACAATAAAAAAATTGCACATAGTTTTACTATTGGTGCGCTCCAAGTCACTCGCAGCCACTTTTTGGAGAGGGATTCTATTCTAATGTTGAACATAATTTCGACAGCAAAACGACTTTCTCGTTATTCCTCTTGTTGATCTGGTTAATAAAGTTGCATCAGTCAAAGACTGACACAGAGCATTAAATGAACACAGTTGTCGGACTTCCGGTGCTGCTCGGGTCGATAAACTCACGTCTCCAAGAGACTGTAGACTCTTCACGGCCCCAACTACGACCTGGTGGTCCACTCCAAGTCTGGACGCGGCGTCCACGCTGTCCACGCCATCGTCCGCCTTCTCTATCAGCCGTAGAAGCTCCAACACCCCGGTGTCGGCCATGCTGCTGCCCCGCAAAGACCGACAGGAGCGGAAGTGACGGAGCTCTCCTCGAAGCCGAAAGCGCTGTAGTAGAGACGCACACAGTAATTTGGGTCAGCGGTAAAAAACCCTAACAAAAAATATATACTTCAGTCAGCGTCCATAAATAATTGGACTTTTGACTAATTTTTATGATCCCCAAATGCCCATTTTGCACTACGATAGCCATTATATGTTCATTTTCTATGTGAAAACCATGGTGAAAACACGGGCCTATATTTGAATGTAGAAACATTGCATAATATTCCCAATCAAAAGTCATTTCAAAGTAAAAACGTTTATTATTACAGTCACACAGAAACATCCTACCCAGCCCATGGCTACTGAACAAAATAGGTATTAGTCCAATAATCAGCTTTTAATACTAAAACAATACTAAATTATATATAAAAATACAACATAAAAGGCGCACGGAAAATAAAAAGCTCTTACACTATTGATTGTTATAAAAATTAAAATACAGGTTTCATAGATTTACAACTAGGAACTTAACCCAAGGACACATACTGAGTCAGCTAGCAAAAGCTAGGACATTAGGCAACATATACCTGTAGGTTCTTGACGCCAAAAGAAAAGAAAAAAACAAAACACAAAAGCACTGACCAGATCACAACCACAGGTCACCACATTCAACCACAACTCAACTCTGACTCAAATGTCCAGACAACTGCTATTGTGCCCATGTGTGCTACATTTATACCCCAAAGCACGATAAGCGAACATGGAAAAAGGCAGAGAGCACTGAAAAGCTGTTGATCATCTATCTGAAGGAGGTGGAGACACTAATGCAGGCGCTTGATTCAACGAGTGAAGACAGTCTATCTGTACTGGTAGTTCATGCTTCCCTCTCCTCGGCCATAGCCAGACTGATACTGAGAATGGCTGTTGAAGCCCTGGCTGCTTCCTCCTCCTCCTTGGGAGTTGTAACTGGACTGGTTGTTGAAACCTATGGAGGAATAACAACACAGTTAGAATCTACATCATTTACAAGATACAACCAAACAATCTTTACACTGTTATTGCACATCTCTACTCTTTCACTTCACTGAGAAGACGAAAAGTGAACAGAATTGTGAACTGTGGTAAGACTAATGTATGGGGATTTCTGACACCACCCATCAGACCCGTCTTCGTAAATGTACTGCTTCGTGAAAACTGGCTGTAATCATTGTGAGGCCCTCGAGCGAAATAATATAGTTTTATTCTTGATGTTATCTGTGTTGATGATTATACTGATAGCACTGAATCATTATGTTTGTTTGTTTGTTTCTCCTACCTTCATAACTGTAGTCCTGGTTGCTCCCTGTTCCTCCAGTCACCTGACTTGGATAAGCAGTACTATACGAGTATCCTCCGGTGCCTCCTTGGCTCTGGTTGAAGTTCTTCTTTGATTGCCCATAGCCCTGGCTGTACTGATTGTAAGAGCTCTGGCCTGAAGTATTGGTGGGCTGATATCCTGGTGAAGAGCCAGTGTTCGTGTTAGGGCCCTGATAGGGGCCCTTTCCTCCCTTGTGCATGGGAGGCTTTTTCTTTTGCATTTTGTTGGCGGCACCTGCATTGTAGCTTCCATCGTTGGAGTAAAATGAGTTGTAGGAGCTCTGAGCCGGGGCAGGGGATAAGCTCACTGGAGGTGCACCAGATGGACTGCTTGAAGATGCATTTGCTCCATTTGTACCGCCATTGTTGTAGTAATCTGGCAAAGAGAGAAAAAAGCTTTTAGAGACACACAATTGACTGCAGTGTGAATTCATTCACAAAAATAAATCTTCGTTATAGCAAAATGTATCCATTATCTAATTGATAACATGAAATGCTCTTCCCAAATAATAGTCCATCCATAATATATTTCACAAAAATAGTATTACAATATATGATAATTGGATGAAATGAATGAAAGTGCCCCGAGTCAAAACCTGTTGGTATTTTCTATGAAATGCAAGAAAATCGTACGTTTTCCGTCTTATTGTAGATTTAAATGTTTGTAACATGTATAAACAGATTTGTACATTTGTTAAATGACTGAAGAGAAGAACTGAAGCAGTACAATTGTAATCACATTTATTGTATAAAAAAAAACATGACTTTATTTTAGTGAAACCATACCTAAATATTAGACGCAAAGCAAAACAGAGTTCCAAAATTCGACTTGCACGCAGTTTGAAGTTTGAATACAACTCAAATCCTAGCTGTATATCCATTAGCATTTCTTCTTTGTTCATAATGATTATAGCCCATCTGTCAGTGTTAGTATTACACTTTACAGCTACAACAAGTTGTTTGCTTTTGTTATGGTATACAATAGACTGATAACAAATGTATAACATACCAATATTTAGAATTCAGAGCATCCTTTGAGGCAGATATACAGAGCCTAATTTAATCATTTTAGCCAACTTGTATGAAATGGAGTATTATGTTAATAAAGAGCACTGCTCCACATTAAAATGGCGTAATAAAAAGGACAATTATCCATACCACTGTTAAGACATCCACTTCAGCCCTAAATCAGCAAACAGAGCCTCATGTATCTCACTTAGCCTATGCCAATATTTCAAGGCCAAAATCTCAGATACTCTTAACTGTCTAAAAATGAATTTAAGTCTACTGTAAAAAGTGAGAGTTGAATGAGAGTATGCATAGTATAGTAGCATTGACAAACGGACTAACAGTTAAGTTGATAATCATCATTTAGTTGATACGTTGATTACACCAGTACTACATGATTCCATATAAAAATAGCAGCTGCTTTAAAATCCAAGTAGACACTTTAAAAGTAAACAAAAGAGTTTCACATGATTTCAGTGACAAACATTTCATTTTGATCTGGACAAAGTGAAGAAGTCTTGTTCTTCAACCAGGATAATGTCCTGTGGTTTAATGGCTTCTGCAGACAGAACATGCACATCTTCTTGAAGTGTCCGAGCAAGTGAAAGATGAGGACGACTGTTCCAGAGGTGAGCAGAACTTGAAGGATGCACGTGACGTTTAGTAATTTTGTCCCTTGTGCAATTTCTTTGAAAATGTCTAAGAGTGGGGTAGCTTTAATTTGCAAAGTCGTTGAACCCATCACAGTCTGAGACAAAGTCACCTAAAAAGTGAAACAGGGCAGAGAAGGGAAAATGTGGCCATTAGCTTTGTGGGAGTGGACAATTGTTTGTGCCATATCTTGGCCCTGGATCAAATTGGAATTTTAAAATCAAGGTTTTTAGATTTCTCTGCTCCTGTCACACTCAGGTAGGTCTGTCCTCAGAACATGCTGTGAAGTGGTTCTCAAAAGTGGAAAAGACACCTGTGGCTCAACAAAGCAGAGAAATGTAAAACGACCATTGCTGTGTAAAGATGGTCACTTTGAAATGTATCCTCACCGTTAAATATGTGTACGGACTCAATACAAAACTAGAGCCAAAAGGGAACAATGCAATAAGCAGGATCACAAATAGTAGAGCAAGGACTTACTGTATCCAGAAGTAGAGTTGTTCCCATAACCATATGTTCCAAATCCACCTAACAAAGACACAAGAAAAAGGCACTTAGACTCCAATTACTAGGTGGTGTGGAGAAAGAACAGATCTTCTTGAGCTTCTTTTAGGTGACCAAATTTACCTCCTTGGTTATAGCCGCCTCCATTATTGAACCCGCGGCCTCTTCCACGACCCCTTCCTCTTCCTCTGGGCATGGCACCATCTCCTTGTCCCATCATACCAAAGCCAGAGTGCTGAGCGTACGACAGAAATCAAGTACATGTCTAATATTTTATCTTATAATTCAAAGCCACTAGGCTCATCTTACCATGGGTGGTCCCTTCTTTTTTTTAGCAGCGTCTGCCAAAGAGCCCTCAGGAAACAGTTGCTCCAGAGCAGCCAGTGCAGCGTAGGCCTTTGCCACCTTCTTGTTGGAGCCAGTTCCCTGGAACTTCTGCCCGTCGATTTCTACCTCCATGACAAAGCGCTTGTCGTGGCTCCCTCCAGTCTCTGAGATCAGCTCGTACTTCAGACCACGACGCTTCTCATTGAGCTCCATCACTGGATTCTTCCCATGTTTGGTCAAAATTGGTCCCTGTTGGCGAGCAGTCTGGAAAACAAATTCAAATCAGATGCAATGTTTGACAAACATTAAAAGGGACTAGACGGAAGTTAAAAATGTGAAAATGGTGTACTTCCCATCCCCTACTTGCTCCAGTAATGTCCTAATGTGTGGAATGAGCCCAGACCTATTCACCACAACAGCTGCAAAAAGCGTGGTCGAAATACCAACCATCTCCACAACACGTGCTCAACATAGAGACTGTAGTTACGCGTAAAACCTGAGGTGGCAGTGGCGAGTAAAAAAAATGATAACTCCCATCTAGTCCCTTTAAAGTATTTGACATGTAACATTTAGTGTCTGCTAGGGCATGAACAGACTAGTCGACTTCTGCGGCAAGAGTCGACCTCATGTTAGAGTCGACTAGTCGTGTGTTTATCTCTTTCTCCCTCTCTCTCTGCCCAATTTCAACATTAATGTCAAGGCAGAACCCCTTTTCCGTGTTTCAGTGGGACAATAAACAGAGTTACACAATAGCAGACCAGCGGCTAGTTGTTTTTACCGGTTAGAGTTCACTTTTTAGTGCTCTACAAAGAGTTTCACCCACGTAATCACTTGCGCTCAGCTGAACTCAAACAGTCTCCACCGCGCACTGCGGCCGTACGCGCACACGCAAACTTTTCTCTCTCACGGACTTATTCACGTGGAATCAACTTCGATCTAACACTCTGGGACCGAAAGATTGTTTACTTCAGACCTTGGATTTACAAGGAAGATGAGGCCAGGAGGAGAGCGAGACAAATGGAGGAGAGAGGGGAGAGGACGCGGATCTGTTTGTTTCTGGAGGCGCAGGTAAACACTGAGCATTGCCTAAAAATGAAGTTAAAACCTAGGAAATGGTAATAAGCCTCTATATTGTATATTAACTCAGAAAATACGCTGCAAAACCTGCTTGCATGTGAGCCTACATTACGGATTTGGACGTGAACATATTGTACTTGTTAATTAGTTGTTATTCCTCGGCTGTTAATATGATGATGTCATCACACGACTAGTCGACTCTACGTCGACTTTCATGACTATAAATTCGACTTCTAAAAATCAGTAGTCGTTCATGCCCTAGTGTCTGCACAATAATATCTGCCGATGACACAATTTAGAATTCAAAATCTTTTATGGGAGGGTCCTGGCACCAGAGGGAACCTATTGTACATGTTTTAACGGCAGGAGAAACAATATTAACAGTTGGTTACTGTACCTCAGTATCATTCATCTCTGTATGCGAGGCTCCCGTGACAGCAGGTGTTTCTGCAGCGTGTAGTACAGGTTTCAGATCTTCCACAGCTACATCTGTTTCTTCAGACTTCACCTGCTCAACGGTCTTTAGTTCCACTCCTGTGGGCAGACCCATGTCCTGTAGAACCTACGATTGATCAACAAGAAATTAACACAGATTAATCAATTTACAGGGCTGAACACATCACTATGTTACATCACAAGTATTAGGAACTACAATTCTTCTTGTCTTTTAGCTACACAAAGTCAATTTCTAACATAATTCTATTGTTTCTCTTATTTCCAGCATGAAACAGTCAGTATATTATCAGGAGTACAGGCATGTGTTCATATGTACCTTCACAGCTACATGGAGCTTGGCAGTGCGTTTAGATGGACCAGAGGCCTCATAATTCTTGCCTTCCACCTCCACAGCCATAGTGAAGACTGGGACATGCACAGGTCCTGTCTGAGACACTAGTTTGTACACTAGGCCTGGCTTCAGCTGATTCAGCCTCATCAGAGCATTCATGGCCTGTGGAGGCTCAGACTTTTCCTCTGGGGCTGTGAAAGACAGCACAGATTTTAAAACCAATATGTAGTTGACAAAATTATTAAGATACTAATAAAATGCAATTTGTACATTTCTTTTGCAGCTTTTTCTTCTTCTTATTGGGACTCTTGTCATCATTACCCTCCTCTTCCTCTATGGGCCTTTTCATTGGCGGGGTGTATTGGTGGGTATCAATGTGGCTAGGTGGGATTTGAACTGCACCAAAAATCACACGTCAATATGACACAGAATAAGATAAGAAAAAATGAGTGTTTCAGAAATAATGTTACCTGTGTAATCTATGGGAGTGTCAGTTCGGGGTTTCTTGGGCATTTTTGACGGAAGAGGGTCCATTCCAAGCACTTTGTGCAGCTGTCCAAAAGCGGACAACCTTAAGGCATGCTGTAAATAAAAGCAGCAACTTTTAGTAAATAATAAAGTTTAAATCCATGAATGCAAATCAAATTTTTCAAAGAAAAACTCTTCAAGAAAATCATATGGGCTGTTTGATTAACTAAAATTCAATCACAATTACCACTGTACTAATCGATTAGAAAAATATCATAATTGAGGGAAAAATGTATAACAGTGATTTTGCAATGGGTTTAATGCGAGCCCATACACACTCCTCCCACTGTCAAAGCATGAACTTGTATGAACTACCATAGAATAGAAAGTCTATATAGCCGTTCACAGTATTCGTTTACAAAAGTGAGCATACTTGATATAACTTGTACTTTTTATCAAAAACAAAACAAAATAAAAATGTTGCACTTTCAAATAATGGTCTGAATATTTGTGATTTGATTATAGTAATCATTTTTCTTATAAATGTTGCCTATCATCAAGCACAGCACCATGATCGATTGCTACTCACTTGAGCACTCTGTGTGATGTCCTCTCTCTGCTGAAAGTCCAAGTGACCAATGGCGTCAGTGGGCTCCTTCTCACATGGATCAGAGATCCCTGCACCATCTACAAAAAGATTCACAGAATGCAAAATTGTATGTATGTGTATGTATATATATATATATATATATATATATATATATATATATAATATATATATATATATATATATATATATATATATATATATATATATATATATATATATATATATATATATATATATATATATATATATATATATATATATATATAAAATAATAATTATATATATATATAATAATTATATATAAACATAAATAAATCAATGTTTAATGCACACCAGCCATTAGGATTCCTGATGCGAGACACTCAAGAACTCTGCGTAGAGCTTCTCCTGCTCCCATCGGCCGGTTCCCTGTACCAATGGCCTTCTCACAGATCAACTCAAGTGGCTGTGAAGGAGAGACAAAGATGAGGCGGCTATAATAAGCAGGGTCAGATTTGAGGTCATGATGCTGGCTCTGGCTAACCACAGCCTCTGGTTTTGTGAAATGGACCAAAGCACAGTGCATCAACAGTAGATGACATACAACAGTGTTAAGTGTCTTGTGTTATTATCAAAGCAACAAGAATCACTTACCCATCCACGCAGAGGAGCCCATGTGGGGACACGGGCACACAGGTCCCTCAGGATACGGATGACGATGACGCATGAGCGCAGCCCATTGGCCCGGGCCTACAGACACATGTGAGGAGGGGCGACACATAGGATTAGTCCCAATATAAGTAAACCCTTCTGTGAGCACATACTGGAGAGAATTAAATCAAAATATGAAGCCACACACACACACTACAGCTTGGCTTAGTCACTATGAGATGTAAAAGCTTTTGTTAAAATACAAATATATATTGTTGTAAGTACAAGCTGGCATGACAGACCGCACAAAATAGTGTTTGATCGCGCCATCAGAACTCATTTCACCACTAAGTGGGCTCCATTGTGAGTTTAATATTAATGTTGTGTGTTGTTATAACAGCACAAAAATTGTCTCCAGGTGCAATATTCCTGTTAATGCAGCGGCACACATAAATCACCAAGAGCCAGAAGAGCAGAAAAGTTCTACACAAAGACAAGCCGCAGAAATGGAGCAGATTGTTACAGTGAAAAGCCAAATATGACAAAGGACACATTACTGTGAACATTTATCTGTGTGTACAAAAAGACAGATTCTACTTCCTAACATAGAGTGTGGAACTACTAGTTTGAATAAATGAACCAAACAACTCAATCACACCAAAATTGAAAGTGAAGAAATATTGCACCAGGATATTGATTAAAAAGTAGTCCTGACGTAGTAGTAGATTTAGACTTAGAGTCAAGCAGCTTGATTGAGATAAGTGAAGCAAGTGAAGCAAGAGACATCAAATGTCTCTGATGGTAGAACCTGAAATGATTTACTCAATCTCAACAGTAACGGCAAAAGTGTCCTAAAAACATCCTGATTATTACTGCAGAAACATTTCAAAAGATCAAATGAAGAAACACATGGAACGCCCAAATAAAAAACAAAAAAATTAAGCGCTCAAAACCAAACTCAAAACTACTTTTGTTTAAGAGACAAATAAAGACAAGATCCAAACCTGGAACCACTTTGCGTGGCGAAGAGAGGCCAAGGCAGCCAGGCATTTGTGCCTGTCCAGAACATCCGGAGCATCGTTGACTGTAAGCGTTTCTATTGGCAGGTGGAATAAGAAGACAAGGTACAGTTTGACCAAGGGGAGTTCTGTCAGACGGCCAGGGGATCACCGGCAGCAGCATGGAGGAGGGGGAGGGGCCCTCTGCTGGAGAGCAGCAGAATTAACCTCCCACGAGGTTGGGCTTAAAACGATCAATAGCAATGCGAGATAGATCTTTTTAAGTCGCGTTTACAACAACGGAATGGGAGTATGGCTCTCCAAGGCCGGCTCAGACTAAACGTCTAGATCAGACACACCTAGGGCCGAGTGCTATCCCTCCACAAAGTCACTATGTTTTGGGACAACATGATAATATAGTGTACAGCCTACACTAAACGATTAACTTTGGGCATAGTAATAAGTTAAGCTTAACTTAAAGTTAACCTTTGAAAGGTTAAGTGGAATGTAACTTTTGAGAAACTTGATTGTTTTTTTCCCCAGACCTTTAGTTGCCAGTGATGCACTACACAATATTTGCGAGCTGGGATGTTGACTGCAAAGAAGCGGATATTTAGATCAACCAAAGGGGCTTCAGAGTCCCCCTCCCCTTCGACCCATATGGGATTGCTGCACTTTGCCCCTTCCGAGACAGAGAGCGGCCAGTTGGTCAAAGGTCCAGCATCCCTAAAAATCGACAAACTAGAAGGCTTGACAGAGAGAATCAGAATTTGAACCACAGGCAAACGTTATCAGATGCATAAAAGTGGGTATTTAAACAGGTCCACACTGCAACAAAACTGACGCTTCAAAAGGCCCAAAGTGGGTGTTCGCTCACGGCTACAGATAAGACCAAGGTTTGACATAAGCTGCAAGTCCTGCTCTACTCTTCATTCAGCTCTTTGTGTGTTGTTGTTAGCCTAATCTACTTTTACAGACAAGCCCTTCACCTGAACCTGCTTCTTGATAGCTTTTCAAATAGATTCGGACCAATCTTGTTGTTATCTGTAACCTAAGCTTTTATTCTGCAGCCAATAGCCCCATTGCTGGGTTATAAAGGGAAGTTAAATGTGTTGCTTTTCATTTTTGCTGCAATGCAAACCTTTCATCATCAATAATAAAAACACATGCAAACAAAGTGGTCTCTGTGTTTTGTTAAATTCTCAGTAAGCCTTCAATAGTTCTGAGTCTTGTTCATTTAGGGAGATGTACAAAAGTCTTCAGTCAGTTATCTACCTGCCCTGTACTGTATATTGGGCCATCAAAAATGTATAATTACATCACATGGAACCATGAGAGAGTCTAGTGAGCTACAAACATAGCACAGTTTAATTATGTGAGTGCATTGTGGTCCTCTAGCTCCATTGAAGGCCCAATAAACAATAGCTGTGTAGCCTGGTGCTTGCCTCTACACGCCAGAGGCAGTGCTGTACAAGCTTACCTCCTGCAGCCTGCCTCTCTATCTCCTCACGCACCACCGGAGACGTCAGGTGAATGGTGAGGGTTAGGGGCAGCTCCTTGGTGTTCTTAATCGTAATGCTGGCCTCGCGGATCTGAGGGCTGACCACGTATTTGTCTTCCGTTATCAGCTACAAATGTGGAAAAATACAAGTTGAGTTACAGAGCAATGGCTTTCAACAATTTCAGAGATGCGCACCTTTAACTGAGTGACAAGATTGTCAGAGACTTTCTTAAGCAGAGTGATGGTGGGTTTGTCTTTACAAAGCAGCACGAGCTCCAGGTCTAGGTCTCCCTTAAGCAGCAGCCCTTTAGCTACCAACCCCACCCGCATAACGCCTCGCAGAGAACGGCTGGCCTGTTCTCTGTAGTCACTGGGAACACAGCACACAGTTAATAAGGGTTCACATCACGGAAAAATTACACTTACTCTAAATTAATATCACTGTTGATATTAAGGTTGGGTGGCAAAAAAAATAAAAAGAAATTTTCAATCCACATTTTCCCACAGTTTATTTAGTGTCTAGTTTTGGCCTTTAAAGGGAATATGCCACCGTTTTTCCATACTGAGATATGTTCTTACCTTAGACGAGTTGATGTGTAACTGTCTGGTCTTTGTGCGTGTGCTCAGTCACGCAGATGTTGTTAGCGTTTAGTCTTTCCCATCATAGGTATAGCTCCAAACTGGGGTGAAGTTAGAAGCTACCAAGCTGTTCCACGTTTTCCCTATTTAAATACAGTTCAGTGAAACATTACACTATCCAAGTATAGTTGACAAAATTAAAACATGTCAATTTTCTAAACGGATAAACAGGGGCACTATATGGTGAGGCGTAATAACACCTGGAGTACTTCGACATCCGCGCAGTAATATCGTCAAAGTACTTCAAGTGTTATTACGCCTCACCATATAGTGCCCCCTTTAATCCACTTACAAAATCGACATGTTTAATTTTGTGTAACTAGACTTGGATCGTGTAAAGGCTCACGCAACTGTATTACTGTAAAACCTATTCTGATTCTGACAGTTACGTATCAACTTGTCTAAGCTAAGGTAAGAACATATCTCAGTATGGAAAAACGGTGGCCTATTTGTTTACGGAAACGGCTTCCTCTGAGAGTTCACACTTTTTCTGTGATTCAATTCACCAGTCCCTCTCTCACAAGGTAATGTATCATTACGAAAGCTAGAGTGCTTGAGTATAGAGTGGCATTAAACAAAAAGCGCTCAATCTCCAAAATCTCCAAATCAGAAGATCCCAATTTAACATATCATGATTTGATCTGATATCCTCATATTGCCCACCCCTAGTTTGATATACAGTACCTTTCCTTGTCAGCATCAGCTCCATCAGAGTCTTTGGTGAACCCCCTCTCTTCTTTGTCTAGCCAATCAGACACGGCTTTGAGAGCCCGCTCTGTGTGAGAGATCATGTTCTGGACCCCTTCCAGTTCCTCCTGTGTGGGGTAAATGGCAGAGTGTTTGGCCATCACGTGGCGGTCGTCATTCATGAAGACTCGCATGAAGCGGTGGCGCATTGGGGAGGCTGAGGAGAAAACAGATCGGTTCCCAAATTACATATGAACAGCGAAAATCAAGACATGTTTTACTCTAAATGATCTCAGCACAAACAGAGAGGATGTCAACAGGAAATACATCGCAGCTTAGAATTTATATTTAATGTAGAGATTCAATTTGGAGACAAGGCAATCAGAAAGAAATAACACATAATGCAATATTAACAGTTGTATTTTTATTGTTATAGAACAAGTGCAGGCCTTGTAAAAAAAATAAAATAAAAAAAAAGGGGAAAAGACAAACAGAAAAAACACATTCAATGTTTTACTAATTATTGCACAAGTGTAGCAACAGCCAAAGTCCATTTTCTGGACAGCACTGATGTGTGAATGAATGCATGTGGCGCTAAAGCCGCCAAGTGGAATGACAACACTTTGGCATCAGCTCTTGGACTTAAATTAGAGGTGGCACATGTTCTGTTGACATTTTCTCTGACAGGCTTTTGGCTTTGTTTGTTTTTTAGTTGTGAAACATGCTTAGATTAACTTTGGAAAGACAACTTACCATATTTATCTGGAGACAGTTGATGGCAGTGTTTGTGCAGCAGTGGGGAGTGCAATCCGTTTCTAGGCGAGATAGAGATATCACAATAAAGACTACATATGAACAATTGACAAGAGTGCTAAAAGATACACTGGATCTCTTTATCCATCACAGCACACAGACCATCGGTAACAGCCAGATTGTTGGCAAAGGAATTCTTGCCTCAGGGTGAAAGCATAGCTCATTTCCACATGAACAGTTTTAGTTCAAGGCCATAAACCCAAATGCAAAAAATGTTAATATCAACTCGGTTGTGGTCAAGGTTAAAATGGTAGGAAAACAACACAATTGATAGAATTATCTTTTGAACAGTTATTTGCACATTTAAGCAGCATTATAGGTTAAAGTGTATTAAGAGACAAAAGCAATAAATATAATTGACCACACCCACTTTCACGCCGTATTTACTTACAGTACCAAAATATCCTAAAAACAATAAATCATAAATGCAACAAGTCTCCACCATTATGTACATAAACAACAGGTCATTCAGCATATTCATGAGCTAGTTGTGCGCAGTGTCTAGGTCCACTTGCTGTGACAGTTCCAACAAACAATGCTAGCATGCTTAAGAATCATTAGAGTTTGGTAGACTCAGGTAGGAATCAATATTTCGGACACTGAAGCGACACCTACATCAAAGGAACGGAAATCAGACGCCATTTTAATTCGGTCCAAATGGCGACGACCGCAGCGTCGTCGCCCATGCAACCCCCACAAAAAAAACAAGTACAGTCGGTGATGCTACACTCTATTCACGCACACGAAGGCACGAAACACAACTGGGGGACATAAGTGACACGGGCAAGCACGAAGATCCTTTATTCCTGGTTTAACGTTAGGCAGCAGCCAGAAAAGGAGTCGCGAGGAAGACGAGACCCCATTCAATAGTGAACAGTCTTAGCCGTTAGCATGTTAGCCTGCGTAAACAAAGACATCACAATATTACGACCAGACTAAACTAGTAACACCATAGGCATTCGTTACCCCCTGCAAAATGCCCACCGAGCTCCTTGGACATTCCCCCCTTATTTCGGCTTACCGGGATGTTGCTGAAATGAGCGGATCAAGCAGCGAGCTAGCTCCTCCGGTGTCTGCGTGTCTGCAGCAGCTACAGCCCGAGAACCACCCCCTCAGGAAACCCGCTGATCATTGGACACAATCATCACGTGGCATTGTGAGTATTGTGCCTTTGAATAAAGTTATAATTCTTTATCTCTATATTAATTTAAACTCATAATTTAGTTTTTAAAATGTCTGCTCTTTACTACTCGTGTGTGGTTCTGGTTATTTGGAGACCATAGACATCACGCAACAAAGCGTTGCATTCAGGAACTCAAGGTGAGTATGGTCTGACTCTAAATTTGACCCCTCTAAGACAAAATTATCCCATTAATTATTTTTCGTTAATTAAAACTATACTATTCTTTAAAACATAACCAGCGCAAATAAAGACTTGAAGAGATTAGAAAATCTGCGTCAAATGTGAGCCAGCTAGTATATTTCTTTCCACCACTATATGTCGCTATTGTCACATTTCAGACACATTCGCTGACGGCCACATTTTTTATCGTTCCAGCTCCAGTAAAATAGATGTTTTATTTATATCTCAATTTTCTGCTTACTTTTAAGCTTCTGTTTATAGCCAAAGCTTAAGAGAAATTAGAGGCCTGACTGAGAGCATCTAGACTAATGAGGTCTGATCTGAGCTCTGGGGACTTAGAGACTTGCCTATCTGTGATCACTGTTAAAAGTGGTCATTTGCTTCTATTTGATTAAGCGTGTTTTGTTTAATTAGTTTCATTGATCAGTTTGCTTACTTTTGTAATCGAACCCATTATTGTCCAAAAGAGCAACAAAAAGTGATAACTAATAAAATCTCCTTACACTTATTTCAGAAATAAAACATAAAATAAAAGTCAAACCAATGGTTTAACAACCTGTACATTTATTTAGTGAACATTACATTAATTTTATTTTATTTTTTAAGTACAATGGCTTCACTTCGTCCGTATACAGTCACATACAGTCTATAACAGCATGAACATTAAATTAGACAAACTCACAATAGACAATTCACATTTTAAACATGAGGTAAAAAAATAAGAAAGAGCATTTATTTTTTGTTTTAACAAATGCTGGTACAGCTATAACTAAGACCTTAACATTTGCTTTATCTCTTGTGTTGTTTGTGGATGTAGTTTGTAATAGCCATGACAATTAAATCTCCTGGTACCGCAACTTTTGTGCAGTGACTCATATCACAAAATTGTAATTTTCTCATTTGTTTGTCCCAATTTTGGGTACTTTAGATGTGCTTTCCTTGCTATTGGTCTCAACGCTATTATGGACCAAGTATCATCATCTAAATATAATTAGAAATTAAATAGAAAAGTTCACAACAGTAACTCAATTGAAATGACGACATGATATTACCAGAGGGTACATATGGATCTTAAAAGGTTAGGATGCTGTTTTAGCTTGATCCCTCAGATTGCTTTTAACACAAAACACAACTTAAAAATTATTCCGTTTAGCTTTTCTCTGCTTCTTTTGCACATACTATGCTGCTACTTTCAGTGCTTCTTCAAAGTGCTACATTTAATAAAATACTATCCCACATTATAACTTGGTACTGGCAGTTTTCTCCGTTATGTGGAAAGAGCTGGCTTCCCACCGGATGGAACGGAAAAGGCTTCCCTTTCGCTTGGTGATCCGGTAAATCCTCCGGAGGATGGCACGTCTCAGCAGGATGTACACCCATGGGTCCAAGATCTGGTTACAGGTGGCCATGCGGACCCCAGTGATCATCAGCCTCCTGTAGGTGGCTCTGTCACTACCCAGGGTTCCACTGTAGGAGCGCAGAGCTGACATGATGCCAAAGACCTGCAAGGGACAGCGAAGATTAGTCATATTCGTGCAGTCAGGGGGCAAGGGACATAAGTGTCAGATTATATCAGTGCAAGATGGAGGAGGTGTAATGGTGGTGTTACAACTACACATACTACCCTTGGTACAAAAATATAGGTCCCATGAAGATGAAGCAAAAACAATTGTATAAAAATATAATATAATAATATAATAAATAATATAATATAACATGTGTATAAAAATAATTCAGAATTTTGACTTTTATTTTAATTTATGTTGAGAATCACATCATTCTTGTCAGACACCATGTTCTTCTAAATTTTGCTGTCTCCTTTTAGTCATTTTAAAGTTAAGTTGCCCTTTTACTATGGGCCTTATTCTCAGATACTTGAAAAGGCATTCAGTTCAGTTGTTATACAGTATTTACAGCGTAATAGATATAGTTTTAAAGTTATTTGCTGTTTGTTGTAAAATGAAGCAACTTAAAATTACACAGTGTTTTTTTTTTTTACAGCGGTGCTCCCTTTTTTGTCAAGGTGGCATGTTAGGAATGTTAATAACCATGTTTTCGTGACCATTGTTTGACCATCATTGTGACATAAAGCAAATGTTTATTTTTGGACATACAAAATTACTCAAGCAAAATTATAAAGTAAATGTTATTTCATTATTACGAGTAAAGAGATGCGCCATTGGTTCTCAACTTGTGAAGCAGAAGAAAATGTTCCTGTTCTCTCTCAACATGGGATATGTAAAAATTTAACTTGTTTAGCACTAGAAAACCCAGGGATTTCGACCCCCCACCCCGATGGCTTCAATTTGCATCTATTCATTTGTAAATAAGGCCTGAGAAATCAGCGGCGGAGGGGGACCCTGACTCACACAAATGTAGGTCTGCACTTTATATTCTAAATGCAAACATAAGGTAAAACACATGCAGTGAAAACAATGAAGGAGCTGGTCTACATGTCTGAATACGGTTTCTAATTACAGGACACATCTTCGCCGCAAATGCCACAAGCACTGCCAAAAGCACTAACGTTTCAAAACACACTTTACCTGTTAACCCTTATGTTATCACATTTTGCAAGATTTTTTTTTTCATTTCCTGACCATTTTGTCTGTGTTGCAGCTTGAGACGTGGATTTCGGCAGGAAATGTTCTTTCGAACATGTCTTTTATATTGGAGATCTGCATTTTCTATACGTTCGTTATCCTAGTGTACAAAAATGTACACACTTTTCAAACTGCTATAACAACCACATACTTTCATCTTTTTTCACAAATCTGAAGAATCACCTTCTCAAAACTACCAAACATGTTGTTTATTTGGGGATTTTAATCCTTGTTTGGAAACAAAAAGTTTGTGTTACAAAACAACATAAAAACCTCATTATCTTTAGAATAATGAATAGTAGAGAGCTGGGGCTTTGGTCAATTTTAGGGCCTTGGATGTGTCAAAGATGAGCCAACAATTGATTTGATTGCATTTGTAGTTTTTCTGTAGTGAGAGATTTACAACTTTCCATATGTTCGTTACCCTAGTGTACAAAAATGTACATGCCTAAACACAGCCATAAAATCTGCATTTTTCAATATATTTTTCCACTTCTTTTGCATAAATCACATGAACTACTGAAAACCTTTCCAAAACTACCAAACAAGTTAAAGATTTTAACCCTAAAAATCCCAGTTTCAAAACTTAAAACTGAAAAAAAATGTTACACAAAAACACAAAAGTGGGATTATATTTAGAATAATAAAATGTAGAGAGCTGAGGCTTTGTCTTTCGTCTCTGTCGTTTCCAGAGCCTTGTTCGTGTCACAGATGAGAAGTGAAATGGATTTGATGCATTTATAGTTTTTCTCTGGATGATTCTTTATTTAAAAATGGCAGCGACTGAAACAGCCCCATTGACTTCCATTATAAACAAATGTTATTCTTTGCTCTTCCAGAGCCGTTTAAAACTACACTTTTTTACAATGTCAGCATTTCATTTGGAAGAAAAAGAATGAATTTGAACATTTTTACTGATTTTCATCAGATTGGACCTCATTCCCATTGTTGGCACATGAATAAAATCACTGTATTTTTTCCTATTGAATATAATGGAAATGAGGCATTTCCATTGGACTTTACCCTTAAAACTTCCATTATTCAATCTCACTGAAATACGGCATAAAATCACTCATCTGTGAGGGTTTCATTTGGAAGAAAATTAGTGAAATTTGATATTTTTACTGTATTTTATAAATTTCACAGTTTATACATTTTTTGACAGTTGGCAATGCCAGTGTTGTTGCCATATTCGACAGTGTGTAAACTCTTTTTTTTTAATCACAATCTCTTCACAACCTGTTCAAGACTCTGATGTGTCAGAATTTATTAACTGTGATGAAATCATAGCATGTTCAGAATGTGTTCAGAGTGTGTTCACAGGTTGGGGTGGGGTAGGCCAGGGCTGGGATAATTTCCATACCTATAGGAATAACCATTGACATAACAAAAGCAGCTGAGGACAGGTATTAGCTAAAATCCTTTGGGTCAAATGACACTCTCTGGGTTTTCCAGTGTTAGGGGTGTCACATTAAGTATAAGCCCTTTGGGATTTCGGTCACACTCCATCACGCTATTTTTTATGTTATCATCAAAATTTATGTAGTTATTTATGCAGGGGTGAAAGTAAGCCGGTACGGTCCGGTACTGCGTTCCTTTAAAAGATTTGTCGGTGGTACGCCGTACCAGGAAGGAGAAGAGGTGCGCTCTCTCATCTTATGCACAAAACAGTAGTCTGCCAATAATATACACCGTGAGCTCAAACGCGTTCAGCCACTTAAATGCAATATAGAGACTCGGCAGACTGGATCTCATCTGCTCTGTCCCTGAACTTTCTGCACACACGGTAACGGCGCAGTTTTGCCAATTTGGCTGTGACACGTGTGAAAGTAAAGTTCCATCCATCCATCCATCTTCCTCCACTTTTCCGTTGCCGGGTCGTGGGGGCAGCTGTTGGAGCTGCCCAAATCACATTGCACCAGCCCCATGGCTCCTCCTGCAGGTGGTGAGTCCACAGAAGGACGGCCTCACGATTAATCGGGCCTGTTGGTCTCTCATACGGGGCGTCTGAACCGCTCTTTGTCTGACCCATCACCAAGGACCTGTTTGCCATGGGAGACCCTACCCGGGGCACAAAGCCCCCGACAACAGAGCCCCTAGGATCATTCGGGCGCTCTAACCCCTCCACCACGTTAAGGTGGCGGTTCCAGGAGGGGGAAAGTAAAGTTGTGGGAATTTAATTAAGAACAAATGCATATGTTTATGCCGTTGAAACAGATCTGGTTATGAAAACACTGCTATATTCAGTGTTGGTAGTAACTGAATACATGTATTTAGAATATTTAGAATACTCATTTTGGGTAACTGTATTCAGGTACAGTTACTGAACAGTAATATTAAAGGAATACATCAAAGTACTCATTCATTAAATGTCATTTTCATAATCATAACATTAAGAAGACAAAAAGGGTCAAAATGCCCGGGGAAAAGTTTAGCTCTGTCCTTTTGGGCTCTGGGCATTTGCAAAGTGCTTTTTTTGCATTCCACATTAGTGGTAAATAAGTTGGTAACAGACATGTAACAATAGCCTAAACATCTTCTTAAGAATATGCCGCATTTATGTATTCAGAATACAGTAGCCTACTCTGTTTGGACTAAGCAGTGGAATACGATACAAAAGTATTCTCCCAAAACTGGCTATATTATTTATTTATTTATATATATATGACATAGTACCGGCAAGAAAAAAAAAGCTACTTTCAACCCTGTATTTATGTGACAATAAACAAATAAAGCTTCAAGGCCCATCTGTATTCAGTACAGAATCGTTTGACCCTGTTATAGTGGCCCTATATAAAATATCAAAGTTCTGTTGATGAAGTAAATATTGATCCTAAGGCGAACAATCAAAACCATTTTAAACCCAGATCCACTTGAAATGGTCTCCGGTAGATGAAAATCGCTGCTCTTGAAAACTAAATACATTTGGCGACTATTTGGTGTCATTTTTCAATCACTTACCAGGAGAGGGCTCCAGCAGATACAGGAGGTGACCATGATGCCGACCAGCTGCACCACCATCTCTGTGTCGTGGGACGCTGTGGAGCGACTTTTGGAGCACTTGGTCTTCTTTAGCCGTGCCCTTATCAACGTAATTCCACTAATGGTGTTGCAGACAAAGGCTGAGGCCAAGGAACTTAGAGCTAGTCCTGAGAAGAGGATCACAAAAGCAAGGTCCAGCCCTTCTGTGCCCTCCGAGACCCTTATGAAACACCATGTCCCAGGATACTGGTATGTATAGGTCCCTAGGTTGAAGAAAGGCAGAAGGGCCACACACAACGCTAACAACCAAATAAGTGCTAACGCTATCTTTGTCCGTGCTGTTGTTACTAATTGTGCGTGTAACAATGGTTTGGTTACGCCCAAGCAGCGTTCAGCAGCCATAGCACAACCCATAAAAAGCGGACATAGTCCAAAAAATACCATGCAACCTCCTAGAAACAAACAGAAGGCATCTGTATCATTTGTAGAGTATGTCATAGGATCGACAGAGTATCTCCTCATCACTAGAGCTCCATTGATAACATGTCCCGCCAGGTCTGTAGCAACCAGAGAGCTGGCAAATAGCAAAAAAGTGGCCTTGGATCGTCGACGGAAGCGGTTGTAGGCCTTAGCAAGGATGATCAGAGCCATTATGTTGAAAAGGATGCCCAAAGTCATGCTAAGGCCTGCCATGACAGGACTACTTTTTGGAAGTGTCCCATTCCTCACCACAGCTTCCACCCCCGGCTCCTGGAGCATGGTGTAGTTAGTGGCCAGGAAGGAAGAGGGGGTGGCTGGGGAGCCTGAGGCATTTGGGTGCTGCATAGCCAACATCACCGCTGGGCTTTGGGGTTCATCGGGAAACTCCACTCGAGAGATGGCTAGAGGAGAAGGGAGACTGGATTAGCAAGTGCTGTTTCCAAGCACTTAAGTCAAATTCCATCATTTTATTTAATATTTTACAAAGAATATGATTAATTTGTAATAAGACATTCATGAGAGGAAAGCCATCTCAAAATATTGTCAGGCTTTGGAGGCAAACACACTACCTTGCTTTGAGGCAAGAGCATTGAGCAATACTAAAGCAAGACTAGAAGTTTATAGCCTGGTGAGACCAGAATGATTCCCCTCTATATTTTTGCTACAGTGGTGAGTCTGGTTCCCGGGCTAAGACGGTTATGCTTCTATGAAGAGTCCTGGACATACTCCTGACTTTCTGTGATTTGAGCCAGATTTGACTCACCAATCATTTAGTTAAGACTTTACATATAATAATAATAATAATAATGCATCGGGTTTATATAGCGCTTTTCTGGTCACTCAAAGATGCTTTACATTGCATTATTCATTCACTCCATACTTGGTGGTGGTAAGCTACTATTGTAGCCACAGCTGCCCTGGGGTAGACTGACGGAAGCGAGGCAACCAGTATGCGCCTTCGGCCCCTCCGACCACCACCAACCACTCACTCTCTCACTACATTCGCTAGGCTTCCTGGTGTTACCAAACAAAACGGTCTCCCATCCAAGTACTGACCAGGCCCTTCCCTGCTTAATTTCCAAGGTCTGACGGGATCGGGCATAGCAAAGGCGGTATGGCCTTGTTGAGCCAGTATATACACATACTGGCTCAACATCTGGAGATGGGTCCCAGGCGCTGCAGTCCCCCACTGCCCCTGATGGGTTGCCCCAGCAGCGTTGAAGGATATGGGTCAAATGCAGGGGACAAATTTCCCTTCAGGGACAATAAAGTACACCTTAACCTTATCAGAGACCACCAAAGTAAGAAATGTATTATTATCAGTTAAGGAAGCCATATCAACTCACATTTGTCTATACAGAGCATTAAAACGACAGTGTTTTTGTTATCTGACAACAAAAATAAGAGCTTTCAGGACAGGGAGCATCAAACAACAGAAAACTGTCTCTTTGGCCAACATGTCATTCACTCTGAACAAGTCTCGACACCGACTATTGACAGTGCAATTCACATTCCTCTTTTACATGTCTTCAAGAGGCTTAAGACAAACTGTGTTTTTGTGTTTCTAATGGTTCACATAAACTGTGAAGCATTAGAAACACTTTATGCAAAACGGACAAAAGTACATTTGCATAAAGTATGTTCTACTGCTTCATATAACCGCTGGTTTGCACAATATTAATAATAATCATTCTAATCAGTATTAATAGCCCATGCATTACTTTTTTAAAGCTAGCTGATACATGTTTTCATTAAGTGTAAGTAAGACTATTAGCAATAAAATAAATTAAAAGAATGTAAAGTAAAAGGGAAAAAACAGCGTGTAACTTACCTCAGTGGCTGTTACAGGAGAAACATATTCCAGTTGTATTGCATGTATTGCAATGTTTGCCATTACCGCAAGCATTTTGTTAAAGATAGTCCAGGTTTGAGAGGCCTTCTTGTTGGGTAATTATGTGGTAATTCTTAGATTATATGTCCGTTGGTCGAGTGTCGCACCGCACATGCACACGTCTGTCTCTCTTCTCCGCTCCTTCTGCTTTTATACTCCGGCCTGCAGTGACCCAAGCGGCCTCTGGGGGCTCTGTGATAGACAGCTGATCATTTCCTCAGCACACGCGCTCCAGATACACAAGCTATCACATGAATATTTGAAATACTACTGCTTTACTACCGACTTATCCCGGGTAAGTGATGTGTACAGGCACTTAAAAAACATAAAAGTACAGAGCAACAAACAAAAGAATCACGTTCAAATTATGGGTGACCTAAAATAGAATAAACTGTTTATTAAATAGAGAATATTAAGATTTTATGTTGCTATATATTAAATTGTGTTTTGAGTTTAGAAATAGGCTAACAGAGCTGACTAAATGCTTTGGCCTATATAGATGGCTGATCTAAGTACTAGTTTACAAGGCTTTTAAACTGACGGTATATCTCAATACAAAAGTAAAAACCTTTGATTTGGTAAATAATGTTGTTTTAAACTGAATCACAAGTACCGGCAAAGTTTAGCTAATGTTTTTATTTTGTTAAGTAATTAAGTGGTAAAGCAAAAGCAACAACAACAGAAAGATGATTAAAATGATGAATTTGTGGCTCTGTCAGAACAGGATTTGCTTTTTGAATAAATACTTGAGCCATAAATAGCAGGCTACATATCAATGCAATTATTTTGGACTGGGGGGTATTGTCAAGCTGAATGAAGCACTTCTAATGGGTGTTTCCTAACATTTAACTCCCATGTTCTTTTATTGTTCCAGAAGGCTGGCCCATTGTCCCGCAGAAGGAAATGTCCAGGCTGCCATCGAGCCTCTTCTGAACGACCTCAGCGGCCCTGTGGTGAGTTCACAGCAGAGTAAAACTGTAGTAATCCTGCCACTACAAACACGGATTTATCCAAAGCTCTGACTGTGTAATGTAATTCTCCAGTCAGTCCTGAAGGCCACTGCTACATTAGGATGTAATGCCCCGGACGTGGAGATTCTGAGGAGTTGTTAAGGGGAAAAGCACATGGCAAAGAAAAATGGTAAAATTCAAAGTTTGTTTTGTGAAAAGACAGCACTGTAAACAGTCCGGGAGATTTACACTTAGTGGTGGCTTCCATCGTCTTAGAAAGATTTCATTCCGTATTACATTTAGTGTGAGCACTGTGAGAGTCATTTGACTTTAAACCAAATCTTGCAGAGACCACAATGTTTTGTTTCATCTTGACCTTTCTTTAAACAGACATCTTCACCTCACAGTAGTGCAAACCTTTGGAATTGGCCAAGAAAAGATGCAGGGATACATAATCTCTAAAAAAAAATGAATTTGGTGTGTCTCCGACTCTCCGGTTTGCGTCAGGAATTCCTGCTCAGGTAAGAGTTCACTCTCTGTCCAAACGCACACAGTGAAATACTTTGTTCTTGAAGCAGACGTGTAGAAAGGATGTTCCGTGATGTGGAAACATGTATGGGTTGTGCATAAATGTTTAGCAACTACCCAAAATCCACAAAGCATAATGAGAAGTAGCAGTACGAGGTCAATAGCTACGTAGAATGAAGTGGCTTTCATGAATAATACTGTCAAAAAAGGCTTTAGCAAAACCTATGTTATGAATATGAGCATATATTTGCCAAATCTATCTCAGAAATATGCTGATTTATTTATTTATTTTCATTGTGAACCCACACTGGGTCTAAACTTGGAGCAAAGAAGTCTAGAATGTAAATAGTAATTTCAGAATACCCCTGCCCTACAGTAAACACAAGACAAAGTATTATTATGTGTAGAACAAATATCCAAACATTATAGGGCCTACTTTTTACAAAGGGTTTAGGTGTACTTTAATGTCCCCAGCCATTCCTGTTGAGCCATCTCCAGATCTTGAGCTAGGTTTGTTTCAGGACCACCAAACTGGAAGTTTTAGCCAGGTATTGTGGATGTTTTACCCAAACACGGGGAGCACATGCAAACGGGAATCAAAGCCAGGACCTTCTTTCCCTTTACTTTTTAGGCTTAAATCATATCATTACTTAAGTAGTTTTTTCCCTACTGGATAGCGTCCTTATTGATGTAACCCTTTCTATTACTCTAGTAAGTTTAGTTGGGGAATAATAGAAGCCCTGAGGTGGGGGTCTACATCACTTTACTAACTAGTCTGTCTGAATGCTTTGATCACTTGACTCAATATTGAGCCACAACATACCCATACAATCAGATGGTGCCATTTTCACCCTCGTGTTCGGCAAATTCTTGTTAGTAATTTTCCGATTGTTGCCTTTGACTTATATTGTTCTATACTACAAACACAAACACACTCTTTACCAATTGTCTTTTGGATTCTGTAGCCATTATTCCGTTCAATATTCAATACTAAGCTGAAGTGTAAGGACTATCTGCGATCGTTTGGCGCCACAGCTGTTTTTAGCAGAATCCTTTAACCTCACACGTCAAACATGTAAAGACTGTGACCCTGTGCTGCTTATGCACTCCTTCATTTAGAGTAGCTTTTTTGAAATTCATTATACAAACTCTTTACAGGATTGAACAATGATGACCACAATGACATAACTTAACAGGATACACTTAGTTCAGGAGAGGGTTAATAGACGTCAGTAGCCACAGTAAAGTGGAGATCCAGTTTTTACCTCTCATGACTATCGTCTAAATGTGAGAATACTGGGGTCTTGCTGTGTTTTGGATGTTCTCGCTGCTGTATTCTAACCCCACATGGATTCTGTTTGCTTAATTGCGTCGTCTCGGTGATTGCATGTTTTATTCGCAGCTGAGGGACTCACTATAAAAGACAAAACCACACAGTGAGAAAGCAGACGCTCAGTGGCTGTTTTTCTTCTTTTTTTGACATTTTTGTCATTTTATTGATTTGGAAAAGATACTACAGTCTGTCTTAGAAACCCGTCTCTTTATGAGCAATATTAATATACAGTAACTTATATCATCAATCCTTCTTATTGCATAACAGAGGCAGGATGACTTGAGCTGAATACATTATACTGTTTTTGTTTTCTTTGTTTTGTTTTCTTTTATGACTGTTAGCACAACATATATTCACTACTTTGCTTATATACACTAGTGACAGCTATTTTTAATATAAAGACTAAACATCACCTACTGCTAATGCTTTTTACTCAATCACTAATGAAATATCAAAGTACATAAAGTTACATTCAAGACAAACAAAATGTATAAAACCTCAACTATTATCATAAAAGAAGTTTGCTTTATTGCTAACATGTTTCTATCTGTCACAAAAACAACAACATTTTGGTCAATGTTTTGTCTTGTTGATGCAGTTTTCCAGTTGTCCAAATCAACAGATTTGTGTTTATAGTTCTCTCCTCGAAGGCACTGCCTTTTTCCTTTTTTGGCATATCTCTTCTGTGACATTGACGGATTATTAACTGCAAGTAATGACTCTTGTATTTATCGAGGCTAGCTTCTTGTGAGATTTCTGGGAAAAATCTCCTCTAAATTGCTGCATGCGATCTGAAGCAATTAACTGAGAATGTCACTGTTGGTCTTCTTGTACCAGAACAAATGAGATGACATAAAACATTAGCATCGTCAGTGAGTTTTGTAGGAGTTTGTTATTGTAACCTAACCTTTCAATCCCCACTCTCTCCCCCTGAAAAGTAGAGTCAAATTGTTCCAACTATTTTTGAACATGACTTAAGATGGGACAACAGCCATCAAAGAAATCAGAGTCTGAAGTGTGAGTCCAACAGTCTAAGCCACATAGAAGGAACCACATTAAGCATAAGGCTTTTTGCTAATGACGTCTTATGTGCATGACGTCAGGGAGTGGACTGAGAACATCAGCAAGACAAAGGGCTGTTTCCTGCTCTGTGGTCCTATGGGGACAATTGTTTGCTAAAATGCAGAGGAGCGATTACGATTCCCTTGTGACAAACACATCGACTAAACATTCAGACAACATCGTGAACATGGTCGGCATGTAATAGCCCTGAATTAAGAACATTTGCATGTTGATAGAATAACAATAATAATGTATCGTCTTTATATAGTGCTTTTATGGACACTCAAAGACGCTTTACATTATTCATTGACCCCCATACTCGGTGGTGACAAGCTACTATTACAGACACTGGTACAACTGACGGCCCAATAGTCAAAGTGTCTCATTTTACTTATCGACCTGTCATGATGATTTTATTGTTTTTATTGTGATTTTAGTGTCAACATTTTCACCTCACAGCTTGAAGGCCGGAGGGTTAAATCCTTAGCATGTTGCTCTTCTCCTGAGAGTTACAGCTGAGTCCTTAGACCAGAGGGGTCCGAACGTCTTTCATGGCGGGCCGCATATTGAAGCGTAAACGGTCACCCCGTGTACGCTTCAATAGGGCCATAGATCGGTGGTCAGTGCCACAAAACCTTTGACTAGCAGAGGTTTAAATTGTGCCCCACACCTTTATTTATGCTTAAAACCTTAATGCCAGCTCTGTCTCACAATAAAATGTTAGTTGTTAGGTTAGAATTGTGTAGAATTATTACATTTCAAATAAAAAGGACCATCTCTGATGATGTGTACCGATTCAAAATTTGGTCTGAGGGCTGCATTTGGTCCCCGGGCTGCACTTTGGACACCCTTGCCTAGACGAAGAAATGAGAATGAATTTTCCTTACCTGGAAAAACCATTAACCATAATTTGCACATTGAAGCAAACACGTTTATTGGCTGTAAAGAAGTCGCTGTGGCCACTTTTGTTCAAAATGACCTTGCCAGGGCCATGCTTCTCCATTGGGTTTCGTCATATAAATAATTAGACAAGCACCCAGATTACTTAATCTGCAATAAAAAAAAAGTATGGTTGTACCAGGTTAGAAAAAGGCTATTTATATAATAACACACAGCATTCCTTCGTGTGATTATTTCATTGACATTTGTATTAGCTTATTATTAAATGGAAAGTTTTTAACTTTTGGAAAAGTGTTTTTGTGACAAAGTGAGATTTACACTCCACTTGTCCCTTAGTTTTCACACACAACTGCAATAGTGTAATAAGCTACACATGCATATCCCGGGGTTTGTTTGTGTTTGTCTTATTGGTCCAATTCTAATCATTCCACATATATACCTCCTGTACAGTAAAAACACAAGGGTTATCTAAGTTAAGTGTATTGTTTTGGTTCATTGGTTAAGGTTGTTTTGTGTTAGTTACCTTTTCCTTTGTGTCCACCTGGGAGGTGTTTGGGGAGAGGTCGCCCACACATTTTCCTCCATGTATGCTTTTCTGTGGTGATGTCACTGATGATGTCATCAACACATCATCAGCCTGTACCATTTTGAAACGTATGTTTAAGTAAGTCTTGTGACTTATCCGGTTATTGTTGTGAATCTGTTAAACAATGTTAAGTTGCCTATTACTGTTTGTGCAGTTGTGTGCGTGTGAGTAACGGCCAGGAGGTACGTCATGTGTTATTGTAATTCTTTCAGTCAGGTGGAATGGGCCAACTGATTGGCCATTGTTCTAGGCAGGTGCGTGCTGCTTGTGAGAGGAGGCTACCCAGTGAGAGAGCCATGTTGTGATGGGAAACCTGTCTGGGGACATTTCGACCAAGGAAAATGAATTTTGTCTTCTGACGTTTCCTTCGAAAGCCACTTTTTGGCCACTCACCGTTACACTACCTTACAGCTTTCATAGTATCACAAGGTCCATGTTGTTCTGCCTGTTGTTTCTCTGTGTAACTACTTGACAAAAACACAGTACTTACTATTACAACTAAAAACAAACCACACATGCTTGTCCTGTATTTATCTTTTCCAAATCGTAATTTTCGTGAGTGCGCTGACATTAAAAATGATGGCTGTCTTCAACACCTAAATAAACTGACCGCCAGTAGGCCATTCTCTCACCAATTTAGCTACTAATGCAATCCAGACAAAACCACAGAACTGTGTAAAATTCCAACATTCTCTACACCAAATATTTCAGAGTAAATATGAGTGGAAACTAAAAACAGCTTGAATCCACTTGAATTAAAAGCAGCCAATCAACTGATCACTGTACTCCCTTCAATATTCAGACCAACCTTTGCCTGCTGACTGGATAATGCCTTAATCTCTATGAACACTTGCCATGTAATCTATATAAAATAAATGGTCTCTTCCCCTGGTCATTCATGGGCATTACTGGTCATTGCTGTAGAGTAATTTATCTGAGAGTGCAGTCAGTGAATATCAATGTGTCCAAACTGGTTCTATCCGGTGTAAAAGCGTCAATCTAAGGCTAAAGGAGAAATGAGACGAGTAACCTTTACGGATAAGTCAATGTAATGCATAACTTACTGTATTCATTGGGAGATGATTATGGTGCTGGAGTCATGTGGACGGCGGAGGACAAGGTTTGAGACAATATAGTTGTCAATATGAAATAGAATTATGTATTAAAACAAAAATTATATTGACTGAGAAATATAGAATACCTTCCACTACAGTTTAGGCATGTGGTAGTGGCGGTGAAGAAAACAAAAATGAAAGCTCTTGGCTCATGGTTGAAGTGTTTATATCATGAGTTTCTGGTTGTTACTAACCGGAATATGTTATTTGTCCTGAAGAAAAAACACCTCTGCATATATATAGTCATCACTGTTATCAGGCTTTGACTAAGCCATTTTGGAACTGAAAAATATTTTGGCCTTAATCAAAACCCTGTTTAAAAAAAAAAAAAAGGCCTGTCATCTATTTGTCTATAGACTATTACTTATAATCTAAAGACATGACACAGCAGCTTGATGTTATAGAGGCTCCTCCCTTGGACTTTCAGCTTCAGGCAACTCTTGCTCACACTTGTCCTCACACACAGAGACTGAACGATCTCTATTAATCTCTCTGCATTTAATTCAGAACATTGTCAACAATGAGCAATGTTGTGTGAGCACAAATCATGTAGTTGCTGTATAGTTTATTCAAAGTGTAAAGCAGTCAGTCGTTCAGGAGTTTTCAAACACACATTTTTTTTTCAAAGTTGTCAACTAGACTGGGG
This sequence comes from Neogobius melanostomus, assembly GCA_007210695.1. Taxonomy (NCBI): domain Eukaryota; kingdom Metazoa; phylum Chordata; class Actinopteri; order Gobiiformes; family Gobiidae; genus Neogobius; species Neogobius melanostomus. The sequence continues at coordinate 975,801 of VHKM01000493.1, forward strand.
TTCCTCCTGAAGCAAAGCCATTAAATAGCAAGTATATAACTGCCAGTTAAACTTGGCAAGTCCACCCATAGAGTGAACTATGATGCTGCGACTTTGCAGTTTGAAATTGCTCTGATGTACAGACAGTGAATGCAGAATGAAATAACAAAAGGCATCTCCGTAAAACCATTCACAGCACCTTTTGAGCTGCTACATCTGAGCTGTTTGAGTCTCATTTGACTCAAACCACAGACATTTGGCAATTTACGGAAAGACTCGAATGTCACATTCAAACGTTTGTCCTGAACAGTCTGCTAATTTCTGTGCCCACAGCTTTTCCACAGATGTGAACTGTTATACAGTTTGACAACTTTTCAACATCCCGTCTGTAATATGTTGGCTACATGCTAAAACAGCTCTGGTTTTTCAAATCACAGTTTATTGGCGTATGAAGACCATCGCTGAAGTCTGGCCTTTAGATCACCCCTGTCTTTCATGTTTTGATGTTTAGCTTATCCAGTGAAGGGACTGTGACCACACGTACCACACGCTAAATGGTAAACCGTATGCACATTCTGCTCCTGAAAGGCTTGTTTTAAACCAACACGTTTCACTACTGGGAAACCGTAAATGAGAAGTGCCTCCTGCCAGCATTCAGCTTATATAAGCACCCACTGTGGACTAAGTGGATGACTAATCTCACAGTGTATGGGCTCGTTGTCCAATGGGCACTGGGTAAATGGCATATCTTATACACCTAGACCATAAGCACAATGAGAATATCTCAGTTTTATGAAATGGCAACACAATCTAACAGTGCATCTAGTGGCACTTATAAAAGGTTGATTTTGTCTTGTAATGTTCAGATCTCAAAGTTGTATTATTACTGCTTGCTGGTGTTGTAATTGTGCTCTATAAGATGTTTATTGAGCTAAAGATTGTGTGCTTTACTGCCCGTTAAACATAAATTGCCTTGTAAATATAATGCACTTCCATGTCCAGCACTTAGCCCATAAGTCCTTCATGCTCCAGTCTCCTCCCAATGGTTCTGTGTTTTTCGTTATATATATATTGTTACTATGACCCAAGAAAAACTTCAAGTGTCGACAGAATGCACTGTTTGATTATCACTCTATGTCACAAGGTAATCAGCGTCCACACCTAGTCACTTTTATATCACACCTGCTAATGGCACAACCTACTCCAGGCACTTTTCCTTTGTCAGTACAGGGAGACTGACAGAAGAGGCAACTTTTTACTGCACTGTCAACAATTATGTCATACAATTCAAGAAGCTGCACCTCTTTTTCCCCTCGTAAAGTGAAATCCATGTTGTCTCCTCGCAATTTATTGTACTCTAAAATAGACAGCTGGGAGCCGTCCACAGCGTATTAGGAACTGAACTTACGCAGAAGCTAAAAGCAGCAGTACAGGTGGAGGTTTAGGTGCTGTAAACATTGCCGGTGCTGTTACAGCTTCACTTTGGTGCCTGCAATTTGTGAAGCGTGCTTATGAACTTATCCCCGCCAAGAATTTGGATGTTAGGAATGTGATGGGAATGTTAGGAGGGAGTTTTGACCGTCGCAAACAGTTTAAACTTAAGTAGTTCCCTGGGCCATGGTTTGGAAATGGGGAAAACATAGAAGGCCTTTAAGTTGGTGAGTAGGCCTATTCTAAATAAAGCACTATGATAAATACTAAGATCATCAAACTTCCATTGGAGGATCTAGGTCATTATACGCTGGATGATGTGCCTACTTTGTTGCTTATCTGTGTCATTTTTCTCCCTTTACTGGAGTGTTTGTTGTAGGAGTTGTTTTGATAGTTTTATCACAATATCTGCTTAATATCCGCTAGTCTTATTAGCTTGTTGTTTGATATAAAATCGAGGTAGCATAAGTGTGTATCATATATGTTGTTTTTCCCCTAAAGTCACGGTATTTTCTTTGTGAAGAGTTTTCCATCATAGCAAAAAGGTTTGTATGCTGTCATCGTTTCTGGGTTGTTTTGGTGATTGTGGATGTCACCTTTCACTTCATTCATTACCAATATAGTTTATTTTGTTATTGTTGGTAGCACTCATCTTTATTCTACACACCGAAACAACCCAGCCTCAGGAACCGTTGTCTACAATACAGTAAACCCCGTGTATTAACTGAGACAGGTCATATTCCAACATTTCATCTCTGTTGAATATTGGCTGGAATGTTATTTCTCCTCCACACTCAAAAGGTTACTGTGAGGGAGAGAGGTGTTCAGGCCAGATTTAAATGTTAAAAGTGCCACTTCAACTGTCCGTTTGCTGCATTTGTACAGTGTTGTGTCCAAACTCCACATAAAGGGCTCTTTCAGCTGCAGCCAGTGAAACCCCGTGTGCTCTTCAGCGGCCTGCGGTTACGGCTTTATATCGAGAACAGATGCAGAACCTTCCTGCAGCCAATGTGGCCTTGGAACTGTCCATTTGTACATGTAGTTTAGGGATTAGCGTTTCACCTTTTATGCAATAACAAATATGAAAAAAGTGTTTAATGTCTCGTTTACCAATTTTGTTATACACTATGCAAATGGCCCTGTGTTTGTACTCACTTTGGTTCAAAATGTTTATTTATCAAATCTCTGTTTTCCTTGAATTAACAATCATTAAAATATAGTTGAAAACACATAGATAGTATAAAGCAGTGGTTCCCAAAGTGCGGGTCGGGACCCCTCGGGGGTCGCGAGGCCTTGGGTGGGGGTCCCCAGATGATTTCAAGATGAAACAAAAAGAAAAATGCTACTGTTCTTAGTACATGTTTTACTGTAAATTCATTCAGTTGATCAAAATAAACTGTTTAGATACATATTAACTTGATTATAAAATGTTTTTCTTTCCTAAAGTAGTGTAAGAGGCAATAACTTTATACAATGGGGGTCCCGAGATGTTTACGTGTCAATTTTGGGGTCCCGGCCATAAAAGTTTGGGAACCCCTGGTATAAAGAATAAATAGCTAATCTGTGGCAAACCTTTTAATGGACAAGTTTCATATTCAGTCATATTTAGTGTCTTCATTTTAGATTCAAATAGCCCTGCTGTTCTGGGATAAGAGCAGTAACATATAAAACTAAAGCTGTTTATAGTTTAGAATAAAGAAATACTCCAACATGGTTTCAATAAAAGATAAAGGCGTATAGTATGTACAAACAACATACATACAAAAAGAGAGGGGAAAAAAGCACACTTAGAAAGAAAAGCATATACTTACAGGGGGAGAGGAGCTGAAGACCTGGCAACGCGTTGAAAGAATTTAATAGCAAGTTTGATAAAAATGAGAGACGGATGAATCAACTAGACAAAGCGAGTTAGTGAGCTGTGGCTGCATAAATTCCGGACGTCAGGACTTAGGTAAATAAATGCTAATTTGCATCATATTTGCCACTCATGTAAATGTAGACAAAGGCACAAAATGATGTAGAGCGACCCTACTGTACTACCAGGGCTTCTTCAGGTGGTACTCGGGGTCATCTGCAGTTTTGGCTTAATTCATTTTTATTAAAGATACAGTTGTGCTCAAAAGTTTACATACCCTGGAAGAGTTTTTGATTTTTTTTCATATTTTTCAAAGATGTTTGTGAAGGCTCTCATTCATCCGTATCCACCGTTGAAAAAGGTTAAATCATTGACTGACTGGACTGGGTTTAGTAAAGTTTCGCTTCTAGTCACAGAAGCCTCTTCAAGCCCTTCAGGTCATGAAAGACGTCTTTTTATAAGTGAAACGTCCTCAACTTTACCAAACCATGAGTGAAAAACTAACTTTTTGTGTCATCTTTCATATTCTTTGAAAATTTTTAAAAAAAATGGTCAACTAATTTGCCAGGGTATGTAAGCTTTTGAGCACAACTGTACTGTTATTTCAACCTGAAAAGACTGACAGAAACAAAGCGGCATTAGAAGAGTTTTATTGGACAGACCCCGGTAGAAGACAATGAATCAACGGTACGGAAAACATGGGCGTGATGAATGAATGTAGGAGTCTGGGCACTGGTGGTGGTGGAGGATGAGGTCAGAGGCGGCAAGTGGACGACGAGCATAGTAGAGGTCGAGCCACGTGGAGGAGGGGCGGAGGAGAGTTGCAGCACACTGTGAAAAGGGTGAGGCAGTGAATGAGGGGGCTTAAGAGGGGTAGGGCTGGGCGATATGAACCAAAAGTCATATCCCGATATATTTAGGTTGAATAACGATATACGATATATATCCCGATATTTTTTCCACAAAGTGAGAGCTGTGAAATGAAATGTTAAGTCAAAGTCACTGCCAAATACGAGTGTTTTTATATTTAATATTGCGATTTAGATTTTTTTTTTTTTACCCCATTTGCTGTTAATAACTTTATGTTGCATATAACTAAACTAAAGCCTACACTGAGACAATAAAATATGACTTATGAAAGTATTACTTACTTTTTAGTCCTTAATAATCATGAAATATAATTCAAAATAGTCCACATGCTCATTTACATAATTTACAATAAGCTTATACTGATTTTTTTTTTTTGCAAATAGCCCAAATAATGTCTTGATATTTGCTCTTGATTTAACTGTGTTGTAGTCAGTGGTTGTGAGATAAGTTCTTATCTTTATCCAAAGCATTCCCAAACATAAGCCTCTTAAAATGAGCCACAAACGACTCTTTACTCTTTACAAGCGTATGCTCACCTTCATCTTTGTAGAGGGAGGCACAGACGGAGTTGAGGGAGTTTATGATCAGTGCATCAGAGCGGGTATCAGCGAGGGAATGGAGTGATGCGGCTAACGTAATGCTAACGAGGAAAAGGCAATAGTCCTTCGCGGTGGCAGCATTACAAACGCTGATATTTTCACAGTACATCCACGATCTACCGCAAACCTAGACTAGACTGAGAAGTAAACAAAAGCACATGGCGCAACGCATGTTGCCACCATATCTCGCCGCTACATTCACGTCTATATAGGCTGTGTGCCTCCCTACATATAACGTGGTTTTGTTGCTATCTGATTGCTCTGGTTTTTGTTTTACCAACTAAGGGGCTCTCCTCCGCACGCTTCACAGACGTTGTTACTTTCTCCATGTTTGTTGAACAGTGCCTGAGTGTCTGAGGAGGGGCGGGGCCGCGGCGCTGGGAGCAGTGCAGAAAGCTCCGAGCAGCGGCTTGCCTGAAGCAAGTATTACAGCGCAAATTTGGACTATATCGATATATACGATATGGTCTAATTCCATATCTCATTTTAAAAAATATCGATATATCTTAAATATCGGTATATCGGCCAGTCCTAAAGAGGGGAATCATGGCGATGAACGTGCTGCTACGGTTATAGGCTTGACATGAAGCAATGATTGGATGATTGCTGAGGTGCTGTCGGTTTTCCCGGTTGTCTCAGCTGACATGTAGCAAACATGTAGCCAGGAGTCGATTTCACAGGACAGTCTCCAGCCAATCATGGCACACAGACAAAGGATCAAAATAGATTCACCTATTTACTGTATTTACTTCAACCTTATAGGTCTATACTGTACTTTAAGCATCTACACTTACAAAGCTGATGAAAATGTATATGTATTATGTTATTTGTATACATAGCTATTGCTGGGTTGGAGGTGACATCACAGCATTTTAAAGGCCAATACTATTATATGGAGGAAACATTATTTTGTTTTGAGGAAATTTTTGGTCTTGTACAGAGGGATCATGGACCCAGTGACTGATATTAATGATCATTTTTATAATTCATACATTTTCTTTTGAGCTACGTCTTGTGAAAGTGTAATGCTGTTAATAGGAAAAACTGTCTCCTGCCCCCAATGGGTCTGGTGACATCATCACATTCAAGAACCTGCAACCCAGCAATTGGAATATTTATCACATCATTTTCTGGAGCACAGAAAGAAAAGTTTTGCATCACATTTCCTTCTTTCAATTCTGTTCGTAACATTCTTCTCCAAAGTGCCACAGTGGAGGATGAGAGGACAGTTTGCAGAATGGTCATGATAGACCACCACTGACCTCCCAGGTACCGCAGCCCGATCCACACCTGACAGGCACAAAGTAGAAACAAACATAAAGCGTAAACAAGATCAAATTAGGCTCTGAGCAAACTGATAAATTACCTTCTTCAAACTGGCCTGAAAAACGTATTGAGTGTCGACATTGTCAAGCGTGAGTGGAGAGGCCAGGTCGTATTGGTGCTTCTTGTAGACTGTGGGGTGATACTGGGTCAAGTGTCTGCAGTACTCCAGAGCCTCCTCCCATGGTTTCTGTTCCTCCACTAAAACAAGTGGATCATCGCCACAGTAGAAGGGGAAGATTTTGTCACATTTCTCGCTGTGCCACCCTGTGTCACTTCCCTTCTTAAAGCCACATAATTGGAATGCTTTTGGTTCATCTACAAATCAAAACACAAGATCAGATATATTAGCCCTCGGTATACATTAAAGCAGTGGCTAAAAGTGAACACTTTGAAGAGGTCATTTAGTAAGCATTTGCTTACATGTACAAAAGTGGAGCAGAAGCACAGTCATTTGTGCATTTTACCTCATGCAGCATTTTCTTATTTAATGTTACATACTAGATTTGTGGTCCTAATGCTGCAATACTGTAAATACTGTAAATTGCGAGTAGTACTAAAAATGAGCAAGGGCTTTTTGTGGGCGTGTTGCACCTCATTTACCATCAGAAACTGTGCGTTTATTTATTGCCGCAAATCTGTTATGCAGACACGAATATTTACATTTGGAACGCCACACTGTGTGCAGACTGCATTATATTGTGTTGCGCAAGTGTTTATGCCTGCTTCTCCAGTGTACTAGGAGTGTGACAACGTATCCATTTCCGATATATGGCGATATTTTGCGGGACGATATGATACTGACTTTTTATACTGATATCGATACTTTTGATTACTTCATCATGTATATTAATGAGGCAGCAGTGCTCCACTGTTTTCACAGTCAATAGAGGCCAACAATGATCAAGAAGTCTTGAGGTCAGGACAGCAAGGGGCAGCACTACAGTTTTAACCACTTGGACCAAACACTGTCACACAAATAAATTACTTTTAATGGTTTAAGATTAATTTGGTATCTATTTATTCCTTTTTAAATAGGACTGTGGTTTCTTGTTTATTTAAATGTAAATGAAGTCACCGACCGATCTATAAACCCATTTTCAGTGTGTAAGTCAGGGATCATTTACAGACACAGAAAAAAGGAGTACAAAGCACATGAAAAGAAATGTAAATGATGAATAATATGTAGTATGTTAAAATAAAGGTTAGAATAGCATGTTTTTTTGAAATCGTGATGTATCGTAGGTTATTTTGTGCAATATATTGTATCACGAGATAATCGTTATCGTGATATAATCGTTATTGTGAGCCATGTATTGCATATCGTATAGAACCGTGAGGTACCCAGAGGTTCCCACCCCTACAATGTACCAAGTTTTACTCATATAATCGAGATAAATACGACAGCACTCGCTAAACGCTATAATTAGCATTTTCTCCGCCTCAAATTTTGCGCATTGTGGCAAAATTGTCCAGTTTTCTGTATTTATTAGGTCCAATTTGCTCTGTGGCCTTTGCTGTTGTTTACACAAATGCCCAACTGCACTTGCTTCTTGCGCTACTTTAGTAAACTCTACCGCATTTGCACATTTTCAATGCTTATATGACCCCCTAGTGTTTAGTCATTGTAGCCTTTTGTTCTAGTTGTAATGCTTTGACTCTGAATTTACTGCTGAATGTGATCTGCCATATATACACTGTGAATATTGCAAATGTTCATTAAAATACACAGTTCCTGTCAAATGAATAAAACAACACACCGCATGCAGGCTATTTTGAGGCCAAGATATGCACATTTAGTGGCCTTTTGTGTGGTTTGGCTCATATGAGACAGTAGATTAGTCTAATTGTTTTTTAATTTTCTATTTGGAGTCATTGTATTCTAATATTCAATGTGCATATATGTAATCGGTAGAATAGTAAGAATGAAAAGTAAAGATTACCTGAAGCCCAGTCACAGTAGTTGTCATTGACGTGTCCGCTGGACCATTTACATTTTTTGGAGAAAGATTTACGGTACAGTGGGGGGAAAAAGTATTTGGTCAGTTTCCCATAGACTTTCTATTGGATTTTGGCCAAATATTTTTTTCCCCACTGTATAAACCAATCCAGCCATCGTCAGTGATCTCGTCATTCTCAGACTGGTCTCTGATGGTCAGCAGGTCTGTGTGGTGCAGTCGACAGTAGGCCTGAGCTTCATCCCAAGTCTTTTTTTCAGCATATCTGTGTATGATCCTCTTCAGGCCTAAAGCTCCCACACTGAGCACCAGGAGGAGCAGCAGCAGAGTCCTCATTTTCTGAACTGACACGATTCACTTAAATGTTCCCTGAAATTAATGATGTTATCATTATCATGTATTGAAAACATCACAATGTAAACCACAAAGTGACTCTTTATTTACTTATTTTATTTCCTTGACTCATTGAGTCGTTAATTTAAAGGAATAGACCACCATATTTACCTGAGCTTAGACGAGTTGATGTGCACCCATCTGGTCTTTGTGCGTGCACTCAGTCACGCAAATGTTGATAGCATTTAGCCGCTCCCAGCAAAGGTATAGCCTCAAACTGGGGTGAAGTTAGAAGCTGCCAAGCTGTTCCACGATTTCCTTATTTAATTACGGTTACGTGAAACATTACATGATCCAAGTATAGTTACACAAAATTAAACATGATGATTTTCTAAGCGGATAAAAAAGGGGAACTATATTGTGAGGCGTAATAACACCTGGAGTTCGCTACGTCGAAGTACTTTACTTTGCTGGGAGCGGCTAAATGCTAACAACATTTGCATGACTGAGAGCAAGACCAGACAGGTGCACATCAATTCGTCTAAACTAAGGTAAGAAGATATCTCAGTACATGTAAAAAACATGGCCTATTCCTTTAAGCCCAAAGGTAATATTTTTTATGCTGCTTTAATATGATAATAAATAGCAATTCATGATAAAAATAATTTGTTTTTTGTGTTTAGATTCAATTCTTATAGGTCTGTAGCAAAATACTGAACTCATCCAAGTACAAAAAAACAATAATTAGATATTTTTTAAATATATCCTGCTCACCCACTAAGATGTGTTAAAGTCCAGGGGCTGCAGTCCTATGGTTAATAATCACAGGTTTATATTTGTACCTCTAAAAAAAAAGAAAAGAAAAAAAGGTGAACAAAATTTAAAAAACTGTTTAAAAATGTGTACTTACAGAAGGAGAGGAGTTGCAGGCCTGGTGTTGTTTTCGACTGGGTATAAGAAGAGCAATAATAATAGCCTGTGGAGAGTCTGAGCTTTGCTTGAACAATGTCCTGAGTAGACCTATGCCGTGACTTCATGAATACCATTTACATATTATTTGCCACTGAAGAAAAGGTTGTCATAGACACAATAACTATGCAAAGTTCATTGAAGGACTGAGTGGCCTCAGAATCTGTTTATTGCGCAAGCTGCACTTATACTTTATTTTACAATAAAAGCTTACTCTTGACATTTCTCACTGGCCCTGCACAGGTAAACTTTGTACCGAAGGTAAAATCGGATCCACTGAAATTCTCCTGAAGTGTTGAAGGTTTTTATTGTAATAAAAATGGTCTGATGAAAACGTCATCAATAATCATCACGTAAAAATCATACGGTTGACATTTTTGTTGAAATTAAGTTATGTGTCACATATGATTGTTCCTGGACACTGCTTCAATGGTGCATTTTTGAGGTTTTTACCTAATCCCTATCTATACACTTCCAGTCCACGCTATGGGAAATACTGACTGAAAGTTTTTTATTTATGTTGTTTTTATTATGCTGCGCTACAAACACATTCTAGCACTGTAAACAGATTTGTTTTGTTACTTGCCCTGGGTGACACTTAATATTCAACACAGTTATTAAAGCTGTGTCTTTTTATGTTTACCATTGATCGAATAAACATGTGTACGCCACAAATACAACCATTAGTTCCTAAAATTAGCTTGACTATAGCTCGCATCGTTTATCAGAACGATACAACACAAAACGAGTCCATGTTGTGAAAGCTGAGCTGAATCATAAGTGTCTAGTTTGTGTGAATTAGAAGTGTTCTCTGAAGAATCTCATAACCCCAATGAACAGGGAGCTGAAGTAAGTGGTGATTTGGGTTAGACTTCCTTGTTATTTTTCAGACATACGTTGTACTGAAGTGGTGTATTTCATCAGTTAGATATATTGAAGGGAATAGATAATACAGTGAGAACCAGATGTTTACACTTCATAAAAAGACACATTTGCATTTTTTCTCCCTGTCTGACATGAAACCAAAATTAACTTTAATAAAAAAAAATAAAAAAAAAAGTTATATTTGTCAAATTCCAGAAGAATGAGAGATAGAATTTATATTATAGAGTACTATACCTTTAAACAATTTGGAAAAGCCCAGATGACGATGTCATGTCCTTGGAAGCACAAGTCTGGATCATCCTTGGGTGCAATTTCAAGACACTTGGTGCCACGTTCATTGGTTAAAACAATGATGGAAATGACCAGCCATCATATAGATCAGAAAGAAGGCGGGTTCTGTGTCCCAGAGATGAACGTGCTGTGTCTGAAATATGAATGTCAACCCAAGAACATATGCAAAAGACCTGGTGAAGATGCTGGCTTAACCTGGTAAGAGTTTGTCATCATCCAGAGTGGACAAGTACTGTACCGACATGGGCTGAGAGCGTACTCTGCCAGAAAGAAGCCCTTACTCCAAAATAAACATGAAAAAGACAGACTGGAGTTTGTAAATAATAAAAGGATAAAGACTTTAATTTTTGGAGACATTTCCTGTGGTCTGACGAAATAAAGGACGTAATCACCATGGTCACGTTTGGAGGAAAAAGGGGGAATCTTGCAAGCCTGAGAACACCATCCCAACTTTGAAATACGGGGGTGGTAGCATCATACTGCGGGGTTGTTTTGCTGCGGAAGGGACTGGTGCACTTCACAAAATAGATGACATCAAAAAGAAAGGAAATATTGGGGCAACATCTCAAGACATCAGCCAGGAAGTTAAAGCTTGGGCGCAGATGGGTCTTCCAAATGGACAATTCCCAAAGCATATGGCCAAACTGGTTACACAGTGGCTTACGGATAACAAAGTCAATGTTGTGGTCATCACAAAGTCCTGATCTCAATCCAGTTGAAAATGTATGGGCAGAGCTGAAAAGGCATGTGCACGCAAGGTGGCTCAGTTACACCAGTTCTGTTTGGAGGAATGGACCAAAACTCCTGACAACTATTGTGAGAAGCTTGTGGAAGGATATCCAAAACATTTGACCCAAAATATACAGTTTAAAGGCAATGCTACCAAATATTAATGAGATGTATGTAAACTTTTGGTTTTGTAAAAAGTAACACAAAATTGTGTAAAATAAATAAATTTGCCCTAAAAAAATAAAAGTTAATTCTGGTTTCATGTCTGACAGTGAGAACAAAATGCAAATGTGTCTTTTTATTGTGGGGCGGCACGGTAGTACAGTGGTTAGCGCTCGTGCTTCACAGCTAGAAGGTCCGGGCTCGATTCCCACCAAGGCCGGGGCCTTTCTGTGTGGAGTTTGCATGTTCTCCCCGTGTCTGCGTAGGTTTCCTCCGGGTACTCCGGTTTCCCCTACCACTAAAAACATGTACAATAGGCCAGGATGAATGTGAGTGTGTTTGAGAGTGTGCATGGGGGACGACGGATGGAAATTAGCCCAAGGCTACAATCCGGTGTGGCTTGTTCATTAACTTGCACTGTCCCTACCAAATAAACGTAAACACATTATTAAGTGTACGTAAACATATGGTTCTCACTGTAAGTGTGTCCCAAATAAAAATTAAACATTCATTATTAAGCCTTTTTTCTGCCATAGTAAGTGATCTGCCCATATACTCTACTCGTGTGACATCAATCTTGATATGCAAATACACGCCTGTGTAGTGGCCATAAATCTTGTGACTGTATAACACTATCTGCAATGCACGCATTTGTGAATTGGGCCATTCCTCACATTTATGAAGCTGCATACATTCAGCAGATTGTATATGGAGAAAGGCATGGCACAGTCCTGGGTGACACCAGCTCATTCTGTGCGTCTCCCCAAAGCACAACAATGATACAATTGAAAGATACTATCTGTCCTGCAGTTCTTTTCCTTTGGCCTTCAATAATAATGGACTACTTCACGAAAGAAACGACTCTCTTTTCGGATTACAATTTGGGTTATTCCCCTGATTCATTTGCATACAATATTTAACAGACTGATGTTCACCAGACGACAAAAAAATGTACACAAGCATCCAGTGAAATGTAGTGGGAGGAAAAACTTGAGTAAACTGTTTGGAATTTCTTACATTTCTGCTTAAATTGCTCATAAAAAAAAGTCTATTATTAAAATCATAAGAATGAGTAAACAGTGTCTGCTTAAACTAATACCACCCAAACAGTGTGGAATAAGTAAGTACACCCTTAGATTCAATAGCTGGTTGACCTTTGGTAGCAATAAATACATCCAGATGTTTCCTGTAGTTGCAGATTAGACGTGCACAATGATGAGCACGAATCTTGGACCATTCCTCTTTACAAAACTGCTGCAGTTCAGCGAGATTCCTGGAATGTCTGGTGTGAATGGCTTTCTTGAGGTCATGCCACAGCATCTCAGTCGGGTTTAGGTCAGGACTTTGACTGGGCCATTCCAGAACGCGTATTTTATTTTTCTGAAACCATTCTGAAGCTGATTTACTTTTGTGCTTTTGGGTCATTGTCTTGTTGCAGCACCCGTCCTGTTCCAAACGGTGTACTCACTTTTCCCTCCCACTGTGCGTAGATAGTTTGGTTGTTGTTGGATCCTATCGCACAGGTCTTTAGTGGGACGGGACAACATGAGCACTTGGAAGAAACCTACACAGACACAAAGTGAAAACGCAAACCGACCTGTCTCGGGAATTGAACCAGGGACCTTCATACTTTGAGGCAACTGTGCTAAGCCTGTGCCGCCCATCCTCGAGCCCCTTCCTCTGTGCCTGTCCACGTCTATTATTAATTGTGACCACACAGCTCTGGAGGAACTAAACAAACCCTTGGCCAGACTCGATGCACTCCATTAGCAGATACATGGCAGATTCCTTTTTTGAATAACAGCTGATAAAATGTGGTTCGTGTCATTTTGGCAGCAGGTTTGCACGTTATTGCCAAAAGGGCTGTACCCCCAGAGTTCATTTTAACATCAATATTATTTGTACAGCAGTATGTCAGAGGAAGGCACTTTGTTGGACATAGCATAGTTAGGAACGGTGTCACATAGATTCAGATGAAAGGTGAAAGGACAAACAAAAACTCAATTGCAGATTAAATGCTGTTATTGTAAGTGGACAAACTGTGTCAACACTGTGAGCCTCCAGATGTTGGTAAATGTCTCTGCATGGTAGTAGGAAAAAGAGTTGTAATATTCAATAACTGTCTTGAGCATTAGGTTGATGATATTTTACTGAATTATTTCAACATCGTATGTTGCGTCATCTCTTAACCCCCACCTTAACCAAGCAAAGTTTGACTTTACCCAAATCTAAAAGCTTCTTGAAAAAGCGACAAAAACGCAGCAAAACAGGTGACAAAAAGTTATGAAAAAGCAACAAAAAGGCAAAAGAAACGCAGCAACAACAAAAAAAGCATCAAAACAGGAGACAAACACTTTGAAAAAGGATCATACTGTCTTCTTAGATTAAACTATTACTGATTGTTCTTTTACTAAGACAGAAGGTTTGTTTACCTGCTTTACTAGTTTTGATCACTTCCTGGGGTTGCTTCTGAGGAAGTTCACAGGAAGTGATCAAAACTAGTAAAGCAGGTAAACAAACCTTCTGTCTTACTTAAAGAACAATCAGTAATTGGAGACAAACACGCAGCAAAACAGGTGACAAAAAACACAAAAGAATACGCCGAAAAAGTGACGACAACGCGAGGAAAATTCTTAGATCAGTTTTGTAGGTCTTTGTAGGTTCAAGTTACACTGGACTAAAGGCTGTTAGCTCCAGTCGAGAAGCTTTTAGATTTGGGTAAATCTGAACTGGAGAAAATGTGCTCCGTTAAGGCGGTGGTTAAGAGGTTACTCATCAAATTATATCAAAGCGAGACGTGAAAAAATCTAATGATAACTTGGCCCTAATATGGAAAGTGCCTTTCTCAATGCAATCCTTTGTGAGTTTTCTTGCTTTCAAATAACTGCCAATATTTGTCATCACATTTCTATTCTTTTACTCACTATAGACCTAACACCTTCATGCTTTTTAATAGTGTTTGTTGGCAGCTGGCTATAATGTGTTTGCGCCATGTGCTGCTCCGTTTGGTTGAAATCTATGTTAACAGATTTATTTCAGCTCGGGGGGTGGACTTTTGGTGAACCTGCGCTAACCCAATGTGAATGAGTCTATATACTTCCATTTCCAGGGGTGCTAATAGGCTAAAGCTTTCAAATATAATGGCCTTTGCTGATAGCTTTTAGGCAAATCCACTTGTCGATGAGCTCACTTTTACCGCATGTTGAGTTGGCGTGCGCTTTCCTGACAATTCTGCCCTCTCATTGGATTTCAGAGGAAAAAGATGATTATTTTTTCATTAATCGGACTGCTTTGATGTTCCATTTGAAATCTTAGTAGGTGAGAGTTACGTAATGGATTCCCACAATGAAATGTACGCCGCAGGTAAAATATATCTGAACTAATGTGTTGTAGTGAAATCACAAACATGAGTGGACTTGAAGAGCGCAGTGCAAAGGAATCCCTCATAGCAGGGCGTGTGCAGTCGGGACAGAGTGATCCATCCATCCAAGACTGTGCACCATGGAATTCAAACACACAGTCGAGAGGTGCTAATACGAGATGGAAATTTGGATTTGTTTTGGGACAGTTTATTTTTATTGGATTGAAGACACAGCATATTTAACTGTAACACCTCTGAGAATTGAGGCTGAATAGACCTCTCTCTGTTTTACTTTCTGGACGTCAATAGCCAGACCAAGTTCAGGTTGAAGGTGCATTTTTCTAATAACATTGGGTGGGGCAAAGCCTGGTAATCTCACCAATTTGTCGCAGGGCTGACAATTCTTTCTCTACAGGGGTATATACTTGAGTTGATCCACTTCAAGTTCCAATATTACAGTTCATTCTGGGCTTTAAGAAATAGCGTTGTCAATTTTCATTGACATTCTCTGTCTTATAGCTAGAGATGCACCGATCCAGCTTTTTGCTTCCGATACCGATAGTGGGGGTTTGAGTATCTGCTGATATTCGATATTAACCGATACCAAGAGACTTTTTTAAAAGTGGCTTTCTATGAGTGAAAAAGTGAATGGTAAATGGTCTCAACTTATATAGGTCCTTTCCACCTACATTAGGCACTCAAAGCGCTTTACAGCAAGGAACCTCTCACCCATTCACACTCTCATTCATATGAACCAGTGTACGCAGACACTGGTCCTTTTTTCTGTGAGATCAATAAAGTCCTGTCATGATGTTACAGATCTATTATCAATTATATTTATGAATAAAATAATGGGAAAAAAAACATTTAACAAGGATCACTGGATTTTCTACAATATCCTTGGTATATGACAGGCTATTTAGTTTACAATAATAAAAACGACTCACATAAATTGATCTGATCATTACAACTTGTGCATTAAAAATATGTTACATCAGTTATTCTTTAACAGCATTTCATGAACTAAAATACAAACACTTGGCCACTACAGCAGTGCCCGATTTTATTTCATTAGGCTACTTTAGGTATTTCTATCATAGTTTCTGTCCCAGCCTTGATTAGTTGCCATTAGCGTTAGCATGCTGTCGCTAACATTAGCATGCTGCTGCAAATCGCCGCATTTTGCGCGGCGATCAAAATACGTTTGTGGAGGTTAAAACTTACTCAACAATCAAATTCTCCAAGTTATGTTTTTAAAGCGATGAGAGCCAAAACAGGTATCGGTTCAGTATTGGATATTTGTAGCCGATATCTGAGATCGTATGTTTCCAGTATTGGCTCCGATAGCCGATACCGGTATCAGATCGGTGCATCCCTACTTATAGCCTAAAACCGAAGTAACAGTGCAAAGTAATAAGGAAAGTGAAGGCTAAAAGACCATATCTACGTTACAGTGGAGGCAATTTAGTTTAGTTTAGTTTATTAGTTTATTTGAGCAGTTAAAATTCTGCTCAAAAGGAGTGGGCTGAAGCAAAGCTTATAAGCGCCCACCCCCGACATCAATGAAATAAAAACAATTGATCAAATCACACTAGTACAGGGAGCATGTTACAACGTACAAGACACAAGAGCAGGAACACAGCACACACACACACACACACATCGTACCCCTCCGTGACCCAACTTTACCTGCTATAGTTACATTATCAATCCTACATTAAGCAACATCATATTTTTATTTGTTTTTTTTTTTTATTTGTCCCACCGGCAAAGAGAACCTACAACCCACTAGAGCGGCCATTTCAACACGGACCACACCCACAAAGCATCTCTAGAATTGTTTGTACAAATATAAATTAACAGAGTTTAACGGAACGGAAAGGAAAAGAAACACAACTGAAAGGAAACACAACTACAACAGCTGTCTCATTTCATGTACGCTATGGCTAATACAAAGCAAGTGAAAAGGGCGATCCTTAAGTTATTTATACACATATATGCACACGTACACACCTACATACATACATACATATACACATACATATATATACACACATATACATATATATATATACATACATACATCCCCTTTTTTTCTTTTTCTTTTTTTTTTTTTTTTTTTTTACAGAGAAGGTTCACAGTTAACAACTTCCAAAAGGCACTAGTTCTGTGTTCAAAAGGCACATTAATATAATAATTTGAGTGGTGAAATGATCAAATTGAGTCCATTGACGGTGTCTGGACTTTAAAACAGGAGCATTTTAGAAAAGTCCTCATCTGTTAAACGGTACATTACAACAAACAATAGCCACAATGAGCTGGCAGTGGACCCCAGACCTTTCTTTTTGTTTGTACAACGATAACTTTGACTTGTAACGGGACCGTGCCCAATGCTCCTGACATCTGTCAGCACCTCAGCAGTTGTTTCTCCTACTGATGCGAGAACCTGCTCCAAAACCAGAGAAGATTATAATCAACAAAAGGCAACTCAAGGAAAAGTGGGAAAGTTACAGATGGAGCCAAAAATATCATGGCAGTTATTCTTTGACCTCCATGGTGACCAGTGGCGTAGCAAGGGTACCAAGGGGCCCGAAGCAAGAATGTCGGCTGGGGGCCATCTGGTGGCCGATCGGTGTACTGCGCACTGGGAGAGAGGATGTCATTTGGGCAGGAGCGGGTCACCTGAAAACTCCCATAATGTAGTTCTCTGCATAAGTTTTCCTCAGAACAGAAGGTTCTGAGGTTCTTTAGGTCATGAAGAGAGTTACAATAAACTGGTTTCACTATTAGAAATATAATCTGGTGGAGCCATGAGTAAAAAAGTCTGTCCACTGCTCATTAAAAGTTGACATTAGGGATCCATGACTCACTAAAGCAGGATGGGATAAACAGCGCCACAGAGCGTTGGTGGAGAGATGATGTAACTGCATCACCAAAATCACTAAGGCTGTATACGTATATCAAGCGTTTACTGCAGGTATCTGAAAAACGGGTTGGTGCATGGGGGCCCTTCACAGTTGGGGCCCCAGGCAGCTGCCTGCCTTGCCTTATGGCAAGCTACGCCTCTGATGGTGACCATTTAGGAGTTCACAATAACATTAAAGGCTCTATACCGGTTTGTTTTTTTTACCTCTGTAGTGGAATACAATTAGGTCAGTTTGTCAGTATATTGTAAAAAAGAAAAACATTTATCAGTAAAGAGTTTGTGTACTGTGCATCTAATTATAAAGACTTTTCTTCGATGGTAAACTAGCCAAAAAGCTGTTATTGTTTATTTCTGTTTAGGGCACCAACATGGCACCAATTTTGCTCCCTGAAAGCTGCGAATTGTGCTTATAAACTCATCCTTATGAGGAATTTGGATGCTACAATTGTGTTTGGAATGAGTTTGGAACGAGTGTGGGTCAACACTAACAATTTAAAATTGACACAGTCCCTCTTTCATTGTTTGTAAACACAAAATCAGGTGTAGACAGACTGTAAATAAACATGGGTATTTTCTCTATCCATGTAATATTGTGTTGCAACTAGGCAGCTGTTGTTCATTGGTGGTGATGAAATGCTCTGCAGCGATATGAGGCTAGTATATTATAATATATGAAACTCTGCTTTAAGACAAAGCTCTGAAAAAGTGTAGATCATTTTCTCTGAAGTCTCCTTGTGTGAATCTGCCTTGGGTTCAGACTGCCGCCCAAACATTGTCCACATTTGAAGCAGCTGTACAGGTCAGTCTGAAGGGCAATGATAGACTCCTTCTTACTCACGTGTTTCTCTGGAAATCTGCAGTCTTTTCCCTTTTGTGGTCAGACGTACGTCCCAGTCACAGCTGGAGTGGATCCTCTGCTCCCTGGACTGAAACTGCAGTCAGGCCAGATGCTGCACGGTTTATTTCTGGATGATTTTTATAGTCGGGGAAATGAGAGCAGCACAGACTGGGCCTGTTTCCTGTTTCCTGCCATTTTTGGGGATTTTTATCTTGTCATCGCGGTTTAATGTGGAATCTGGATTATCAGGTAATTAAGAAACATGCTGCTTTCAGCGTTCAGGTGGGGGATAAAAAATGACGTGAATAAAAGCCCATAGGCACATACTGCATGACCTTGCAACTAATGCACTGCAGAGGATATATGAAACTGCCACTTTATTATAATAAAAAATTCGTTGATTAAATTATAACTCTGGTAAAGACATCCATTTGCACAGGTGGGAGGCCAAAATATTTACTGTTTCAAGTAAGAGTAATGTTACTTTAAAATCATCAATCAAGTAGAAGGAGACTGTATTTGAGTGAACCAAATTAATACTTAAGTAAAGTACGGAAGTCAAGTTTCTTTCTTAACGTCCCTTATGAAAATACTACCTATACGGAGTAACTGTTAGAGAGTAAAAGTATGATTATTTTCACTCGTGATCTGATCTGGTAAAACAAATATTTCCAAAAATAAGCCATAAAATAATTGTAAAATAAAATAATACTCAAGATAAGCCCTGAAATGCATGAAGTTTGAAATGAACTTTGTCATTTTCAAATATCAAAATTAAGCTTTTGCTACTTACAGATTTCGGGGGCCATTAACCATCGGATTGGATTTGGATTGCAATACTTTTTGCTGCAATACCAATTATCTCAATACTTGTGTTTGGAGACATTTTTATAATCACTCTTTGTTTTCCAGTTTTCAGTCTCAACACTTCACTAAATGTCAAAGGGCATTTGGTTTATAGACTTTGGACACATTACTTTTTTCTTTTTACACATTTGAAGGTAAACGTATTACTTAATATAATTACTGTATCGATATAAGTATCGGATCGGCCCCTAAGTATCGTGATAATGTATCGGATTGTGATAAAAGTGTATCGTCCCAGGCGTAGTAAATTAGGTGCAACGTGTCCACAAATAGCTATATTTTCCAGCTTGTACTCGCTATTTGAGCTCTTGTCTTGATAAATGACCCCTTATGGGTTACAATGGGGAAACAAAATATCAGCAAAAAGTACTGTGATGAAACTAGGAGTATAGTTACTTCAAAACAAGCAGATACTGTACTTGAGTAAATTTAACTACAGTACCCGCCTCATTCATGTTACACAAAATGTTAGCCCATATTTTATTTGTTCCCCTTTAATGTCAGCACATCCTGTAATACCTACAACTTAAATACATTTTTGGACAGATTCCTGTGCTTTGCCTCAGTTACGGGTAAAACCATCATGCCTTTTGGTTCTACGTTGAAATGGACCATTACAGGGCCATTAGTTTTCGTTATTTATTTCCAGCAATCCTCTCAATCTGCCCCTTCCGCTTTGATAGTTCACACGAGGATAAGACTTAAAACGACTGCTTATTCACACAGGCAAGCTCACGCTGTTTACTTACTTTTAACTCCGACGCTACCTGCCTTGATTTACTGAGCTCTTGGTTGAAGGAAGCGGCTGATTGCGATCTCCCTTCTTGGTGTGCAGTTATGTGAAGTGTGATAAGTGAATTGTTGTGTATACTTTCACCCGCTGATGTTATTGGGAGTGCCGCTGTACGGGAACCAGGGGGCTAATGACTCACCACCGCTCTCAATGGCCAAGCACTCAAACATAGGCCTATTACTTCTAAATAAAGTCCAATAAACACGAGTAAATCACGGCTGGGTCAACAATGTGATGATGAGAAATGGCATGTTCGTAAAACATTGTCGAGGAATTTGGTGTCAGAAGAAAACAACGATGAACTGAATGCCTTTGGCTAATGTTACTAAACATCTTTTAGACCAGACTTGATTATTTTGGTTCATTTAGGCCAGTATTTCTCAACGGGAGCTGAACACTTATCACGGGGTACATGGAGGAACTAAATAGTAGGCTGTTTCCATGTTATTAGGTAGACATGGAAACATGGATATTTTGCATGCACTCAACTGTTGATTTTTGGAGCATTTTAGTGTCATTGCATGAACTAAACACACTACTATATAGTACTACTAATAATTCTGAGTTTAGTTGATCACTTTCGTTGGCAGCACCCTTCAGGATTCAATCATTAATTATTTATTTTACGAAAGTGACCACAATGTACTTGTCTTTAACCTCTTAACCCCCACCTGAACCGAGCACACTTTCTCTAGTTTGGCTTTACCCAAGTCTAAAAGCTTTTTGGTAAAAGTGGTCAAAATAGCGACAAAAGGGGAGAAGCTCAATTTAGATGAGTTTTGTAAGTCTTTCAAAAGAGGCTTTACATTGGCCTAAAGGCTGTAAGCTTGTTGATTTGGGTAAAGCTGAACTGGAGAAAATGCACTTGGTTAAGGTGGGGGTTAAGAGGTTAAGAATGACCCTGGGCTTGGCTTTCCTAGTGGCTGTTTGAGCAGTGCTTGTTGCATGTTCTCTCCTTGTCTTGGTGGGTTTCCTGTTGGTGCTCTCTTTTTTTCCCCACCAACCCAAAACCAATGCTCAATTGGTTAATCCAGTTTCGTGCTCCTGACCATGATCTGCAGATGGGCAGGTTTCCCCAGCGGACGTGGATGGACATTCAACGGCGAGCACACATGTTACTACGGGGAAAATACACACCGTAGCTGACCGTATTGAAAAGAGTAAGCTTGAAATGGGTGTGAATAGTGAGGAGAGACACTTGTTCATTCGAGACTGTACACTTTTCTCTGCCTGTTCCAACATGCACGCACCTCTGGCCTAAACCTGCCCATTTGGAAATGTAGGTGAAAAAGGTATTGACGATACATGCCAATAACACTAGACATTTGTGTGGTGAGTTTTTTTTTTTTTTTTTTTGCCTAATTGGTCTATTCATTTGCCTTTTCCTGCTTACAGTGGTAACTCAAGTGCTTCCTAATGCACTTCCAGACTGCGCCAGCCATACAAACAGATCAATAAAGGCTCGTTCGGCTGAGAGCAAAGACGAAAGCTCGCGATCCGTTGTCAAACTGGACTGATCTATATGCAGAAGATTGAATTACAGAGGAATGGCAGGAAGTCTGTAGTTTGCCATGATTTCAAGAATCTCAAACGCCCCACGACTAACAGTTTGAAAGAGTTAGATATTGCATGGAAGTTTCACAGTTAAATATTGATCTTTATCTCAAGCAAAATGCCAATAAAGTGGACATTTTATTTTTATTTTGTAACATTACACTGTTGAAGATATTTCCAGGCAGAAGCAGTGCAGCTGTCAATGCAGTTTGTTGAAGAAAAAAACAACAAGCAGCAACACCACTGGAGATGTTTTGCTTAATCAAATTTAACAGAGAACAGTTTGTTTTATAGCATACTGTAATTAATGTTTTGCACAAAGAAAGCTCTTAAAACATTGTGACCCAAGATTCTCAAAGTCACCAAAATAGTAGCACAAAACATGTAAAATACAAAGGACTAAACGTGAAGAGACAAAGGAGCAAATGAGAGGAAACATAAATATGTAACTACGTAAGCTAATTAAACTACAGGCCCCCATAAAAGCAATGCAGATGCCACTGGCCCAGCTGTAACATTGATTTAAAGCTTTAATTATGAAACCATAAAGTGTGTGAGAGGCGGGCGGGGTGGACACTAATGGGCTGCCACTTTAGCCGACAAACCCGACACTGTGACACGGGCACAGAGTGCGTCATAGTTACCAGAAGAGTGAAGGGCGAAAAACTTAAATGAGAAGAACCAGTAGCACTGTAGAAATGACGAGAAAATGTCTTGTTGCCACATATATAAATACTAAACAACAACCTTTTATAGAAGAAGGTTCTAACTTCTTTTTCCCAAGGTATTTTCATGCATTTGTTTGTTTACTGGCATGTACTTTTATAAGTGGGTTGAGACCGTTTTTGCATTGTCGTAGGAAAATAAACAGGTCTAGTGGCCCTGTGGGATCAATATACTGCCACCAGGAAGTCTAGTGCCTGCTAAATCTGCCCTGTAGATAAATCTTTTTTTTTTTTTACTCTTATTTTGCTGTTTATCATTGTGCAGCTCTCAATTGACTGATTTTCAAAGTGATATATCCACACCATAGACAGAACAGCAGTGGCTCACAGTTAGTGGTACATTTCCATCTAAAATCCACTAACCTCCTGAACCGACCACATTTTCTCCAGTTCGGTTTTACCCAAATCTCAAAGCTTCTTGAACAAAGCGTCAACACAGCGACAAACACAAGACAAAAATGTGACAAAAAGCAACAAAAGAGCGAGAAAAATGTGATGAAAACGCACACAAAACATGGCAAAAAAAGCGATGAAAAAGCATCAAAACAGTGACAAAAGCATGACAAAAACGGGACAAAAAAGTGATGAAAAATGTGACGAAAACGCTACCAAAAAAGTGATGACAAAGTGACAAAAAAAGCCACAAAAGGCCAACAAAAATGCGACGAAAATGCTACAAAACAGTGACAGAAGAGTGGTGATGAAAAAGTCAAAAAAGTGACGACAACACAGCAACAATAAAAAAATATCCATTTACAGTAGATTAATTTTGTAGCTTTCAAATGAGGCGTTACACACTGGCCTTTAGGCTGTAAGCTCCAGTCAAAGTTTTAGATTTGGGTAAAGCCGAACTGGAGAAAATGTGCTCTGTGAAGGTGTGGAACTAGGCATATTCTATTATTGTGTCTCCTCAGATCTACAGTGCATCCGGAAAGTATTCACAGCGCTTCATTTTTTTCACATTTTGTTATGTTACAGCCTTATTCCAAAATTGATTCAATCCATTTTTTCCCTCAAAATTCTACACATAACACCCCATAATGACAACGTGAAGAAAGGTTTTTTGAGATTTTTGCAAATTTATTACAAATAAAAAACAAAAAATCACATGTACGTAAGTATTCACAGCCTTTGCCATGAAGCTCAAACTTGAACTCAGGTGCATCCTTCTTCTTCTTCTTTCGATTATTGGCGGGTGGCAACCAGCAGCTTAGGTGCATACCGCCACCTACTGTACCGTGTGTGTCTCGGGAAGCTAGTTACTTCAGGTTACATTCTGATTGTGCGTAGCTTACCACCCCGAAGGGGGGCAAACCAAACAACAACAACAACAACAACAACAACAAAACTATACTCTGTGAAAGAGCTCTGCCCCTTTTAGGAACCCCATCACTGCCCTTATACTCTTACTGTCCCCTCTACCCAGGATACCTTGTAGACTCCAAGCCCTCTCCAGCTCATACATCCTATCCCTCAGAATCCTCCTCTGCCTTTCATACTTCCTACATTCCATCAACACATGCTCCACGCTCTCTGGCACATCACACATATCACAATTCTCAGACTCTACTTTTCCCATTAAAAATAACGTTTTCCTAAAACCCGTGTGTCCTAATCTTAATCTCGAATGCACCACCTCTTCCTTCCTGCCTTTCCCGTTACAACCTTCCATCCTGACGGCTTTTTGAATACTATACAGATGCCTCCCTTTACCATCTGAGTCCCACATAGTCTGCCACACACGTCGAACTGCTTTAGTAATCAAGGATTTTGCCTCTCCTTTACCTGCTGGAATCCTCACAATGTCCTCATCTGGTAACTTTAATGCCTGCTATTCTATCTACTGTTTCATTGCCAGCTATGCCTATATGAGCAGGGATCCAACAAAAACACACCACCAAGCCAGACCTCTATGCCCTTACCAATGCAAGGCGAACTTCTAGTAACAAGTCATCTCGGCAGGTTTCCTTAGCATGGAGACTTTTCAATGCAGCCGCTGAAACTGAGCAAATAACCACTCTCCTCTACCCACTGTAGAGCTAGAATGATGGCCATTATCTCAGCTGTGAACACTGACATGTTATTAGGAATCCTTTTACCAATTGACACATCAAACTCCGGAATATACACACCAGCCCCAACATGCCCTGTATTTGGATCTTTTGATCCATCTGTGTATATCTCCAAGTAACTGTAATAACTCTTCCTTACATACTCTTCAGCAAGTGCTGCACCATTCGTCCCATTCCAACATTTCCTTCTCTCAATCAAATTAATATTCACATTAGGCAGGGGTAAGATCCAAGGGGGACATCACCCCACACCAGCGCAGGGCCAACCTCCAACTCATTTACCCCAAACTGCCGAGCTGTGTTGTCAATAGTCCACCCAAAGCCTTTACATTTCTGTGGCCATAAATACTCCCTGCAATTCTTCAACACTGTTTGCAGGCTGCTCTGTCCCCGACCCTTTCAACTTTACCCAAAATACAAGTGATAATTTGATTCTTCTCAGACTCAATGGCATCTCACCTGCTTCCACCAGCAACACATTTATAGGTGTTGTCCTCATTGCACCAATGCTGATCCAAAGAGCTCTATACTGGATCCTGTCTATTTTTGCCAGCACACTACCCGCCGCCGCTCCATATACGATGCACCCATAATCAAGACTTGCCCTAATCAGTGCTCTGTATATACCCAGCAGTGACTGTTTATCCGCTCCCCAGTCATAGCTTGAGACCGCCCTCATGAGGTTCAGCACCTTCTTACATTTCGTCTCAACCTTATCCACATGAGTTCTCCAGAGGCACTTTTCATCAAACCATAGGCCCAAGTACTTGAACTCTTTAACTCTTTCGATCTTTTGTCCATACATTTCCAGCTCAATATCACCCAAATTCCGCTTTTTTGTGATAATCATAAAACAAGTCTTACTGACAGACATTTTGAAGCCCCAATCATACGACCATTCTTCAACTTTGCTAATAGCCTCCCGGATTACCCTAGAAGCATATCTGACATTTCGGGCCCTCTTCCATATGGCACCATCATCTGCATACAGCAGCGATCCAATCCCGTTTCCAACATTCTCAAATATGTCATTTATCATCACATTGAACAATATTGGGCTAATACAGCTACCTTGCGGAATTCCATTTGAGATACCATATTCCTCAGACACAGCATTTCCCACCTTCACCTTAAAGGTGCGATCTGACAAAAAAATCAAGGATCCAGTTATACATCCTGCCGCCAACACCTATATTCTCCAGCTTGATGAGCAAGCCTTCTCTCCACATAGAATCATATGCCTTTTCGACATCAAAATAGACAATTACCATCCCTTCTTTATATTGAACAGCTTTTTCAGCTTCATTGGCAACTTTGACGAGAGCGTCCGTTGTAGCCCGACCTCTCCTAAAACCACATTGGCAGGAACTAAAACTACCTTTGTGCTCCAAATAGTACGACAATCTGTTTACAATCATCTTTTCCATCCATTTAGCTAAATGTGATGTCAGGGCTATAGGCCGGTAATTTCCTGCATCTGCCGAGTCCTTGCCTGGTTTACTGAATGGCAGAATAATCGACCTTTTCCAGCTTACTGGCATCTTTCCTTCACTCCAAATGTTGTTAAATAGCCCAAGAACACAGTTTAGAGCATCATTTGGGAGGTGTCTAAACATAGCATAGCACAGCTG
This sequence comes from Neogobius melanostomus, assembly GCA_007210695.1. Classification (NCBI taxonomy): domain Eukaryota; kingdom Metazoa; phylum Chordata; class Actinopteri; order Gobiiformes; family Gobiidae; genus Neogobius; species Neogobius melanostomus. The sequence goes on from VHKM01000493.1 coordinate 1,001,952, forward strand.
ATCCTGGCCCGGGGCAGAGAAACCACTCCCAGTCAGAGCTCTTTTAAGTTCATCTAGAGTAAAGTCCATATCCAGAGGTGTAGCTTCCCTTGGCTTTTCCTCGTGATTTCTGGATTTCTTCTAATCATTTCCTCCTTACGTATTCTGTGTTTCTGCTCCAAATGACTACCACTATGTATACCAGCAAACTTCTTGCCAAGTAAGTCGGCCTTCTCCTTATTTGTAACAGCCCTATAATCTTCATCCACCAGTACAGGTATTTTGTTACATTGTTTCTTCCCAGTCATCGTCCTGACCATTCCCCATACCTCTTTTAGCTTGATTTCACTTCCAATAGCTGAGCAGAACTGCCTCCAGGCACTCCTTTTAGCGGCTTTAATCACCCTTGCTAGGGCCACCTTTCTTTGATAATCCAGGATACTATCCTGATTACAACATGTCCTTAAGTTCCTACGAGCACGATTTCTTTCTTTAATAGCTGCCGTACCCTCGTCATTCCACCAAGGAACCGCTTGTTTCTTAAAAACACCCGACCTTCTGGGTATGCACTGAAGTGCCGCATTTAAAACCACATTAGTAACAGTCTCATTGCCACTTTCTACATCCCTTTCCAAGACCACCTTCTCACAGGTCTCCAAGCATCTTGTTTGGAACTTGCCCCAGTCTGCTTTGGCAAAACACCATTTATCCACTACCACATCTTCCTGGACGCACACATCAAAATCAATCGAACAGGAAATAGGGAAGTGATCGCTTCCTACGCTATCACTCCAGACAGTCCACTCACAGAGGTTGCTTAGCGCTCCAGATACAAGTGTCAGATCTAAACAAGACTCCCGATTCCTTGCTACATCTATCCTTGTCGCTTTGCCATCGTTTAAGCATATCAAAGCCCTTTCCGCCATCATCCCTTCCACTACGTCTCCATTTGAGTCAGTATGGTCACTTCCCCAAAGGGTATTGTGAGTATTGAAGTCCCCGCACCAGACTTCTCGTCTTTCTACGGTAGCAGAAATATCATTAAAAGTCTGTTGTGACAGTTTCTTGCATGGGTTGTAGAAGTTTACAACTTTAATGTCTCCACTGGGACCACATATCTTAATTACTATACCTTCAAGGTCATTAGATACAGTACATTCCTTCCTAAATGCCACTGAGTCTTTAACAAACGTTAGACACCCACCACCCTGGGCATCTTCCCTGTCACACCTGACAGCTGTAAACCCCGGCAGGACAAAGTCCAAATGTGGTCTAAGCCATGTTTCTTGAACACAAATAACTTCAGGGCTCTTACCCATTTCTGTAACAGCCTTTTTAAATTCCTGGCCATTAGCAATTAGACTCCTGGCGTTCCATTGTAAGATTTGGAACACCATGACTATTTCAATCAGCATTTTCCACATCTCCATCTTTTGTCTGGACAAGATCATGAATCTTCTCTACATCCACTTCTTTAATTGCCAGGAATTCAATTGCTGCCTCCACCACACAATTAATTCTGTCGCTTCTGCTTTCCATCCGGATCGCCACATCCACTACTTGGCAAATGAAAGTTACAACACGGACCTTGTCCAGTACCATCGAGTCTGTGCTAGTCCTCCTGGGACCTTGGTCTACTACACCTCGGACTCTCTGTGGGAGTGGTGCTGGAGCTTGGGGCTGGGTGTGGGCCAGAGGTCCCGACCTGCCGCTGGGGCTGTTTCAGTTTGTTTGATTTCCTTCACTGCATCAGCATATGATACTTGGTTCACTACTTTATATTTCATTATCTCACGGGCTTGTATTTGAGCAGGGCATCCCCCATAAGCTGCGCTGTGTTCCCCACCACAATTACAGCATCTGATTTTGGCCTCTCTCTCACATTTCCCATACTCGTGTTCCCCTCCACACCTGGCACACCTCAGTTTCCCTTTGCACTGTGTAGCTGTATGACCAAACCTTTGACATTTGAAGCACCGCAGGGGCACTGGTATGAATTCTCTGACCTCATAACTAATGAACCCGAGGGTGACATGTTTTGGCAGAACATTTTTGAAATCTAACACTACTGATAAACTGTCGCTTTTAGCGCCGTCTTTCCGTCTTTGAAGTCTTGCTGCTTTAACCACTTCCCCACCTCTCACTTCTGCCATCACTTCATCCACCGTCACTATTAAAGGGACGTCACGTATGACCCCTCTGAGCTTAGCAGCAGACCCAGGGATATGAACACTGACCCTCTTCCCACACAATACATCAGCCCGCAAAAAAGCGTCTCTTTGACCTTTGTCCTTTGCAAATATCAGCAGCCTCTTATTATTCAGAAATTTAGCGAACTTGATTTTGCCCATTTGGCTTTCTATCTCTTTCGCCATTTTAATCGGGTGAAAATGAACACCTTCTTCCTTAAACGTAACCATCACTTTCCAATCATTTAACTCATCCCCTGAAGACTGGTCATCCCTGCTAGCCTTAGCTCTCTGTCGCGTTTCCTCGATCTCTGAATCAGACGTGAGACTGTCAGATATACCATTTCTCTCTTTCCTTTTCCTAGTAGTATTAGCAACAGTTTGCCACGGAGTAAGATCTCCCCCTCCATCCAAACTAACATCCGTCATTGACACACTCTCGGCACGGTTGCTGCTCACCGGCTCTGTTGAATTCCGCGCCAGACCCTCTTCCGGCTCACTAATGTTCTCTATCAACTCCTTCCACTCTGAGGCCATCTCAGACAAAGGTGGCCAAATAGCCACACTCCCCCTCCTCTCGGCCCCACGGGCCGCTTAAAGGTTGACACTTAGCTCTGATCTCTTAGCACGATCCACGTTCACCACGGTCACTCCTCCCTGGGCTACCCGACCCAGGTGCATCCTATTTCCACTGATCATCCTTGAGATGGTTCTACAGCTTCATTGGAGTCCACCTGTGGTAAATGAAGTTGATTGGACATGATTTGGAAAGGCACACACCTGTCTATATAAGGTCCCACAGTTGACAGTGCATGTCAGAGCACGAACCAAGCATGAAGTCAAAGGAATTGTCTGTAGACCTCCGAAACAGGATTGTCTCGAGGCACAAGTCTGGGGAAGGGTACAGAAAAAATTCTGCTGCTTTGAAGGTCCCAATGAGCACAGTGGCCTCCATCATCCGTAAATGGAAGAAGTTTGGAACCACCAGGACTCTTCCTAGAGCTGGCCGGCCATCTTAACTGAGCGATCGGGGGAGAAGGGCCTTAGTCAGGGAGGTGACTAAGAACCCGATGGTCACTCTGTCAGAGGTCCAGCGTTCCTCTGTGGAGAGAGGAGAACCTTCCAGAAGGACAACCATCTCTGCAGCAATCCACAAATCAGGCCTGTATGGTAGAGTGGCCAGACGGAAGCCGCTCCTTAGTAAAAGGCACATGGCAGCCTGTCTGGAGTTTGCCAAAAGGCACCTGAAAGACTCTCAGACCATGATTAAGAAAATTCTCTGGTCTGATTAGACAAAGATTGAACTCTTTGGTGTGAATGCCAGGCGTTATGCTTGGAGGAAACCAGGCACTGCTCGTCACCTGGCCAATACCATCCCTACAGTGAAGCATGGTGGTGGCAGCATCATGCTGTGGGGATGTTTTTCAGCGGCAGGAACTGGGAGACTAGTCAGGATAGAGGGAAAGATGAATGCAGCAATGTATAGACACATCCTGGATGAAAACCTGTTCCAGAGCGCTCTTGACCTCAGACTGGGGCGACGGTTCATCTTTCAGCAGGACAACGACCCTAAGCACACAGCCAAGATAACAAAGAAGTGGCTTCAGGACAACTCTGTGAATGTCCTTGAGTGGCCCAGCCAGAGCCCAGACTTGAATCCGATTGAACATCTCTGGAGAGATCTGAAAATGGCTGTGCACCGACGCTCCCCACTCAGCTTGATGGAGCTTGAGAGGTGCTGCAAAGAGGAATGGGCAAAACTGCCCAAAGATGGGTGTGCCAAGCTTGTGGCATCATATTCAAAAAGATTTGAGGCTGTAATTGCTGCCAAAGGTGCCTCAACAAAGTATTGAGAAAAGGCTGTGAATACTTGTGTACATGTGATTTTGTTTTGTTTTTATTTGTAATAAATTTGCTAAAATCTCAAAAAACTTTTTTTCACGTTGTCATTATGGGGTGTTATGTGTAGAATTTTGAGGGAAAAAATGGATTGAATCAATTTTGGAATAAGGCTGTAACATAACAAAATGTGACAAAAGTGAAGCGCTGTGAATACTTTCCGGATGCACTGTAGGTCGCTGAAACAACAGGGCCTTGGTGTGGCATATGAGATGTAAGCGACACCTACACTCCATCTCAGGACTTTTCGTTATGAATAAAACGGCTCAGGGTAAACTGAAACAGAGTGAGTCAATGGCAGATATAATCCCTCCTTTTGGATGAAAGTTTGATTCCAGTTTGATTACCAGGCGTGAACAGATGAGCTAAAGAAGCCTCTGGGATGAGAGGCCAAAATGTCCTCAGCCCCAACAACACATTCCAGTTGATGACTTTAAATACCTCTGCTACAATGGTTCATGCACTATTTTGACCAGATTTGACATAATGTGACACACTTCACTCTGTTAAGTCACAGTGTTGATTTATTTATTAGTTTCAGTTCATATATTGTGATATTTTCTTGACAGTTGAGTTTGTGTGTGTGTGTGTTTTTAAATGGGATAAGGGACGCTACTGTGTGAACTAGGGCTGAACGATTTTGGAAAATAATCTAATTGCGATTTTTTTTCTTAAATATTGCGATTGCGATTAAATATGCGATTATTGTTGCAAGGTCCTCTTCTCATGTATTTTTCACCTAACACAAGCCATAAATCAGTCTGTTTCATAACAAACAATATTAGATTCATTTAAAGTGAAAATTGCAACAATAAAGCAAACAAAATTGTTGCCTGACCTATTCAAAATTTGTGAACATGTGGACTGCACTTCTTAAAAACTTAACAGTACAGTCTATAAATAAATGATACATTATATATATATATAGATATTTAAAAAAAAAAGAAGATAAAACTCACTGATCCAGTCAGTAACATCACCCATACTAAAGTGCAGGAAAAGTCTGCAAACAAACGTCTGCTTTAACTAGTTGGAAAAGTTTTAGGAAATCAAACTCCCATTTAATACAAAATAAATTATTTATTATTTCGGCCATCAAATCCCTGTCTGAGCTGCGACTCGTAGTTGCTTCAGATGGGCGTTATTGATGGACACGGAGAGGCCAGATGGAGCACACGCCAAAACACACTGGAACTGGGAGCAGCATTTTGGTTTTGGGATGTAACTTTGGACAATATGAAGAAACAGTGACGCAAGGAGACTGGGACATGAGGTGCCAAACACAGACACGTTTTACTTTCTGTGACTCGCAGCCATTTAGTGACATTTCAGCGTAAACAGCGCATTTCCTCAGCAAAATAAGACATGACACGGAGTCCTGCCTCGGATTGTAGTTTCCAACACTTTTCATACAGCGGTTTAGTGTTAATATCTAGCGTCTGTACTACCTACGGAGCGCATATGCGGTAGATGTAAAGGTAAATAAAGGCACATGGCACATCGCCTCCGCGGATACGTTATGGTCATGAACCGTCATTATGCTTTTGAGATAAGTTCTTTATCCACAACATTCCCATCATAAGCCTCCTAAACTGAGCCACAAACGACTCTTTACTCTTTACAAGCAGCACAGGCTCACTTACGGAGGCAGAGACGTGTGAATCCGGAGGTGAGGTAGTTTCTGTGATCATCAGAGCGTGTAGTAGCAGCGAGAGAATGGCGTGATTAGCGCTGAGGCTAACGGAGAAGAAAGCCATAGTCCTTCGCGGTGGCTGCATGATAAACGCTGATATTTTCACTGTACATCCACAATCTACTGCGCACCTTAACTAGACTGAGACGTAAACAAAAGCACGCGGCGGACCTGACTTTGCTGCCATATCTCGCTGCTCCATTCACTTCCCAAATCGCGTGCCCTGCGATTACGAAATCGCGTTGTGTCATATCGCGATATAATTGCAAATGCAATTAATCGTTCAGCCCTAGTGTGAACTGTTCAAGTAACTTCTTTTAGAGCTTTATTTTTACACTGTGGGTGTGTATGAGAGTAGCAAGTTTATTTTCATCACAGCTTCCCTGTTTATTGTGTCCTCGGAAGATTGTAAAATGTCACTGCTTTCTCATACAATTTAAGCATGGCTGTTAAATTAATTTCCGCCGTATTTCTCTTGGGACAATCAGAAGGAGGCACCTGCAATGGCCTTGGCTTAATGCGCACCGGATTACAGCCCAAGTTTAGCGTCTGTTTTCTTAGTCTGCTCTGTTTAGGAGTTCGAACATCCAGCATAAACATGTCCACTCCCAGAGGTGCACAACACAAACAGTGCTTCCTCTGTTTGCTCACGAACACAGCCACTGAACCCGCAGCAGGGGTCCCGGGCGCGCTCTACCGGACCCCTGGCATCTTGGCTATTTAAAGTCATCAAGGACAAAATAAGTAGCTACTTGTTCAATCATGAAAAATAAGTGAATAAGAGCTTTTATGCAAATATTTCAGCATGTGTTGAAATCAATTAGTTAAGGTTCAGGAATCAATCATTCCTCTTTCTGTAAATGTACGTCTTTGGATAGTGAGAGTAAGATTATGTGAACTCCACATTTGCAGCCCTCAGACTGACGTTTGGCGGCCCTCGGGATCTGAACTGAATTGGCACACATCACACAACCTGTTTATTTCAAATTTAATAATTCCACACAATTCAAACCTCAACTTCTGCATCACCCAGTCGGCCCTCCATGAAAAACTTGGATACCCCTGGTATAGAGTGATGTGAGTGTGACGCAATTATGGAAATCACTCTGTAAGCCAATATGCTCCCTGTAAAAGAAAAAAGAAACAGTGTTTGCAGTTCATCACAGAGCTAACTCCTATTTCTTTCTGGGTTTTTAATGGCCTGGTTTCGAATCGTGGGCCTTCTTTTGCTGTCAGCTGAGAGCGCTAACTGCTTCGCCACCGTGCCAGAACGACTTCTGTTTTGATCAAGTTATTTATTTTATTGACCTTTATTTCGTCTCAATAGTCTCAATAACAGACCACAATGACAAGACCAAATTTACTGATAACTATTTTGAAATCTGCTGCTTAATCGGTCAAGAAATTGTGACGTCGCATTTGGCCCAGGATCGCGCCATAGTGGATGGTAGACTTCATTCTTGGTGGGACGCTGAGTGATTATTTATGTTAGCTTAGGGTGAGCAGATTTCCCACATTAAAAACTGGGAACCAACGTGAATTTGTGGAGGGAGCCAACATGTGACGTGGGACATGGGACCGAGGGCTCAAAACTGGGACCGTCTGGGTAAACTGGGACATCTGGTCACCCTACTAAGTTAGCTACCACTAAACAGAAGAGTTGCAGTAAAAAAAATGGTGAACAGGTGAAAGGTTGCGGTATAGCAATTGGGACCAAACAACACACTGAGGCTGTTTTCACACATGTTGGAGCACTTTTGTAGGTTGCCTCAAGACCGCCTTAGCTCCAACTGTATTTACTCAAAAGTTAGTTAAGTCCGTGTTCACACGCGCTCGCACAAAACATCGCAACATTAACCACGTAACAACGATCAGCTGTACAACGAACTTATTCCCATGACAACGGGCATCAACCTGTTAATGTGCCGACACTGAGCGTGCTGGGACCTCATTTCGGCCCCGGAATTTAGAGAAGACCGGCCCATTTCTCTGTGGGTTTATAGCTCAGTGATAGCGCACTAGTCTCTAGTGCAGGAGGTCCCCGGTGCAAGTAGGCTTCGATACTTTTCTAACTCTTTCTCTTTTTACATGGGCCGCTGCACATACACTCTGAGCCTGATACAACTCCACAATCAACACCAAGTTATAAGATAAACATATTTATTTGTCCACTTTTCTACCTTTCACTGGCTTTTTCTCTCTTTACTCGCGCAGACACTTGTCTATGGCGTCAAATTAGGGTCTGCTTTAACGTAAACGTAAAAGAGGTATTGTAAACGTAGGTTGTCAGTATTGTAATCGTAAAGAGAAAACTGTAAATGTAACTCTAAACTCCATAAACGAAAAAAAAAAAATTGTAAACGTAAAACTTTCATTTACACTTCTTCTTTTCATGCTTCACTTCACAAGTTACGTTTACAATTAACAAGCTACGGTTACGATACATTTTTTTTCTGACCCTTTTTTTAATGGGGGCGGGCTCAACGCTCATTGGCTGGAGTGACAGGATGTGATGTCATCACTATAAGCTGAAATCAAAGGCACACTACAGAGGCTGTATCCGAATGTCCACCCTAGTCCCTAACCCCTCATTCACTACAAAGGCCCTATATAGGCATTATATAGTAGACTGTATACTATATAGTGTGTCGGAACTCCGAACCCCAGCAGAATGAGAGACTACTTCTACTCTAAGTTCACTAAAATTCGGGAATAATGTATTTCTGCGATAAACACCGACTAAACTCAAAGGACAGTGGAACATTTATGGATAAATATGACTCAAATACGTTTTATTAAACATGGATTTCACATGAATGAACAAAACTTCCGGGATTATTGCCTTTTTGTCTGAGAGAGTCTGTAGTGTGCGTTTGATTTCAGCTTATAGTGATGACGTCACATCCTGTCACTCCAGCCAATGAGCGTTGAGCCCGCCCCCATAAAAAAAGGGTCAAAAAAAAAAGTATTGTAACCGTAGCTTGTAAATTGTAAACGTAACTTGTGAAGTGAAGCATGAAAAGAAGAAGCTTTTTTCGTTTATGGTGTTTAGAGTTACATTTACAGTTTTCTCTTTATGATTAAAATACTGACAACCTACGTTTACAATACCTCTTTTACGTTTACGTTGTCTCCGCTGGATTGGACTGCACCAACTTCAACTAAAGCGGAGGGGTGTTCCACTTAAACACTCTGAAACACCCCTCTGAGTTAGTACAACGTCAAATGGTATCTCCCTGCCACAAGGATGAAAAGTTAGATGCGAACATTTTTTCTGATGCTGCGGCCCACCGGGAAACCTCCCGACTCTCCCTATGGCCAGCACGCCTCTGGCAGGAAGGGAAAGACAGGAAAGAGAGGCGTACCTTGATGATTTAAAGTTAATCCATTTTGCCTCGTCATAGTTATCCAAACGTCCTCATGCAGCGCGTAGTCATTCGTTCTTTGTGCAAAAAAGAGGCATCAAAGCAAGTCGGTCGCATTCACACCACAACCGCTCCGACGCAGAGAGCGAGATGCGCCGCCCCGAGACTACCTGTTTCAGCCGCAGTCGGAGCGGCTTTTTACGCCTGTTTCACACCGCACACGAATTCGTGACGAATTCGTCTTCGAATCCCTCTCCACGTGCATTCGCAAGCCGCGCTTCAAGTCGCGTCCTGTTGTGCAGATGAGAAAGCTCTTGTGTGTATAGACCGGCGCCAAGGCGGCGCGCAGGGAGTCGGCGCGCGCCGCTGCCGCCTCCGCTCCTGAAACAGTGTGGTCTGAAACAGGCCTGTTTCAGACCGCACGCGGACCCCAGAGCCGAGCGCCCTTTCCAGCCGAACTACCTCGCGGCGAGCGCATGTATTCAGACTGCCACGGAGCGCGGGCGCAGAGCCTGGAGTAGTATTGGACTCAAAACAACTCCTCGTGGTTCATTCTAAAGCAGCACTATTAAATATAAGATAGGAATACAACGGATATGTCTCCTTAAAGTGCAACATGTGTTTTATGCATATGAAAAAAAAAAATCTAAATTTAGTAGTACCTGGAAAATGACGTTATTAATATGCCTAAAGTTATATTTCCTTATGTATTCCAAGTACACGATTGGATAGACGTGAAATTGCTTCATAAAAGTGATTTTTGCACAGTTGGTGCTGAAAGTCGCTTCGCTGCGCAGCCTACACGCGGAAAAAATGCGCTCGAGTTCCATTTTGGTTTCAGGAGCGGAGGCGGCAGCGGCGCGCGCCGATTCCCTGCGCGCCGCCTCGGCGCCGGTCTGTACACACAAGAGCTTTCTCATCTCAACAGGACGCGACTTGAAGCGCAGCTTGCGAATGCACGCGGAGAGGGATTCGAAGACGAATTCGTTCAGGAATTCGTGTGCGGTGTGAAACAGGCCTTAGTGTGTCATATGAGACGCAGCCGAAATGGCGACCTCCAGTGGAGTCGTTTGTCAATTGTCTTCATTTGACCGATTGTTTTTTTTCTGGAAGTACAGTTTTGTGAAGCACATTTTCTGGCAGAATATCAACTTATTTATCACACACCAATAAAGTCAAGTCTAAATCGGGTCCATATGGATGTTTTTTCACAGCAAAAAAGAAGCGTTCAGTAGAAGCGAAAAAACGGCAGTCATAGCTATCGTTTGCATGTAGCATGACGCTAACATGAAACATTATGTTAGCATTCTCCGTTATTTTTGTAATTATGGGCTGTTGAACTACTTTGCTCCTCTCCATGCCTTTGTATCTTTATTGGGTAAAAAAAAAATATTGATAATTCAACATTTAAAGTAGCTTTGGAGTAGAGAGAATTATAGAAAGTTTAGATTTGTCTCCTCTTTGTTTCCCCCCTCAACTGCTTCAAACATGACCATATAAGGGCGATTCCAGAGATCCCGTCTGTATCTATTTATATTAGTTCACATTATTTTGAATATGTTTGTTTCTGTAGCTTGTAGCCTTGCTTATTCCAGTTCGAACCACTGTAGCTTGTAGCCTTGCTTATTCCAGTTCGAACCATACCAGAGTTAAAGTATTGTTGGTTTTTGAACGATGATCTGCATTTTGCATCAGTGAGTCACCCGTCTGTATCGGTGACGTACGAGCTGCAAAAGCCGAGCGCTAAAACTTGTGGGGCCATTCCACTAATGAACTCAACCACACTTCATCATCAGAAAAGACTGGATGTATTTTCACCCTTTCACCCAGTAAACCTTTAGACATTATCTGGTCATCTGGCTGTGTTTACCCAAAGCTTGGGGGCACATTTACACGCAACAAGGCAATGCTACAAAAGTCAACACACTTCAGAGCACCTCCAGTGTTTGATATTTCTGACTATGTGGGTCAAACCTTCAGAGGACTGCAAAAGCAAACAGGAAGCGCTCATGTTATTTTGGAGATTAGATCAAGTGGATTTTACCAGTGAGGTGCGGCATCAATATCCCATAGAGGACCCATTGTTTTAAAAGCCTCACAAACTAGTCCCAGAAACCCATCCACCACTTCTGAATGGGACGGAAACCCTAGAGCTTCACAACAATCACAGTCCCCAAAGTTCCAAAGAAATTCCCAAAAAAGGTTTCCAAGATCTTTTCAACATAAATCCGCTCGTTTTTCCACCATATGTGTGTTTAAAATCCGTCAGGGTGCTAAGTGTGTTATGGCCTCACCCACGAAGCCACAAGGGTTAGTTTGACAGATGAAAGTGGAAGACAATGATGGAACAGAAAGTGCTTTTACAGCTGTGAGGACCACCCCAAGAATCCACTGGGTTTTCCTGCGTGTGCATTTCTTTGTAGCCCGAGGAATTCTCATCTGTTTTGAGTGCAAATGACATCCACCTGTATCCTATCTAGATATTCTTCTTCCCAGCCTTTCTAACTTCCTGTGGGAAAATGTATTTTAAATGTATAAGCCTAAGCAAATGTGCCAAGATTTCTTAAGCGGTTCAAAACATCGATGAACTGGATCAGCGCCTGTTCAGTAAACTTTATTTATGTGTATAGTGAAAACTACAAGAAACAGTTGACAAGACTGATATTTGTGAGGTTTTTCCATCTCAAATCTCGCAACAATCCTCTTTGTATATAACGAAAACTTTTCCTTCCCTAAATGTTTTTCTCTCTTGGATGCATTGGTGCCAGTCCAAGGAATAATGCGACCTGCCTGCAGTTGATGTTGAATAATATGAAGAAAAAAAACAAAGCCCAACAACAACTTTGATTTAAACTCACAACCCGCAGTTTGGACCTCACAGGCCTTGTATCTGCAGATAAACCATCAGAGCATCTTGTTTATGCATTCCCAGCTCTACAGTTATGAATTACAGCGTTTCCGTTCAGTCGGTGTTATCTACAGCGACAGCGTTCATGAACCGATGACCAGAGTTAAGAATGAACTGATAACAACTTCATAAACATTAAAAACTGGCTGGACAGTAAGTCTGGTGGATGTTGCCTCTTCACACGGATACAACAGATTCACTGATAAAGAGGGGCGTGTGATATGCCAAAAAATGTATATCATGATTGTCTTTGGTCACATTGGTCAGTCAGAAGTCAATTTTGTTGACGAGGGGAAGCAGGACACGTGGCAATAATATCGGCTGTAGCTTAGAGCTTTGAAAGTGTCGTTTCTTCCACTTGCACTTTCCCACTGTGCCACAACAAGCTCCCGTTGGTTTGAAAAAATAAAGTGCTTGTGGCAGGAGTTGTTTATGCATCACCGGGAGGTCCAGGAAACATTGCAGCTGCAGCAACTTCTAGCTCGGGCAGTTCTTCTGTTTAGTCCAACAACCTAAACAGCACAAATGACCTTTTTTTCTTTGACTTTTCCGACCTCCTATGGTTGTCTGTTAATGGAAAAACACTGGACATGCATGCAGGCCAGAGAAGAAGTTTTATTCTCAACAAAGTCATTCGTCCACTGTCTACAGTAGATGTCATGCTGTTGGTACCAGACTGCCACTAAACTAAGTGACATCAGTGCTACAATCTTCATTCTCCTGACAAACTACTTAAAATTAAGAGTTGTGAGTTTAAATTGATAATGCCAAAAATGAACCACTGTTACTCCTAAAGTGATCGACTTAAAAATTAAACTTCAAAGTTAACAACGCTTTGTTTTATTTTCTTCTTGCCAACACCCTTCATCCCATCGCAAAGTCTGAGAGGAAGGATCTGCTTCAGACGGTGATGAAAGAAGCCCCAAACCTTTGAATCTGATAAAAGTGAACGGGAACAAGGAAGTTACTGTGTGACTGTGCAGCTACAACTAACAAAGTGTAAGGAAGAGACACTACTGTTTTATATTAGCTTTTTGTTTGTCATTAATCGTATTGTGTTTTATCCTTTAAACCAACAAAGTAATACAAAGACAATTTAAATCTGGGGTACCTGATTTTTCCCACACAAACTTTGAAATGTTTTTATTTGGTCCAAACCCGCTTCTAGCACTCACAATTCCTCCTGCATGTCTGAATTGTTCAAGCAATTTGTTTATATGCACATTTCACACCCGTGTACAGCTTTGAGCACTGGAAAAGTGGAAAAGGGGTGACCACCCCTAAAAAAGTACCACTCATTTAGAGTGGTATTTATATCTTCTATCGCTCAATTAATAATTAGGTGAAGACAATTTAACAAGATCTGGGGTTTTTTGTGCTGTGTTTACAACTCACTTTTGAGGTGGTAAAAACAAATTTACTTTTCAACAACAAAAAGTCAGGTACCCCAGCTTTAGAATCAGAATCAGAATAGTTTTTATTGCCATTGTTTGAGAACAGGTTCACAAACTAGCAATTTTTCTTCATGAAGACGTGCAATATAAAACACATAACACAGAATTTAGATTAAAAAAGCTATAAAACTTTAAATTACAGTATAAGGCTTTTGGGGCATGCATAAAGAATATTAAATAAATAAAATAAAGAGTAAAATATGGTAAGATGACAACAATTGACATAGAACAACAGCGGGATTATATTTACAGATGTGTATGTGTATAAAGTAAAGTGATATAAAGTGATAAGTGATAGCAGCAGATCTAAGTGTGGACACACCACACAGTGCAAGTGCAGATTACATCCATGAGTCTGTAACTAAGCTACAGAGACTTGTTTTTTGTTCATGAGGGTGGGGCTGTGTCTTTCCTGAAGTCCACAATCATCTCCACTGTCTTCTGGGCGTTCAGCTCCAAGTTGTTGTGGCTGCAAGAGAAATGCATAGAAATAGAACGAGAATTGCATTATGGCAAATGCCCACTTAAAGTTGTTTTTTATTTCAGTTACTTGATGCATACTAAGTTTTTTAGTTAAATATTTTCTTGTATATTGATTTGCTATTAAGACAAATATGACGTATTTTTGTGGACAATAGCAACAAAGGCTGTATTGTAGTTTGCACATATATATCAGTTGAGAACTTTGTATTCGATTAACCATCTTCGTTTGGGACGATCAATTTGCTTCCTATAAAATACTTAATCCTCTTTTGACCCTAAAGTTCACCTGGGAGACTCTTTTTGTTCTTAGCCATGCTCTACTAAAGCACACTTGTATTGAGGCTCCCTCTAGTGTCCACCCAAATGTCATACAAGACCAGGAGGCAAGTGTTTGCTTGAAATCACATTTATTTTTTTTGTTCTGGATTTGATCAACCTTTTTGAGTACAGCCCATCTTTTTTCTTATTCTCTGTCGTCTAATCACAGACACTCACACATGCGTACACGAGCCAGTTACACCGGCTGAGGCTTTTCGACGGGGATCTCTAATGCACTGGCCTCTGGAGCAGCCACAGACCTGCAATGGGCTCTGTTAGTTAAAGTAGAGAGGGACTGACAATCATTGTATGAAGTTGACCCCTCTTAAGGCCTGGTTATTAGAGTCCTTTGATATCAGGACAACAATAAAATGCTCTGCACCGATCCAATCTCTCACCAGCACCGGTTCAGCTCGGAGACTAATGGATACAAATTAAAAAAGATTCTACCTTGCGGGATTACTGAAATGCACAGAGCAATAAAAAATACATAAATCACAATATAGGCATTAAGATCACTTATTTGAACTACCTTTTGCTAATAGAACCGCTGACAGCCTACCAGCATCAACAGTTGCTTAGGTACATGTAGTTATATAGTATATACTCCATAAAAGGATAAGGGCGGAACAGTCCTGTTTGGAAACACCGGGAACAGACCCATTGAGCTATTGCTTCAGTCAGTTTGAGGTTGATATGGAGCGCCTGAAGCAATGTACAAGAAAAACGGATTGGAAGGAAGGAGGGCTCCGGAGACTGGCGAGGCTCGCTCACCCCGGCCCGGATTAAGTTCACGCGGCTGGGTGTACAAGAGCTTGAAGTCACGGGGGGAGGGGGGGGGGGAGGGGAAAAAAACAACTCTAGATTTGTAGCATGAAGTCCAGCAGTCTGATCTCAACCGTAGTGGAAAGGAATCCCCACGTCGCTAGGTCCGTTGTAAACAGCTTGTACAGAGGCAAAAAACGAGGGAGTAAACAGACTTCTTTGGCACATCCTAACTCTACAACGGATGCAAGTTCTGGTACGTACAGAAAGGAGTCCAGCGAGCCATAGATTTGAACCTCCATCTTTGACAATGGGAAATGCGTTGGGTTGAGTGGCATACAGACATTTAACACCGTTTTAAAAAATCATTCAAGACAACATTCAAATGTGTAAAAAATAAATAATAATTTGGATTCTATTAAAAAGACAGGGTACAATGGATTAAAATGCGTGAACCCCCTTTCAATAAAGGAGAGCCAGAAGCCTAGTCAAGACAGGAAGGTCTCATTAGGCACAAAACAGCACAAATACAGTCACTGTCACAGTAACTGCACAAAGGTCATGTCAATATGCTTCGATTGTTTATGAAGGTGTGTGCGTAAGGTTTCAAGAGGTGCTTTAAGCTACATTCAAGAAAAAAACATATTTTGGGACAAAGTTGTTAAAGGGTGATTCCCTTTATCGATGTGCTTCCTCTTTTTGCTCCATTCAGATAGTTTGTGTGTTATGACGCTGATCCTCACAGACAGGTTTTAGTCATAATGTGTTGAATTTCAATTCAAATCTAAATTGTGTCCTAATTTTGCTAATTTGTTAAATGACAAAATGTAAAGTAACATGAGCTTATCCTGTTATCAAATAAACCCATCAAATGGTTGTGGCTAAAGCTGTTCTGTAATGCTCTGTAGGCCGATAGATGGTTTCAAACTTGAGATGATGATCGTCCTACTTTGGCCAATAAACTAAAACCAGCCCAGATAAGATGAACCAAAACGCTGTGCCTGTGTTGCCAGAGCCCAGAATAAATCATAACCTCATAAAGAGTCGTTCTGCAAGTGCTCAGTGTCAATAACATTAAATAAAAGTGCTATTTTTGTCTCCACCATATCATACCACGTTTAAAGTCTAAAGCACAAGACTAGCAGTTTTTTTTAAATCTTACTTACTCCTTTTGGGAGGCTTCGTCCAGTGCTAGCTTCTGGTCAAAGTCTCCTAGAATAATAATAGAAGGGCAGAAGGTGTACTCGAACTGTACCAGAAACATGAAGGAAGTAAAAAATACCCCTAACTGATCCAAAGAAATAATGAAGACTGGAGTCAATGGACATTCAATATGAACAAGACAAACAATAAAACGTTGTTTCATCTCTCCTCATAACCTTGGGTAGTTTTCACGCATCCCCAGTGCATGGATAAGCCAGGGCGCCGGGTTCCCATGGCAACGGGGGCTAAGTAACAGTCTGAAAAAGCTGCTTCAAAGGTGCTTGGGGCTCAGAGAGGGGGGAAACACTCCTCCTCGACACTTGGCTGACACACAGAGGAATGACTGGACCGATAAAAGGCCGAGGAAGTCAAAAAAAGGTGCACGGGTTTTTGGAAGATGGGCTACACCGGAGTTGGCCCGACCGTGGACTGCTCTGTGGAGATGTGGTCCAGCTCAGTGGCAGTGTTGGCGGGGGCGCACTTTGCCGGGAGCGTGGGGAGTGCGGGGAGCGCAGTGGAGTGGCGGGAGGTCAGGGCAGGTGCGGTGGTGCGGGTTGCGGAGGTAGAGGTAGAGGCGTGGGCAGGGGCTGACGGGGGACTGTCTGTGTGGGGTAAAGCGGCAGCAGCTCGGGGGGCAGCGGGGGGCTTGTAGTTCATCTTGAAAATGTGCTGCTGGAGGTGACGGATCCAGTCTTCCTGCACTGAGAGGGGCCCGTGGAACTCCACCTCACAGAACCTGCAGTAGGAACACAGTGTTAAACCGCAATGGTTTTGGTACCTAAACAATACTAATTTCATACTTTTTTTGATTGACCTGTCCATCATTAACTTGACTTTGAAACCATAAATGATGCTGTTCATAATTTCTACTTTTTTTAATTATCATTGAAAGCACACTGTGAAATATTTTGGATTATACTGTACAAATACAATACAAAGCATGCTCCCACTGAACAGCTAAACACAGAAAATGCTATGGTTACAGAGGGTAATTAAGAAATGGATTTGGATGAGGCCCTAACCTATTTAAATCTCACATTTGGCTTCCTTTAGTCAACGTCATACAAATCTGTAATAAAATAAATGCTTGTATTTTATTCTATTTGTTGGGTGAAGTGTTATGTGGTGTGGCATTAATATTTTGGTGGTATTATTGTGCTGTGATGGCTTAGTCTTTCAAAAGAGCAGCAACAGGTGTGCACTACAAAAACTAAATATCACGCATGGGTTTAAATGAGTTGAATTGAGAATATGAATCTTCTGTTGAGTGGTTTTACTCATTTAGACATTTTTCCTTATCGGACCAAGTTTACTTTGCTAGTTTGAGGACATTTCTCACCGGTTCTGAGGTCATCTCGCTCGAAATAACAAAGTGAAACTGCCAATGGGACAAGAGCAATGTTCTTAACCAATTGGCAAATAAATTAACCTAAAAAGAGAAAATATGTATTGAATCAAGTCAGAAACATCTCAGAACAAGTGAAATAATCTAGGTCAAATGCCTGACTAAACCTTAAAGCAGAACTAAATAACTCATGCCCCTAGAGGCCAAAAGTGCCACTGCAGGTGTCATAGCGTGTTGCGTTTTTATTTTACTCATTAATTGTCCGTGAGAGTAAATACTACGCTGACAGAAAAGACAAAGGGTGAGAAGGATATTGTACATTGTACCACAACCCAATTACACAATGGAGATAATTTTTTCCATTAAAACTTGGCTGTAAATACTGCTAAAGTGGCACTAGCCCACAGTTAGCTTTGCCCGTTAGCCTGTTAGCTTCTTCTTTGTGATTCTATCAGTGTGTATTGCGCCTCCGACCCGGTGCAGAGAAAGTTGCAAGTGTGGTTTTCTGGACAAAAGACACCAGGGGGAGATGAAAGACCCCCCCGATCATCCCATTAACACTTGTATTACCCCCAGAGGGACTATGGAAAGGATTTATTAAGGTAAACAAGTTACTTAGTTCTGCTTTAACTAGTCAAAACAACCAACATTTAAATGATTATGCTCAATTTGAGACATTTAGACTAATCTAGATATTCATTTTATGGAGTGTAGCTTTGGGACCCATCTATAACCTATAAAGGCAAGTAGCAACCCAAATAAAAAAATGATTTTACAGTTTGAGCTTGTTATAGTGAGCCTAAACCAAAATGCAGAATTTTTTTGATAAAAGTATTGAGCATAAGACGAAACGAATATGATAAAACCAATTTATTTAGATTGATTTTTGGGAAAGGCTCCCAAATCCCTGTCTGAGAATGTGTGGTCCAGACCCACCAGATGAGAACCACACTCTTACTCAGTTTAATCTATACTGAAAAGAAATAAGTGACAAAAACTGAACCCAAAAGAAAAGGGAAGCATGGCTGTCTTCGTTGCACTTCAATGGGCACTCAAAAGGCTTTGTTCCTATCCACTCATACAAGCAATCACACACTCATGCAGAAATGTAACACACTGTGACGAGGGCTGTTTTAAATCAGCCGTACTTTATCATTCGTCCAAGCAGCCGGAAAAAGCTCGAGCTGGCTTCTCTTCCATTTAATTTATGCCTCATTTACACCTAGGTAGTTAAATGTCATTTTGTCCTGGAAGTTGCAAATTGCACGTTTAAGCAGAAACCGTGGTCTCACATAAAGAAATAAAATGCTGATCCACTCAGAGCAGGTACCACCCAAGGGAGCTGTCTGTTTTCTGCTGCAGTGAAACAAACCTCATTCATGTTGCTGAAAATACAAAACACCCCGCTACTTTCAACACACATTATGCCATTTTCTGTTTTCTTTTAACACTTTTAGATCACATTTGACAATTTATAACGTAAAATAAAGCGTATGCGACTGAAGCACTGGTCACATTGCCGCGCAGGGAAGAGTCAGATTCTGTCTATCACCTTTTACTGGCAAAAGCGGAGAGTGTAGCATGTCGCAGCTACATGGCAATTAGCAATAGAGAGGTGCTTCAAAGTAAAGTCACTGAAATGATCAAAACAACAAGACTATGTCGCGGTGCATGGGCTTTACAGACCTGCAGGAGCACGGTTTTTCAAGTGTGTTCTCATCTATTCAAAAGGCGAGACTATAGCGGTATAAACATCATTATAACGAGGTTAGAAGTTGAAAAGTGCGACATGAGCGCGTCGTTGACACAAAAGACACAAAAGCCTGGAAACTCACCGGCACTTGAGGGTGTAGAAGTTGCCCTCCAGTTTGACGAGAGGGTAGGAAGGGGGCTTGGGCACCAGGGCGGGGACAGTGCCAGTGCCTGTGCCCGTGCGGGGGGGACGGGGTGAGCAGCTGTCCCGCTCGGCTCCATCGGGGCAGGAAGGGTGCTTTAGGGGGCGCCGCTCAAACCCTGAGGAGGAGAGAATTGGATTGGGTTGATTTTCCGGAAAAGGCTGTTTCAATTTACAGAGAGCCTTTTACATTTGACTTAGTGCAAGATGCATAAAAGGCAAATTAGAGATTGATGATGGTTACACTCTAAATGAAAGTGCGTCAATGTGCTTTGTGTTGTAGGTGACATTTAAAACGGAACGCCATTTTCCTTTTTGGGTGATATTTATAGATATTAATGCATAATATGACAGCTCGGAGTGACCAGCGCTGGCCAAGACATTTCTTCTTTTCCAGTGAGACTGACATGAAAGATTCTAGGTTTTAGGATTGAGAAGTTTCCAACAGGGCTGAGTACTGTTAAACGATACCAGTATTGAAGTATTGACAGCAGGTACCGAAAAAAAAATCGAATATCTTTAGATCCAAGTTTTAATTAAAGGAAGCTACTAGGTTGTTTCAGCTCAAATATTGATTATGATTTTCCCCCCAACTTTGTTCCTCTATTAAGCCCAATATTTGCCACGTTTTTTTATACAAAATTTTCTTCTTGCCATAATTTTATCTCGTTTTACCAATTATTTCCCTCATTTGTCCTCATGTATTATTACAAATATTTTCCCTATTTCCCCCATTTTCTTATTTTTCTTTTACAAAATGTGTCCTTATTTTTGCCACAATTTCTCCCAATTTCCCCCAAATTATTCCCCATTGTCCACACATTTCTTGCCATTAGAGATGAATCCATTATTGTAAATGTGCATATCTTCCACACATTAATGTTTTCTGGTTCTAGATGACAAAATATTTTCGCATAGGTATCGGTAAAAGTATCGTTCAGTAATCAGTACTGAAAACCGAGTATCGTTAAAGTATCAGAATCGGAAAAAATTTAACGATACCCAGCCCTAGTTTCGAATGCCTTGAATATTTTCACTTCCTAAAATGTCCCGGTCTGGATACTTGAAAATACTGTATGTAGCTGAGACAGTAGCACTTGCCGGACGTACCTCTGGGCAGGCGGACGTTGAGCTCACTTCGTGCCACCTGTGCTTGAAGGGTGAGGCTGCCAGAGAGCCGTGGGGGCTGGAGGCTTGGGCTACAGTGGCTTGGCTTGGGGGGAGCAGTGTCCAGGCTGGTACTGGATTCATCCCCGGAGGTTTTCGAGGGGCAGTGGGGGACTTGGCGGTTAACAGGTGGGACGAGGCTAACTGCCAAAGATGAAGACGACTGGGAGGCAGAGGAGGAGTAGGAGGGTGCCTTCGGAGACAAGGCGGAGAAGACATGAGAAGAATCCGCTGACAAAGAGAGTGGCGACCGGCACTTCTGGTGAAAGAGCAGTAATATGATCAGCCGCATCCAGCAAGACAACATCATAAGCTCTATATTAAACCATACATTACATAATACATGGAATTGTAACAAGTCAGTAAAACATGACACTCTTTATAACGGCACCATGGATTTTTAGGACTGAACCTGTGTGACTTCAACGCAAACTCTGTGTGAACATGTACAATGGTTTGAGAATAAAGCTTACATCATGTACCACTAAAGGATGTGACATGAACATAACCTGCATTATAACATACAGTATTACTTTCTAAAATACTTATTTATTTCATGGCACTAGATGTAACCATTTCAAATCTACAATCAAGTTATTCCATTTGCATGCAAGGTTAGATTTATTCAAAATTAGATGGAAACATTTTAATAGAGTTAATTAAATTGACAATCTCTTCTATAATTAGACCGTCCACAGGTACAGAGTTCAATTAGGTAAGGTAGGATTGGTGCTCTGGGATGAATAAATCTTTACAACTTGAATGACAAGGACATTGGAAATGCAATCTGCTCTGTATTTGTGTCACATATCAGCTCAGAGAAAAGGTGTTAAGAGTGACGCAAATGCACCAGAAACTAATTCAGGAGGGGAGAAAGAAGGGGAGAAAAAAACAGACATTTTCTTCTATCAACAGCATGCCATAATTTATCTGAAGATGAAACATAAGCTGCCAGGCACCCTGGTTACTATGGCAACTATCAAGTCGATAGCTGAGTTGTTCTGGCATCTGTCCCCGCAGTGATTTTTGCTGGGTGTAAAGACACAGGATCTACAGTAAGGCTCAAAGCTGTTAGACAACATGTCTGAAGCTTTCCAAGACGCTAATGTCTGTCGAGCATCCAGCCGGGGCTGCTCAGATCTCCCTACAAGATGTCTTCTTCTGACTGCAGCAGGTTACAAGCCTGTACAGCCTAAAGGGGCCAATGATCAGTCAAAGAGGCCGGTGAGTACTAGAGAACAGGGCAATCCTTCAAACCAACACACTGCAAGGGCATAACCTCCAAGACTAGAGTATGTCGGACTTGTCTGAATCACCGGAGCTTCTAAATGCATGTGACAGACAAACACGAATCCATAAAATGAGAACTTCTTGTATAAAAACTATCTATTTAATAAATGGTGTGTGGAATTAACTACAGGAAAATGCGACAAAAACTCTTCTGAGCTTTGCACAATGTTGCGTGTTGCCTGGACTTAGAGCACAAATGAGTGTTCGGCTGCAGCACGCATTTAGAAATCAGTTAATATGATCTTCAGCATTTCTATTTTAAAACGGAATTTTGAATTATAGTCCGGGATAAGGAAGGAAAACGTAGGAAAAGTTTTTTTTTGAGTAAACACTTCTTACCTTCTTGAGGGAGGAGGAGAGAGAGTTGCCCTGCATGTAGCTGCGGTGCATATCCAGCACCTTCTGTGGCCTGCTGCGAATCCAAGCACTGAGCGTCTCGATCGGGGAGCCGTTCACTGACCACTCCGTCACCCCAAATTGCCTGAGGTGAGCTCGGGCGTGACTAGCCAGAGCCTTACGATTCTCAAAGTAAAATCCACACAGCTCACAACTGGGATCAGCTGATAAGGAAAAATGTTAAGAAAAGGATCAGTGCACAGAAATTCGTTCATTTTACACATTTGCAGAAACACCACAGTTTCCATAATTCGTAAGTATACTATGGATGAATAAGAGTCAATTGCCTGGTCATGACAGAAGAAATCATGCTCAATGAATATTTTAAAAACAAGTCTTATTCAATAACCATATATTTTGAAAGAATGAGCCAAACATACGCCTGTGCTTGACCGGCGGGGACTTGCTCTTGAAGGAGAAGTCATGTGGCAGGGGTGAATAGTTCTTGAGATGACCGGGTGGTGAGTAGGCGGTGTGCACTGAGGAGCTGTCCTCTGACAGCGGACGTTTTCCCAGAGGGGACATCCCGAAAAACCTGCCTCCAGATGGAACAGCAGATGTGGTCAGGGAGCCGAACCCCGGTTTATGAACTATCAGCCCGGACTGGAGCAGAGTGAGAGGAGACTTCCGTACACTTGAAGACTGATATGAGGATACACCTTCTGCGGTACCCCTTACACGCTCCCAGGAAGGACTACAGCTCTCCACACCGGACTCTTTCTTAATCTCAGGCTCTAACTCGGCGGCAGAGGTAACCCCTCTCTTACGCATCACTTCCCTTAAGGTGTCAATGGGCGAGCCGTTGACGGACCACTGCGTGATGCCCATCTGCCTGAGGTGGGAGCGGGCGTGACTGGACAGGCCTTTGCGGTTCTCAAAGTATTCGCCACAGAACTCACAGCGGATGTCACGACTTGGTTCCATGTCATGAGAAATAGCTGCGGAGATGCATAAACAACACAGGGATTTTTATTCATGAAGTATAAATTATGGATTTAATAAAGCTGGGTTGTAGATATTTATTTACCCAGGTTGAGGGGATGCACGCTGTTGGAGCCGGTCATGGTGGGGCTGAGGCCTCTAGATGAATAGCCCCCAGATGGAGCTGCTGTCCCGGGGTGGGTCAGCTCCAGCTGCACTGGCTCTACTTTGGGCTTCAGGAGTCCACTCAGAGAGGACTGAGGTGCAGAGTTCAACTTGGACAGTACCATCTGAGGCGGACTCGGGCGACGGGCGAAGGCAAAGGGCAGCCGGCTGAGCAGGGCGGCGGGAGGCGAGGAGGAGGTGGACAGAGGGGAGCGAGGAGGTGCCGGAGAGGGTGGTGCGGGGTTCCTCGGTGGCTTTAGAGGCAAGGCGGAGGGAAGACCACGCCTGGCAATGATCTCCCTCAAGGTGTCAATGGGCGAGCCGTTGACGGACCACTGCGTGATGCCCATCTGTCTGAGGTGGGAGCGGGCGTGACTGGACAGGCCTTTGCGGTTCTCGAAGTATTCGCCACAGAACTCACAGCCGATCTCCTTCAGAGGTTCGCCTGGAAGGAACAGTAAGGATCTCATGACTAAATGTTAAAAATATTGGGATAATTATACATGTTATTTTCGTGGGATGAGTCAGTTGTGGCTCCCAAGTGGAATTTTGTCTAATCATATCAATACACTTTTCCTTTACTTTAATTTGAACAATATAGCAGGGCTGCACAATTATCCACAATCAAATTAAAATCATTCACGGCATGCCAAATGAAAGGCCTTTTAAACCATTGATTTGCTTTCCATGCCTCTGTAGGAGCTCTATATATCAGTCCAGTTCTTTAAGAGTTAACAATCGAGTATGAAATCAGAAATAAGACAGTCATTTCCCTTTACTAATTGTGATAGTCATTCATAGTAATGAAAATATAAATATAAATATGTAACCGCGCTTACTGAGAGGAAGGCTCATAATTTCCCCACTGCTCAGCCGGAAGATCTGCATGGTGGAGGGCTTGTGCCGTTTGGCAGGTGGACCGAGTAAAGTGGAGGCGGAGGTAGTTTTGGAGGTGGTCACCTTGTACAGCAGCGGTGAAGAAGACACTGGGAGGGTAAACAGGTGTGGTTTGGGGGAAGAGAGTGCGCTGCTGAGGCATCGCGTTTCCGGGGGGCCGTCCAGCTGCAGCTCTCTGGCCTTGTGCTTAAACTCATCACTTTCTATGAGCTGAGTGAGGACGTCTATTGGCGAGCCCTTGGATTCCGAGTACTCCACTCCAAAATGGCGCAGGTGGGCCCGGGCGTGACTGGACAAGCCTTTTCGTGTCTCGAACCAAGCGCCGCACAGCTGGCACACTATGTCTTTGCTCGGATCAGCCTCAAGAGCTGTGGCACAAAAAATAAATAGTTACATATTAGTTAAACCGGTGGTTCCCAACCTGGGGGTCGACTCCCCAGATTACAGGGGGTTCTTGGTGCTTTGTCCGGTCAGAGGGTATAAGCAAATTCCCCCCCAAAAAAGACTAGCAAAGGATGAGATATGCAGAAAACTTTCCAAATACTTTTCATTTGAAGAAATACTCGTTAGCAATGATTTTTCATTTATTCGTAAAATAAATGAAAAATCTGCGTCCCCCAGTCCAATACGCAGTCCGGCACAAACATTATTACTAACGCCAAACTAAAATCACAAGTGATAATTAGTCTGGGGACCACCAATTAATTTTCTCGTAGGAGAGGTGTGGTTTACGATTGTCTATAGCCGTTTATTGGGCGCTATGTCTATCATGTTTATGCACGTAGCCATAGCCAATCGTATCAGATGACGTACGACGTACCCGCTGTAAACTTTTGAGCTAAACTATGATTAAGATGGCGTCGCGTCTGCTGCTCTCATGTTGGATCCGTAAATAAACTTTTTTTTATTTTTATCCCTAACAAACAAGCTTCCGTATGTCGACTAGTGCGTCATCGTCTTACCGTCCCTCCTCGTTCTGTGATTGGTCCCCAAATCCATGCAAAAATTTCGGCCATGGTTCCCGGGCTGCTGTGCAGTTCGAAATGATTCGAGCGCACACAGCAGTCTGGCGTTAGCTATCAACACTTTTATTAAAAATTCAGAGTTCACTATTGAGGACAATACTAGTTTTGACATAATTTGGCAATCAAAAACTAAAATTGACAGATTCAATTGTAAAATGATTATCATGCAGAGCTCTCCAACTTGTGGCTCAAGAACTACCAACAGCTCTCCAGGACCTTTCCAAGAAGCTCCCCAAATGATTTCACATTTCTAAATAAGCTTGGAGTGAAATTTGAATAGTTTTAGTGTATTAAGTCATATTTAACATCACACGTTTGAGTTGTGAAAATACAAACAATCTGCCATTACAATTATTTATTACATATATTTCTTTGTGTTTGAAGATCAAATCAAATCTGTTTTTGTACAGCCCAATCACAGCAACAACTGCCTCATCATCGGTCTTCCCAAATATAGCTATATCAGCAATGACATTGATCTCGATACTAGTACGGGATAGTACGGGATATTGATGTCAATCCAGGAAAAAATACAGAATTGGATTTTGAATCCAAATATTTGATACTGAACTGTTTTTGCTCTCATTTGTTTAAAAAACACAACTTTTGTCAACTTAATCTAAGTGAATATGGGCATGCATATGCATTTGTAAAATTCAGTCGCAGAATTAGTTTTACACTCACTTTACACGCAAACTTTCCTTTGACTGTAGCTCAAAGTAGGGCTGGGCGATATGGACCAAAAGTCATATCCCGATATATTTAGGTTGAATATCGATATACGATATATATATCCCGATATTTTTCCGCAAAGTGAGAGTTGTGAAATGAAATGTTAAGTCACAGCCAAATACGAGTAGTTTTATTGAAAACTCACTATAACATGTAAACATAAACACTGTATTACAAAGCTCCGTAAGGTGCACATTTAATTAAAAAAAACAATTTCTTGGATAAATAGCCTATAAATAAAATAGGTCAATCTTTTTCTGAGGGCAGCATTTATATACTGTATAAAGAGATAACAAAATAAAGTGCTCAGTTTCTGCTTGAGATTACCTGTTTCTTTTTGTTAACTTAATGGCTTATCTGAATTTGAAATATCCCGATATATGCGATATGGTCTAATTCCATATCTCATTAAAAAATATATCGATATATAGCTGCAGCATTGCTAAATTTAGCAGCAACTGATCAAGACTAAGACAAAAACTATGACCAGGTCACCTAAAGTGAACAACTGGCCACAGTTGAAGTATTTGTGTTTTATTCTATGAAATTACTAATAGGCTATAACACATTTGCAAAGCAAAATATGTGTAATGATCACATGATTTTATGTGAGAAGTCGTCAATATAAATGTAACCTATAATCTTTGTCATGTGGGTCAAAGATATTTAGTGTAAAAAGGTTCAGTGATCTTTGTTAATCAAATAATTAATAAGAACGTTTTGTGGTATTGTTTGGTATCAGCAGAAGCTCAAACCACAAATATCGTATTGGATCTAAAAAGATGGATCAATGCATCTCTACTAGTGCTATTAGAATTCAACCAACAACTTTTTGGTTAATGTGCATAATATACCTCTACTGATTCTTTACTACCACAATTAGAGTTATGCTTTAGTGATAAGTCATAATACAAAAGTAGTAAACTTTATTTATAACTTACTGAGGTTGAGCGGAGCATCGTGGTCCTGCGGGGCCCACATTGGTTTGCTTGTCGTAAAAGTGGACAGGCTGGAGGTCAGGCTCTTCATTCCCCCAGCCTTGTGCTCCAGAGAGCGCAGAGGGGAAGACACTGGCAACAGAGAAGAGATGGGGGCTTTCCTCACTACTGAAGAGGGAGAGCTGGAGGGCACCAGGACAGGAGAGTCACCGGGGGAGGGGGTGGAGCAAGAGGTGGAAGGCAACGCTGCTTTGGCTGCTTTCGCAAGGATGGAGAGCGGGACAGGCTGTTTGTCTACATCCATGACTTCTATCACTTCATCACGTTGTGGTGTAGACGGGGAACAGTTCTTGGCCGAAGTGGGCTCGTGAAGACGCCGTATTTGGCTGTCAAGGTTGCGCTCCTTGGCGATTTGGTACAGGAAGTGGATGGGCGCCCCACTGCTCTCAGAGGCCCGGATGCCCAGCTGGCGCAAGTGAGAGCGGGCGTGGCTGGAGAGGCCTCGTCTGGTCTCAAACTGGGCCCCGCACACTTCGCACTTCAAGTAATCAGCTGGAAAAATGCAAGCAACATAAAGCATTTAAGCTGTGGATGACAAGAACAACACTAGCTCTCAACATTATCAGATGCAAAATAAAAATTAATTATTGACTTTAACTCCACAGCAGGTGTGTCTCTCAACAGGTACAGCTTTGTGTCTTAGGGCCGAGGATCCAAACCTTTTCTTTGGTCGATGTACTCCAATCCCCCTTTTTTTTCAATTATCATTATCATCAAGAACTACAAGAGACTTGTTTACCATAATAAATCATTTCCATAGTCCCTCTGTGGTAATACAACTGGGGGGGTCTTTCATCTTCCCCCGGTGTCTCTGACCAAAACCACCCTTGCAACTTTCCCTGCAACGGGTCGGAGGCGCAATACACACTAATGGAATCACGAAGAAGGAGCTAACGGGCTAATGGGCAATGCTAACTGTGGGCTAGCACCACTTTAGCAGTACTTACAGCCAAGTTTGAGTGAAAAAAATTATCTCCATTGTGTTGTGTTGGGTTGTGGCACAATGTACAATATCCCTCTCTCCCTTTGTCTTTTCTGTCAGCGTAGTATTTACTCTCACGGACAATTAAGTAAAAAAAAAACGCAACATGCTACGAGAACTGCAGTGGCGCTTATGGCCTCTAGGGGCATGACTTAGTTCTGCTTTAAAAAGTGGTTGTCAAACTTGCCTGCTTGTTGTACGTAAAGTCAGGTTATTGTTAAACTAATTATGCAAAGAAATCTTAATCATTTTAGTTCACCGAATAATTCTAAGAACCCTCTTCTTAGTTTTTGCTCACCCCTAGTTGAGAAACAATGTCCCAGGTCTCTGCAACCTCTGATGAAGTGTTGGTTTGGCTCTCGCCCCGGCCGCATCTTAAGTCAGTTTAGACTGGCTTAGTACTGTTTCAGTCGTCTCAATCACAGTCAAATTGTTCCCGTCTCTTTATAGAAAGAAAAATAAAAACGGGAGGAATTGGCTCTTTGGTTCTAAGAGGTTGCATGGGACCACTGCCCTCACTTCCCCCCTGTCCGCTTCTTACAATGGCCGCATGTCGAACCGCCCCATTTAGTCCCTAAGTACATTTGTCTTGCTTTCAGGGCGTCCCCGGGGAGAGCTCTCTCTGATCTAGTATCAGGACGCCTCGGCACCGACCCTAGGTTTAGCACTATTTTCCCAGTGACAGCTGTGATAAGGCTTCTCCCTCACTAATCCCGTCCCCCGTCGACCCGCGGCTCACTCACCCTTGGCGCGGGCATCCTCCTGGGGCGACCTGTGTGACTCCAGGACCGAGCTCAGAGCACCCAGCTGCAGCGCATCACCATCCTCTTCAACAGCCACTTCCTCCTCCTCATCTAATGTTCACACACAAAGACGCACACCAACTTCATCTCACTTCACTCAGACCCACACTGGCGAAATGCTGATGACCGCAATTTAATATCTGACGAAAGATATGTTCCAATATCCTCCTTTTGAAAAAACAATGTAAATGTAAAGTGTCTTAAATTACATTTTAGACTCAAGATAAAATCAAGATAAAATATTTAATCATTTTGTGTTTTATAATTAGCCCTTTATGGAAAACAAATAAACATAAAACTATTCAAATCATAAAATATGGGTAAAGTAGAACATTAATAGCAGTATTGTATAAAACAAACATGGCAGTCTTTCTTCCCCGCATTCCTGGGACAAAAGTGCCATTTTCTGCGACAAATGGCTAAATCAAAAGAGACGCGGAGACAGACAATGCTTTTTGTCTGGTGGGCGGCTCTGCGCTTGTCACTTCATCTCCTGACTGTAAAAGAGCGGCGATGTGACACCTCAGAGCGCAGCGTTACAACGGTCTCGCATCAAAACGCACACAATGGCACAGCATCATTAGACAAGCATTTACAAATTCCAAGACGCCTACTTGACTTTGGGAACACCGCTGCTTAACCCCGAGCAAAAGTGTTACTTTCACTGTACTTCACCTTTGCTAAGTTCTCCAAACATCACCCACTACAGTATAAAGAGATTAACTCTGTCTACAGAGCGATGCGCGTACGAGTTTGGAAGAAAAACATGCATGGATACATACACTGAAAGGCACAGCACGTCCTCTATCAAAAATCAAAGTAAAATGGCGAGGATTGGGCAAGTGTAGGTAATTTTAGAGATCCTGCAGCATTGAAATACTGGACGTCATCCCAGACGCACTCAATGAACAGCTCAGACAGGAAGAAAATACAGTAATGTGCGAGCCAATAGGAGCGGCACTTATTACCGAGCACAAAACAATCAAAAGGCAAGTCTATGGGGGCTGCTGACACGCGTGACAGGGGCGCACCGTGGGCTACCTGCTCTACAATCATTTTCTTTATGTGCTCCCGTGTGATAAAGAGTTTTAATGGCTGTTGTCTAGTGAGATGCGGCGCTGAGCGCAGGGGGTGAGACAAGAGCGAGCGCGCTTCTACTGAGGGGAAGACGGCTCGAGCTGAACTCACCGCTCGGCAGCCCGCAGTGCATCGGACTCCCGACTGCCGTGGAAGCCAGTCGACTGCTTTTCCGCTATTGTTTGGGTCTGCGGGGAGGTGGAAGCAGCCATTTTGCCCCCATATGCACCGCTAAGCTTAAGGCGTGACCAATCGAGGAAGGCGGAGGTTGGCATTAGAGATCAGTGAGTGGCACACGGTGGGCACAAGAGACTAGCTTGACATCTCCACATGCTGCCACTTAACCACTTTTCTCTATCAATCAGCATCAATTATAACTTACAATTTAAGCAAAAGTAACATGCTATGCTACACAGTAGCGTCACACAAGCCATACAATGGATCACTTAATG
Source organism: Neogobius melanostomus (assembly GCA_007210695.1). Lineage (NCBI taxonomy): Eukaryota > Metazoa > Chordata > Actinopteri > Gobiiformes > Gobiidae > Neogobius > Neogobius melanostomus. Next base: position 1,032,352 of record VHKM01000493.1, read on the forward strand.
CCACATTTCCCTCACTACGCGCAATGGGGTTCCCCAATTCTGACTCAGGAGTCAAGTTCAGGTCATGACCTGGTCCTAAAGGTAACACTCAATGAAATTATATTTTACACATTTAAGACGTTTCAGAATGTGAAACTTTCAAATGTATCTAATCTCAGTCATCTATATCCACCTATTAAAGACAACCTTCATGCATTAATTTTAATAACACGGCTCTGCCCTCCACTTAAAGCTGGGTACCAGATCTTTTCTGTCCACACAATCAAATTAATCGTTTTGGCCCAAACTCATTTCTAGCTCTTACAATCCCTCCTGCACACCCACATTGTTCACGCAAATTAATTATATGCACGTTTCACACCCGTGTACAGCTTTGAGCAGTAGCAAAGTGAAGCTACAATTTAGATTGTACTTCTATCTCCCATCGCTTGATAAAAATTTGGTTGAAAACAATGCAACAAGGTCTGTGTTTTGCTGTGTTTCCAACACACTCTGTGATGGCAAAAATACATTTACTTTACAACAAAAAGTCAGGTACTCCAGCTTTAAGGTTTCAAGACATAAAGAGGACATGGCATCATTCTTTTAAAGTTGAGGAAACAACAGCAGAAAGCACACCAATCACTGATTTACGAACCAATTACTTTTTCAACAACACTCCACATGACAATTGGATAGATTAAATATTTGCTTTGTTTCATTTGATGTTACACCAGTGCTGACCCTGGTGACAGAGTGATACAGCCACACACTGATGTAAACAAACCTCTATATTCCCAAAGCTCGTCTTCCATTTTGTTCAGTTCCTTGATGTAATTGCATACAGAATGATAGTAAATAAGCATCAATTGTCATTGCATAATAAATAAAAAACAATGAACATGACAGCATTAAGATGACTTATTTTTGAGTTTTCAATCATGTCATGATGTTCTCTCAAAACAATGTAGGCACTGGGAGTTGTTTCATTTAATTCATGTCAAAATACTTGCACCCCCACACACTGATGTCATGAGGTGATGCTCATGCTTCACTACAACATTGATTGTAGCTATTAATACCAATTGTGTATTGCTTCATTTCAACTGTTTTACTCCCTTTTTTTCTCAGAAATTAGGCCTGAAGTATTGAAAACCTGTTGATTATTAAGGCCTGTTTATCTTTACATTATTCATAACGTATAAAGCGTGAAATGCTGTGACAAAATGTTTTTGCAAATGGAGCACTATCTAATCATATTAAAATAAAATACAAAAAATACATATATTCTTACCTTTACACTCCTTAATCTGGTCCTCATATTTCCAGGGCACAGCTGACTCTGGGATCTCAGTCTTTAAGTCTTCCTCCAGCTTGACCTCAATAATGTCATCCTCTTCCTCGCTGTCCTCCTCTTCCTCATCGTCCTCTTCACACAGGCTGCGCGGCGGGGCAGTGGGGATGACCAGGTCGGGCCGGCTAGAGAACACCTCCCTCAGCACGTGGATGGGGGAGATGGTGATGTCCCAGTTGGTGATGCCCAGATCTCGGAGATGGGCCCGCGCGTGACTGGACAGACCAGCCCGTGTGTCAAAGCCAGCGTTGCAGAACTCACAGCGCATCACGCTGAAGGTGCCCGGGTCGAAGTTGGCAACTGTGGATAGTGCAGATGGGTTATAGGTAAAAGCAGTCACTATGTTGGAGAAAAGTAATGCTACATTTGTAAATATGATACTTATTTATCCATTCCACATCTATTGTTTTATGCATAGAAGATGCCCTCTTGTACCACTGTTCAATGTAAGAGTAAGGAAATGTCACTGGCTCAATTCATTATCTTCATGGATAGAAATATGTTTGGCCAGTTGAAGTTACGGAACCAGAAGATGTTTTAAAGGCTTCATTAAACCAGGAGCTTTTACCACAGAATGTTGTTGTGCCTATAATAATAATAGTTCTTACAGGGAAAAGGATGGCTTCCCCTCTTCAGATTTGTGCCTCAAGAGAGATTTTTGTTGCTTTCTGGGGACATAATGTTGTCTAAATAACTGCAATCTACGCAATTTAAAATGTCATTATAATTTCAATTAATTGTGCAACCCTAATTCAAAGTATTTCAGGAGGAGCTTGGAGTACAGCCGCTGCTCCTCAGAGGGGCCAGCGGAGGCTCTGTTGTCTGTTTCAGATGCCTCTGCATGTCTCTCTGAGGTATTATGGGGCTGTCCCACAAGGAAGACATCTCATGAAACAAGTAATTACAATAATATTATTGATTAACTTTGTCAGGTGATTTACAGAGTCAAGTACCAGCGTAATGAAGCCCAGGTTTAGATTCATACATGCAACATACAGCAATGTCACCTTTTTTCTTCTTCTTTTGATAGGAGAACCTCCTCTCTATAGCGTTGACCTCCTCGGGGGAAATGAAGTGGCGAACGTTGTAGCTGACGCCCACTCGGTTCAGGTGTCCCCTCACGTGATTGGCCAGCCCGATGCCGTTATGGAATCGATCGGGGCAGTAAGGGCACTTCCTCTCCACACTCTTTACCGCATCGGTGTCCTCATCAATCTCCTCTATGTCTTCATCTGGAACCACCTCTGACAGCAGCCGCCGCGCACCCTCCTCCTGAGCCTCATCGTCATCACTGGACACTACCACAGGTGCAGAACTGACCCGACTGCTCCTCCTCAGACTGAACACCCTTCCATCAAGGGGCGCGTCCTGCCTGTCTTCATGCCTCAAACTTCGTCTCAGTGGAAGCGTCCGTGTGCTGCTGCACTGTGCAAGAGAGTCATCTGAACACAATGAAAACATGTTCAAAGTAATGAAGTATCATAGAGAACAGCCTAAACAAATGGATAAAGAGAGAAGGAAAACTTTAAAAAACACATTTATGATTTCTATTTTACATGTATTTATGTCCAGTTTTATTTACTTATTCATACTCTTTTTTTCTAGATTTTTGTGTATTCATGAAATTTTAGTATAGGATGTACTCAAAACTGTTTTTCTTTTTTCTTTTTTTTAACTGTTTAAAGATTCACAGGACTCTTCAGTATGATCCTTTATCTAAAAACATGTAATCAAAAATAATTGACAAGAATCAAGTTACATTGAGAAAAAAAAAGTAATAAGATAGAGGCCCCAGGTAAAAAAAAAATCAATATTTCATAAGGCAAATAAAAACTGCCACATGTGTCAGTGTACGTATGTTTCTAATTACTGCATCATTTTTCCTCACCTGAGTTGGATAGAGATCTTGTGCGCTGAGCGGGTTTACCCTGTTGCTCATTCTGAGTAGTCAGAACTTGCACCTCATCCTCGCTCTCCGACAGCTTTTCAAACTCCGATCCGGGATTAAGCCTGGCCACCTTATTCCAACTATTCTCTCTCCTGCCCATATTCCCCATTCTTCCATCTGGCGTTGTACGATCCTCAGAGGCACCGACTCCTCTGCGGATCCTGCCAGCCATGGAGTATCCCGAATTCAGGACACTTTTCAAAGAGCGCTGTCCGTTCTCTTCCTGCCCCTGGTGCGTGAGCTTCAGGTGGTCCCTCAGCGCTTTTTTGCTTGACGTCCGGAAGGCACAAAACATACAGGCTAGTTGAGTGGAATTGGGTTTCCGGTTGTGGGTCTTGATGTGGTTTGCCAGCGCTTGCGGCGTCCTTGTGCTAAAGTTACATACAGGGCAGATAAAATGCCGGCGGTATCCAGTTTGCCCTCTCGCTTGAATCCTCGTATCTGGCCCATCTAAATCCACAATGGTGCGATCTGTATGTGGGACTCTTACAGGCGAATGGAGCTGTAACGCCTCCTCACTGTCTTGCTTCTTACAATCATTTAAATTAAGTTTCTCGATCTCTTTCAAGATTTTGTCCCGTGATTCTTGATGCTGCTTTTGGTGTTCCTCTAGTTCAGCTTCACTTGTTAAGTCCCAACCGCATTCGGCACACTTATACTCGCTGCTTTCACATAGTTTTTCCTTTTCACTGACTTCTGAAGTGCTCTGAGAGTGCTCCACCATGTGCTCCTGTAGGTGGATCTGCTTCTTGAAGTAAATGCTACATTCCACACATGTAAAAATTTGGTTCTCCATCTCCGAGTTGCTTTCCTCCACGTGTTCGTTTGGCTCCTCCAGCGACTCGTCTTCGTCGAAATCATAAATCTTTTCCGGTTCGCCGTCTCTAGAGTTTCTCCCCGAATCGGAGCCCAGGCCGGAGAACGGTCTGAGCAGCACCCTCTTCCTCCTGCTGCGCTGGATGAATGTGCATTGGGCCCAGGGAGCGGGAGGAGGGCTCTCGGGGTCTGAGTCTCCAGGGAAGGTGTACACGTCTCTGTCTGATTCCTTGAATTCTTTTCCCATGTGCGTTTTGGAGCTCTCCGTATTGTGAGCCTCCTCCTCCTCCTCCTCCTCCTCCTCCTCCTTCTCCTCCTGTACCGATTGGCAGCCTTCCTTTGGTTGGGATTTGGAGACAAACGGCTCGGATCGCTCGCTTACATTCCAGAGCGCGCTGTCAGCCGCTGTGAGGAGAAACAGAGGGTGGTGAAGGGGCAGATCAAAAGAAGCGGACTATGGTGAAGATTTGTGTTGGTAACGTCATTGATAGTGGAACTGGCCGTGCTTTGGACAGAACATTTTGGGGTAGTGTCTCTGTGCCTGACTGAAGCCTATCTTACTAACGTTGATACTTAAACTGGGAACATCCTGGACACTTATTGGATAGTTTTGAAGTCGAAGCACAACTACTACCTGCATTCCTAGATTAAAATGATTTAGTAACAAGCCATTACAGTTCAGTAGTATTTAGATTTTTCACTCATGTCCAACATATATTCATAATGATTATATTTTTGGGGGTATTTTTTAAACAACATATTCAGAGCTAAAAAATATCACAAGTAACATGATTCAAGACCGCAAATAGTTGTTGGCACTGTACAATACACAGTGAGTATTTACCGTATTTTCAGGGCTATAAGTCGCACGTTTTGTCACAGTTTGGCTAGGGGTGCGACTTAAACTCAGGTGCGACTTACAGTGGGGGAAAAAAGTATTTAGTCAGCCAACAATTGTGCAAGTTCTCCCACTTAAAAAGATGAGAGAGGCCTGTAATTTTCATCATAGGTATACCTCAACTATGAGAGACAAAATGAGAAAAAAATACCAGAAAATCACATTGTCCGATTATTAATGAATTCATTTGCAAATCATGGTGGAAAATAAGTATTTGGTCACCTACAAACAAGCAAGATTTCTGGCTCTCAAAGACCTGTAACTTCTTCTTTAAGAGGCTCCTCTGTCCTCCACTCGTTACCTGTATTAATGGCCCCTGTTTGAACTTGTTATCAGTATAAAAGACACCTGTCCACAACCTCAAACAGTCACACTCCAAACTCCACTATGGTCAAGACCAAAGAGCTGTCGAAAGACACCACAAACAAAACTGTAGACCTGCACCAGGCTGGGAGGACTGAATCTGCAATTGGTAAGCAGCTTGGTGTGAAGAAATCAACTGTGGAAGCAATTATTAGAAAATGGAAGACATACAAGACCACTGATAATCTCCGTCGATCTGGGGCTCCACGCAAGATCTCACCCCGTGGGGTCAAAATGATCACAAGAATGGTGAGCAAAAATCCCAGAACCACACGGGGGGACCTAGTGAATGACCTGCAGAGAGCTGGGACCAAAGTAACAAAGGCTACCGTCAGTAACACACTACACCGCCAGGGACTCAATTCCTGCAGTGCCAGACGTGTCCCCCTGCTTAAGCCAGTACATGTCCGGGCCCGTCTGAAGTTTGCTAGAGAGCATCTGGATGATCCAGAAGAGGACTGGGAGAATGTCATATGGTCAGATCAAACCAAAATGGAACTTTTTGGTAAAAACTCAACTCGTCGTGTTTGGAGGAGAAAGAATGCTGAGTTGCATCCAAAGAACACCATACCTACTGTGAAGCATGGGGGTGGAAACATCATGCTTTGGGGCTGTTTTTCTGTAAAGGGACCAGGACGACTGATCCGTGTAAAGGAAGGAATGAATGGGGCCATGTATCGTGAGATTTTGAGTGAAAACCTCCTTCCATCAGCAAGGGCATTGAACATGAAACGTGGCTGGGTCTTTCAGCATGACAATGATCCCAAACACACTGCCCGGGCAACGAAGGAGTGACTTCGTAAGAAGCATTTCAAGGTCCTGGAGTGGCCTAGCCAGTCTCCAGATCTCAACCCCATAGAAAATCTTTGGAGGGAGTTGAAAGTCCGTGTTGCCCAGCGCCTGCCCCAAAAAAACACTGCTCTAGAGGAGATCTGCATGGAGGAATGGGCCAAAATACCAGCAATAGTGTGTGAAAACCGTGTGAAGACTTACAGAAAACGTTTGACCTCTGTCATTGCCAACAAAGGGTACATAACAAGGTATTGAGATGAACTTTTGTTATTGACCAAATACTTATTTTCTACCATATTTTGCAAATAAATTCATTAAAAATCAGACAATGTGATTTTCTGGATTTTTTTTTTTTCTCATTTTGTCTCTCATAGTTGAGGTTTACCTATGATGAAAATTACAGGCCTCTCTCATCTTTTTAAGTGGTAGAACTTGCACAATTGTTGGCTGACTAAATACTTTTTTCCCCCACTGTATATATCAAAATACATAATTTCACATTTGTTATTTTCACACTGACAGCCACTAGAGGGAGCTCTAGGCTTGTGTACTTGTGTATCTGCTACTCTTGTATCACTGAAGATTTAAAAAAAAACGGTAATTGAGCAGCAGAAAGAAAGTGTGGAGTGGGCGAGATACTTGTGAGGGACTAGCGAAAAGCGGAGGTTACTTTTACGGCAATGAAGAAAACAAAAATGCTAAATGCGGGCTAAAACCTAGCTGGCCACAGCTAGAGGAACGATGGGAAATGGGAGCTTGAACAACGTGCTGCCGGGAGAGGCTTACCAAAGGTGCTGTTACGCCTCCATGCCCAGGTAGTAGCCAAGGCTGGTGGGACTTATACTCCGGAGCGACATGTACGTTTTTTTACTTCTTGATAATGCATTTTTTGGATGGTGAGTCTTATACTCCAGAGCGACTTACTGTATAGTCCGGAAAATACAGTAGTCATTTTTTGGAAGACTTTTTCTACAGGGCACAGCACTTTTTACAACAGTCCGTGGTTTGTGCTACTCACACTGGTTTGGGTCGGGCTGAGGAGTATTTGGCTCTTGGGTCTCTGTGCTGCCAGTCTTCCCCTCCCGTCCCTCCTCTTGGCTGGACACGGGCCGCACTTGCTCCGCTTCCTGGCTGTCGTCACATTCGAGTCTAGGCCACAATTGGAAGCAGCAACGTTTTTGTGAGCAAATCAAAGTGTTGCATCTTCTTTTTATTAGGCCAAAGAGACAATATGTAGGACACTGGATTCAAGCGAGAGCTATTTTTAGAAACATTTTTGTGCATATTATCAAAGTAAGAGAAGTTACACCAGTGTGTTTTTTTCTTTTTCTTTCAGTCAGACGCCATTACGTATACTGAGCACATACTTCAAGACTAAGACCAACAGTTTTTCCTTATGTTCAGGAAATATAAATCAAATCAGTCCTGGGATGTTGCATCTGTAAAGTTAGTGACTATGGAAAAATACATTTGAAGCCAAGCCAGCAAAAATGTTGTGAGCATACAGACTGCAATGCTAAAGTGTACAATTATTACACAGTTAAACAACATACAAATAGTAAACTGTATAGTCACATATTTACAGAGAGCACCTTTAGATGCCCCTGGCTCTGTCTCACCTGAGTCCAGCGGAGGGTGATCCAGGGCTGTGAGCCGCCAGACCATGAGGGTTACACAGGTGGATCAGCTCCTCCTCTGAATTACAACAAACAACAGTACATTAGGCACCTACAGTACATTAGGCACTCAAAGCGCTTTACAGCAAAGAGCCACTCACCCATTCACATTCTCATTCATACACCAATGTATGCAGACACGGGGGACAAGGTGGGTGAAGTGTCTTGCCCTGTGAGATGACCCGTTCCATCACAGTGGCCTCTAGGACGCTCAAGGATCAATTGTTTTTATGGTTTCTAGAACGTTTTCCTTTTACTGATTGAACCCTCTCCATGGTTAGGCAAACATTCCATCGATAAAACCTTCCAGCAACACTAAAAACAACTGATCCTACAGCGTCATAGAGACAACCACGATGGGAAGTAAAGGTGCCATTCTACCCACCCATAAAACCACTGGGTCACTAAAAGGTCAACTATGCAATGTTTTTTTTAAGCATAAAAAGTGCACCTTTAATTCACTATATAGAATAATATACTCCACAATCAAACCGAATGAATGTCAGACATAGAATTTTTGCACATGCTGCCTGCAACATTACACTTGTACATAATTCCCCCCCAATTGCATTTACAGCTGTTTAGTTTCCAAACAGTTTGTGTAGAGATTCATAAATAACAATGTTCAGTTTAACTTGAAGTCAGATTTTAACACAAAGGATGACAAATTGACAAGTGGCATTATTTATAAAAAGGAGTCCTAAAAATAGCACACTCTTTGAAGGAGTTCTTTTAATTAAGTGCCATCTTTTTATCAGCTCTGTTGTGAAGTAAATGTTTCCTCTATAATGTATTGACTACAATACAATGCAATAAAAAAAATCACTAGGTACTATATGGCCCTTAAATAAAAGAACTCCTTCACAGTGTGTGGTGTTTTAGTCTATGCAATTATCGTGCACCCGTACATATAACCATGTAATCACTGTTGTTGTTTTTTGGTTTTCAATTTGGATTCATTGGAAGCAAAATAAAAAAAATCTGAAACACTTCACTAATGACTTCATTTGGAAAACACGCCTGGCAGTAAATGCACTTGGAGCTGTGATAAATGTGATAATGAAGTATGATAAGAGTTTGTTTTTTCCCTCTCTGTGCGTCGGAATCTGAAGTTACAGAATCTATGTATGATTACATTCAGCACAAGCTTTCTAGTCTAAACGCATTACAGGAAGAAAATAGTCGGAAATCGCTGAAATAATATTCATAAAATACTGACACATCATCACAAGCTTATTTTATGATGACAGATCTTTGTGCATATCACAGTGCTCATGTTTGTGTAAGTTCAGTCAAACGTGTTTTCTATTGCATTAAAAAATCCAGAAAAAGATGATGACTTGTAAACCTTTTTCTACTTCGCAAAGTTCAGTACAAATTCCTTCCCAGACTAGAAATGCACTTTTTCTTGCAAATAGCACATACTTATTTTGATCTATTTTTTTTAACTGGTCGAGACAGTGCATGTGAATGAACACACGTAGGACTCAAACAGGTAAACAGGCCACTGGATTGTAGCCATGGGCTGATTTGGATCAATTGTGTCGCATTTGCACAATCAAACACACCCCACGTGGCCTGCTGTACATGTTTTTAGTGGTAGGAGAAACTGGAAGAAACCAACGTTGGCGCAGGAGAATACGACAAACGGCTATGGTCTGTTTCTCTACTCACATGTTGAACAAAAAGGTCTTACCATCAAGTGTCTCCTTCTCTGAGTCGGAGTCCCAGCTCAGTGAGGAGGGGAAGGCTGAGGACCGGACTCTCCTCTGTGCACCTCCTCCTGGCTCTGGCTCTTCTGTCTGCTCACATATGGCTGAAGTAGGACCATCTTGCGTAATTGGAGAACATGAGAGCTAGCACAGATACACACGGTCAAAATATTATCGACATGTTGGTACTTAACGCAATGTGAAACACTGTCAAGGATCATAATTTCTATAATTTTTAGAGCCTTTATACTCGTATTTGTTCAGAGTGCAGATATTTATTGTATTTGCAGTAATGTACTTCTATTCTTACACTAGTGGTTGTATAGCGACTGTATACCTGCAGGGCGGAGCAGCAGTCGAAGTCTGGGATGTGAGCAGGAGAGTTTTGTACTGGGTGGAGTTCTAGGGGCCCATAGCTGGTCCCTGGGGTGGGCAGCCGGGCCTCAGGCTCCATAGTGTCCCCCAGAGAGCAGTATGGTGACCCACTGGTGAGGAGTCCGCCTACATGGTGCTGCGTTGGCTACTTCTGAAATCACAAAAACATTGCATGATATCAACCTCAGAGGGAGTCACAAGGCCAAAATGTAATGGTATCATTTTGCAGGATAAAACAATCCTTAGTTCTCTGTCATTCATATTGCCTAATCATGGGAACATATTACAATATTACTTTAAAATCACTCCAAAATTAAGAAACAGTCATTTCGCCACCAGCACTGACATGTGGATGCTTACATGTAGTACTTTGTTTAAATTTTAGGCTGTGATGGTTTGTTTCAGGAAATCCTCTTATACATTTTAAATGGTTATTGTTAAGCAAATGTTAATGTACATAATGTTTCTAGTGCTACTGACCGTTATTTGTAATAATATGTGTTTTGATATTGTGTGTGCCCAGGGATTGCAGATGGAAATTGGCATTAGCTAAATCTGGTGGAAAGCATCTATTCTTTAAGATTATTTAGTACATGTGGTCCTAACATGGTCAAATAAACTAAAAAACACAACTAAACCGAACCAGTTAGATTTGACCATAAGACAACAATAGATGAAGAGTAAACAAGTTGTAACAATAAGATGAATAATAATTACCAGTCATATTGGCTATAGACTAGACCCTGCTTATTATTGTGTTGCATATAGTGAATTGATGGTTGTAGCATAGCTGAGATAAGAGACACTGTAAGTCTTACTGTCTATCAAAACTCTGTTACAATCAAACTTGTGATATTTGTAATTGCATCAGAGAAAATTGTTGATCATTCATTAAGGGTCCCATCTGGTGGTGTGTGAGGTGTTTCGAGGGGCTCTTCAGTATTATTATTTTGGGGCAATCTCCCTCATGCTTTTGTCCTCCTTTGGGTTAGTTCTTGTTAAGCTCTACTCCAGTCATGGTTCCCTCCAATTCTGAATCTGGTTAAACCTAGTTTTAGGTCAGGTTTAGATCTGGTGATTCTTAGAAAGTCAGTTGTGTGAAGGTTTGTGTGAAAAACATAGCTCTAGGCAACCCATGCTGGAATGCTAGTTGCAGCATGAAGGACTTAACACTTTTGTTACCTGCACTAAACCAATACACAGATATCCACCTCAGTCTAAACTTTCTGGAGTGTCTTCTATTCTATTCCCAGGCCAAACTCGCCACAAGTCCTTTCTTGACATCCAGCACATCTGCCCCCCCAGCCCATGACAACATCCCAGCGGCGCTGACCTATTTTCTCAAAATGTCTGGTCTTCAAACGCTTATATAAAAACAAGTGGCCTGTCCGTTCCTCCAGGCCCCGGCCCGTCTCCTCCCAGCCTGCTGCTACCCCTCTGAAGGCAGCCCTACGCCCGGGTACATCACTCCGTCCATACCGCTGGCTGCTGCACTGTCCATTGACGCTGCGAGAAACACACGTATCGATCTTGCCCTTGTCAAGTGACTTTCTCCAGCAACCCATCCGTGCACCGCTAATCCCCCACAAACGCCCTGAAACTGCAGTTTTTTTGGTACTCACTGGAATTGGCCTGCGTTGCGGACAGCAATTTTTCTTTTTTCTTTTTTGAAGGCGTGTTGTTTTAATTTTGGTTCGTCATCGCTGGAAGACTGAGCCTACGCGCTACCCCCAGAGCCGCCGCGGGTAGAGAGCCTGCGCCGTGCCGCGTGCAGCCGAAGAGACGGAGGGGGGCTCGGCTAAACGGGACTCCGGGATCCTGCATGGCTCCCTCCGAGATGCCAGGCGGTGGACTCCATGTTATTTGGCTCAGAGGCACGCCACGGCTGCGTGCGTAACGTCGATGCGGAGGAGGAGGGCGGCCGGTGGGAGAGTTTCGAGTATAGCAGAGCAGAGGGCAAGTTCAGGGAGTTCAACTTTTCACCACATCGCACACGCTGTTTGGGTTTGCAACATCATGCACACGGCTGACAAAGTTTGCAGTCATAACTATACTATAAATAGTCAAGCACAAAAATGTTAGGAAGGGACTTTTGCCACAATGGGTATAGGGCTGGATCTTTTATTTTTAGGTCTATTGCAAATATCTTTAACAGTTTAGTGTAATTATAGGGCCTATCGTAACATTGTCACTTATATTAACTGTATATATTCACCAAAGTAAATATATCCAATCCAAGCATGGTGACCTCCAAATTATCTAATTATTAGAGGTAAATACACTTTTGATATTACTCCTAATAAAACCAAAACACACACACAAAAATCCATTATTTCCATTCATTTAGCATCCAGCTGGCTCCCTCTAGTGGCAGGCAAGAGATACACGCACATGCACTGTGGTTCAAAAAAGAAATAAGTAACTTACTTATTTCTTTTAAGATAGCCAGTGGATAATAACATAATTTTATTCTCTGGCCCTGAAAAGTTGTAAAACGTTGAAACAAACTTGTTCGACGTAAAAGTTCATCCATATTCATTGGATGCTTTTGAAGTAAAGGCTTTATTTGGCTATACAAAAGTAATGTAGGCAGGAGTGAAAAGATCCTGGATCAAATACAAATTATACATAAACCTTAAAGGTACATTACGCAACTTTTTACGTGGGGAAAAAAAGTTGTGCGTATTTGACCTTGTCCCATTGGCTGTATGAGTGGGCAGCATGGCGCCTTTACTTTCGATTGTGGTGGTCCCTAAGATCCATTGTTTGGAAGGTTTTCACTGCGGACGGACCCCCTCACCAGAAAACCTGATAAAACAATTGATCCTGGAGCGCTGTAGAGACCACCGTGATCGAAAGAAAAGGCGCCATGCTGCCCACTCACACAGCCACTACAAGGTGAAATACACACCATTTTTTTTACCACATAAAAAGTTGCACAATGCACCTTTAAGAAATACAACAAAAATATATAAAAACACACATAGTAATTTGATAAACCTGAATCCTGAATCTAGAACTAGTGCTCTGGTCCTTACTTTGACTTTTCTATGGATATTTGGGGGTGACATTGAACTCTGAACAGGATCAAGCAGATATTTTTGAGGATCCAGCAGATATCTCCTCACTCCTGCACTAACCCAGCTGAACAGAACGAGAAACTGCAGCCTCTGAGCTCCTTAACACGTTTTATACTTTTAGAATCGGCTGCAGAATGATTGAAATATGGCTCGCTAAACATTTAAAACCGAGAAGACACTAATTATGTAATTAAATATGGCCCGCAAATAGCGAGGCTGTTTCTCGATCGTTTCAAACAAAAGAGCAGCGAGCAGGACCAAACCTGGACCAAACCTGGACGAATCCACTAAAATGCACCAGAATGCAGGAAAACGCATCTAAAAAAAACACTGCTGAAACTGAAGCCATTAGTAGAACTACAGTTCTAAAACAAAATGAAAGCCTAATAAATTCAGTGTTCAATCAATATAATTGTCATTCATATGCACTACAAAAAAGTGGATTGTTTTAATGTATTAATCATAGAATCTACGTGTTCTGTTAAAAAATTATCGCAAACCGCACGTTCCGCCGCGGCCCCTTTTTCACTATGTATGTGTTTGCATGTCTGTATTAAGTGCAACATACTGTGAATGTTGACTTAATGTAATGCATTGTTGCATTTGTTGTAAACATGTAACCAACTTAATTGTTTAGTAAGACAATAAGAACTAAACATTGTTATTGTTGCAACCACATTATTATTTAAGTATATAAACGGGGATGGGAGACAATAAGCTTGTCTTCTTCCCACTCCTTTTCGAGCTACAGTGTTATTATTTTTTTAATCTTTTTTTTCTTTTTTTCTGGCTTTTGTGCCTGTGTTGTGTTGCTCGAAATAAAAATATCAATCAATCAATCAATATCTGAGATGATATGTTACAATGACTGTTTTGGACTTTTCCATCACATGCAGCTACTGATTTACAATTGAAGCACTTCACCAGCCCGTCACCAGTGATAAACTTTTAGATGCCACTTGGTATTTGATAACAGTGCTTTTTCCCCACAAAATATACTGAAGCTGAAAAGGTTTATATGCTCTTAACTAATAAGCTAGGAACACTCTCAAACAAATTAGTTGTTACATATTTTTTTATTTAAGCTTTCTTCTTTTGTAGATAGATCAGTTTGTCACCTCCTATAAAAGAAGAGAACAATAAAGGTGAGTAAAACATGCACAGACTAAACAGTATTTTAACATGCTTGTTATATGGGCTATAATTCTAAAACCCAGGGTGAGCCAAAAATGCTGCCAGAAATTGTATTTGAGAAAGAGCATGGCAGGAAAAACCAAATTAAACCATAAAGAGCATCTTAGACTTTCAAGGCCGTAGAGCACAATGAAGCACACATACCCCAAAGTGCTCCCATGTCTTTATCTCGCTGTAGAAGGCGTCTCCGGGACAGGCCGTGCTCCTCACCTGTCTGTGACCGTGCAGAACGAATTGATCCACAAGTCGACCCCCCTGCACAGCACAGGAGGCCAGCTTATCTCGCACCAGCGCCATGGCGTGTGAGGAGGGCAGGACGTGTGAGTAATCGCCTATGAAGGAGACTCCAAAGCCTTTGGAGTTGTGACCTAGAGTGTGCGCTCCCCGCCAGTGCCAGCCGCGGCCCTCGTAGATGTAACCATCGGAACCGGCAACGAAACTGTGGAGACAGGTGCATGTTCTTCAATATTTAGTGACTGAATATGATTATTCTCACTGAAGAAAGATCTGTTCTACTTATTTTTTTTGTTTACAGGAACAGGCCACCGTTTTTCCATACTGAGATATGTTCTTACCTGAGCTTAGACGAGTTGATGCGTAACTGGCTGGTCTTTGTGCGTGCGCTCAGTCACGCAAAAAGACCAATGATGTTGTTAGCATTTAGCCTCTCCTCCTCTCCACTATGGGGCCAAACGGGGGTGAAGTTAGAAGCGACTAAGCTTCAACGTCCGCGCAGTAATATCTTCACTTTACTGCGCGGACGTGGAAGTGCTCCTGTGTTATTACGCCTTACAATATAGTACCCCCTTTTTATCCGCTTAGAAAATCGACATGTTTAATTATGTGTAACTATACTTGGATTGTACTACTCATGTAACCATAATATGGGGAAAACGTGGAAGAGTTTGGTCGCTTCTAACTTCACCCCCGTTTGGCCCCTTAGAGGAGAGGAGTAGATGCTAAATACTAACATCATCTTTGGTCTTTTTGTGTGACTGAGCGCACGCACCAAGACCAGACAGGTACGCAACAACTCGTCCAATGGAAAAAACGGTGACCTGTTCCTTTGAAGAGGTGAAGTGAGAGTCATTTCTTTGGAATACTGCCTTGTCATTATTTTACCACATTTATTGTTATATGTGTGTATTGTCGTGGCAATTTCTCACCACTCTAAAGGAAAACTTGGAAGTATTTGTCTTATCAAAAGTGTAATTTAATTTAACACACGTGCGGAGGGCCGCCATACAGAACATACAGGTAAGTCCATGATGGCGAGCTCTGGGGAGCCGAAGTCTCTCCCCTGGTTATATAGGTACACATGAGAGGCCGTCCCAGCACCAAGATGGGAGGGGCCACAGGAAGGCCTTTGAGCCAGGACACGCCTTTGGCCATTGTCTTAGGTGTGAAGCAGAAACTCAGCATGTGCTTTGGCCGGGATTAAGCACAGGAGACGGGTCCGGGCATTGATTAAGCGGGCCAGACGGTACTTCACAATTAGTGTATTACTGACTTCAATTTAATTTTTGTTCACATGGTGAAATCTGACTGGAAGCCTCCTGTGATTTCTGCAGTAATTCCACCACTGGCAAAACCTGTTCATTTCAATAGTGTGTCAAGGTCCATTATGATCATACTATATTCATCCAACCACACCATCAAATCTATATTAGTAATACTCCACTCCCCCGGCCTGTTACCTGTATCCGATGTCGTCCCAGCCGCGGTCCTCCTGGTGGAAGCGCTGCATAGCTCTCATGTCTGCAGAGCACTGCTGGAAGGTAACACAGGGCTGGCTGGGTGTGGCGGTGTGGTGGATGTACAGGAAGCTCAGGGGCAGAGTCAGGTTAGTGGGGGTGCCTCGGTACGGGGCCGCGTCCCACATGCAGCGTGGCACGATGGGGGGGCAGTCTGGAATACACAGGGCCAAAATTATGTATGAGCCGTCAGAGATTAAAAAGGCATGGTGGGGAAACCTGGAACCTGGAAACTCCGTAAGGAAAGGCCCCACATGTTGTTACAATAGTACTCTTAAGTGCATTTGCTTGTTTAATAAAACACAATATCCTCTGGTATGATAAATGTCCAATATGTATGCGTATGTTTAGTACTTTTATTAGTCCCTGTAAAGCTGTTTAAAACGAAAGCAAAAATGATACCCTGAGGCCTCATGTTATTTGCTGACTGGGTGAGGCTGCACAGACAAGCTCTTTTCTTTTAAAACTAACCCTAGTCAAATATTAGATATTATTTCAATCCCTACTCACAACACAGTCATAAATCCCAGCCAGTATCTATAGATTTTTTTAATAACCTGCCACCATTAGTATTATTAATAGCCATTATTATTACGTTATTAAGGATGCAAAAACCATGGTCCATAGAGTAAAAGAATTAAAGTATATTTAATTACAACCGTTTACCAAAAATATAACTGCTACTTTTTCTTTGTTGTAAGCCTATACTGTAAAACGATGTAATGCTTTAATTTTATTTACCACTAGATGGAGCCCTATGTCTTTTTTGACTATTAGGTAGATAAGAGACAAAAGGTTATGCTCCTTTTAGGGTTGTATTTCAAGTGAAAGTGTATGAAAAAAATCTTGAAAAATGATATGGATATATTGCTCTGTGGCACAAACCTGACTGCTAAACTGTACATGCATCACACAGTCACCCATACTGTACATAGGCTGCTGTTTGTACTGATGAGAAAAGTGTCTTGCTCAGGGACTCCACAGCAGTATCAATGCAACCTGTATGGATCAAGCTGCGGACGTTCTGACGCCAAATCTTTGCACATCATCTGCGCATTGGGAATGCCTTTGATTGTCTATATAAAACACAAATCTATTTTCAGATACTGCTCTCTGTGTAACGTGCACTTGTTGTTTGCCCCGAGGGTTGTTTGTACTTTCAATCCTCTGTAGGTACTTTGCATGTGTTAGAACTGACAGTAATGCAAATCTTTTCCTTGATCTTACCAGTGTACTTGTGCATGAACTCCTTGACTCTGTCGTTAATCACTGCCATCAGTTGCCTTTTCTCCCTCAGCCTCAAGTCCCTCTGTCCCTTCTTTCTTCTGTGCATTTCAACTCCATCCACTGCCTCCATCTTTAGCACGCCCAGACTGCTCTCCGAAGTGTCCATCAGCTGTTTGAAGTTCTCCCTCCGGCGCTGACTGATGATACGTGGTGCTGCGTCCAGTCCTCTTTCATCCAACCGGTGGCCGTAGTACGCTGTCAGCAACTTGCTCAGCTTCAGCTTCTGAGGCCTAGATGATTTGATTGATGATTTGATTTCCCGGGCTAAGATTACTCCGTCCATTCCCCCGTTGACCTGGGCGGTGGTGAGTAAGCTTGGTTTGTGCGCGAGAGTGAACGTTTGGGGGTTGGTGAGGTTGTCCCAGCAGCCATCAGGGCCTAGATCTTCAATCTGGGGTGACTTTTTTGTTACAGGAGTGCTCAGAGGGCGACTTTGAATGTTCCACCTATGTCGACGGGGAAAGCCAGCCTCCATGCCCAGCAGAAGAGGCCGGAGTGCCACAGTGGTGCCATCTGCAGTCAGAACCACGCCAGCTTCTTGATTGTCATCTGTGATGTGGTAGTGGAGAGCAGAGGTAAGGTATTTGGACACTGTGGGGTGGTAAGGAGAGAAAGAGCTAGGTCTTCCAAGGTAGTGCTGGATGAATGGGTCTGTGAGGCCAGATGCATTACGCAATGCTCCCAGTAATTGCACTGGCTTCATAAGACGATATCTGCCTTCAAGTTCCCTTAAGGCCTTGATGAAGTCATTCATGTGCCAAGAAGAAGCTGAGGGCACAAAAGAAATAACATTTACATAGTTGAACAACAAATAATGTATTTAATTTAATAATATACCATTATTTGTCGTTTTTAGTAGTTACAACAGAGTTAGAAATAGTTTCATATTGAATTGTTTTCCTTTAATTTACACCAAATACCCTTCTTGTCACAACCAAACACATTAGGGTGACTGAAGTGGCCACTGGGGGTAAAACATCTCACCAGGGATACTAGGAGCATAATATTTTTTTAATACTCCAATACTCTTTAAAACTGTGTATCATAATATGCAAAAGATTGCAACCGTCTAGTGAAAGGAGGATCGATGCTTAACTACCATCTGAGTGTTGCACATACTTAGGTTTCTTATTTTATGTTAATACTTACTACTGGTTCAAGCTGCTACATTAAAAAATAAATCACAATTGCTTACAAACAAGGTAAAGTTATATCCGTGATCGCTCATAGGTAGGGCTTCAGAAACCTTTAAAAGAGAAGATTAAACTTTTTTCAAATAGATTAAAATCAAACCTTGGGGTAATTTTTAAATTAAAATACTCCCCAAGACTTGATTTTAGTATTAAAAGTGAGAGTGAGGCTATGTAGACAAGTGAATCATTTCAAGTGACTTTTGAAATGAATCATAAAGAAATATAATGCAGAATGCAGAGACATCGCCCTGTCAAACTACAAGCCATTTGTTTGTTAATTTAGTCATAAAGTGAAAGTGAAAGTATAAAGCATCTCACAACTGAGTTTAAACAGATTATAGCTGTATTATGTTTTAATAAGATACCTGTTATGTTTTTACAAGACGTGTTATGGCATTTTAAGATTTTAAATTGTCACAATATAATATCATTCAGTTAATACATACAGATTTAAATTATTTTTAAGAATTATATTATTACCTTCAATGCCCAAACCAAACAGGACTCCTAGGAGTACCAAGACGCATGTCCAGTTGTACACCATCCTGCAGCTTGTATCCTAGGATAACCTCTGTGTCAGTCTCCTATTGCCACCTGTCTGCTGTGTGACTGCAATATATACCCTTCACGTAGAAACTCACCGCCTGCTTACATAACACAGAGATTATCAGCCCGTGAGCAAGCAGCAAATAAGCAATCTGGGAAAGTGGCACCTGCTATCGGAGCAGTGCCATTTATACCATCTCAATGGCTGTTGATGCAAATATATAAACGGATTATTACGGGAATCATTAAACCAATGGGCACTGTGCAATTTGTTGGCAGCCCTCTGTTTGGCAATATGCATGTATTCATGTCCTAATGTCCATTCCCATGCCACTTGGAAACCCCAACAACAATGACTCATGAAAAGTTCCTCAAATGTGATGATGAACAAGATAATCTCTCACTGAAGTCACACCCCATATAAATTATGAATTCATCTTTTTCTGTTATTAATATGTGACGTTTGTTGATTCACATATTAATTGCTTATAATTAATATGTGAATCAATTCTCAGAAAATGTGCAAAGACTAGTGTGGCAGGGAAAGGGAAATAAATCAAGCTATTGTTAATTTGGAATGAGAAGTCACGTTACATCCAAAACAGGAAGCGCACGTGTTTAGAAAAAGAAAAAATATGCATAAGTAAGGTCTCGTCTGGAATGTACACAGCAAATGTTAGGCATACATTTTTGAGCTGGAAAGAGGAAGGAACACGACTAGTTCCCACAGTTAAAGGAGAGACAGACTAAGCAAAATTAACAACTTATTGTTGTTTAGTGTATTATACTTATACACTAAGAACCTATGTGCGTTACCTCACTGAAGACAACAATGGTGATGGCAAATACTTTCAGCTGAAACTAAGTTTAAGAAAAATGGATAATAGATACTTACTTCACTACATTTGGAGCAGCAGGTGTCTGTACTATTTACTGCAGCTGTCTAATTTTTTTTAAATTCAAACTAAAGTGCTAATTTTGAGTAATTTTGCAGTGGCCTTTTTGTACATACAGTATGCAGCAGCTTCAGTATTAAGCTGCAGTAAGATAGCCCTATTTTTTTTATTTTTTTTTATTTTAAGAAATCAAAACATTTGAGGACGGAGTGAGTGGTTTCATAACATTTATCTTGAATAATTCTCAAAATGAGTTGTAACTTGTGAAAGTAATGCTTCTTTTAGAACATGTGAAGGTGGTTACTTTAATAGCCTCATTTACTTTAGAGCTTGCTCTCAGATTCGTATTTTTGAATTGAGCAAAGGAATTGAGTATCTACTTCCACCAAGCAGCATTTCCACTCACTGCTCTACAAAATTAAATCCATCAGGGATGGAGACAGAAAATAAAGCTGCTTTCTAATTGACCAGCAGATGGTGCAAAAGCTAAAGTCACCACAAGAAGAAGAAAGTAGAAGAAAAAGAGAAAAACAGGAAGTGGAAGACTGACAGCCGCTTTATAAAGGTTTGTTAAAATACCATAACGATACACTATCAAGCGAAACATTTAATTGTATGTATAATAGTAAGGATCACACTCAAGTACTGTTGTAACGATTTTAATCGGCAGTCTGTTGTCACATATGCTAACAAACCTAGCTGCAAACTTAGCTACTTCCAGGTTGAAATGCACACGGCAATGTATTAGACAATAATTTGGGAAATCATGCTTATAATATGAAAACCTTGATCTTTTTATGTTTTATATCATCCCTTGAGAAGCAATCCACCTGCAAGGTCAGCGTAGACAGAGTTACTGTCAGGGTGTGCGGGTCAGGATGTTGCATTTACTTCCAACACAAATAATAATACAAATTCTACACGCTTTTGACCTTCAGTGTCTAAGATTATTTCTAAAAGCTTTGTTGTACAAATTTGTATTCACTGAATGAATGGCTATGATCCCTGCAAAATGACCAACCTATATTGTCCAGGATTGGTACATCACACTTGCAACTTCCTGCAGCCACTAATTGAATCAATACACTTTTTTCTCTTGTTTTGATAATGTGGATCATTGTAATGCTTCCTTAACTGTTACTGTTGTGTTCTTCAGATCAACATGGACAACCGCTTTACGAAAGGTAAATCCACCATCCTAGAGCGGCCACTGACCCGTCCGAAGACAGAAGTGAGCGTGAGTGCGTTTGCCCTGCTGTTCTCTGAGATGGTGCAGTACTGTCAGAGCCGCGTGTACTCTGTCACTGAGCTGCAGTCCCGGCTCTCGGAGATGGGCCAAAGTGTAGGGGCCAGTCTGCTTGATGTCCTGGTGCTAAGAGAGAAGAATGGCAAGAGGGAGACCAAAGTGCTCAACATGCTGCTGTTCATCAAGGTAGGCAGGCCTGCAAAATGATGTCATCATGTTGGTGGCAGTTTGGTGTAGTAAGTTTCACAGTATTATTATGATGGTTTGAAATATTCTTTAGTTTGCTCTTGTGTAGTAAAGCAGAATGGGATTGGACCTTATACCACAATCACTGTGAGAATTGTTTGCACTGTTTATGTCCATGTGAAAAGCTGTGGATTTTTTCTTTTTTTTTTTTAGAATAACTTGAACCGTCCCCCTCAAAAAGTAGACGTCACGGCTAGTTTACATCACATTCACTTCACTAAAGTCTGTTTTCCTTCAGGTGAACGTGTGGAAATCTCTCTTTGGAAAAGAAGCAGACAAGCTGGAGCAAGCCAACGACGACGACAAAACATATTACATTATAGAGAAGGATCCTCTCATTAATGCTTACATATCTGTCCCCAAAGAGAACAGCAGCTTAAACTGCGCCTCCTTCACCGCAGGCATCCTGGAGGCTATTCTTACACACAGTGGCTTCCCTGCCAAAGTCACTGCTCACTGGCACAAAGGGACTACGCTCATGATCAAGTTCAACGAGTCAGTCATCACCAGAGACAAGGCTCTGGACGGCAGATAATAACGCATGGTCAATTATGAAGAATCATTTCCAGCTTTATTTATTTCAGAGGTGGTTAGTTTTATAAGAAAATCCCGGTGGATTTTTTGAGCATATTACTAAGTTATTAACAATTACAATGTTCCAACGCAGCCCATTGACCATTCAATTAATGACCAACAAGCTTCTAATGTGTGTAAAGTGTGTTGGATAACCTACAAAGATTACCTTATCCTTTAAGGCTGTGTCTTTTATAAGATCAATCTGTCAGGAAATCTCAATAACATCAATAGAATACACACATGTTTGCTGTTTATTCTCTGTAATCCATAAATGTATCTTTTACTGAGTAGAGATTCATAATATGTCTTGCAGTAAAACATCTGCTTTTTGTTTTGTTATTGTTGTCCTCAATGTACAGTGTGTGGTGAAATGTAGAATATTGGATTTAATTAAATTGGTCAATTACTTCTACATGATTCAACAGTGTCATTTTCTTGCATGCCTGTACACTATTTCTATTTTATAATCCATGTGAGACTTCCTGCAATAAACTGGAGACAGCACCGTTAATTTAAGATCGATCGATCTATCGATAGATAGATTATGCACATTTGCCACAACACAAAAAGGAAACCTAAAAGAACAATAATAATAGTAATGGACTCTGCTACAGACCCTTGTTGCAACATATCTGCAACATGCAAAGAATATGGACAGTCTCAAATGTTCATTGTAGAAAAGAATAGCCGCAGGAATACTAGTTAAAACGATGAGTAGAGCACCTCGGCCTCACGTTTATGTCAACTAAAAATTCTAGCTAGTGGATGATCCTGAACGGACAGAACAGTTCGT
This sequence comes from Neogobius melanostomus, assembly GCA_007210695.1. NCBI lineage: Eukaryota > Metazoa > Chordata > Actinopteri > Gobiiformes > Gobiidae > Neogobius > Neogobius melanostomus. The sequence continues at coordinate 1,055,076 of VHKM01000493.1, forward strand.
AATGTTGGTGTCCATCCTTTTGTCCACAATAATGTCCACTGAGTCCAGGCTCAGGCCAATCACGGAGCCAGCCTTTTTAAGCTTCTCTCTCTATTACTTAATATGAAATGAATCTGCATGAAGCATGCAATGTCTAACTTGCTCAGTCTCTTTTACCTACAGTCTCTTATGTTCATGACATGTTTCATTCATTCCAAGATTTTGTCGGCGACATCAATCACGTGACACGGTCATGTGGTTCACCGGAAGCTGCGTTGTGTTTACCTTTTGTCGCCTCTGTGGTTCATTACCAAAGACATCATCGGCGCTAATCATATTTTATCTCGGCTTTGAACCGTCACAGTTTGACGATGGATTTTTGTGAGTCTTTAAATCTTATAAAATGGTGACCGTGTAACCATCATTATGGCGTCGGCCAGTTATAGCAACATCCAGGAGGAGGACAGCGCCACAGGTTTGTCCCTTCATTCACTGTTCTTATCATGCATATCAAAACGTTCTTATGAGCCGTACACCTGTCACTTTATTTTTACTGAGTGATGGCACCGTCACTGTGTTCAATAGATCAAATTATTTGACTTTTGTTCCAGCATCATTATTGTTAACATAGCCTACCTAGTATGATCAGAAGGAAATGCTGTCTCAAATAAATACACTGAATACGGGCGATAAATCCTTCAAGTTTTTGTGAATTTAACAGTCACATGGTGTGAGTTATGACAGGTCCAAAAGTATTTTATGACTTGAGCAATGTGAAGGAGAATGTAATGGAGCAATCATACTCCCAATTCATTTAAATGGCTCAACACTGTAATCTGGTCTAACTATAACTAGAAATAATTGCGATTGACTGCAGAACTGCGGGAATCGAATGCAGAAATTGCATAAACTGTTCAAATTGCATAAACCGTCGAAATGGCAGAAATTGGTTAATTTGCGTAATCTAATTTGCATAAACTGGTAAAATGCGTTAGTTGGTTAATAATTGCGATTGACTGCAGAACTGCGGGAATCGAATGCAGAAATTGCATAAACTGTTCAAATTGCATAAACCGTCGAAATGGCAGAAATTGGTTAATTTGCATAATGTAATTTGCATAAAGTGGTGAAATGCATATACAGTTTAAATTGCACAAACTGTTATGTTGCATAAACTTTAGATTGCATAAACTGGTTAAATTGCAAAAAAAACGATGCATCAATTGGTTAATTTGCATAAATTATATAAAGTGCATTAACTGTTTACATTTCATGAATCCTAAATGGCATAAATTGTTATGTTACATAAACTGGTTAAAATGCGTAAACTGGTTACATTCCATAAAGTGGTTAATTTGCATAAATTGTTTATATTGCATACACTTTAAATTCCATAAACTGGTCAAACTGTTGAAATCGCCTAAATGCTGAAATTGCAGAAGCTGAAAATGGCTGAAAGACATGGAGTGCCAGAAATCCTATTAAAATGCATTGGCTGGATTCGCCATACACACTAATGGGCCAGATACCACATACACACCAATGCATTTCAAATTCCCGCAGAAAAAAATGGAAAACTGCAGAAGGACAATTTTTTCTCAAAACCCACAAGTTGCGGAAGCTGAACATGCACAAGTTGCAGAAATTGCGGAAAAAAATGCTGAAAAGCATGAATTTGCGGGTGCCGTATTATGAGTCAATGGAAAAAATGTGCGGTATTTCGTCCGATTGCAGAAAAAACGTAAATTGCAGAAGTCCCAAAAGTAATAGCAATAATCTCCTCAACATGCTGAACATTTTGATGCATAACTTGCAGAAATGTCACAAAGCATGAAAGTGCTGAAAGCTGCAGAAAATCTGGAAAAATGTGCGGGAATAATAAAGAAACGGGATCCAATTGATTGACTGCGGAAGATTCCGCAGTCAATCAATAAAGCATTACTGTAACTGGGGGGCGATGATATTACGATATCTCATTATAGCGAATAGTTTTTCCTACTTTGTTTCTTTTTTCTTTTCTTTTTTCTTGGCAAAGGAGAAAGTTTATGGTTCGAAAGTAGGTTATGTTGAGGCAAGTCTTTCATGTTCATGTTTCTTTAGTTTGATACAGCATACATTTGCAGCTTTGAAAAACCTTAATTACTTTCCCCTGTAAACTAAACCTTGATCTTTCTATTTGACAGAGAAGGACCAGCTGCTGGCATCTGTCCCTGGATATGGCTCCCAGGACCTTAGTGATGGTGGAGCGCTGAGGGACTGTGGCTTCCAGCAGCAGCAGGAGGAAGCAGAGGAGGAAGCTCTGAGGAGGAAACTGAAATACTTTTTCATGAGCCCATGTGACAAATACCACGCGAAGGGACGAAAGCCATTTAAACTGGGTCTACAGCTGCTCAAAATCTTCACTGTGACTGTGCAGGTGATCTGTGCCATAATGCCTGATGTCTTCTAATGCTTATGAATTGGTTGTAATATAAAATCACCATGCCGAAACTGTGGGGCTCAATATTATCCGGAGCTCGAGCAAAAGTTAAAAATAATATTTTAGAGATAATTTGCAAAACTTTGAATGTTTATTAATAGTTAATTACTGATATAACTATTCCCGGAAAAATAAAACTGATTAATGAGTCACATGCAGAGTTTATGCTGCTTTGGTTGCAACCCAGTCTATGGTTGCCCTGAGTGATTCTTTGCGTCTGCAGAGCTGGGTAGAGTAGCTAAAATATTTGCTCAAGTAAGAGCAAAAAAGTACCTGGGGAAAATGCTACTTGAGTGCTGGGAGTGCTGAGTAACTGTTTGAGCATGAAAGTCTGATTTACAATTCAGTAGTGACATAAATTATGATAAACAAAGTGATTTAAAAATCCTAGTATTTCCAAAGGAATAAGGTAAATGTAACTAAGTACTACACGCCTCTGGCAGTCTGATAATTTTGTGTTAGGTGGATGTTCCACTGGTCCAAGAATCGCCATGGATCACTAATGGAGGGTAAATCAGCCTTTCAAAAACTACAGAAAATGACCCACAATATTATGAATTTTATTGGATAAGACACCCAATGATTGTTTTTTTAACAACTCTGGTGTGTGTCTCGTCTGTAGCTGGTGCTTTTCGGCCTGAGTAACCAGATGGTGGTGACATTTCAAGAGGAAAATACTGCAGCGTTTAAGCACCTTTTTCTTAAGGGTTATCAGGACAACAAACCCCAGGCTGTTCACACACAGGACGAGCTCTACAGCCGCATTCACTTTGCTATAGAACAGGTAAAAGTCACTGGTTCATGATTATGAAATACATATGTAATAAAATAACTTGTTATAATAGAATAAAATGTATTATGTAAATTTCTAGTAAAGGGATAACTGGTGGTTCAATTAGCAATAGAATAAGAGTAAGAAAACATTTCTTAAGTAAAAAAGGTCATTTGTTTACACCATGTATGTTACTTTGAACACAACTAACAATAACACCAGGTGAGCCTAGATTTTGTAGAATTAAAAATGTACACTCAAGTAAATATACTATCATGTAGAACTGAATTTTAAAAATGCACTACAGTAAAAGTAAGGAGTTAAGACAGCTTGATTAAAACATACTTTAAATGATTTTATAAAACTTAATACCACAGCCAGTCTGCAGTTCCCTCAAACATACGGCATTTTTTGTTTCTCCTTCAGTACTTGGCTCTGCCTCAGATCTCCCTTGGACGATATGCTTATGTGCCTGGTGTAGGCTACAATGACAGCGCACTATCCCTTTGTCAGAGATTCTACAAGAGAGGCTCCATAGACCCATTCAACGACACATTCGATATTGACCCCCACGTTGTCACCAGTAAGACTTATTTCTGTTGTTTTTCTTACTCTGTGTTATTTTAGAAGACTCCGTGCCATTGTGAAATATCACACATTCAAGTGGAACAGCTTTCTTTGTGAAAAAAAATAAAATAATTCACAACGTTCTAATTTTCCAGTGACCTTTTTTCTCCATTCACTCTACTTACTAAACATGATTCTTCTGCCAAGAAAACGGACTTATTTGCACACCTGTTATCGACAAATGTGATAAAGAGTAAAAAGCTTTGAGGAAGTTTGCAAATGCGGCTTCAGTTATTTCACACTGGAGAAAACAACTAAAAAAAACTTCCCCTAATATCCTTTTTTTTTTTTTTTTATCTTTTACAGATTGCACCGGGGTGAATCCTCTTGATTTGACCCCAGCTCCTGGAAACAGTGATTACAAGAATTTTACTCTGAAATTTCACAAGTCAGTGTTTAGTTTTACAGTTAGTAATATAATATTTAGTTGTAATTGCTCCATATTGTATTTATTACATTATACTGCATTTGATTGTTGTCCGTACTAGGCTGATCAACGTCACCATTGACTTCCAGCTGAAGGCTATAAACATACAGACCATTTTGAACAATGAAATCCCAGACTGCTACACCTTTGCTATTATGGTATAGTATTTAACTAAGCATTTACTACAGATTCACTTTGTTTACTGTTGAATAGCATTAGAAACAGATTTTACAGTATTCTTCATCTGCATTTAGTGCTGCATTGACTAGATCAATTTAGGTTAATAACTAATCTGTTACTGAAATAGATGAACTATAAACAGATTAATACATGGCACATGCTGAAAGTAAATTAAAAAAAGACTCATTTACTTTTTGTGATTTTGATAAGATGTCCTCTGTTTATTTGTTCATATTTCAGCTATTGTCATTATGTGCGTGTGATATTTTATTATTCAAATTCATACCAAGCTTTTAGTTACTAGTCAATGAAGTGACATTAAACTGTTTAGTTTTTCTTTCCCTCAGATCGTCATGGACAACCGCGCTCACAGTGGAAAAGTCAAAATCAGTTTACAGAACGAGGCCTCCATTAAAGAGTGTAAAGACCCTAATGTCTCTGGTCATGGTGAGTAGAAGGAGAGTGATCAAATACTGTATTTATCATCACTGCATTTCCAGAGATGATCGATTAACTTTATCCTCTACCAGCTGAGAACTACGCACGGGAGTTCTTCGATGTCCTGGTGGCGATAGTCTGCTTGCTTTCTCTGCTCCTGTGTGGACGCTCCATAATGAGAGGGATCCTTTTACAGCATGTAATTCTCAATACACAACTTGGTTTCTTATATCTCCCACCTTCGTTAAAGCAAACTAGTTCCACTGAGATTTTTTGCCAATACTTTGCCTCACCTTCTAGAGAAAAAAAAAAAAAAAAACTTGGTAAAATACTCATGAGAACACAATAAATGCAGGCTATGTCAATTGTACCAAGTTGATACACAATATAAAAACATCAAAAATGGAACAATTATGTCATGTGGATATTTTACTTTGGGGCATTTTAGCCTTACAAGAACCAGATTGATATCAGTTCTAGTAACATTACCACTGATATCAATCTGGGATCATTCAGGGAGAGACACACTTTTGGAACAGCATTCACTGCTGATTAAATCAAGCACAGCTCAAATCCATTCAATATTTAGTTTACTTTGAAAAGTTATGTGTGTTTATGTTACGTGCAGCAACATACCTCGTGTTTTTTGTTTTGTTTTTTGTCATCGCTGCGTTGTTATTTAGTATATATTTGGCCCAAACGGTAAAAGTAGGAGTTCAAGATGAATTCAGCTTGCAGGCAAGCTGGTTTTTGACTTGACTAATTATGACACAGTCAGTAAATAGACAGAAAATGAGTTGGGCAGTTGAGCCATTGCAGCCCAAATTTGTGTTTTTCCTTTGTTGGTTGACTTCATCCTCTTTGCCCAGGGTGTTTAATCATAAAATCACTGGCCTTGTTTTGGATCCAGTGTCAGTCTGTTTGCCCACGGTCCCTAGGGAAATGACTGTGAGTGACTCATTGTGTTAGTGCTCCACATAAACCAAGAAGCGCCCTGCAACTGTGGCCTACTTTTAAAGACTCACAGTTCACTAGACACAACTTTTTTGCATAAACACTTGACATGGCATTTTGGTATATTATTATATTGCCCTTTAACCCACTGTGTTTTTCTTTTTGCCTTTGTTCACACAGGAATATGTGCAGTTCTTCAAACACAGATTCAACCGTCACGTCAGCTGGTCAGACAGATTTGAGTTTATAAATGGATGGTATATTCTTCTTGTAATCAGTGATCTGTTCACCATAATTGGCAGCTTTATTAAAATTGGGATTGAGTCCAAGGTATTGAAATGTATCAACATGCAGTTTGTTTCTACCAATACAATGTTTAAACAACATGTTTTTGTTTATGATGTTGCAGAATATATCGTCTTATGATGTTTGTGGAATCCTGTTGGGAACGTCCACTCTGCTGGTGTGGGTTGGAGTCATTCGTTACCTCAGCTTCTTCCAGAAATACAATGTATGTTGAAGATACTTTATATACATCTTTTTACAAATATAAAAAGGTGCTAATGATTGTCTTACAGATTCTGATTGTCACGCTGAGAGCTGCTTTTCCAAACGTGATCCGCTTCTGCTGCTGTGCAGCTGCTATCTATTTGGGATACTGTTTCTGTGGATGGATAGTGTTGGGACCTTATCACACTAAGGTAATATTCTTCTCAAAGATCAATGTCTTCCTTTGACTTCCCTTTAAAAAGAAATAATGAATGCAGCATTTACACGGTTAGCGTAAAATCATCATTGTATGCTAGCATGCTATAGCTAATATCATTACTTTGTCTTAGTTTGAATTTGATTACAACAAAAAAGCTGGTTAGTCTGAACTCTCTTGAGCCTTCTCTTTGATGACTCACCTCTGGCTAGCTGAAGAACTGCATAAGTTATAGTTAGAAAGTCTTTTAATCTGTATGTCTGCTGACTGAATGTTGAGTTCTGCTGCTCTCTGGTTCTCAGTTCCGTTCTCTTTCGATGGTGTCTGAGTGCCTATTCTCTCTGATAAATGGAGACGACATGTTTGTGACATTTGCGGAGATGGAGCATAGCAGTCCTCTGGTGTGGATCTTCAGCCAGATTTACCTTTACACCTTCATCTCTCTCTTCATCTACATGGTGCTGTCCCTCTTCATCGCGCTCATCACCGGAGCTTACGACACTATCATGGTGAGGCATGATCAGGTACATTTTGTTAGAAGGCAGAGGCATTAAGGCGTAACAACTATAGCTATGTAAGCCGATGTGGTTTACAGCAGGTAGAAGTCTGTCCGAGCCAAGACAGGTTACAAGACTATGTAACCTGAGCTATTCACTTCACTTGCATTGTTCTTTGTGCTTTACTGATGTCATAAAATGTCACTGAAAAGTAATCCGCATTATTGTCCTGTCCAGGCTCAAACCCAGGAGCAGGTGCGCATCACAGACCTCCATGCTTTTATCGCTGAGTGCACGGACACGCCCAGCTCTGGGAAGTTCAGAGGGCCAGAGGGAACGTCCTGCTCTTTCTTCTGCTGCTGCGAGTGGTGAAAAAAGACACAATTGTACGACAACCACTGGCTGCGATGTTAGATACACCTGCTTTAAAACCTCTTAAAACGATATTCCCATCAGATAATCACAAGGCAGCAAGTACATTTAGGTCAGAAAGGTGTTCAAGAATAAACTTCAGATAGGCTAAAGCAGCAAATGACGCGCCACTGAGTTAGTGTTGCAGTAGGCATAAGTATTTTAGAAGCCGCTGCTATACTTATGTAACTCACAGTCATCTCTTATAGAGTCAGATGTTGTATAAGAACCTCTAATGCTACCTGCGGGCACCAGGTGTCAGTAAAAGAACACGATTTTATATGTTTTTTTGTTTTTTTTCTCATTTGTGGTTCTGCCTGTTCTGTTTTAGTTTATCTCTAGCCATTTGTTTTTGGCATTGAGAAGAAGCAAAACAGAAAATATCTGTTCCAATATTTGACATGTTTCATGCCAAAATAGTGAATAGTTTCCATATTTGCTGTAAACATATGGCCTTGTTAACATAAGCATAGTGTAGCGGGTACAGTGTAACACGGTATCGCGGATGGCAAGTGTATCCCTCACTCGGTTTTCCTCCAAATCATTTCACTCCTGCTCATGTTCCCCAGTCCCCTGCTGGGACCAAAACAATTCCTCGAGAGTGAACTGTTCGACCTTGAAGCACATTGTCCTCTATTGGCCATGTCTGAATTCTGCATTTATATGAGCTCTGAGTGCACAAGCTCAATCTCCTGTCTTGTACTGTATAAATAATGCACTCCTCTTGACAAAAGCAGTATTCATTGATCTATAAGAGCAAGAGAATGTTGCACAACGCACAATTTGTGAATATGATGTGCTGCCTCTATCATGTTATTTGTTTATGTGTAGGTTGACAAGATGCACAGATTGAAGGGATCATTGCTGTTTTTGAGTAACTCTTAGTTGCAGCTTTGGCTTCAAGGACATCACAGAAGGGATGAAGGAAGGAAGCCCTGCAGCCAATCAGATAGCATTAATATTTATGAAGGTGATAAGGAGCCAGCTGGCTGCAAGCTAATGCTTTGCCAGACATTTTATGCAGCTCATTTTAACATAATTCAAAGTTTTAGGGTTTAAATTTAAGTGTAGTTTACAGTACTGGAGAAGCATGTTTTTGTTTACATATGAAAACAGCAGTTCTATTCAGTTTAGTGTGATTTTGTTTTTATTGGAGTAAAATAATCACTTTGCACTTAAGGCAGTCAAAATAGTACAAAGTTCATTATTGTACTGAGCTGCAAAGACCCATAGATATTCTGTACATCTTTCTATATGATCTAGATCTGCCAGAAATGGGACCTCCTCCTACTGCAGCATCTGCTACTGGAAGCTTGTTGTCTGTATTTGCTCTTAAACAGGAACACAGTTCATTATCTTCTGTGATCTCTTTGTTTAGCTGCTGTTTTTTACCCCGCTCTTTAATGTTACTTACTGTGCAATATTTACTTAAAAAGTGCTTGAATTGATTATATAAAGGGAGCTGTAAAGAGCAACAGTGGCTGTAGACGCACATTTTTAAATTATTGGCATTATCTTTTATTTTGCATGTTTTAAAGTTTATGGTTTTATTTTTAGGTTTTAAAATATGTAAATTGTATGTCACTTTTTATAAATTCAGTCATGTTGCTTTGATTGATTGATTGCAACAATACTGTGTATGTTCTCAAACAGTAAAAACACTGAACACTATTTGCTGTATTGTTCTTTTATTATCTTTTTGGCTCAGTAGTGGAGTTACTTATTTGACCAGAAACTGTTGAGAAATGTCAACAGGGTTCTGTCAGTCAAATTTCAATATTGCCTAGATCATTACATAATACTATTACATAATACATAATGGCACAACAAAGTATTATAATATTAATAAAACTAACAACTAAGAATTATAGCTGATATCGGTTTGACATTGAGGTGCCCTGTTGTGGAAGGTCACTCCACTAGAGGGAGCATTCTTTCTGAAGCCAGAGCCACACTAGACCATCATTCACTGGAGATCAATAGCAGTCAGGAGACAGGACTGAAAGTCCTGAAGCATGCACTTTAAAGAAAAAGAGAGAAGTGAGACACGAAAGCACTAGGAGTGGCTCAGTTCAGAACCTTCAGAACATCATTAGTAAGCTCTTATTGATGGTGACTTGCACTCCCTCTAAAAAGATGATATCCATGACTAAAGCTGTAAATGCACCTAAAGATAAAGACACATTAGGGCTGAAGCTATACTCACGGCTTTTACAGCTGCAGCAGAGTGGTATCGCTGTCCAATACTGTTAACATAAACATACATTATTTAACTCAGGATGCTTAGAGGTTGCAGAGAAGTCTGACAGGGACTGGCCTAGTAGCGCTGTATTTTAAAATGAACCACAGTTTAAAGGCAAAACCTGCATTGAAGTGTAAATAGTTCAGCAATCTAAAAGGGGGTCTCCCTTTGTAAAACTTTAAAACAAAGAAAGCGTTGAACAAACATTTTGGTAATTGCAAATAAGAGAACATTTTTAAGAGATTGCTTTCCACAAGGCACCATTTTGACTTTAATTGACCACTAGGCAAAAATACAGGTGTGTTTCATGGAGAGTCAATCACTCGGACATTCACTGGAAAATATGTTACCAATTAATTTATCCACTTAGATGAGTGGGATAAGAGAAACAACCCTATATGACAGCATGGATTTTTTCTAACATTAGAATCACAACTTAATTCCATAAAAGATTATGTAATTGCTAATGTGATCGTTGTACTAAAGAAACTGCTCATAAATTGCTGGATTACACTAGGCTACTGTGCTGCCTGTGTGAAATATAAGTGAATGCATAATAAATGGCATTGGCTCTGGAATGAGGTTTCCTGTGTGTAGCCTAAGCCTGTCCTTGCTCACGTGTTGTCTGTCAGCGCGTGCAGTAGCATGCAGCATGTTAATGATATGCTGTGCTGGCACGCTGCTCTCTGCAGGGAGTGTTTGAAGCTCCAGTGCTACAGGCTATGGGGGCTAACCTGTAAATACGCACTTACACACTGCACTTGTAGCACGATGATGCTTGTACTAAGATAAGTGATACAGGTGCTGATGGAGGTGCAATCGTTTAAGGGTCCTTTTCAAAGATGGCGATTGGAGTCTGGTGCACAGGGTGTGTCTCTCTGGTGCCAGCTGCGATCACATGAGGCTTGCACTGAATATTTCTATCAAAAGAGAAAATTTAAAATGCAATAAGAACCCAAAGATTTTTTTATTATTGATTTAAAATTAAGATCTGTTCTCAGACAACTAAAACAAGAAGCTCTGTTTGGTTTTATGGGCCACAAACCTTTGAATTCACACAAACACTTTCTTAGTAGTGAAAGTGGGACTATTTGTATTGGAAGTTTTGGTAAGAACAGACTATGATAATCTTAAAGTGTTTGCATCTTTTCAGCCATCTTTATTGACCACTCAAAAACTCAACCCCAAAATGGTTTTAACTTGATATCTCAACATCTACTACAGTCCATGTTTGCAATCATAGTCACTGATTATTCATTTTTATTTAAACGGGACTATTTTATTATGACTTTATTTCCTTTAATGTGGTACACTCGGTTGAGGGTGCTGACCGGTTGTTCACTTTTCAACAGCACTTAAGTGTGAATGTTGTTACTATATGGACCTACAATTTCTAGCCATTCTTGACAGGTGCTGCTTAGCTGAGCTGAGGGTCAAAGTAAAAGACAATGAAATAACCAACATGGAGCAGCCCAACGGGGTACACGCCGCTGCCTTTTCCTGTCTGCTGCTCCGCATACAAAAACACCTTCCTCTCTTTGTTGGAGCTGCTGGACCATGCCAATAATGTCCAGCAGGCATCACACCCCCGGAGTCTCCGCCCACTTCTCCCTGCTCTAATCTCAGGCCTTCCACCTGCAAGCTGCCAATATAATCACATTAATGCCTCTGTGCAGGCCGCCCATTTATTCCAGCGGATTAAGTCTCTAAACATCCTAATTAGGTATGCACATGTTGACTTGACCTTCAATTATGTTTATACTGCACAATTTAATAGGGGTGGGAAAGACAGACCACTGTTGACACCTAACCAGAACAAGCAAAAGATTAATTAATATATTTCTGAGGCAATATATGTTAAGTTGGAAAGTTAATTCTTTAAGAATTACTGGTGTTTTGCATGAGACACTTCCTATTGTTAAGTCCTGTGTGCACAAATAATATTGTGTATGGCAGGCACCCAGAAAAACATAATTGAAAAAGTAAAAAAAAAAAAAATCTTTAATTCTAGATGTTTAATTTTCCATCCAATATAATTTTTTCTTGTAAAACGAATCAAAAATATGAAATTGACAGTAAATGATACATACTATTCATCATTTATGAGGAGGCTATAGCCTGGTGCTTGGTTGCTGTGTATCTTGTCTGCTCAGCCTGTGTCCAAATCGGCACCGTAGAGCCAAATCAGACCTCACTGTGGTACTTGGAAAGAGACGAGTGCTCCACAAAAGAAGGCCATCCAGAAACAGAGCAGCACACAAAAGGCTGGCTGACGGAGACAGGGCCGGCGGCCGCTGGGAGATGAACAGCGCCGCACCAGACACAGAGACAGACAGACAAACTGAGGTACAGACAGACCGGCGGCATGCCCACCCAGACTGAACAGTACACACTCAAACAAAAGCCGTGCAACAATGCCCCTCTATGTCTCATTCAACAGGGAGAAAACACACATTTGAGTTTGACCAGGTGGTGCCATTTTGAGCCCGACCATCAGACTTACTAACCTTTAATCTTATTGCGCCTCAAAAATGACTTATCTGCCGTAGAAGCAAATAAGATACACTCAATTTTTGCTATGATTTTTCTGGTTGAAAAATATTGAAATAATCTGACAACAATGTAATCAATTACCACTTCAAGTTTGTTTATACTGTGCTATACTCTCTATCTCAGTAAGCTTTGTACTACAAGGTATGTGCACAATAATACACTTGTCTTTCTGTTTTCCAAATGCCTATTAGATTTAACAATTGTACTAACAATGTGAAAAACACAAACTGATCTATAAAGCTAAGCAAATGCTCGTACTGTATCATTAAATTGGACCCAACCATCATATTATGCCGTACTACTCTGTTGTGCCTTGGTTATTTACAGTCTGATAATAGAATGTCGTGAAACAATGCCCCTCTATGTATAAAACACACATGTACTTGTTGTAGTGGGAGCCATTTTGGGGATTACCTCACTCCGAGCCCCTCCTTTCGGCCTCAGTTTTTGCTCTTTTCATTCCCGCTGCCTCAGAATGAACTCCGCAGCAGGTGCATTATGTCAAGCTGCCTCCACTCCTGAATACAAAAATGCGACTTTTAGACAAAGATAATACAACTGCATGCCATTTACACTATTTGTGGAAAAGTAATTGGAATTCACAGTCACCGCAATGCTATTGTAGGTATATTCAGTGTGACTTGCAACAGGTCTCTAACGTGTTAACAGACTATAAACCCTTACGGATGCAGCAGCAACAGTGAACAATAATGGCCACTTGATGCATGGAGCGAGTGTGTGTAGCTGTGTGTGCATGGGTGTGTGTGTTCATGTGCAGTGGGGCATGGAGAAAGGATGAAAAAGGAGGTTTGAAGAGGAGTGAAAGGGGTGTAGGGGCCTAGAGGGAGGGCGACAGACAACTGAGAGGGACGGGGCAACAGTGTGGTGACTTGCAATAGATGACATCATCCCTAATTTGAATAATCCCTGAGCCTGGGAGCTGATTGGCTGTTCTCACACAAACCAGCGTTCTGCTGCCATTGGCTATTGAGGTCTTTCAATTCCAGCATGGCGCGCTGTAGTGCCCAATGGTGCGTTTAAGGAGCCTAAGTGGTTGTGTTTGGAAATATGAAGACACAATCGTTTGAGGCAGGATCACGTGTCATAATAATATTAGAACTATAGGCAAAGGTTTGCTGTCACTTGTAGTGCGTTCAGTATCAGTATATTCAGCCTGCTGGAAAAAAAAGTCTGACAGAGCCACTGGAGGCATGTAAAACAACCCTGTGCTTATGATTAACTGAGATCGAGAACCTTGGATGATGATGGAAATGGAAAACACCTGTAGGACTGAGAGCTAACATGAACAATATGATAATTTGGTAAATTAGGTCTACCTTAGCATGGCCCATGATGGCCATTGAAGTGTAAGAAAACAATATAAAAGAATTGTTCGGAACAAGTCAACAAGGCTTCTCCTGGTCACTATTATGTTCAAGCTCTTCAAATATCCCCAATAATAAAATAGGGTCTCCAAGGTCCTGCTTGTCACTGATTCAAGGTTGCCCTATGGAGAAAAGAGAAGAACTGATACAGAATAGGCTAATTTCAGTAGGCTTAGACTACTGTATGAACTAATACTGAACAAAAGAATCAACACTGATAGTAGTTTGTTTCAATGTTTTTAGGCTACACATTTGTATTAGGCTATAGTTGGTACAGGCTTGTTATGGTTAATGTATACAATATTTGGACTTATAATAGGCCCATAGGCTACTCATTGAGTTTCCTTTATACTACTCGAACAAATGATTAAAATAAAGAAGTAATAAGACATAAGTCATAAAGGTGGTTGGATGTTCGTACATTTGTGCTGCTCCTGAAGGCGGCAGCAGCCCTCTCCTCCTCTCCTCCTGTGTTCCTTTGCTCTGGTCCATCCCTCCTCCTCCTCCTCCTCCTCCTCCTCTCCTCTCGCCGGTCACAGCGTGTCTTTGCGGGAGTGAGACTCTCTCTCATTCTCCTCCATTCTTGTTCAGGAGCTGTGTCTGCATCACTCTCAGGACGGACAGGTTTCGTGTCTCACGGCTCGGTTCGGTCTGATCCTCTCCAGTGAATTGCCAGCGAGTTCCCATCTTCAGTCGCACCTCGTTTTTTCCCCCTGAACCCAGCCGGGGTGAAGTGGCTAACAGTGGGCGTAGCTGGAGGATTTTTGCTAGCTCTTCTTCGCGACACTGATCGGTAAGACACGCTTTCAGCCGGAGCTAGCATGCTAATGTCCGTTTGTGGAGCTAATTACCGTAAATAACAACTCGCTCGTATCCCTCGTGTCTCGTAAATTATTGACGTAAATGTGTTACTAGGTAATAAGCAGCAACAAATACCCACCAGGGCAATCCATTTGTGAATCTATTATAGGCGTAACAAGCTTATATATGTAGTAATTACACAGTAAAGCATCTTCTTACAATAATGCTGTACGGCACACCCGTTTTCTCGCATCGTCGCTCTTAATTCGGCTTCTGGCAGATGGGTTTGACGGGGCGGTGTCGGCTGTACGGTTTCTGTAAGCGCTGTGTAAACCCACTAAGTCAAGCTAAAACCGTGAAAATATTGAATTCTTTATACCAGGGTAAAGCATATGAGGTCTAAGTGCATATTTCCTACGTTTTTTTTAAAATTCCGAAACGTGTTTCTTCCTCTGTCTGAGCCTCATTCGTTGATCCCCATTGTTCCATCAAAATTCTGGGAAATGCCTCATTTGCCTCACGGGGAAAGACCGGTGATTTGAAGCTAATAATTTGGCTTATTCCGTCTGCGTTTTAATTGTAGACTCATTCAGACAGTTGTATTGATTGCGTGTTAAAGCATTTTAAATTTCCCATAGACGCTTGTGGGATTTTAGCAAAAGTGTTTCTCATAGACTCAGGCTGGCCTGTAATCAGATGTGATTAATGTCACCCCCCTAAAAGTGATCAGCTATTGTGGAGCGAGGGCAAAGGCAGAGGGGGCCCCGAGTTGCTTCTTTCTGGTGAGTAGAGCAACAAGACAGATTACACTCCCTTTGCAGAACAATGGAGAGGAGAGCACACTGCCAGCTCCCAAAGCCTGGCCAAGAGCATTTAATAAACTGCAAATATGCAAGCACTGAAAATCTTAATCCATGAACTCTCAACTGGTTTTTCCTCCCCTGGGGTGTGGTAGGCAGTTGTAGAAATCGTCCATGGCTTTGTGGCCACAGTGGGCAAGTATTGGTCGATAAACTGTGGTGATGGACCATGGGGTATTGATGTCACTCTGACTAAATGGCATCCCATGGCGACCGATATGAGCTCTTTTAAGGCTCAGACGCACTTATGTTGGAGACGCTCCAGATCTGTGGACTCAGAGGTGGGCACAGACATCGGCAGCTGCCCCCTCGTAGAGATGAGAGAATGGCTGACTCACTGAATCACTGCTGGACTAAATGAGGCAGCCAAATGGAGGACAGACAGACAGCGTGGCCTAATGCAATCATGTGAAATTAAATTTAGCCAGCATCAAACTCTGTTTTTATTAAGTTATTTAAGATAGCTCTAAAAGGATTATTAGTTTGGAGCATGTGGATCAGTGCCAAGGGCGTTTGTGAGTGCAGCAGATCTGTCCCAAACGAGGCATGAATAAACAAAGCAGATTATTGTAATTATGGGGGAGATGAATATCTTTGTTTGGGTATAAACTGTTTGGTACATTGGCAGAAGGAGAGGCAAGATACAATATATTTGAATCAGTTGAAGTGTTATGGATTTGGATCTTAAAAAAAACAACAGATTTAATTCTTTTTGAGAAATGTCGCATTTTCTTCAAAAAGAAGAGCCACTATAACATACGGATACCATCAGTTTTCCTTGAACCCATCCGTGCGTGTTGGAGTCAGGCTGAGCCCCCCAGTCCAAAAACGTAGCTCTCACAAATGCAACCGTTTTTTCTGCACCTGTAACCCTTTCTCAGTCATATGTCATGATTTTGTTCCCCTTTAATTTGCTCGAATAATATCTCTTATCACCCAACACTTTGACCAGACAAGGTTCCAGGCCCCTGTTTCCCTCAGTTTGGGAACCATGTGAATAAAGCACATCTAGTTAATCTCCTTAAAACAATCTATTTATTCAAATGTCTGCGTTCATTATCTTGAATGTTATGTTGATCTACAATAAAAGAGCTACTTTGCCTCACATTACGAATCTGTAAGTCAATCACAGAATATCTCCAGGCTTCAGATACAGCAAATCTTTCAAATGTTTGACGTTGTGTCTTTCGCTTCGTCATTTCTATCTTTTTATTATTTTTTAGTAATTACAGCCAGGAGTCTATTTTTTTCCTTCTTTTGTTGACGTCTCACAGTCACTTTTTGTTTCCCATAAATGGTCAATGAGCTTGTATCCACTGTGATTTAAATATTAATGTTGTATTTTGCTGACAGTCGGCCTCTCGACCCCCTCCTTGTGAGAGACGATTGTTGCATTAATAGACTTGTGTGTCAGCCTGCTCTTAGCCTAAGGGCTGGTTTTCAGGGTGGGTGCATGACTCATTTTGAATACCCCGATTCCCAACATCTCCACTGTGACGAGGACAAGCCCCTGCCTCAGGTCATTGGACTTTTCTCTGCTTGAACTCGTGACCCTTAACTCTTTTTTTGTTGCACCATCAGAAATTAGAACTACAACAAAGAGGGTTGTAGTAGAATATTTTACTTGAGTGTTTTTGTTGGTTCCCCTGCAAAACACTCTGGTAACATTTAAGAGCGGGGAAAGAATATTGTTTGGAAAGTGTGTCAAGTATTTTGTTACCAGGCTCATAATGAGACTGGCATATTAGTAGCATTCACTGTAGAGTCGTTTTTTAGTATCAAGCAGCAGCAGCCGTGTTAGCAGAGGTAAAAGCAGACAAGCAACAGCATAGGTTGCAAAAAGTACTATTCCGGATAGTGTAAACCATATAATGTTAAAGTACTGGTACTGGAAAGACTTTATCTAGCCCCACTGAACAGCGCAGTCTGTGGTTTATGGAATATCTGCATGTTTGGCCTAACTTCCTTCTCTGCTGGGGAATGATTACTTTTATTTCGACCGCAGACAGCTACAGTGAATCAGCATAACAAAGCATCAAGCACAGATAAACTCTGCTGTCTGTGGCCGGGGCAGATAGCTGCTAACTTGGTGTTGCTACAGTTGTCCGTCCACTCCATGCAGTTGGCCACAAGGTTCTGAGCCTGGATCGGCCAGCAGCTGCAGTAATTTGTAATTTGGCTGTTTGAATTCCACCAGTGGGAGGCAGGATGGTAGAAAATGCTTCCCTGTTGCTAGGCCTCCAGTCAAATCTTAAATGCCACTGAGTGTTTGTCGTGCTGCCTGTTGATTGATTAGAAATGATTTGTTACGCTTGAGTAGGTTGTTGGCGCGTTGGGGCAGTGGCTTAGATGCGTAAAGCCGAGTCAGACGCAACAAAGTGAAGTGGAACCTTTATCATTTCATACGGTATTACTGAACAGTAGTGTGTAATTTTAATATTGTGTCCAACTGTTCCAGTCTTTGAAAGTTCAACACACATTTACAGCTAGAAGCAAAGACGATTCTCCTGACGATTCAAGTAGGGATGCACCTTCATGCTTTTAGTCAAATAGTTGCCCAATAGCTAAGTTCATTTTTGATTGTTTGCTTTAGGTCAATCTGTTCATTTATCTCTGTAGACCTCGATCTTTTGTAACGCATAGATGACATCAATGACTATCTTCTCTACGCTTGGATCAGTCTTTCTTGCCCCATTATGCTCAGGACAAACGCATTTTAATTCAATCATCCTGTTCCTATAACTAGGAACAGTTATAGTGGCACATTGTGGCACATTAACAGTAATGGGTTGGCCTGGTCTTGTCAAATGATATGGAAGCAGCCAGGAGTGACTGATTTTGGACACGGTGTCACTCTGTGAGCTCTAGACGACACGCAATATTTGGTATGTCACTTTCTCCTGTTTTATTTGTCTGATCTTAACAAATATGAGTCTCGGGAGTCAGGAGGGACAACTGAGGGACAGAGGAACGTGGCCAATATTACCCAATTATTTTTTGTGTGATTTGAGTTAATGCAAAATCCATATCAATCACAATATTCAAGGCAGTTATCAAAATCGTTATGGTCATTGCATTTTCCCCCATAATGTAAAGTCCTAGTTGCAGTTGCCAAATCAAAGACTGTAAGTATTTAGCTTCCAAAATCTAATTAGAACACTTATCAGAAATAATATGATGTTTTCTTCTATACGTTTTCTTAGCTCTGTTATTTTTCGTTAACAAGCCTCTCAGGACAGCTATAGGACAGTAGGAAGCCCCCAATGTCAAAAAGAGTTAATAACCATCTTTGGACGGATGCAGCGAGGTCCTCTGACCCCGAGCGCTGTCATTAGCAGTCGCCGGGTTGTTGTGGACCTGCTTGTCTTTCCGTGAATCACATTCCATCTGGAACGTGCCTTGCTCCACTTCAAACAGAAGGCCGTAATCCTCTTACAGACACCCGTTCCACTTGTACACCGTGTCCCGGTTGAAATCCACAGAGTGCTGTGGCCGCTCAGGGGTGTGCGGTGCCCCTGTCCAGATGCCGAGGTACTGCCCATGTATCTCTCTCGTCTGCTCTTCGTCGTCTTGTGTCATTGATCCAAGCCACCAGCTGGTCCTGGCGCCTCATCTGATTTACCCCCAGCGCAGAGGAGCCTCTTCACAGGCGGGGCGGGCCATTATGGAGACGCTCCAGAATTTCTTACAGTGACAAATCAGCCCTAGTTTCTGCTCCCCTTATAGCTAGGTCAAGATTTTTAGTTCATTACTGGAAACCGTTTTTGTATACCCATGGGTAATTACTGAGGTGTAATAGTTTTTCAGGAGGCGTGAAGTCCTGTTGGAGTTTGACTATCCCAGGCTCATTCAGTATCTGAAATCCATATGTTTAGGACACCTGGAACATTATTCGTCAAGCGTGTCCATAGCATTATGTTATCAACTACATTACTGCAATATTTTGCGGATTTCATTATTTACAAATGCACAAGGCTAGGGGGAAATTTGATATACATTTTTTTTTGTCAAACTGACTTCCTGCCCCCTCCCTCCACCCGCCTCTAATAAAGGCCTGTCCCCAGCTCTGCGTTGTCTCCAGGGGACAGGGCTAACAGCATCAGAGGAACGCCTGCTCGCTAATGCACTTCCTACTGCCCATCTGTGGGGCGCTCTCCTGACGCCACACTTTCCCCCTCACGATCAATGAGCCCCGGTACAGTAGCTCTGCAGGATGTCCCGTTGCGGAGGGGGGGTGTGTCTAGTGCGGAGGGGGCAGCAGATCCTGGCTTCTAAGAGGACCACTTTTTGGCAGCCGACTACAGGGACCATGATCCTTTGCTCTGTTGCGCAGATGATATGAAGCAGCTACTGACATCAAAGACTTGATGATGCAAATTGGACCAAAGAGTAATCGAGTTTGAGCTTCACCATTTAATGTCCATTTCAGTGAGAAATCTTAACGTGCATCTTTATTGATTGCAATCTCGAAAGGCTGGATTACCGTGAACTAAGGTAAAGCTCCACTTTGCTCCATGAAAATTGTGAAACGTGTAAACTAATCCCTGCAGAGAAGTGGGTTTGGACCACACAACAAACTTTTTTACCCCCTTCCTTTTTTCATTGGATAAAAAAGAAACGGTATAGGGCCTGTAGAATTAGTTAATTTCACGAGTAGAAAAGTTGTGTTGGTGTTATGATTGATACTGGTTGGCACTTGGCATGGTGTGGATCATTATCGCAGTACTCGTGGCTGTAGTAGTAGAGTTAATCTTGGTTCAGTTTTGTGGGCTGAGATACATTTGAGACACAGGCCTCATAGACAGAACAAGTTTATATCTTTGTCCAGTGTAAACCGGCCCTGTCATGTGTTAATCTGCTCATTCCCAGGGGGCCATGTTTTGCTGAGAAGAGATGCACCATGGGAAGGCCGCACTGTTTACTATATGTGTTGAGTGTCAATGGCATGTGAGAAAGAAAGGGCGGGGGGTGAAGTCTGTGTGAAAGCACTGCTCCAAACTGTGGCAAAGGAATCATTATTCATTGGTGTTACTTAAAATGCATGTTGTTATAGCGATACAGACAACAGCTTTAATTGTGCAGTGTTTTTTTTTCCTGATTGTTTCCCCAGGTAAATATGAGGAACAGCATTAGTCATGCTCATTGTATTGTAGCTTAGAGGGCCAGGTGTCCGCCTCTCAATCTGCTGCTGCTGGTCTTATGCGAGCTAAGTCGACCTAAGGAAGCACAAAGATAAAGTTCCTTCCTCCGTGTGAGGCCTTTGTCCCCACACTCTTACTGAGCATCACAATGGACACGCATCCATTGGAAGTCAATCGACTGGAATGGCACTACTTTGGACAGTTACAGAGTTTATTCACGATCAGCAGGTAGGAAGATTCTTTTATGTAAATGTTTCTTTTAGCACAATGACAGATGAGATGATGAGAGGTTAATAGCTAATTTGCCAGTTTTGCGATGACTTGTGTGATTTTGAGATTCTATTTGACCATTTTTGGCTGCTCTAGGCTTCATTTATTATGTCTTCTTTCCCCTAATGAGTTTGTCCTATAAACTCGCATCTTGTCTTTTTGGAAGCCTCTTCTCTCCCCTGCCTTTCCCTTGGCTCCTCGCTCTCCCGGGCCCTCCCACAGTCCACAGGGAGCAGGATTCTTTGTTTGTCAGTTTATTTGTGTGCAGCTCAGAGGTTAGAGGTGTCTGGGGGATGTACTGTGTGATTAGCAGAGAGTAGCTCACAGCAGCAGTGGAGATGCCCCATGGGACTTTACTGAGAGTTTGTTCATCACCCCAGCGCTCCTCTGTCTCTTTGCATTTTCAGATTAGATCATACTGTGATGTCCCTTTCGCTGATAGGAAGAAACCATAACTTCGGTAGCAATTCATGTCCCATAGAGCTGCTGTCTGCTAAAACTATTATAACAATGGGGATTCCTTTCAGTATAGTTTTATATGATGACAAACACCTTATTTTCATACTAATTTGACTATTGGGGGCCACCATAGTCTCCTCTATTATTGGGAAAAACAGCTAGTTTTATAAATGAATACATGCATAATATTATTAGTGAAAAGGTTGGTGGTGTCACATGAAACCCAACCATATTGTGAAGAGGTGAGTGCTTGAATGATATCAGAAATCTCTGTATCAGAAACTTTACAATAGTTACATCACTTCCACATCACAAAAATAATAATAACACATGCCTAAGATGCAAATTGTTTCCGCAAAGCTCCTCTCCAGCACATTGCCCAGAGGAATAACATAGGGCTGTTACATTTGACCAACAGCAGCAACATGCCGAATCATGACACACACAACACCGGAGTAAAATATCGCTCCTGACAATCTAGACATGATAGACTTTGTATTAAATGCACCCTGGCTGCTGCCGCTTTTATATTTCTCAAAAAGTCAGCAATATTAAGTTTGCAAGCCCACTTAGAAAACAGTTTATCGATTATTACACTTCTTGTAGATCATATTAATTGTCGTCAAGTCACAGATAATCCGACTGTAACAAAGCTCTCCCATGCCCATTTCAAGTTGTTCTTCCTTCTTGATGGTAGCATACTTATGAACATTTCTTATCTATGAGCGGTGCCAGTCAACCCACACAGCTGCATGTTGTGTTTGCCATTTGGGGCGAAGATAAAAGCAGACTAATTACAGGATCAGGGGTCACGCAATGCTCATTAAAAGCACCTTCACATACGGACCCCGACCCATGCGTCATCCTGCTCCTTCCCACGCGTCCTCGCTCAAACCCTCTATCCTCTTACGGCAGCATTAGCAATGTCTGCGGTAATTCCGTCAAGCTTCTCCGGGTTAATGGCAGCCTTGACGGAGGGTTACTTGAGCCTCAAAAGCTCACTTTCTCTCGCATATCTTCTTCTGCCGCCTAAACCCCTCCGCCCTGCCCCCGCCATGCCCGACGTTTCCTTCCCCCACAATCCCTCCCTTTGACGACTATTTAGAGTAGGGCCCGCGGACAGAAGAGGCCTCACATAAAGCGTATGTGTGGAGCGGACAGTTGTGCCACAGTGATGCACAATAGAAGCTTTGGGATGAGTTGGTGTGTTGATGGAGGAAATATTGTCTTCTTTCAAAGTGGGGCTGCTAATACGAGACATCTGCCCATGAGAAGAACCAATATGAGGAACATTAAGCTCAATGACAAATTAATGATTGTAAGATTCAACCCAAAACACCAACAACTCAAAGAAGGCATTTCTCTGACTACTTGAACTGTATTTTCTTTAGTTTGAAATAACAGCCTCATTTGCACACAACAATGTAGTACATTATACAAAAAGGGGTCATTGTGCCTGTTTGTGTTTAAATATACTGATGACCTGATTATTCAAGATGGCAGCACTTGTGTCTAGACAGAAAGCTCAGATTTGCGCGTGCGACTGGAGGCCTTCCAGTTGTTAATTGTATTCAACTAACTTTTGTGCTCCTCAGTTGCTCGCAGGCAGTACACGTTTTGTTTACATCCCGCTGCGGGAATTAGGAGGGATGATGCCTGGAAGGATGAGCTCACCTTGCCGAGTTGGCCATCATTACCTTACAGCCTAGTGCTAAGTGTGGAGGTAACAGCCAGAGAGAGCTCTTGTTAAAGCAGGATTTATGAGACTATTGGCAGTATTTTTGAATAAAATATCTAACCGTGGCTACGTTTACATGGTCCGAAAAATCAGATAACTGGAGAAATCAGATAACCCAATAATCCGATTTGATGCGTTTTCATTCTCTTCAGAAATCGGAGAATCCAAAACTCCAGGTTCTCTCTTTAGAAATTGTAGTAGTAAAATACAGTAATATAAAATAGCTGGGACTCGAACTCACAACACTGAGGAAGGAGTATTATTTTGCCATTTGTGCAGTCCCTTAACCCCTCGACTATTGGAATCACACTGCGCTCTTTCCACAAACAAATTAGAGATTTAGTTAATGTGTAACGTTTGTATTTTTGTGGGGTTTTTTTGTTGGTGTTTTTTAATCAAAATGTCTTGACATTCGTTTGGCCTCTTTGCTGTATTTTCCTGGATAGTTTATGCACATGCGAAAGATCAGAACGGAATCAGATTATAAGAATATCAGATATCAGATTATGCTGTTTACATGCCACAGCAATAATCAGAGAACTCCAGAAATCAGATTATGATCAGATTTTTGGTCTCCATGTAAACGTTGCCCATGTCATGCAGTGTAATTCTGGATGTTGACAAATCCGTCTCTTTTACGAAGGCCAAAACGAATTGCATATATTTTCAATTATAAAGAGTATTTCTTGTCGAATATGCTGTTGGTTTGTGAATTATAGAGCGGCCAAGAAAAGTTTCTCCTTCAAAGAACAACATGCGACTCATCTAAATTATTCGGTTATGTTGCATGACCGTTTCTGTTGGTTTGCATGTGTGAAGATAAAATGGATTGACTGATGACAAATCCCTTACTCTTACTTTTATTTTTCTCAAAAAGTTACGCTGTCGGATAAATAATTGGCAAAGGGTATTTGAGTGCACAGACACACAGCAGCTTTGATCAGCCCATGCATATGACGCAGTGGACAAATATTCATAGAAAGAATGTAAACACTGCTTAACTCTCTCTTTGTATCTAGATCTTCGTGTGGGTTTCCTGTGGCCTGAGCTTCTGTTTAGCTCACCATTGAGGCTTGAGGAGAATTCGAAGTGGGTTGCTTCTTTCTGGAATCTGCCAGCATGTGACTTGGCTACACTTTGGACATCGGATAACATCATTACCATATTCGGCTTCCAAATAAACTTGAGAAACCCATCCAAATCTCAACAAATCGGAGAATTTCACACTTTTAACACTGGGAAATATGTCCTGGTCTTGAAGGGATTTTGTGAGGGTCAACAGTGGCTCCAAATGCGTTGAAGCCAGCTGGTCGAGAGAGGATTTCCTGAAACCGTTCTGGATTTTCTCTGGGTGTTAGACGCTAGCTTCCAGCGCTAATCATTTAACTTTTTTTTTTTTTTATGTCATGTTTACAGAATTCATGTGAGCGGAGCTGACAGCTGTGGGGCAGGAGGGAAGTGAAGTAATATGATGTAGTGTAAAGTAGCGTAATCCTATTGCGAGCCCTTTGAGCCGCGTAACACCTATTCAGCAGCTTTAGTTAAGGTGCCAATGAACCAACAAAACGTTTAATCCGCCGCGTTTGCCTCGGCGATGGCTAGACCACTGCGCTGCTCCGGGGTCAAGTGTGTAATTGTACGACTGAAGAGGCGAGTGGAGGTTTGATACTGAAACCATTGTCATTGTTACATGTAATGGAGCTTGGCGTTTGTAGAGACGTTTATTTTGTCGGTACTTTAAAGGTGCATTATGCAACTTTTTATGGGGGAAAAAAAGTTGATATGTGCGTATTTGACCTTGTAGTGACGCAATGGGCTACAATCCGGTTTGGCGTGTTTACATGCATGAGTCCCATGTATGTTCATTAACATGCACTGTCCCAACAAATAATACTGTATATCACAAGCCACAATATATTGCAAAATCACTGAGGTCTTCCATCTGAACTAAAACAAACGGTAAGAAAGTGCAAAAGTTCAAGTTTAAAGTCTTGATTGACCGCTGTGTGTAGGTCTAATGGAAGATGCAATATTCAAGACCGTTACTCTCTCTACTATAATTAATCTTGAAGAATAAAGTCTCCGAATAAAGTTCAGCATTTTGCTCATAAACGTAAATGTTTAAAAAGCTTCTGCACTGTTAACTGCTCCTCAGAAGATAACCAGCAGCAGTATGCCCCGTCTGCCTACTGACTGATGGTCCTCCTAATGACGCATGCGACCGCCCGAGTGAGCGGCAGAGCCAGGGAGAGAAGCGCAATCTCACAGCTGTCTGGAGAGAGAAATGCTCCTCTGGCTGTGGCCCTGGGAGGATTTATCACTGCTTCCTCACATGCTCAGCAGCAGCATTAGCTATGTGCTCGCAAATGGGCAGTCTGGCCTCTGCTTCAGCTCTGTTCGGGAAGAAGAGACTGATTAATAAAGTGAGCAGGCCCAGTGATTGGAAGCAGAGTATACTTTCAGGTTCACTGCTTGGACAAGTAGCTTTAAAAAGTTTGGAGCGGGTCTGCCTTGGTGCATTTAAGGTATTAGTAGGAGTTTTGTCCAAAGCCTACTCAGACCTCCTTAAGCATAGAAAACAAAGTTACCACCATCTTTAACTGATCCTCTGAGATGTTTTTTGGGTAGTGGCCTGTTGCTCTCGCTGTTTTTCCTTGTCATCAATGTTCTGTTTTTCTCTCGCTCTCTCTCTTCCTCCCCCTGGCCCCAGTTCAGCTTCTCTGGCCATCTGCGCAAAGCAAAACAGAGGACAGAGCAATACACAGAGAAAACACTAAGACTCCTTTTAGAAGATGAGTAAAGGAAGGCTGAATCAGACAAAACGCTTAACGGGAACTGTTTCCGAGAAGCTCCCGGGGTGATGATGAGGCACACGGCCTGTTCCTAAATGTCGCGAGTTGAGCTCAGTGGAAACTCAGATGATCAGTGTTATGCAGATTTCTGACCAACGCATGAGCTCATTTTTAAGGCTGTGCTGTTTTTTCCCCCCTCAGTGGTCGTGCTGTTCCCATGCTCCGCGCAGGCCAACCCTCTTCCTTTGGGTCAGCCCGAGTGGACACGCCGCTTTAACACTCCTAACAGCAGCTCCTCTCGCTGTTTGTAAACTTTGACGAGCCTACTTCCTGCGGCTCCACCGTACCCTCCCCACCGCCCTTCCTGGCAAACTTTTTTCCTCATTGAAAAACAGCTGAGGGAGCAGGATATGATACAGTTGTCTAATATCGATGCAAAAACGGGTTACCTTTCAAAGGCCTTTTATTTAGCCTTGTATGCGAGTCTGTTGCATATCTGCAGTTACTCATGGCTTTGTTTTGGTTACTTTTTTTGGGTATATTTGCCTGACCCACTTTACAAACTCTGCAGGGTTTTGTAAAGACAGAAAAGTTTGCTGAATATTTTTGGGGAGCTTTCTTACCTAGTTGTCTTTTGTTTCATTCTTGCATATTCAAGTTTTCACACGTGTTATTGTATAATATAAACGTACACACAGATCGGAGTTTTCTTGAGCTCTGCGTTGACGTTATGACTATCAAAAACTGACCCAGTGAAAATGGTCCTGTGACCCACTTTTTGGTTCCGTGACCCACAATGGAACTGATCTGAAAACGCTGAAACACAAAAGAAAACTAAGTGCTAATTGCATTGGTCTGTGAAACTTACGGTCAATGCTTTTTGTTTAACCAAAGGGACCATTTGCCGGATTTATTGTGACTTGTGCCATGAGCCCGTCCAAGCAAATACGTTTCCACATGCATCGCAGGTTGAAGCTATTACCTGCATTCCACTTTTCACTACTTTTCTTTGGTTTGAGCTACTATTCTACTGACTCAGATACGACTTTGTTGCAGGGACAAGAGGCTAACCCACATCAGTAATAGTCATAGCCAAGTGTGTCACTGAGCTTTAGAGAGTCACACGGGGGCTATGGCATAGGAATGATGGCTATTTGTAGCATTCAGCACCGCCCCTTGGCTCTGCTGTTTGCCCCCAATAGACTTTGCTTACAGCTGATCATGAAACGCGTTGATCTAATTGTTTATCCTGGCGCGTGCCCCTCTGTGAGTAACATCGTCCTAGATAAAAGTTTATGCTCTCCTGGGTTTCATCTTGCATAGTACGTCAGGTTTTGCTTCTACTTACATTTCATGATTCTATGCACAAGGTGTGCCAGTCCTGCAGTGTCGTTAGTGCCTAAAGTACTGCTTATGTGTAGTCTTGGCTTACTTTTGATACATTCCTGTTACATAATGCACTTACTCACCTGGATTAGAAAAATGTAAGAGTTATATGAACAACTTATTACCTTTTGAAAAGATCATGTACTGGTCATTTGTGGCCATACCGCCTTTGCTCTGCCCAATCCCGTCAGACCTTGGAAGCTAAGCAGGGAAGGGCCTGGTCGGTACTTGGATGGGAGACCGATGGTAACACCAGGAAGCCTAGCGAATGTAGTGAGTGAGTGTTTGGTGGTGGTCGGAGGGGCCGATGGCGCAGACTGGTTGCCTCGCTTCTGTCAGTCTACCGCAGGGCAGCTGTGGCTACAATAGTAGCTTACCACCACTAGGTATGGAGTGAATGAATAGTGCAATGTAAAGCGTCTGAGTGTCCAGAAAAGCGCTATATAAAACTGATGCATTATTATTATTTTTATTATTATTATTATTATTATGTACTACTTTCTATTGCCCCATTGAATTTTGGGACTTTTTGAGGGAAAGCGGCGTCTTTATCTAACAACATTCCTGCATTTCTTTCTGCTGATAGGAGCAAAGACAAGCTTTTCATGTCTGGTCTTGTTGCCAACTACAGTGATATACACTTTTGTCCTTTTAGTCTTTTGGCAAAATTGGTCATAGTTTTTGTGAAATAAAATAAATTAATAACTAAATTAATAACTAATAACTAAATTTGCATTGTATTATTTTTGTGTCATGAAGGAGCTTCTCCTGCTTGTTCAAAGGACTAGACTTGGTTGGGTTTGGTCAGAGTTTTAATGGTTTGGCTCACTTTCGAACTGTGTCCTTGCAAGCTTAATCATTTTTTTTTTTTTTTGACAATATCAGAAGATTTAATCATAGTTTTGTTTATTTTTTTGTTTCCATCAGCCAAAAATAATGTAGCCATAAAAGGTAAAATATACTAGTTGACAAAAACAATACTGACATTCTTTATCTTATGTTTCACCGTAGACCGCTGACCGCTCTGTGAGGAACATTTGCCAAAGCGAGGCTGAGTCCGACTAACACTGAAGGAGAGATGAAGCCGGATGGTGTTACCACGGCGGCGCTGGAGCCAATGGAAACGCTAGAAGCCAATCCAGCCAATGAAGAGATACCAGCCCCGGGACAGGAGCCTAACCAGGCAGCTAGTCCGGGCGATGGGGAGGCGGTCCCGCAATCTCAAGGTGATGCAGAAGCGTCTAAAGAAACTCCCGCAAAACCCAATAAAAAGCCGTCTTCAGGCGACGCCAAATCCAAGACTCCTAATAAGACCACAAAGGCGAAACCAGGCACCACCGCCGCAAAGGGCACCACCGCGTCAAAGACCACCCCTAGCCGTCTGTCCAATGGCGTTTCCAAGCCCCAAACCAACGGCGTTCCGAAGAAAACCACCCCTGCTCCTGAAAGAAGGAGCACCCCGCTAACAGCAGCCCCCAAAAAGCCAACAGGGACCACCCCGACGCCCAGGAGCGCCCCAAAAACAGGCGAGAAGAAGACCCCCACAGCCACTCCTCTCACCAACGGCGCCAAGACGGCAACTTCAACAGCCAAGAAGACACCCACTGCAACTAACGGAGTCAAAACCAGTTCCACTTCTGCTGCTGCGAAAAAGCCTCCAGGTTCGTCAAAAGGTCGTCATGCATCAGTGATCTGTTTATTTTGGCGATATAATAGGAAGTATTCCGTATAAATTTAGTTCTGTAGTAATAAGAAATATACTGCTAGTTATTGAGCCAATTCACCCAAAAAGATAGTTATTTACAGTCTAAACATAAATGTCTGCCAGCCTGAGGAACGGCACACAGCTAATGGAGCATACACATTTTTCACAGCTCCTACTATAATGAGCAGTTTTCATTGCATGGGCAGATAGATGCAAGTAGAATGGATTAAGCGCTCACATTAGTCATGCTGGAGTCAATGCTACTAATCTAGGCATGAGGATGGCCTAGATCCCTAAAACAAATGCTGTAGAAATGTGTTGACCTATATCTGCATTGAGTCATTTCACATGTTTATATGCACAAATGATCCTGTATAATGTACATTTTCACCTGAACTCTCTTATGTCCTTTAGCGTCCAAACCTACTGCTTCTACTGCCACAAAGCCGAGCTCCACCGCCTCTCCCAAACCCGATAAGCCCCCTGTTGCCAAGACAACCAGGTAGGTGTGGCACCTGTGTGGAAATGAACGCTTTCCGCACTGAACTTTAGATGTCAGGAAACGCCACAAACAGGTTTCCTACGTATGTCTATATTTACACAGACATTTAATGGACAGCACAGTGAGATAGCATCAACTTCTATTAACTTCTATTTCTTGTTTTGAATGAATGGGCTGCACACCCCTCAACAGACTGACACATTGATTTTGTTGATTTAGATTTATTTATTTTCAGTCCCACAAATACAAATGGGGCCGAAGCAAATCAAAAAAGTGCTGCCTTGTTCAAGGAATGTACGCTCAGGACACACTTACGATGTTACATGCCAGAAATCCTGTGCAAGTAACATGAACACTGACGTATGACCCTACTAGGGCCAAACACAAGCGACACATTCATGACGTAATACTTTTTTTGTGAAAAGTGTAGAATGGTGATAATTCAGTCCATTTTGGTGAGCCTCAGTTGCTTGTGTGGTAATGAATGTGGTTAATAACATGAGTTAGTCACACTGTTATCGAGCTCTCAGTTCAGAGAGGAGCTCACGGCTAAAACATAATCCAACAGTCTCTTTGTTTGAGGCAGCACTGATTAGATGGAGTTTGCAGCCTCTGATACTCTCAGAGGTCTCTGGACTGATTATTCGTTAGTGAACACAACATACTATTTCTTAAGGTCATAACAAAGATTTACCATGCCATCTCAAACACCTCCTGGAACTGGAGCATAGACAAGGATCATATGCAGGGTTATTGCCATGCAAAAAGTTGAAATGATAACTCTTTGATCTCACTTTCTTCAAGAAGTCTTTAACACAATGTTTTTCACTTAGAAGTACAGTTATTTACCTGTATTTACCATTTTAACATGTACTGTACAATTCCGTCTTGGTACTGACAAATCCTACATCCAGGTTTACAGTAGGTCTTTGTTCTTTTCAAGTTACTTCCCTTTAAAGTGCATATGACACATTAGACAACATTTTTGCTAAAACATGGATAACACAGTTGAATTTAAGATTTCCCCCAGCTTTCTTTAATTTGAGATTTTTTGCAGTGAGTATTTTTTCACTTCCTTATTGGACACGGACAGGAAGAGACAAGGATAGAGGCAAACTATTTTAAACTGTTGCCGTGTAGCCATGTTACAGTATGTCAATGCAAACTGCTGTGTAACTTTACCGCTATGTCTATATCTATGTCATTTCCTGTCAGTCGGTTAAACATAAAAAAAACTTTGCTACCCAGCATTTCTTCATTAAAACTGCTGCTTCACTGAAATAAATTGAGAATTATTACTTACAACTGATATTATCCATCTGAATAAGTCATATTTTCAAAAGCATTAAAACCTGTCATATGCAGTGTTAGAGAAATAACAATGATGTTCGAGAGGATTGATGAAGAATAGGCAGCAGTCAGGATGTCTTATGCAGGAGAAGTTTATTTACCATCGTTACGGGGCCCGGAGACATGAACTCGAGACATTGCGCTAGTCCTACCATTCAAGTCTATCTATGCTTCCACAGAAGAGATGTAAATACCGTCTAAGAGCGTCATACTGATACGCAAGCAAAACATTCAGTGGCTGAGAGTGGGCGCCTGAGCACCACAGTCAAGGCTATGACAGAGATAGTACGACTGTACAGCTTGACCCAGTATGATAAATAGCGATTTAATGTTATCCTCTAACATGCAGTTTAAGTGAAAAGAGCTCATTTGCCATCATTTTTAACCATTTCTTGCCCAAAATGTCACTTTGATTCTGAAACCTTTTAAAATTAGCGTCATAAAGTTAATAAAATGTTTCATAGAGGCATCAATTGAGGATTACCTGACCTGCAACAACAGTCTTGTCCAGTGGGAAATTAATTTTATTACAGGGTAAATTAAATGCACATTGTTAATTTAATTATAAAAAACAAAAGCCAAAGCACTCAGCGCACCTGTTGTTATTTTGGATCACTTTAGTCACATGAGCAAGTCACTGAATGAACAAGGAGCTCTGAATCACAAAGCCCTCTTCATGACCACAAAGCACTGCCCATTGCACTCTCCTCCACCTGCCACTGGGAGCAGTTGCACTGGAGATTACAGACTCCGATTACAGCCCTAACAATGGCTCATGTGCACACTGCTTGTTAAGGAGTCTTACACAACAGCACGGTGGGAATTGCTAGAAAGATAAACCATTTCCTTTACAGGCTGTCATATTCTTTCATTTTATGTCTACTCAGTGATTTTTTATTTTTTATTTTTTTATTTGTCTGCTATGGTGAACAATTTGCAGATGTAAGACTTGACTAAACGCTCTTAACAAAGGTTTATCACAGGTGTCAGCTTTAGGGCTAAAAAGTAGCTAAGTTTGCACGTCCTGGCCTTTTGATTAGTCATACTACTAAGCAATGGTTTTAAGACGTATGATGCCGTCTACCGCTTGATCTTAGCAGCTGAACACACACACCACTCCGGTTACACGTCTTTCTGACTATGAAGGCCCTGACAGGAGACATACTTGTGCTGTACATGTCAGGACCTGTGTAATTCACCTTGCTGTTAGTTCTGTCATCATCGAGATACCGCCGACTGGTAGCAAATTAATCATAGAAGATTTACCCATTTAACTGTCACATACTTTTTCAATGTATTGCCTGAAAACCAAATTGATTGTCCATCTGCAGAAGCTTCTATTTGGTCTCTAAAAGTGCGGAGTCAGAGTATGTTGGCTAAGAAGTGACATTGATCTAATTTCGTGCCCTAACGGAGAGTAATGTTTTGCCGCTCCCATTCAGCTGCAGGTTTTAGCCAAATTAAATTAGCTTCAAAGCAGTAGCTGCCAGGGGCTTTTCATTGTAACTCATTCTTCATCTGACATGGTGCTCTCAGTGTGGACTGATCTACACTGGATATGGTCTCTAAACTGCTTTGTTTCCCAAATTCAATTACTGTACAACACACAGATCTGTATAATGTCAGCTATTTCAGCAGAACCTTTACCAATAGAGAATTTGCATAAAGTTTTTATTCTAAACAGAACTCTCAACATTCAAAACAATCACAGCAAGTTTTATAACTCACTCATTTGTCTTCTGTTGCCGGGCTGTGACATCATCGACATATTCAAAATTCAAATTCAGAGACCGCTCACAATATTGATGCAACACTTTGTCCCTGTGAAGAATAAAGTAATGCTTCTTATATTTTATATTATATTATATTTAACATTTTATATTTATATTAGATTTTGATTAATTGTAAATTTTGAATGACATCTTAAACTGCAGGGTCAGCAGTTTATTGCAGCCAACAATCATATAAATTACAAATTTGATAAAAATTTCAATATGTTTGAGCGGTATTTATTTATATATTGGTTTATTTGATAGGAACAGTGCATGTTAATGACCACACCACCAGTGTTTCCCACAGATTTCTAGGAGACTGTGGTGGGAGAGGGCGCCACCTTGGGGGGGTCCGGGGGCCCTCCCCCGGGAGATTTATTTATTTATTTAGATGCGTTTTCCTGCATTCTGGTGCATTTTAAGCAAAAAATAATAACTATTTTTGGCTATTATGCTGCTGTAAAAAGAATAATTTCTGGTTAATTTACATAGGGTACAGTTTTTCTTTTTTTAAATGTAATGGGTCAGTTTTTTTCCCAGGGCACAGGCCCTTGATTCTTCTCTCAGCTCCGCCCCTGCAGCTCTCAGATACAGACTCGGAACCTCAGCCTGATGCTGTGTTTCTCCTCTTTGCTCAGCTCAACAATGAGCCCTGTTTAGTCCAAGTCCTTGTTTGGTCCTGGTTTAGTCCAGGTTTGGTCCTGCTCGCTGCTCTTTTGTTTTAAACGATGGAGAAACAGCCGCGCTGTTTGTGCGTAACTATCGCGCGTGCATATTTAATTAGATGACTAGCGTCTTTTTAAATCTTTAGCCGTATTTCAATCATTCTGCAGCCGTTTCTAAAAGTTTAAAACGAGCTCAGAGGCTGCAGTTTCTGTTCAGCGTAGCGCAGGATTATCGTAGCGTGAGGGGGAGAGAGAGAGAGAGAGAGAGAGAGAGAGGGAGCGAGGGTGAGGCAGCGCAGACGCAGCTGCAGGACTGAGGGAGTCACGTCGGGTCTAAAGTTTGGATCCAAGTTTCGGGTTCGGACGGGTTGGCGCGTGGGTCCGGAACCAGACTGAGGTCCGCCATTTCGTGACCTCTGGTTTAATTCATTATAGTGACAGCTGCATTAGCAGCGCAGTAAAGAGGTTTACTATGCAAATTAGCCATGTGGTCTTTTAGTTTATAAGCGAAAACAAAACTACGCGAAGCTGCCTTCATTTTTTGTAATACTAATAGGCTACTTAAACAGTGAGACATTGTTCACTGCTTCTTATTTGTCCTATTAAACCTGCACCTCTGCTGCAGATGTTGGTGTTGGGTGAGAGACAGAGAAAGAGAGGGGAGATGAGACTGTGGCGGATAAAAATAGACTATGGCGGGCCGCCATAGACTAATGTATTAGTGGGAAACCCTGCACCACACCGGATTATAGCTATGGGCTAATTTGCATCCATTGTCCCCCATGCGCATTCTCAAACACACTCAGTCATCCCGGCCATTTACATGTTTTTAGTGGTGTGAGAAACCGGGGCACCCAGAGGAAAACCTACGCAGACACAGGGAGAACATGCAAACTCCACACAGAAAGGCCCCGCCCAGGTGGGAATTGAACCCAGGACCTTGTAGCCGTGAAGCACAAGCGCTAACCTCTGTGCCCCCATGCCATTGTTTATAACGTTAATGCGGTATTAACAAGATATCGGCCAATTAAATCATTAAATACATGCCATATTATACACTGCTCATAAAAAAAACATGTTTTGAGCAGTGTACATTTCAGATTGAGGAGTTTTGAACTACACGTGGTGCATGGGCACGTGCCAGTGAGCCTCCTGCCCCACTGTCTGAACGCAGCACTGAACAAGGGGAGCGGAGGCTGCACGGTTAAATAAATGATGTGCTCCTGCTAAGCTTCGTCAGTGTGACCCATTCACTCGCGCATGGACTGCTCTGTGCTTCAGTAGAGAAAAGGCTATGGGGTTACGGAGACTATAAAAGATCAGCCTCAGATAACTGGTTTGCCACAGCTACATTGCATCTCCGCCCCACAGTCAGGTGGCTTTCCATAACACAAAGCTCTCACATTAGTCATGCTCTGATCTCATTGATGGTCCCATTGGGATGATACATTTTTATTGCTCTAAATTGAATCCGGACAGCGTCACTGTCCAACATATTTCAGCTGATGTAATGGTCGGAGGCTGGCACAGTTTTCAGACAGGGCTACGGCGTGGGCCGGGCTGGCCGTAAATCCTTCTTCCTGCTGTGGGTGTGGTCGTGAGCGTGCAGTAGTCCTCCTCCTCTGCTGTGGTCGAGCTGTGTGCTGAGCTGCTGCAGTGCTAATTAGCAAATGGATACAGTGACAGTGAGTCAGATGGAGAAAAACAAAGGCACCATATCATCCATCTGCCAGAAACAATGACACTGGGTGCAGCAGTTGAGCCTAAATCGTGCTTTTAACGGGCACAATTAGCCAAAGTCAAAGACAGTAGTTAATTAGCTAATATCTTAAAACAACAACATAATCTATCTCCACTGGGATCGCTCATGTAGAAAACCTGCTCTGTAGTACAATAGGCCTTTACATGTTCTGAAATACATGTAATTCGTGTATTAGTTCATATTTCTGTCTTCTCTCAAATGTTTACTTCTGTCTATGTTTCAAATGTGCACAGTTAACTGAGTCTTGATTTGAATTGCAAATCTAGCTTTAATCCTAATATTTGTCAGAAAAATGGGCTGCACAATTTTACAGTAATTGTGCGGCCGTAACACAGACCAATGAGATTTACCACAATTTACTGATACTGTATACATGGTAGAGCGTCTATTTAAATAAAACAGTTCCATTAAGTCCCCATTAAAAGGATGGTAGCAGCACCCATATTTAATGTAAAGGCGATCAGTTTCCATGTGATCCTGGAGCTGCTGAAAGTACGTGCATCAGTAGTTCTCAATTTTCAGCTCCAATAAATTTCTAGGTTTTCTCTGTGTAACATTTGGATTAGCTTGTGTAAGATAATATTGGGATTTGCCTCAATATTATCACTGTATTCCATTAATGCTAGGTTGGTGAACTCCAGAGCACAATGAGCAAAGGCCATAGTTCCAACTGGGGGATTTGAACAAGTTATTTTTGTTCTCCTTACTGTATTAAAGATTAACGTGGTTCCAGCTAGCCACCTTCCCTCTCTGTGTCCCTCTGCTGCGTGCTCTCGTTCTGCCGGCACAAACTCAGTTCTTTATTTAGAAGCAGTTAGTCTAGCGTAGGCCCCAGATATTTCACACAAGTCAGGGCTATTCAGTACAGGCTACATTGTCCAGAGCTGACAAGGATGCACCCCACTTGTAGGTCTCCAGGGGACTTAGTGTTGAATGTATGGAAAAAAACAGTTGGACCAAATGCGATTGAATTCACTTTATTGATGGAAAGCAGTCTTGGTACTAGTAGTAGTACTTTGGGTTTGCACTGTAATACTTTAGTACAGTTGTAGTAGTTTTCTGCTCCGTCACGTTTCCTTGAGAAATAGCCATTTACAACCTCACACATAACAGGGTTTCCACGAGGCATTAAAAAGCATTAAAATTCAATGAATGAATCATGCCAAAATTAAGGCCTTAAATGTCATTAAAAACCATTAAGTTGGATTCAAACTGGAATTAAACCAAGATTTATTGGGAAAGTTAATCGAAAATATCAAAATTATGGTCTAAACATATTCAGCTGCCGTTTTGTCCAATTGTGGCATTACAATCTGTTTGAGGAAATGTTTACCAATCTTAAGAAACAAAATATGTGCTGATATTTTTCTGCATTTGTGGCATTAAAATATCGTATTTGGGCATTAAAAATGGTAGCCTGGCTAACGCCAGACTAAAATCACAAGTGATATTTAGTCTGGGTGTAAGAGATAATATTAAATCGCTAGTCATCATACTGTGTTAATCTATAATGTCGTACTGCCCGTAGGTCAAGCTGTGCGATCTTACTATCTCTTTATAGCCTTGACTGGGCGTTCAGGCGCCTACTATCAGCCACTGAATGCTTGCGTGCGTGAGTGTGACGCGCTTGTAGGGTATTTACGTGTCCTCTGGGGAAGCACAGACAGGCTTGAATGTTAGGACTGGCAATGTCTTGGGTTCATGTCTCTGGGTCCCGCAAAGATGGCAATAAAACTTCTCCTGCTTAAGACATCCTGACTGCTGCCTATTCTTCACCAACCTTTCGATCATCGTTATGTAGAATTCTCCTACAAACTGGCGTCCACGAACTCGTTTACACAGCTGCTCTGGTAAGTGCGTTTCTTTTTTATCCTTGATAAAAAAGGAGGGAGAATGGCCTTACCAGATGCATGCTTGCTAAAAAAAAGAATAATGCAATGGGAAATGTTTAAAGAGTAAAAACAGTGTTATTGGTTGATTCTGGATGTTTGTTTCTGGTCGAGAGTAGGGATTTAGGTCCTGTACTAAGACTAGGGTATTCGGATGCACAAGTTTAGACTAGAATGGCTACAGAGATGTGAGGCTCGATACAGACTGTTGACTCTACTGTTTAAGCAGCTAGTCGTCACAGGTATGAGAGGGACACATAATGTAGACTATTTTTGAGTGTAAGCTTTGTTTAAGGTTGATTTTAGCGTCAAACATAAGGCACGTTGATGTAGCCACTGCGCCGAGCTGTGGGCTACTGTGTGCATAGTTGTTTTATGTTACTTTAATCTTGAACTGAGTGCTGAATATTGATCCGGTAATGGATTACATAGGCCGTGTAATTAATTACTTAGACGGTTGGAGGATAGTATAGTCACGGTCGAGTAGGACCGTGAAATGCAGACTTTATGTGGCCCTTGTATCGGAAATTGATGCAATGTTTACATGAAGTTTGTAAGTTAAACTGCAGCTGGTGGTTTTGTCTGAACGTCGTTTAGAGGAAATCGGGCAGTTGTGGTGAATAACGGTTGGTGGGAGAGAGCCTAGGATAATTTTTCTCACAAGGGAGACCGTTGAAGTTGTTGTGCACAAAAAGAGAGAACGCTTCTGCAACGTATACAACCTACGTTTGTCTTTTGCGTTAACTTGAATTTAACCGTGAAGGTCCAGAATCAACTAATAAACATTGCGATAAATATCACGTTATTTTATTTAAAAAGGTGAAGTTGGCTATAGTTTTGGATGCAGCTAGAGATTTTTTATGTCCGTTGTTTGCGTTCCGTGTCATGTATCTCCGTGTTTTGTCTGTCTGTCCACCTGCTGCTTTATCTAATTGTTTTGCTTGTCTGCAAGGTCCGCGAAACAAAGTGTTCCTGATAACGTCTGCCTAGAGACAGATTGCTGAGTCAGCATTAAAAAAGAAAAAAAAAATGGCAACATTGTTTACTAGAACTAGCTACTAAGCTACGGTACAGATTAAGAGTCTCTGTAGGGTAAACAGTGTCGCATTTTGAATGACAGTTCAATTGATGATTCACGCTGGTGATAATGAATTGAGATTGTGTTTTGTTTTTCGAAAGTTGATGCTGCCTCTAATCTCTGCTTACAGGCCACGGGAACTGTGAAGGAGGACTGACTTCCGGTGTGACACCGATGTGTTTGTTTAGCTGCAACTTTGTGAGTACAACAACTGGGTTTTTAAAACACATAAGGTTAAAAATAATGAGAGAAAGGCGTATGATTTATGGCATTAGGCTAAAAATATTAGAGATTTGTGCTTGACAGGCAATCAAAACAAATGATATTTGGCAACAGTGAAACAAAGTTAGGATCAAAATATGTACAATTGAGAAGTAAAAATGTCTTGCTTTTGTTGTTGTTGTTGTTATGTTGTAAAATGTTGACAGATGTTATTCTGCTGTGATTTGTTTTAGAAAACTGAGCTTTAAACCTGATTTTCAAAGTACCAGGACCTAAAAAATAAAAATAAAAAATAATATACTCTGTTTTTTGTAGTTGGATTTGCGGTAAAGTGATGCGACCTTCGTTGAGGTTTTAGAAATGAGATACACTTAGGCCACGTCAGCAGATCGGCTCTCGCTGGTTCTCTTAAAGATAGTTTAAAGCACTTGCTTATAATTTTTACATATTTAGAGTCAGCCCCAAGGTTAGATTTGAGAAGTGGTCAAAACACTACCTTTGTGAGGGGAACGGTTAAGATTAGATTAGCTGGTATCCAAGCTGGTTTGGAAAAAATGTATTGTTTTGACTAAGGCTGTATCGCAGGCTAAGTGTTTAATATGAAGATTCAACATTAGTCGGAATAATGTTTCCCAAGGTGATGTCGGATCCCCAGGAGATGGCAGCGCCGAGACATAATGAATTCAAAACAATTCTTAATTGCAAACAACACTAATTTGAATATATAGGTCAAATAAAGAAGATAGGTCTAAACAAAACAAAGTTTAGAGTGGTGTTTTGCTTGATATGGTCTAAATTACTAATACACTTTTACATCTCGGTTTTGCTTGCAAGGTTTTTGGGGGTCCTGACAGATCATTGTGCGTATAATTTAATTTCCTTTAAAATACCAATTTATTTGAAACCTAGAATAGACGATTGACGTTAACATGATAACATAAACTGATCACTAACTGATATGAGAAGGTAAAACATAAACAGGAGATTCTCCTTTTTCTGAAGATTAGCCCTTTTTTGATAGTGTACAGAGGATTTTTTACATTCTTTATTATTATTATTATTACTTTTA
This sequence comes from Neogobius melanostomus, assembly GCA_007210695.1. Lineage (NCBI taxonomy): Eukaryota > Metazoa > Chordata > Actinopteri > Gobiiformes > Gobiidae > Neogobius > Neogobius melanostomus. The sequence goes on from VHKM01000493.1 coordinate 1,094,187, forward strand.
TTATTTACTCTTATTATTATTCTTATTTTACTTGTGTTGCTTTTCTTTCAAATTTTCTTGTTTTATTTATTTTTTGTTAGCATTTTTGAATTTTTTCTTATTTTGTAATGCTTTGCGCGATAGGACAACCTGATTTTTTAAGTCTTTAATTTACTTTTACCTTGCCCCTTTTTGGTGGTTAGAGAGAGAAGCGGCCGGGCCTTTGTGCAATGCGTGAGCATGGTCCAAGTGCATGAAGGACAGTTTACAAAACCTGAGAGTCTGCCCTGCTCTCGAAACCAAAACACCTCCTCTGCTGCCGTCCCCCAACGCCCTAAAAAGCTGTCTGCAGGCGGACTAGTGCTGCAAATTTGTCTCAGGTCCTGTGCTTCGCCCCTCTTCCACTTTTAGCTTACACTTGTTTTGAATTTTTGCGTATAAATAGATGTTTATATATTTTTTAATTAATTTTTGTGTTTTGCCCATGGGCTAGGCCCCATGGGACTCCGTGTTACTGTAAATTCTCTTTATTTATTTTTTCTAATCTTCTTTTTGACTTTTTAATGCCCAGATTGGTCAAACTATTTGAATCTCAATTGAACAGCTATAATTATCAAGATAAAGTAGATAATGAAATAAATAAATAAATGTAATTGAATAGTTTGATATTTACAGAGTGATAAATAACTAACAAACATAGACATTGTAGGGTACATTGTAGGGTACATAAAGTAAAAATTATTCAATGTTAACGAGGCGAGTTTAGGTGAAGCCAAGGCCCGTTATTGCTTTAATAGTATATTAATTCTAATACTTTCTTAAGTTATAGGCAATTTGTACTAAGTTCAATCCTACCTGATTTGCAGTAGGCCTTAGGAATTTATGTAAAATAAATACATTACTAAATAAATTAATGACAGAGAGATCTTGAATACTTAATCAGTGATATCCTTGCAGCTGATAAAATATTATCCCCTTAACTTTGAAAAGTAACTTGAGGTTACCATTCTCGTGTGAAAATGTTTTGTTGATAGTAGTGATAGAGATTAATTTGCTTGCTTTCTGATTAGTGCCCGAAGTGTGTTATAGCTCCCCATGGTGACGAGTCTGGCCGGTGGGACGGAGAGTTTGAGAGTGAAGATATGTACAGGGACCAGGTTATGAAGTGCCTTTGGGGTGATGTGGTGAGAGGTAGAGGCCCGTGTGATCAGGTGTCGATGGATAATGGAGATCTCGGAGGCAGGGAATGGTTACACGTGTTGAAAACGAGAGTCAGAGGTTTTGTGATATTGGCGAGGAGATTGAGGAGGGTTTTGGACCTTTGTTGATTGGAGTCAATTAAACCGGAGTAGTAGGCGGATTTGGCAGAGGAGAGGTTGTCTGATGATGAATCATGTGATTATTGTATATTTCTTTGTATTTAGTGAGTCTAATTTTGTATAGTCGTTCTAGTTGTGTTCTAGGGACCTGGGTTAAGGCTTAACAATTTTAGTATTGTGTAAGTGTTGTCTCTGAACCTCCCGAAATTGTGTGACTTTTATTTAAGTAAGTCGAGTGAGTTTTGTGCAGAAATTGATCGTGCAGTGTTTTTATTGTTGGTTTAGGTTTTAAGCAAAAGAAGAAGTCCTAAATTCTGATAAGCGGTTGGTACTGGTGTACTTTAATTTGGAGCATTGTAATAAAGTAATCGTTTACACTTACACTGAAAAACCCTTGGATGCTGAAGTTGAAATATGGTGTCGTTTGCCAAGACCTGTCAGCGGAGGCTGAATCCAGATTTGAACTCATAGCGTGTTCTTAGATTTAGATCTGAGACTGTGGTTTTGCGTTGCGTGCAGTCTGATGAAGAGGTTTGCATGCAGCGTAGTAGAACGGTGTCTTCTAATCTGAAGTTTGTGCTGGCAAACCTGTTTTATTTCAAAAATAGCAAAAGTGATAATCAGTGTAAATCCGGTATCTTAAGAGTCACTCAGAGAAAGGTCACACTTATGACCTCAAAAGTATATTGCTCATTTTCCACACTTTCACGACTCTGGTGCACCGAGTCCGTGTAACTGTTGAAAAGAGGAGGGGCCAAGAAGGAGAGTCGATTTGATCTCTGTAGAAATAATTGTGACTCTTTTGATCTAGAAGGAACAAATTTTGTTTACTTACTTAAATTTACTTACTGTAAATTTTGAAAACAAAAGTTACAGTAAGTAGTTGAACTTCAAGTCTAAAACCCGATCATTAAACACAGGGAAAGCGTCAGAAATAACGTGACGTAGTGTAAATAAAACCCAGTTGTTGTAAACAATAGGAAGTGTAATGATATTATGGCTTCATACTAACCATACTAATGCCATGATTGCATTTTTAATTTTATATTTACTATAAGATCATAGGAGTGTGCCTATTTTTAGTAACCTGTATGTATTAAGTGTGTAACATGTTTTAATCTATATTCTTTCTAGTTGATAACGCCATTTCCCACAGAGACAGGGAATTTGCAGAAGGGCCCGACTCAGGACAGGAGCTGAGGAGCAGAGAACAATAATACCAAATGGCATGATATACATGTGGCCTTGTGCAGGCCGGAGTGTGCTTCTTTGTTGTTGCAGGAGGCAGCGTGGAAGAAGAGAATGTCAGTTCGCTCTGATGTCTGGAGGCATCTGTATCCTTTGCGTATTTATTTTGTGTTTCCAAGCAAACGAAGGAAGCACTTATTATCCCATCATATATATTAACTTGCGATTGATAGTAATGATTGACATTTAGATCATGATAATTGAACCCAACTCTAACGAAAAGTCATATTTGGTCGGCAAGTTTGTAGAAATTGTACTGATGTGTGTGCTGTTTGCAAATATAACATTATTTTCACAGGCAACCTGAGAGACGGGCTGGATCTGACAAAAAGGCAACCACATATCGGTTTGGGTTTGAATAATTGGTGATTAAGATTTATGTAAGCAGACATAATGTATCGAGGCATTTAATACAAATTTAGCAAGATAATTGGTTCTACATTTGCATTTAAAAGGTTTACATTGGTTTAGTGTCAAAGTGTGGTTTGAGTTTAGCCAGAAGTAACTGTATGATATGATTTTGATGCAGGTGTTTGAAGGGGTTTGTGTTTGGAGAGGAACGACAGGTTCATCTTACACACCCCACTTTGCCCTTGCATTTATTTCATTTTGCATCATTTTCATTTGTACATTTATGAGTGTTTTCATTTTATATTTGCATTTAATTTTATATTTAGCTTTATTTACTTATTATTTACATTTATTATTTAAAATTTTCTTCCTCTTTTATAGTTAAGTTTTTATGCATTTTTAACTTCATAGCATGTGTTAAGGTTTTTTTATATATTTAGTTTTTATTATTTTATGCATTTAATATTTTATTAGTTATTGCCCTTTTTTTTTTATTGCCATAACACTGAGGTCCGACATCAGTGGCAAATACCAAGTTGAGCGTTAAGTCAGGATTTGTTCCCGCGGCTCATAACCACTGATGGTTCACATTTTGTCTCCATAAGCGCGACAAATGTACAGAGATTGATTAGGACTTAGTGGGAGGCCATTTTTTGTATGCCTATTTTCTATATTTACCTAGTTTTTAACATTTCATTTTCATGTTTTTATATTTCTTACTTTTTCTATTTACTATTATTTTATTATTGTTTTTATTATTACTATTTTTTTTTTTTTTGATTATTATTACTATTATTATTATTATTATTTTTGTTATTATTACTATTATTTTTATTTTTATTATCCTTATTTTATTCTTATTTTTTTTATTCATTTTTTGGTCCAGTCAGTTTTCAGCCTCTTGTGATTTTGCATTTATATTCTAATTCATAGTGCTTATCTTTTATGGCTTTATATATCTGAATTTGAATTCATAACTTTGCAGGTCCGGATTCACAACATACATGGAGCAGGTTTTAATACTTGGTTGTCTTGTGGGGAGGTCCTGTCATTTTATGTTTTGTGGTTTTGCTCATTGCAGGTATGTTTGGTTCGGAGGAAGGTTTTAAACTCTACGTCAGATGCCGATACGCCTGAAGTATACAAGGATGAATATGACTGTTTTGGCCTTAGTGGGGGTTCTTGCTTAGCATTTTTCAGTAACATTACTTTTAATCTTGATTAAAATATGGGAAGCGGGTGAACTGTATTCTGTCTTAAGCTAGTTAAGATCGCAAATAATGAGGGTTACCATCCAGTTAGATTGAATTTTATGGGAAATGTCATTGTGCATAAAAGTATGACTTAGCATGCTTCTCCTCGGACGCCGTTGACTCTCCACGCCATTCTATTCCGACATGGAGGTTCGTAAGGACATCTTGATGGCTGTGGGTATATTAATCCCGATGGCTCATCAAGATGGTCCAGTCATGTCCCTTATAGATCCGAGGCACCTGGAGGTGTTTCGGCGTCCTGAGTGTGAAGATTGTTCTTTTTTGCTTATGAGCATTTCTCTTAATAGGTGAATGTGGTTTTCCTGAGAATTGAAATTCTTATTTTTTTTTTTTTATTTTTTTTTTTTTTTTTTTAAATATTTTTGTGGTGTTTGTATTTTCTTGTATGTACATTTTCTGACTTGGACCAATAATAATATAATTTGCAGGAGAAACTGAATTGGTGGCCATAATCTTTTACCGTCCCTGGATAATTGGCAATAGAGTCTGGGATCGGACGTTTGGTTATGGTGCCCCTCTTATACGCCCTTAGTACTTGATGCATGTGTTTTTATTGGTAGCAGTATTTACCCCGATTGGGTGATTAAGTGAATCTAATGACCACATGCCTCAGTATTTTGGGGTCACTGAGAGGGGGGTCATTTTTTTCCATCGCAATGACCCGTGTACTGTTGTACTGTAAATGAAGTGTTGAATATTGTTATGAAATGTAGATTCTGTGTGTGCTTCCACATAAGACATAGTTAAACCTTTTGAGTCTCGATATTATTTTGAAATCTTCGTAGTGGGCTAAGTTTATGCTTAGGTAATTGATTTGGGTTTACCTTTATGATGGCGTTTAATTTTATTCTTTTTCACTCGGTCAAAGCCACTAGATAGCCGTGACTTTGCTAGGGGGGGTTGTAAGAGATAATATTAAATCGCTAGTCATCATACTGTGTTAATCTATAATGTCGTACTGCCCGTAGGTCAAGCTGTGCGATCTTACTATCTCTTTATAGCCTTGACTGGGCGTTCAGGCGCCTACTATCAGCCACTGAATGCTTGCGTGCGTGAGTGTGACGCGCTTGTAGGGTATTTACGTGTCCTCTGGGGAAGCACAGACAGGCTTGAATGTTAGGACTGGCAATGTCTTGGGTTCATGTCTCTGGGTCCCGCAAAGATGGCAATAAAACTTCTCCTGCTTAAGACATCCTGACTGCTGCCTATTCTTCACCAACCTTTCGATCATCGTTATGTAGAATTCTCCTACACTGGGGACCACCAATTCATTTTCTCGTAGGAGAGGTGTGGTTTACGATTGTCCACAGCCGTTTATTGGGCGCTACGAATGTCTCTCATGTGTCTGCACGTAGCCATAGCCAATCCTATCATGGTATCAAATGACGTATGACATACCTGCTGTAAACTTTTGAGCTAAACTATTTAGAACACGTTCTAAAGCTTGATCGAAAGATGGCATCGTGTCTGCTGCTGTCATGTTGGATCCGTAAATATTTTTTTATTTGTTTTATCCCTAAACAAACTACAAGCTTCCGTATGTCAAATAGCGCGTCATCGTCTTACCGTCCCTCCTCGTTCTGTGATTGGTGCCCAAATCCATGGAAAAATGTCGGCCATGGTCCCCAGACTGTTGTGAAGTTCGAAAAGATTCGAGCGCACACAGCAGTCTGGCGTTAGCCAGGCTATAAAAATGGCATTAAAAAGCATTAAATGTGGCTTGTTTCTGCCTGTCTAAACCCTGGATAACTAGAGCAGCCAATAGTAATATAAAAATGTCATTATTACATATTTAAACAATTGGGGAAAAGTGTTCCATTCCTTCACAGCACTTTGTTTTGTTGTTTCATTTCTGTAGGACCCCTTCAGGCACATCAGCTGCTCGACCTCCCAGTAGCAGCACAACCAAAAGCTCAGCCATTGGACCCAAACCTACCACCCCTAAACCCTCTTCTGCTTCATCAAAGCCAACTACCTCCAAATCAGCAACCCCCTCTGCTGGCAAAGCTCCAGCAGCACAAACATCCAAGACACCTGTAAAAAAAGGTAATGAACACGAGAGTTTACATTGCCAATGCTGTGTTACGGACTACTGTAAAGAAGACTTAAAGCTGCCTTAAGCGATCCCGTTTTGCCGGTTCGGCACCGATGCATTACCAATAAGCGCCTCTAGATGCGCCACCTGTGCGCCACACTCGCACACAGCCAAAAGAGACCGGCGCTGCACCTCCCCCACCCGTTTATTATAATAGATCCATGCCCTAACCTCACAGAACACACCCCTCACCCCCACATGCCCCCCGCACCATGTAAACACAAACACGTGAACAAGAGATCGCAAATGTTCAAAACAGAAGACGCAGCAACAGTTAGCGGCTAACAGTTTAGCATTATGGCAGAAGTTTACAAACAGATCGTGAACTGCCGAACATCTGACCGACCTGCTCTGATGCAGCTGAAATCCTCATGAAATGTCTGTTTATTAATCCAATATCTACAGGAGCTGTCAGGTCTTTTTCCTCCTTTTTTTCCTCACAAAGCAGCAGCAACGGAGGAGAGGCTGAGGCGTTCAAGGGTTCAGGCCCGGATCTACGGGGGTGCAATGTTGAAATGTTTGCAACCTCAGTTTTGATGGCATCACAATGTATTTCAGTGGCGAGAAAGTCTATTTGCACCCTTTTGAAACTCGAATGCACCCTCAGTCAGTTCTGGAGCCAGCGCTGCAAGGGTTGCGGGGAAAAAAAGCACTGCGCCATAAACGTAGTTCTAAATGGAATTATTATGTCCTAAATGTAAAAAAAAAAGACTTTCATGAAAGTTGCAGTTTAGCAAATAAATGTATATCTCAAAATATTTACTTTGTACATATCTTATTTATGCGGATGAATGTGTGTTTCACGCAAGATTAATGAGATTTCTGTAGCTCATTGAATGCAATCAGAGCAGTGTGTGGTCTAAACAGTGTGGAGGAGAGTGAGGGGCGTGGGTGACGGGGGGAAAACCAGGTGAGGGGAGGGTGGTGGTGGTGGAGTAGAGCAGAGTTCACTACTCCACCTACAAATGAAAAAATTCAAAAAGACATCGCTTAAGGCAGCTTTAAAACATATGTATAATGCAGATCATACATTTAAAAAAAAGTCTTATAGTATTTTGTTTAGGGTAGATAGCATTCCATCATGACAACAGGTTACCAAGAGAGCCAAATGAGTGGCAAGTCTGCAGTTTAATTATTTGATTTGACACTCATTCTCACTCCATGCTAATAAATTATTCTTTGCCTTGTTTTTATTCAGATGTTGGCAAGTCAGCAACGTCTCCGTATGTACGGGCTAGTCCTGCACCAAAAGCAGCTAAACAAGAAGTACCAAAATCAACAGCTAAACCAGGCACTGCCTCGAAAAAGCCCACCACCACTAAGGCTGTGGACTCAAAGACACCAACCCGCCCCAAAACTGAAAGTAAAGCCACCTCCTCGAAGGATGCACCCAAGACCTCTAAAACTGCCGCACCCAAGACCACAAGTCCTAAAAAAACTGTAGGTAGCAGTACTCCTACTCCAGTAAAGCGTGGTCCCAAAGCCACTGAAGCTGACAAGGATGGTGCAGTCGCCGTAGCTGCTGCTGCTGCAGCCGCTGCTGCTGCAGCAACTGTCATTGTGAAACAGGAAGAGCAGCCACCTCCTGCAGTCGAGAACATCGAACACCCAGAACCCACTCCTGTACCCCCACAACTAAAAGCTCCATCCACAGAGCCACTTAGAGAGCCTACCCCAGAACCAGTCAGAGAGCCTACCCCAGAACCAGTCAGAGAGCCTACCCCAGAACCAGTCAGAGAGCCTACCCCAGAACCAGTCAGAGAGCCTACCCCAGAACCACTTAGAGAGCCTACCCCAGAACCACTTAGAGAGCCTACCCCAGAACCACTTAGAGAGCCTACCCAGAACCACTTAGAGAGCCTACCCCAGAGCCACTTAGAGAGCCTACCCCAGAACCAGTCAGGGAACCTACCCCAGAGCCACTTAGAGAGCCTACCCCAGAACCAGTCAGGGAACCTACCCCAGAACCACTTAGAGAGCCTACCCCAGAACCAGTCAGAGAGCCTACCCCAGAACCACTTAGAGAGCTTTCCCTAGAACCAGTCAGAGAGCCTACCCAGAACCACTTAGAGAGCCTACCCAGAACCACTTAGAGAGCCTACCCCTAGAACACAGAACCAGTCAGAGAGCCTACCCCAGAACCACTTAGAGAGCCTACCCCAGAACCACTTAGAGAGCCTACCCCAGAACCAGTCAGAGAGCCTACCCCAGAACCACATGAGCTGCAAGCATTAACTGAAAAGGAGCTGAACTTGTTCTTGATGTTTTTGAAAAGACAACAGACACCTCTGTTACTTCCTTGGGCACCACAGTCCTGTCCCCCCTTGTTCACCCACAGGGCCTGTATCCCCTTCTAGGGAAATTCCAAATGCATCGCTCCTGGTTTTCCAGTCTGACCAGAGTGAACACATAACCAAGGACAACTCAAACCAAGAACAAGACAAAGAGGAAGAGTCAAATGAGAAGGAAAATCTGTTTATGGTCTCTGCTGCCACTTCCAATATGATGGAGGAGCCTCAGACATTGTCAGCTTCAACTCATGTTGATGTTGTTGCCTCAGGAGGACTTGCGTCTCCTTATGAAAAGGAAGACGCTGTGGAAAAAGCAGAAGAAGAGATCAACGAAGATGATGATGATGAAGAGGATGATGAAGATGAGGACCAGAGGAGATTTGGCCATCAACACTCATCCATGATCACAGACCTGAGCTCATCTCAACCCTCAGAGGACATCCAGAGGTCACCAGCTTTTGGGGGCTCTTTGGGTTGGCATGGCGATGACCTATTGTCTGGGATGGACTCTGAAGATATGAGCAGCTGCACCAGCAGTCGACAGCAGGGCGTCTCTGACTTGAGCAGCACACAGCACACTGCTATCCTGGAGGGGACACAAAGTTCTGATGCCCTTGTAGACTCCAGCCTGAGGGGCTCAGAGGGAGACGCTAACCTCACAAGCTCTCCCAATGTGGAGACTATTGCTAATGAGGAGGAGGATGACGATGATGATGTACGTGTGGATGATATGGACCTAAGCTCAGAGAGAGTTGAAGAACATCACAAGTTCTTCTCAAATCAGGAGCATGAGGAGGAGGATGAGGATGTGGAGATGCACAGTGAAGGAAAGACTGAAAGTGGTGGTAATGTTGAGGAAGATTTTAATGACGATGAACGATTAGACAGCCTTAATCAGTGCAGTCTTCCAGTTAGCAACCCGCCCACCTCAGCGTGGGGACAAACAAACCCCTTTGGTGATACCTTTCCTCAACCTGCCTCAGTACTCCCTATGTCTTCTCCCAGTCAAATGTTTGACCATGGGGCAGCGGACTCTGAAACTCTCACTCAGTCTCCCGCCCAAACCTGTTTCGACAGCTCTGTCCCAACTTTTGCGCCTCAGTCAGATGAAGATCCCATTTACCACATTTCAGCACCCAAGGACACTGACCTAATGTCTGCTCCTGCAGATGTCCCTGTCCAACGTGGTGGCAGTGAGAGTAGTACCCCAGAGGATTTGCGTGAATATGACAGCAGCTCTGGAGTAGAGTCCCGTTCTGACAAGCAGCACACCCCAGTGCCTGCTCATGGTCAGCTGGATGTGGAGCAGGACTTGGGTATCCACATGGAGAAAGTTGATGGGGAGGAAGAGGAGGCAGAGACACTGCCTGCCGATGAGGTCATGGGAACAGGACCTCCCACTGCTCCAGTTTCAGCGCCCTCTTCGGCGTCCACATCAGGAGACGAGGCAAGTGATACTGAGGGGGAAATGCAGATAAATGATCCAGATGCACCAATGACCATGGGTGAGAGTGCTGGGTTTGACAGCCCTACTCCCACATCTAACTTACCCACATTTGACGAGGATGAAGAAGTTATGCAGGCAGTGTCTGTTGAGGCTGAGGAAGATGGAGGTGGGGCTACCCCTCAGTCAGCCAACTCTGTGGCATCCTATGGTTTTGACTGTACCAATTCTAACTCCAATGCCCACTCAATGGCTGAGAGCTGTGGGAAAAGCCCCGGGATCTTCTCTCTGGAGAACGAGGAGCAGCTCCCAGCGGAAGCCAAGGACCCATCTCTCATCAAAGAGCTGACACTAGTATCAGCGAGCACAGCTGCAGAGGACCTACTGGACAGGCCAGTCAACCTAATGCCCCTGGGCCACTCAGGGGACCACTCCGGTCTGGATGAGCACCACTACATGATGGGCAGCAAGATGGAAGTTGACCTTCTGCAGGATGTTGACCCACAGGAGCCTGTGCACCTCCTCGATAACCAGGATTCTGGTGACTCCGATGAGAACCAGCCTCCCTACTACTCTACCATATGTGATAAAACTGATAGTTTTCTGGAAGGTAATGTATAAGTCCCTCTTACTATTCCCTGGAATGCACCTTTTCCCCACAGCCCTTCCCTTTACCTGTTCATGTTCTCTCCGGTTGGAATCGAAATCTTAGAAGGAAAAAAGGAGAGCAAGTAGGACAAGATTTGAAGAAAAATAAGAAAGGAACTGAAGGTGGAAAAACTGACTGTAGCAATTTTTAAATGAGAGCCTCCCTCTCTCATACCATGGTTGTGGTTATGAGTGTATGGCTTAAACCTTTGTATTATAACTACTACCACTACTTTCTAATAGAATGTTCTTTTTAAGTAACACTGCATATCCAGAAGCCCCTGGAGGGGTATTGACTGATTGGTCTATAGTGACTAAGCTTTTAAGCCGTAAAAAAAAAAAAAGCAACCGATGAAATGGACTCATTGCGTATTTATCCTACTGTTTTTACCAATCAATTGTCAACTTTGTTTTGTATTTCACTTCTCTTTTTTTTTATTTTGTTCAACCCAGTCTTCCCTGCCCTGTGTAAACACGCTTCATGTTCAACAGTACCCGAGTGATAGTCACATGCTCCTTTTAAGGCAGGCTTTTGTTCAGGCTTAAATAAGTTTTAGCTTTCATAATAAAGGCTAGATATTAACAACGCTTTTTGCTTGTCCAGATAGTTGTGAAAGCTTTAGAATCGAGTCTGTTAGATGTTTTGATGTGTGCTTAAGTTTTAAATGCGCAGTCACGTACAGTACATGATAAAGGCATTTGGTTTCATGTGTTATGGTTATATTTCATTTAGTTGATCATTTGTTCTGGAGGTTTCAACTGATTTTGTGACAGGACTTTTCATTGTCGAAACGCAGCTCACAAACTGAATTGAAGTAGTAGACATTTACTATTTCAACAGTGTATTGCATGTTTAACTAACTGAAAGACTGTATTAGTTGAGGGATTTCAAATGACACTACACTAGATACACTCATAAAATAAAGGTTCACATTAGGTTTCAATATCTTTCAAAATTCCATTAAAACATCATTGCAATGCATTCTGGTCCTGTTTCTTATTTCCCAATGGACCAAGCACGTGACTTAGTCCTTTATTTTAGCAAATGTATGTGTTCAGTGTTTGAGTTTCCCTATTGAATTCTGCAATGGGAATAACAAGTAAACAGGAAGAGATGCAACAATGGTCAATGGTGGTGTGGCAAAAATGGAATTTTGGTCAAATCAGACTTTTCAGATGGTGTCCTGAAGTTCAGCATGTTCATGAGTCATGACTCAAACCCACACGACACACCTGTTCTCCAACTACTCCTGTGTTGATTCTCTCCACAGGCACTGCTACACAGTTATGTCTTTGTCCATGGTTGTATTTACTCTTAAATAAGACACCAAACCTTTGTCCCATTTGTGATCTTGTTCTATATGACATGCCTGGAAGGTACACCTGCTCAACAAACCTATGTATGAACCTCCCACTGCTCAAATCCAGTGATCTCAAAACGTATTCAATATTTGCATTTTCTGCACATCTTTGGGACACCACTGATTTCCATTCATGAATCCACTGGATTGTGTTGCACGATTACAGATAAAAGACTGATGTGTTGTACATAATAATAAGAAATTAATATGAAACCAAATGCAAATATAGAGATTAAATAGTATTGAGTGCTGGCCTTAGGTGACCTGGTCGCACGTGGTCATAGATAGTGAGGAAGTGTACATGGACCTCAGATCCTTTGTTTTGAGTTCCTCCTTGTCTTCGTCTGATGTTTCCTGAACCCTGTACTCCATGATCTGTGTTGTTTGACCTATTGTGTTTCTGCATGGGTCTCTAAATGATGCACCAAGTGATCTTAATTGTCTGACAGGAAACCACTTCTTAAATGAGGACGATGAAGACATGCTACAGAGCCAGGAAAACATTCAGAACCAAAACCATGTGCCCATAGCCAATGGACACTACCTGGCTCTTGTACCAGGGAATAGGAGGCCCATTGACCCTGCTATGGCAGCACATTTTTCACCTCTAATAGAATCATGTAGGGACATTCCCCTTGTAGGGGATCAGCTCCGCAGGCCGGAGCAGCATCAGGAGAAAGTGCGGGAGGTGCAGGAGCGTCGCGAGCAGGAGCAGCAGAAGCAGCAGTGGCTGGAGGAGGAGCAGCAGAGGCTGGAACAGCACAGGCACCTGCAGGAGCAGCGGGAGGAGCTGCTGCAGCTTCAGCAGGAGCAACAGCAGAGGCAGAGCAGGCACAGGCTGCAGTGGCAGCTGGAGCTGGAGCTGCAGTACCGCATGCACCAGAAACATCTACAGCAGCAACAGCAGCTCCGGAAGAGCCCCACTGGCCTCATGCTCTCCCCCTCCTCTGGCCTCTGCACTATCTACGAGGCCATGGAAACCAGTGATGAGGAAGAAGACATGGACACACAGAAGGAGGTACTGAATGAACACAACCAAGAACAATATGGCTCCATAAATCGATGTACAGCGCCTATGTTGGAGTGGAATATGAAGGTGGACATGGTGCAACAGCTCATCAACCAGACACTGATGCTGTGTGGAGATGGGAGATGTCCTTTGCTGCACCTTCCTGTGGGCACAGGTGGTAGTCTTAGCCCACTGGAGAGCAGCATGTGGCCACACCTACTGTCACAGCTCAGTGCCCCGGCTACAGTCACCGCAGTGAGCAGCTACTCCCCTGACAGTCGCTGCACCTCTCCTCCCGGTGACTGGACTGTGGTTGAGGTGGAGACCCATCACTGAGTTCAAATGGTAACTGTGTCAAATTCCAGTAACACCAGCAGTGGGCCATTTTAACACAGCTCATAGTTTGAATACATTGCTGATAAATTCATTACTTCTGGAGTATGGAGTGAATGAATAATAACGACAGTGCAGCGCCTTGAGAAACTTGGTAATACAGGCTTGTAAAGCGCAATACAAGTGTAAGGCATTATTATTATTATTATTACTTCTCTTTCATACATTTAAGTGACTATAGTTCACTCAGCAAAAGAAAACTATTGCTACTGTTTAACTGCTAATGTTGCACAATTTTTTTTTCCTGATGCAATCACAGCATAGTTTGAATGGCCGCAGTGAACATAGGCGACCTGTTAGAGATTATCACAGCATCAAAGCCGCCTGGGGTAAAGTTAATTGATTTTAGGCAGTTTCTCTAACGGTTCTATTCAAATATGCTTTTCACTCAGTGAGACTCACATCAATGCATGGTTATCACTTATTTATTATCTGTTTTCAAGTGACTGTTCTGCTCAAGTGACTTGCTTCACCAGGGACAAACTATGACACATTGCACTATTGTATATTTATTTATATTTACTCTTTAATGAGTATATATACAGGTAGGTGATGTTTTTTGTTTTTGTTTGGATATTAGTATAGTTAGTGGACTGCAATACATGTGTGTAGAGGTCCTTCGACTCAACCCCATTCCCCTCACCATTTAGTCTCAAAACGTAACTAACTTCACGATCAAGACTTCATAGAGGCGTCGCATCCAGGAGAAATGGGCGTGAGTGAGAATAAGGCCTTGCTTGTTCATTTTGGGCAGGGGGTGCTGGGGCATTGGTGGTGGGTGCATATGGGTGCACCACACGGCTTGACTTCACTGGCACATTCCAGAGCTGTAGCCTCATTTCCTGGGTCGGCCAAGACACTGGGGGAGTCTCTCCAGGGTGACCGATCACCGATGATGTGATTAGTGTCATGTGGGGGATTTTATAAATGATGTTAGATTTATGTTGTTTGTGTTTGAGTGTGTGTTTGCCAGTGAGAAAATAACTAATTGAGAGGACTCGACGGCAGCAAATATAGAAAAGGTACCACCAGTTGTAAAGAGCTCAGCTAGTACAACACTGACACCTACTGGTTTGAAATTATATATACATGGCTCACTGTACAACCTACCTACCGTAAAAAATAAAAAATAAACCTGCGGTCGGCAAGGTCATGATGTGGCTAAAAATGTTGTCAAGGAGGCTATAAATTGGCCGTTGCTGGGTTTTTTACTTTAGATTATTTAATGTATTCATTTAATGTAGCTAAACCTGTAGGCTATTGGGAATTTGGGGTTAGATCAGTTAGTGAATTCTTAACGATCTGTAAAATATATATATATATATTTAAAAAAAAAAATCCTCACTCAAAACTGAAATTCAGATACTGATTCTGTAGCATATGGGGCTAACAATATGAACGTCCTCTGCATAAAGAAATAAAACATCCAGGCTATGCTGCTTTGTGTATATTCTACATTTTGATACAAAACACTATTTACACATAAATAACTTATACTAAATTGTTTACAGGCCTATGACATTAAGACAAAAACAGCATGTTATTGGTATTTGTAAGAGCTGCTTCACAGCATCATCAAATATGCACCAACGCAAACCAGGCAACGTCTCGAGGAGCTCAAAGTTAGTTGAGAACTGTCCGAGGTGCTGAAACGACACTGGACGGGGGCGGCAGGCGTGAGGACCCGAGAGCGCGTGGCCAGGCTCAACCAAGAATCTTCGAGTAGCAATAAGGTCCATCATCTACTCCCTGTATTTCCTATTAACCTTTTGAACTATAGGCCAAGCAATACAGTATTTTACCAACGACATTTAAGAGAGGAAACCAGGAGATGCCACCGCTGTGTTCTTTGAAGACAAATCATTATTTCTTACTGTAAAATTGTGCCGTAATGTGAGAAGACAATGTCTATTGCCTGTGGGGTAGGTCTATGCACATATTTGAATAAACAAATGAGGGCGTGATATGGAGGAATTGGAGATGGTTCTGCATTTCCTGACCTGAGTAGGAGAGGCTTAATGCAAACAACTTTTATGACCACCTGATAAACACTGGTGAGTGCACCCAAAATAAAACACAGTCTGATGAAGGGCCATGACCCAAAACGTCATGCCGCTGAGAGCAATACAAAATTGGTGAGCTAGCTTTAATTTATCTTTCATTTTTTCCACTGCAACCAAAATAAAACCTTGTCATGTTTTGTTTTGCTTTCCTCGTGAGGCAACAAAAATAAACCCACTGAAAGACATATACCAATTTGAATTAATTTTGTTTTTGTTGTAGTACTTTGAGATTTTATGATGTGTGAATGCTATAATCCCTTCTTTTTTTTTTATTGACAAGTCAGAACAAACTTACAACTAAACAAAGATCTTTGATTTTTCCCCCAACAAATACCCATAAAAAACAGCAACAAAAAGAAAAAAAACATAAAAAGATGAGAATTGAAAATCCAGAAGAAAATTAGTTAATAATAATAATAATAATAATAAAAACAAATATGACAACCCATCTCCATGGTTAACCAATAGTCCTCCATCAGAAATGGGACCTGGCAGTCTTGCATAAAAAATAGAATTTACAATGGCACTTATAACTAGGGCTGCACAATATATCGCAAAAAAAAAAGAAAAGCCAAACGGAGCAACAGCATTGTATCACAATATTAAATGATCATAGCAATACATCGCCACATCGCTAAAGTCCTCATCGGACTGAGATCGACAAACTGATGTCAGGAAAAACACTGGATTTATAAATGTCTGCATTTTCTCTTTTAGTGACTTTTAGTCTTACTGTGGTGCTGATGTCTTGTTATTCAAGTCTTGTTTTGACACAATTCGGTGAAGAACAAGTCACCTACAATTTGCCCTTAATTAAAATGGAACATATCGTGTTGAAATGGTGAAACATTGCAATAACATCGTTATCACGACACTATCCAGTGGTATCGCAGGTTTCTTCAATATCATGCAGCCCTACTTAACACAATTACAACGTTTTTAAAGCTTTAGTATAGTTAATCATGGCGACCCATGTGGCATCAAATTGGGAAGGTTGGCCTCTTAAATCATATTTAATCTTTTCCAGGTCAAGAAAGAGCAAGAGATCTCTATACCAATGTGAGGCTTTAGGGGCATTTGTTGATTTCCACTCTTAATAGTATTTGTCTTCTAGCTATTAAAGTTGAGAAGGCAATAATATTCCTTTCATAGTTTGAGTATGACTTCCAATTAAGATTGAAAAAGGTTCCAAAATGGCTACATCTTCAGATGGTGTCAAGGTGACTTCTAAAGCTCTTGCCAGATGATTAAAAATGATAGCCCAGTAGTTTTTTAAGTGGGGACATGACCAAAACATGTGTGTCATAGTGGCAGGACACATATGACATCTGTTACATTCATCTTTGACATTAGAATACATTTTTGATAGTCTTGAGTTTGTAAAATAAATGTGGTGAACGGTCTTAAATTGTATTAAGTTAAGTTTGCAGCAAGAAGTGCTGCCATTTATCTGCCAAAGTGCCCTCTTCCAATCAACCTCATTCAGTTATTTTCCCAATTCTGCTTCCCACTGCTATTTGATTTTTTCCATGCATTCACTTTTAATGTTAGTTATAAGACAATAAATCTTAGAAAGAGCGCCTTTTTGCCTAAAGGATTATTCAAACTGTTTATCTACAATGGTGCAAGGGGAGATAAAAGGAAAGGACATAGTATTTGATTTAACAAAATTATGAATTTGAAAGAATCTAAAAAGATGATTTTATTGGAAGAGAGTACTTTTGAGATAGCTCATCAAACCTGGCAAAACATTAATGTAAAGGTCATTTAATTTTGCCATTCTTTCAAATTGTCGATTTTATGTGTTTATGTGTCAACTAACCCACTTTAGTAAATAAAGAATGAATACATTGTAATTGTTGGTGTAAATAGTTGCGTAACAAAAATATATAAATATCAACACAATATATTATGTGTATTCTTGAGTCCCATGAATGTCCATTAACATGCACTGTTACAACCAAACAAACAAATACAATACTAAGAAACAAAGATCCCAAATACAAAGACAGACTAAAACTGCAGACTTAGACTACACAATCATCTCCCTTATCTTCTTCTCAGGATAGTTCAGGAAGTGTTATTTTTTATACAGGCAACATAGTGTTTGTGTGGAAGGATTGCAGTTACACCATTTTCTAAACCCTAACCCAAACACTAATATTGCTGCCTTTCCACTCATTTGAATTATGTTCCCATGTTGTGACATTACTCACATTCCCTCTATTGTAAATCAAAAGAAAAACAAAGAACCCTAGTCTCTGACTGATTTTACCATGTCTTTTCATCCATACTTTATGCATTTCAAATTGTTTTTGAAGAAGTGCAGTTGGTATTTGAACGTTGTGTCGTTAGTGCCAGGCCTCCGGTACTTGTTATACAGGTTGGAATTTTTCTTACGTTGGTGCCCTATGGACACATAACCACAGGATGCCACCATCATGGAACCCAGTCCATCCATAAACCACTCTAGCATGAACAGATAAAGGGTTATTTTTATATAGGATATTGGTGAAGGACATATATTTGGTTTAAGTATATTTGATATACTTTATATGTTTTTTGCTCACCTGAGTGTGCTACTCTCTGTAGAAGGGGGTCAAATCTGGATTTCAGGATAGCGTCGGTACGGGCCAGAAAGAAATTGATCACTCCATTGACCAGAAAGCACTGTGGGTAACCAGGAAGGGCATTGAACCTTCCTTTAGACTTTCTGTATAGACAGCCTCCTTCTGTCTCCTCGCCCTCGTCATACACGAGTGAAAAGTAATTATGGTTTCTTTGCACTGAACCCCCAACCTAAAACAAAGGAAACTTTGATATGAGACTTTAATACAGTACAGATAATAGTTTTGACATACAACACCATATTAGTTCAAAGTAAAGACCTACCACATCAAGTTCAGGATGGGCCTCCATGACTTCTAAAAACGTCTCTATCTTTGTGTCTTCAGTGAACACAAAGTCGTCATTCACCGACAGAAAATACTTGGTTGTGACTTGAGAAACTGCCAAGTTTCTGCCTGCAAACCATCCCTGATGAAATATTACGAAATCTGACGTTGATACAAGGGTTTACAGTAGCTACGTTTACATGGTCCGAAAAATCAGATAACTGGAGAAATCAGATAACTCAATAATCAGATCTGATGCGTTTACATTCTCTTCAGAAATCGGAGAATCCGAAACTTCGGGTTCTACATGAGCCCGGGCAGATTTGGATTTTTAGAGCAACTGAATTGAATCTATCCTCTCTTGAATCTGCAGATCCAGGTGGAGAATGATTGTACCCCCAATTTCTGTCCATGTGGCAGCAGCTTCTTGCGCTTAGTAACTGAGTGGATACAGCACAAAAAGTAAACACTGGACATGTGCCGTTTACAAGCATAGATTACAAATATAGCCGCAAAGCGGCGATTATCAGCCCTCGCCGACTGCCCTGCCCAAAGCAAGGGGGCGCTTCACGCCCTTTTGTCTCCCTCAATCTAAAATTACGGTATTGCTACTGCCTATTTTTATTTCGGGGTGGGCGCTTATAAGCCTTTGGCTTCAGCCCACTCCCTTAACCTGCTCAAACAAATAAATAAACTAAACTAAACTAAACCTTTATGTCTGTTTTTAACTTTTTTCCCTAGGGTCTTAGTTTTAGGATTTTTGGAATGCGCTAATGCGCACTCCGCGCTCAATTTTGACATTATAGAGAGAAAAATTATTATGAATTTGTATCACACTATAGCTGCAAACTGAAGCATATTTTTACATTTTACTTAGGGTTGCGGCTGTGCCGCAGAAAATCCACAAAGGTTATCCAAGTACTCATTTCTCGCTGAATTATGGAGTTTAACATTTTTCCATCAGAATAAAATGGGACGTTCTGGTCATCGCTACAGCAACACCGTGAAAAATATGGCCTGGGTGTGATTGACTCTTCTGATCGTAACGACCAAATAGAATTTTGTGCCAAATTATTTTAATTTTCGTAAAAGTAAAATGTGTACTCTCCATATAATTCCTATAGGGGGCTCTCAGTCGCCCATTGACTTTTATGGCCTCTGTACAATTACAATGTTGATTTTTGCATTATATTTCTACCAGTGGAATTCTTTTATTATTACAATTATAATGTTCACACGCTCCCGCACCAGACATCGCACCATCAGCCACATAACAACGATCAGATTCAACAAACTTATTCCCATGACAACGGGCATTGACCTGTCAAAGCACCGACACGCGCGCACGTACTCACTTCCCCGATGTTACGCGGTGCATGGTCACTCCTCTCCCTCGTGGTTAAATACAGTGAGGCGGATATGCAAAGCGAGGAGAAATGACCTTAATTGGCTCATGAAGAGCAAAGTTTTACTGCAACAGGAAGGAAAAGACGAGAAAGAAAGAGCTGTTTCACCTGCACTCAGAGCGGCTTTTCATACCGGCGTAACAAGAAATTACAGAAATGATGGTAGCCATTTGAGTTAAAAATGCATCAACCACGGTATTGCAAACATTTTTGAAGACTGCCTTGATGTTAATCATGTTTAGCACAGATTTGTCACACATCTCCCACCGGTATATTAGCCGTTAACGTTAACGACTACTGATTATTAGAGGTCGACTTTATTGTCAAGATAGTCAAAGTCGAGTCGACTAGTCGTGTGATGACGTCATCATATTAACAGCAGAGGAATAATGCCTCATTTACAACAAATACAAATTATGTTATGTTTATGTTATCTAAATCCGTCATGTAGTAATGTAGGCTCACATGTAAGCAGGTTTTGGTTTTACAGCTTATTTTCTGGGTTAATATACAATATAGTGGCTTATTTCCATTTTCTAGGTTTTATCTTAATTTTTAGATAATGCTCAGTTTTCCTGCGCCTCCAGAATACCGCGGTGAAGTTGGTTTCACGTTGGACTTTGGATATTCGTACGAAGGAGCACCAACAGATCGTTCGAATTTAGGGACCGTCTATGAATTACTCTCTTTGTAAAAAGGTGTTGGTTTAAAAAAATGTGTTTAGGTGTGAATCAATAATATGATACAAAAAACAATTTTAATGAAAGGCGATAGACTAAATGTAATCTGTAGGTTCATTTTCTACCACATTTAATCTTTTATTGTATTTTATACCTACTTTTGAATGTTTTCAAAAAATTTTCAATAAGCCTATACTTGGAATCATGTGAACCAGCAACCTCAATAATATTTACAAAAAAATACTCCTAGTCCGCCACATGTTTTTGTTTTCCTATTTTCAGGTTTTGAAACTTTTGAAAATCATTATCCGGGAAAATCACCAAAAATACAAGATTTTTTTCAATAAGTTTATGGTCATGTGACCCAGTGACCCCAAACCACTTTACAAAATAAGTACTCGCTCTGGGCTATGGGGCTCAGGCCATGAAATTCTGCTTAAAAATACATGGAGGCGAATATCCAACGTCCAACGTGAAACCAAGTTAACTGTAGATCCGCACCATAGACATATTATTAATAGACCGTCAATACTCACTCCTCCCCGTTTACCACAATGACCATGTTCGAGGGGGAATAATAAGGGTATAAGGGCAGGATCTTCACTGTAGACTCGGCCCTTGCGTGACGTGTAGCTCGCGCAGCTCCAATGCTAACAGTCCGACCCCCGTTAAGTAGGAGATTTCTAAAATTTATCCTACCATAACCAGCCCGGTGCCTCTGATTGTGTCTAACCCAACGTAATCACAGGAGGAATATCTAGCTGTAGACAGTTCCAAAAAATTAGGCACCGGGCATTAAAGTTGCTTTTAACGTGTCTAAAGTGCAATGCATTCCAATGGGGGACTAGCGGCTATGGCGGTACTACAGCAATGGCGGTCTCCAGTGTGGTCGTCAAAAGCAGAGCAGCCAGCGGCCATTGATCCACACTTCTCCTCTCTCTCCTCCTCCTGGCCTCATCTGGCCTCTCATATTCCTTTAAATCCAAGGTCTGAAGTAAACAAGCTTTCGGTCCCGGAGTGTTAGATCATAGTTGATTCCACGTGAGTAAGTCTGTGAGAGAGGAACGTTTAAATCCATGTGCGCAATGGGCCGTGGTGCGTGCTGACCGGTGGAGACCCCCTCTACCAATTTCAGCTGTGCGCAAGTGATTACGCGGGTGAAACTCTAGAGCACAAAGTGAACGCTAACCAGTGTTCCGGTTCTCGCCGTGACCATGTGATATTGACATTTTGCGCGAGCTCTGCACATGGATCTTTCATAAAAGGCTCAGTTATCGTAGCCAGCTGTGCGCTATCGAAGTCGACAGGAAAGGAAAGGATTGCTATGAAAGTTGTGTGTGATGTATGATACTGTACTGACTTGAGTTAAAAGGTAATAAAGGCTTCAGTCTTACCATATGAGTGCTTTGGCGTATTTTACACTTCACGCAAAGAATAATAATTAAAAGAATAATCACTCTTCCAACCAGTCTCCAACTCACTCCACTTGTTTGAAAAAGGTGTGGTTTAGTATATTCTGTATAATACGCCATGCCATTCCAACGGCCATGTCAAAATGTGACAATCACCAATTGACATGCGTTGCGTTCACGTTCTAGGATTGACCACACCGGCAAAAACAACTAGCCGGCGCCGCTGGCCATGGCTGCTGGTTGGTAACTACTAGGTAGGTGTAATGCTGTTTATTGTCCCACCAAAACACAGAAAAGGGGTTCCGCTTTGACGGTTAATTAATGTTGAAACCAGGCAGAGACAGGGAGAGAGAAAGAGATAACCACACGACTAGTCGAATCGTCTAAAATCGTCGGTCAGTGCGGTCGGCAAGGCCCAATAATCCCCGCTTTGCGGCTATATTGTTTTCATTATTATTATTATCATCATCATTAATCATCATAATCATTATTAATAATCATAATAATAATAAAAACAAACATCACATTTTAATGTTGCTACACCCCAAGTGACTGCAGTAGTGCATGCTACATAAACTTTCTTTATCTATAAATATATATGTATATCTATATATGAATATATACTGTAGTTCAACCTCAAGTCATAAGCACTTTAAGAAATACTCTAACCTTTTCTTTTACATTGATTGTAGACAACAAAGCTTGAAGCTTAAATGTTTTACAGAAAAAGGCTTTGCAGAGTGAGTGAATGCAGATGTTACCTGAGCTGGTGGCATGAAATATTGTTGAATGTTCTCTCCAGTTATCTTTTCTGGTTCAAAGCTGTCATCGGCAATGATCACCGTCATTTTTGGGTAAAAGCTGCGGATGCTGCTCACTAAGACTTTGAGGTTATTGTAGCGCAGAAAGGTCTTAATGGTGATGGTGACTTGAGAATTAATGTCTAAGAGACAAGGAAGCAATCACGCATCAAACTGCTTAGTATTCACCTCAGAACTGCTACATAAAAACATATGGACCCATCACTGGGGAAACTGTTGAAAATGCAGAAGAATGGTTGTTGTCGTGTTCATAAGCATAGGCTTTGTTTTTTCAGCCTCTACTACAACTAGGGGAGACCGGGTATGGTTGTAACACTTTTTGCTTCAGCACCTGTAACTCACTGAGCTCGAGTTCTCAAACTTTTATTCAAAGTACCCACATTTGTTTACTACAAATGGCACCAAGTCAAACCTCTGCAAGAATATCACAGACCTCATGAGGAGATGTGAAATACATGGTGTTCCTGTGTTACAATCTACCCCACTACCGGGGTAGGTTTTAACACACCTGAGTTGTAACAGTTAGACAAAATAAATAAAAACAGAGGCCACGTCATGTGATATGCTTCAGAAAGAGGTTTATTTCAATAAAAGATCAATCCAGAACAATGTCTCTCTCTCTCTGACCTGTGATATGCTTAACCTCAGGTGGAGTCAGTCCATAATACAGGTTTGCTGTCTGAGTCAAATAATCAGCCAACACTTCCTCCTGCACCTCAGAGAAAACTTTGTTGATGCTTCAGTAACCTACACTGGGATGATCACTGGACTCCGGTATCTCAGCTTCTGCAGTGTTTTGCAGTATCTGCTCAGTGTTACACGGAAAATCCCATGTGCTTTCGCAACTGATCTGATATATCCCCTCCTTTGAGACCACATCAGATGCTTTTTTTTTACAACATTAGCTGGCACAAATCAGTCTTTCTTTTCCACTGTCTCGGCATTCTGTAAAAGTATTAAAATCAAGTAAGTGTTATTAACTGTATCCCCTGTCAGCCATTGTTTAGCGAGATCTATTAGCATAATGGTTTGAAATTAGCAGGAGAAATGTGCATCGGTGGCAAGGCCCCGGGGGTGGATGAGATTCGTCCCGAGTACCTTAAGTCTCTGGATGTTGTAGGGCTGTCTTGGCTGACACGTCTCTGCAACATCGCGTGGCGGTTGGGGACAGTGCCTCTGGATTGGCAGACCGGGGTGGTGGTCCCTCTCTTTAAGAAGGGGGATTGGAGGGTGTGCTCCAATTACAGAGGGATCACACTTCTCAGCCTCCCCGGTAAGGTCTACTCCAGGGTGCTGGAGAGGAGGATCCGGCCGATAGTCGAACCTCAGATTCAGGAGGAACAATGCGGTTTTCGTCCCGGTCGTGGCACACTGGACCAGCTCTATATCCTACATCGGGTGCTCGAGGGTTCGTGGGAGTTCGCCCAACCAGTCCACATGTGCTTTGTGGATCTGGAGAAAGCGTTCGACCGTGTCCCTCGTGGTGCCCTGTGGGGGATGCTCCGGGAGTATGGGGTCCGGGGTCCTCTGCTAAGGGCTGTCCGTTCCCTGTATGACCGCAGCAGGAGCTTGGTTCGCATTGCTGGCAGTAAGTCAGACTTGTTTCCGGTGCGTGTTGGTCTCCGCCAGGGCTGCCCTATGTCACCGGTTCTGTTCATTACCTTTATGGACAGAATTTCTAGGCGCAGCCAGGGGCCGGAGGGTGTCCGGTTTGGGAACCTCAGGATCTCATCTCTGCTGTTTGCAGACGATGTTGTTCTGTTGGCTTCATCAAATCAGGACCTTCAGCGCGCACTGGGGCGGTTTGCAGCCGAGTGTGAAGCGGCCGGGATGAGGATCAGCACCTCCAAATCTGAGGCCATGGTTCTCCACCGGAAAAAGGTGGCTTCCCCGCTTCAGGTCGGTGGAGAGTCCTTACCTCAAGTGGAGGAGTTCAAGTATCTCTGGGTCGTGTTCACGAGTGAGGGACGGATGGAGCGTGAGATCGATAGACGGATCGGTGCGGCGTCAGCAGTGATGCGGTCGCTGTATCGGGCTGTTGTGGTGAAGAGGGAGCTGAGTCAGGGGGCAAAGCTCTCGATTTACCGATCGATCTACGTTCCCACCCTCACCTATGGTCATGAGATCTGGGTAATGACTGAAAGGACAAGATCGCGGATACAAGCGGCCGAAATGAGTTTCCTTCGCAGGGTGGCTGGGCGCACCCTCCGAGATCGGGTGAGGAGCTCAGTTACCCGGGAGGAGCTCGGGGTAGAGTCGCTGCTCCTTCACGTCGAAAGGAGCCAGCTGAGGTGGCTAGGGCATCTGTTCCGGATGCCTCCTGGTCGCCTCCCTCGAGAGGTGTTCCAGGCATGTCCTATTGGGAGGAGGCCTCGTGGAAGGCCCAGGACACGCTGGTGGGACTATGTCTCCGAGCTGGCCTGGTGTCGCCTCGGGGTCCCCCAGAACAGCTGGAGGAGGTGTGCGTGGATCGGGAAGTCTGGGCATCCCTGCTGAGAGTACTGCCTCCGCGACCCGGCCCCGGATAAAGCGGAAGAAAATGGATGGATGGATGGATGGATGGAAATGTGCATCACATTTTGCCTGAGAAACTACAATTTAATCTAATGTAAGTCATATGGTTTTATGTGCAATAGTATAAGCACTAAACAAAATATAGTCTTGGTCAAAAAGTGTACTTTCTTACCTCAAAATAATTTTTTTCTCAATAGAATCTGCATGCACCTGTTTACAACCTTGACAATCACCATGTGGGATCAGGGAGGTAGTGGGTAAACACTGATATGATCATTTGATTCCTATCTTATCCCTGAATGGTAGAATTGGTGGTGTTACAACTCTCCCCATGTTACAACCATACCCGTAGTCGTATCTGCTGGTATAATACTAACCAGCCATAATACTTATAACACTTATTACGCTGTTAAGCACCATAACCTTATTATTTCAATTACTGCAGCTGGACAAAGTCCACTAAAACACAGCTGGACATTTTCTAACTTAGATGGCCAACTTCTACGAAATGATCCAATATTGTTGTATTTAAAAATGTTAAGTGGGCAGAGATGCACTCCAGTTCGTGCACTGATGTTATTATATGTACAGAAAAAAAACATTAAGCAATCAGTGTGGTAAGTCATATGTGACCTTAATACAGTACAGAAGTGAGAGTTGAGTTTTAGAGCTGAATTGTCACTGATAGCAAAGAGGATGTGGTAACAGACTAAACTTACCATTTCCCATGTTAAACATGACGGGCATCTGAGGCTGTCTGATGACAATGGGAAACACGGCTTCATGATTCTCAAAGTAGAAAGAGACTAAAACATAGTGATTAATAAAACATGATCCTGCACGCTCAACTCAGATGGGTGTGTTTTTGGGGCATACCGAGATCTGCCATGTGAACATGGTAGCTGGTGCTTGTGTAGGATATTGTAGCCAGGACAGCATTAAGACTCTCCAGGCTGCTGGATGTCAGTGTGAGCTCGGCCTCTCCACCTGTATTTGAAATGACATGGACAAGATGAATGAATGGCAGCTGAAACACTTAAAAATAGAGTGTTTGTATAAGCGTTTATGATATTTTCGATTTGAAAAGGAAAATGCAAAATCGAGAATTGCGTTTTTTTTTTTACATATTCTGTGCTGTTGCAATATGAAAAAATAATACTTTTTTTAAAATCTCCCTGTATCAGAGAAGTATTTCATAATCGACTATGCTAAATTGTGGAAAACAGCACAAAAAAAAGTTGAATACATCAAAGTGTTTTGGCTCCGAGAATATCCTGACAGGCTGTGGCTGTGTGTGAGCCTTAAAAGCAGCAGAGTGGTAGCCTGGGAACCAGACTCACTGCTGTGGCATGGAGTGAGTCTGATCACCGTAGCGTCAATTCCATTTCTCACAGCGGTACATACGCAGGCAAACAGGAAGCGAAGTAAACCAATCAGTGAAGGGCGGGCGTCTGCCGTTGATGCGGTGTTATCAGCGGTTTTGCGTTAATATTGGTGCAGGATAATGAATCAGGTATAACTCACCTACTGTCGATCTATTTTTGATCATTTACCGTCGATTGGAGACACGCTCTTTCTCTCTCTCGTGCGCCTTGTCTCTCGTGCTATGTCAACCACCATGGCTTTCCTCTGCTCTTTGTCCACCACCACTCAATGTCCGGTTGGTTCGCCATTACCATTCTGTCCGTCTTTTTTTAATTTTTTTTATTATATATATATATACATCCAAGATCCACAAGTACATCAAGGACAAGGCTCCAACAGATGACGTGCTCAGTGAATGTCTCAGACAATGGGGAACAGAAGATGAGGTGCTGGAGGTCCCGTCATGGGAGGACAAGCCCCTACACGGCATGTACCACCGAAACATAACTGAAGTGGCAGATATCAAGAAATCCTACCAATGGCTGGACAGAGCTGGCCTGAAGGACAGCACAGAGGTACTCATCATGGCTGCACAGGAGCAGGCCTTGAGCACCAGAGCAATAGAGGCCCAGATCTATCACACCAGACAAGACCCCAGGTGTAGACTGTGCAAAGAGGCCAATGAGACAATCCAGCACATAACTGCAGGGTGTAAGATGCTGGCAGGCAAAGCTTACATGGAGCGCCATAACCAAGTGGCTGGCATAGTGTACAGGAACATATGTGCAGAGTATGGCCTGGAAACCCCAAGGTCAAAGTGGGAAACACCTCCAAAGGTGGTAGAGAATGACCGAGCCAAGATCCTGTGGGACTTCCAGATACAGACGGACAGAATGGTAATGGCGAACCAACCGGACATTGTGGTGGTGGACAAAGAGCAGAGGAAAGCCGTGGTGGTTGACATAGCAATACCAAGCGACTTCAACATCAGGAAAAAGGAACACGAGAAACTAGAGAAATACCAGGGGCTCAGAGAAGAGCTAGAGAAGGCTTGGAGAGTGAAGGCATCAGTGGTGCCCGTGGTCGTTGGGGCACTCGGGGCAGTGACCCCCAAACTGGAGGAGTGGCTCCAGCAGATCCCAGGAAATACATCAGACATCTCGATCCAGAAAAGTGCAGTTCTAGGAACAGCAAAGATACTGCGCAGAACCCTCAAGCTCCCAGGCCTCTGGTAGAGGACCCGAGCTTGGAGGAAAAAGAGACCGCCCGCGGAGGTGGTGGAAGAGGTTTTTTGTTTTTTTATATATATGTATATATATATATATATATATATCCGTAATCGTAGATATATAAATATTATATAAATATTATCAGCGGTTTTGCGTTAATATTGGTGCAGGATAATGAATCAGGTATAACTCACCTACTGTCGATCTATTTTGATCATTTACCGTCGATTGGAGACACGCTCTTTCTCTCTCGTGCGCCTTTTCCAGATTATTGAGGGGAGTTCCGCGTTCAGTGAGTGATGCGCCTCATGAACAACACGTGGCGCAAATAAACAGACCTGATTGCACGGGATTGTTTTGATTTTTCTGATGCCGCCACTGGGGGATGGGGTTCCAGACTGATCCCCCTCTTTATAAAAAATATATAGAGGGGAATCATTCTGGTCTCACCAGGCTAGCAGAGAGGCACTGTGTCGTTACAGACAGGCAGACCACAGATGCATAAAGTGTGTCAAAGCATGGGCTGGTAGGGTGTACTGTATATACATACATACAGGTGCTAGTCATATAATTAGAATATCATGAACAACTGCATTCACTTCTGTTATTCCACTTAAACTGTGAAACTAATATATGATAGACACACTGAGACAAAATTTAGTTCATGCCAAAGACAAAACTCTGAGCCACAAACAAAGCAATGTGGTTTATTCTATTCGATGCAAAGAAGAAGAATGCAAAGAACATTATATTGGAGAAACGAAACAAGTTCTACAGAAGAGACTTTATCAACACCGAAGAGAAAGCACAAGCAAGCGGCCCCTAGTCGGCGGTGCACCTCCACCTCAAAGCCTCCAACCACTCCTTTGAGGACGGGGAAGTCAAAATTTTAGCTAAAGAAGAACGTTGGTTTGAACGAGGAGTAAAAGAAGCTATTTTTGTCAAGAAAGAAAATCCCTCCATGAACCGGAATGGTGGGCTCAGATTTAATCTTTCTTCCCTTTACTCCAATCTCCTTCGGGAAAAACCGACAGGACAGGTCCAAGGAGACGGCACCTCAGCCAACAAAAGAACAATAGGCAGGTAATTAGCCGTGAATAGGATAGATAATTGGCAGTGATCATCTATGAATAGGACAGGACTGATCGATACTGGGGTGAGCAGGTCATTAGAGACGCTCTACTTCAAAGGTGTTTACCCACAGGTGAGAGTAGCTGTGATTAGAGGGCAGGAGCCGGGCCTTCCCCAACAGTTTCTTGTGTTCCTTTTTCCTGATGTTGAAGTTGCTAGGTATTGCTATGTCAACCACCATGGCTTTCCTCTGCTCTTTGTCCACCACCACTCAATGTCCGGTTGGTTCGCCATTACAATTCTGTCCGTCTTTTTTTAAATTTTATTATATACATTTATATATATATATATATATATATATATATATATATATATATATATATATATATCCGTAATCATAGATATATAAATATTATATAAATATTTTTATTTTTTAATTTTTTTAACTAGATACTATTACAATATATGCTCTCACATCACAATTTTCACCTATATATTTCTGGCCAAAACTTGTAAAGTGCCATATCCAAACCCGCAATAACCCAAACCTGTGACATAAAGATAAGAGCTTTTGTGCTATGTCACCAAAGATATGTTTAATGATATTGTCCTTGCCAAATAAAAAGGTTAATGTGTGTCTTTCATTAAGAAGAGTATATGATTGAGTGAAAACCAGGAGCTTACCAGTCACTGTAACTTTTCTGTGGGAGTCGTCTGAGCTGAGGATGCCTTTGCTCACTTTAAGGGTCACCTACACAGTTAACCAAAAACATGTAAAAGTTTCAAAAGGATTTTGTAATTTAGATTGTGATCACCACAAATCCCAAGCTTATTCAAGACTAGGTTGACTTAAGAGTTCAGATGTATCTCTGTCAGATGTAGATTACGATAATCAGTAATGGCTAATGACAGTATAGACCTAAACAAGTTTATCATCAAAATCATTTTCTGCAGTCAACTGAGTTTTTAACTGAAGGCAGTTTGTCTCTCGTCCGAAAGGATTCCTCTGTTCCTCTTGTAGCTGCTCAGTTCTTCTGCGTACAGAGCCAAACCTGTACCAAGATAAACTCATTTTATTGCTGTCAGAAAAAAATAATCACATTTGCATTCTTTTAGGTCTATGCAAAATGTGGCATAAGAATGTGGATGACACATTACACATTACCGTGGTAATGTACCTGGAATAAGGCTGCTCCTCAGGGGCACAACAGTGACTCCTTGAATGGGATACTGCAGAGGAGAGTTTGGCAGAGCAAGCAGCAGTTTGGACAATTCAGTCTTTGTCCTGTGGGAAATAGATTATTGTTACTTTTTAATCATTTATCAAAGGCAGGTGCAGCTACACTGTATCCAAATTATTATGCAAATTGTGTTTGAGTGTCATAAAAGTAAAAAGAAAAAAGAAAGATACTCAATGAAACTCATGAATGGCATTGTGTCTCAGGGCTCTTTGAATCACCGATATCACTCTCAAACACCTGTGATAGTTAGTATGCAAGCTGAGCCCAGTTAATGAAAAACTATTGAAAAAGGACGTTCCACACCATTAAGCAGACCACCATTTTCAAGCAATATGGCAAAGAAAAAGGATCTCTCTGCTGCTGAAAAGCGTGAAATAGTTGAATGCTTTGAAAACCCTCGATATTTCACGAAGGATTCAGTGTGATCATCGTACTGTTGGGAGATTTATGGCTGATTCAGAGCACACACAGGTTTGTGCAGATACAGGCACAATGAGGACGGTTTCTGCCAGACAAATATAGTGGGTTGCATCATAAGTATCCCCCCTTTAACTTTTCAACATGTTGCCACGCTATGGACCATAAACATAAATATATATTAATTACATTTTATGTGAAACACACACACTAAGTGACACACAATCGTGAAGTGAAATGAAATTTATACATGATTTTGATTTGTTTGTTTGATTTTGTTTTGGGTTTTTTTTTAAATAAAAAACTGAAAAGTGGGATGTGCATAAGTACCGGCCTCCCTTTCCTTTTAGTGCAACCAATTGCCTTCAGAAGCCACATGGAGGCCACATGGTGGCTTCTGGCAAACAGGACTTCGTATGTTTTTTTCTTTTTTTTTTTTAATGGCTTGTTCTTGCCACTCTTCCATAAGGCCAGATTTGTGCAGTGTACGATAAATAGATGTCCTGTGTACAGTTTCCCCCACCTGAGCTGTAGCTCTCTGCAGTTCATCCAGGGTCATCATAGGCTTCTTAGTAACAGCTCTGGTCAGTGCTGTCCTTGTTCGGTCAGTAAGTTTAGGAGGACGGCCGGGTCTTTGGAGGTTTGCAGTGATGCCACACTCTTTCTATTCCTGGATGGTGTATTTAACTGTACTTTGAGAGATGTTCAAAGCTTTGGAAATCTTTTTA
Source organism: Neogobius melanostomus (assembly GCA_007210695.1). Taxonomy (NCBI): domain Eukaryota; kingdom Metazoa; phylum Chordata; class Actinopteri; order Gobiiformes; family Gobiidae; genus Neogobius; species Neogobius melanostomus. The sequence continues at coordinate 1,125,440 of VHKM01000493.1, forward strand.
TAACCTAACCCAGCTTTATACTTCTCAATAACTTTATCTCGGACCGGTCTGGTGTGTTATTGGACTTCATGATGCTGTCTGCTCCCAATAGTCTCTTAACAGACCTCTGAGACCATCACAGAGCAGCTGTATTCGAAGTGAGATTAGATTACACACTAGGGATGGGCGGATTGATACCAAAATATCGATATTTCAATCCTGGTGGCTCTTTTTAAAGTATCGATGCACAAGCTCAAATATCGATACTTTCATTTAAATTAATATTTATGTATTTTCTGATATAATACTATATTTTTGAGCGCATAAAACAGCTTTTCCTCCTTCTGCCTTCTGCCCTTCAGCAGCACCGGCGTATGCCCCGCCCTCTTTTCCCCTCCCCATGCTCTCTCCGTCCACAGTAAACAGAACAAGCAATGGCCCGGTGTTCCGGTTCTCGCCGTGACCCTGTCACGATGTGATATTTACATTTTGCGCGAGCTCGGCACATGGATATTTCATAAAATATCGTAGCTAGCTCTGCGCCACCATGGCCAATTAGCTGTTGTGGACCTGCTGTCTCCCCCTGAAGTCGACAGGAACAGGAAAGGATTGCTACGAAAATTGTGTGTGATGTTCATGATAACTGTACTGTACTGACATTGAGATAAAAGCTTTATAAAGGTTTCCGTCTTACCATATGAGTGCGTTGGCGTCTTTTACACTACACGCAATGAATAATAATTAAAAGAATATTCACTCTCAACCAGTCTCGAACTCACTCCACGTGTTTGAAAAAGGTGTGCTTCAGGACACCTGCGCTAACCCCTACACTATAGCACCACAGCAAGTGTTGTCTCAATGCTTGTATTTATCAGATATTCTGTACCCATTGTAATGTTCTCTGTTGCATTAATAATGACAACCTTGTTGAGTTTTTATGTTGCCTTTTTATTGTCATCCACTGTCCCCATGTCGTTCTGTATTATTATCATCACAACAACAATACCCAGCATGCATAGCCACTCCCGCCTGGACTACGGTAAGTGATGAGGGTCAAAAGCATGTTCGCTTTAGTAATACAACATCTCCCTTTTTTTTTTTCTTTTTTTTTTTTTTTACAACGCACACGAATAGTGCAAATAATACTACTCAATGTAGGAAAACTTAGCAAAAAAAATACTCATGCAGTAAACAGCAGGACGATATGTAACATACCACATAGTGTAATAACAAAACACCTATTTTTTTTTTTTTTTTTTTTTTTTTTTTTTTTATAGCTTATAAACACCATAACCTATAGTTTTATAACAATGGGCAACCTGAGGGCAGCGATCCGCCTACACCCTTTACAAATCACAGATCAAGAATACTTCTGGGTTTTATGACGCGACCTGATCGAGTAGTTGTCAGCAAGTTCTCGTTGGTGTGTGGTGTGTTAGTCTCTTTTACAGTTGGCTCCGATTGGAACTGTTGTGGAGTTGTAGGTTGATCACATGTTGGTTCAGCAACTGGTGGTTGAATCTGGTTGCTTGACAAGTGTCGGCGATTGCGGCGGAGTGTCTGACCTTCACCAGTGCGGATGATGTATGAGCGTTCCGTATCGGCTGGTTGGAGGATGACAGCTGGTTTCCACATGCCGGTCTCTTGTTGGTACCTGATGTGGTCTCCTTGTTGTAGTGTAGATAGCGGCTTGGCACTGCGGTCATAGAACAGCTTTTGCGTTGCTTGTTTCTTTTTCCTTGTTGCCTGTACTGCTTTCCAGCCAGTAACACAGGATCTTAATTGTTGAGTTGTGACTGGGAGTACAGAGCGTAGACGTCGGCTCATGAGAAGCTGTGCTGGTGACTTGAATCCGTCAACAGGTGTGTTCCGGTGCTCTAAGATGGACAAGTATGGATCAGTTTTCTGAGCGCGAGCTTTGTCCAGTATTGTCTTGGCAGTTCTGACAGTTCTCTCTGCGAGTCCGTTGCTCTGCGGATAATGGGGGCTTGATGTGACATGCTCAAAGTCCCATGAAGTAGCGAATGCTTTAAAATCTTGTGAGCTGTACTGTGGGCCATTATCAGAGATAAGCTTTTCAGGAACACCATGCCGAGCAAACACAGCTTTCATTTTGTTGATGATGGAGCCTGAAGTGGTGGAATGAAGCCTATCCAGCTCGAAGTAGCGGCTGTAATAGTCCACAACAACCATGTACTCTTCTCCCTTCCAAGTGAAAAGGTCTGAGGCGACAATTTGCCAGGGCCTTTCTGGAATCTGATGAGATATGAGAGGTTCCTTGGTGTTTGAAGAACGCCTTTCCTGGCATATGGAGCACTTTTCGACTGTGGTGGCGATGTCTTTACCCATTCCAGGCCAGAAAAGGGCGTCCCTGGCTCTTTGTTTGCTCCTCTCAATTCCCATGTGTCCAGTATGGATCTTTTCCAACATGTTTTGTCTGAGGGCTGAAGGTACGATGATTTTATCACTCTTGAACAGGATTCCTTCATAGTGTGAGATCTCATCTCTGAAGTTCCAAAAGTCAAGAAGTGTTGCTGGACATTTGTTTCGGTCCTCAGGCCAGCCTGACAATACAGTTTGTGTCAGCACTTTGAGCTGTGAGTCATTTTCAGTTGCTGCACGTATTTCGATGAGTTTATTGTCACTGACAGGCAAGCTTTTTATCACTGAGTGGACCTGTTCGTCCATTCCTTCACTGGGTGTGTGATCATAGTCTTGTAGTGGCTTACGGGACAGCGTGTCGGCCACAGGAATGTCTTTGCCGGGACGGTGCAGGATGTCGATGTCATATCTTTGTAGCTGCAGAAGCATACGCTGAAGGCGAGCAGGTGCACAAGAGATGGGTTTCTTCAGTATTGACTCGAGGGGCTTATGGTCAGACTCAACAACAATATTTCTGCCATAAACGTAGGTGTGAAACCTCTTGCACCCAAAAAGCACTGCAAATAGCTCCTTTTCAATCTGTGCATAATTAACCTCAGTCGGGGTGAGTGACTTGGAGGCATATGCTATCGGTCGGCCTTCCTGCAGTAACACAGCTCCTAGACCGTGTTTTGACGCGTCCACCTGCAAGCGCACTGTCTTTGTAGTATCGAAGTAACTCAGTACTGGGCCTGGTTCCCTGGTAATGAGTTCTTTCATTTGTTGGAACGCCTTGTCGTGGTTTTGGTCCCAAACAAATTCAATGTCCTGTTTCAGTAGTTGGCGCAGTGGGGCATTGACTTCGGACAGGCCTGGAGCAAACCTGGACAGGTAGTTTGCCATGCCTAGGACAGTTTCAAGCTCGTTTTTGTTTTCAGGTGGGGGCATGTCTTTGATTGCTTGCACTTTCTTTGGATCAGGCTGGATGCCGTCACGTGTCAGTTTGTGTCCAAAGTAGCTCACCTCTGTTGCGCATACGACACTTTTCTCTGGGTTCAGACGCACACCGCGCTCCCTCGTACGTTCCAGCATAGCTCGGAGGTTGGCGTCGTGCTCTTCTCTGGTCCTGCCAAACACCAAAATGTCATCAACAATAGCCGCAACACCATTTAGACCACTATATGTCTCGTCTATTTTCCTCTGGAAAATGTCTTGAGCGGATACGATTCCAAAGGGCAGACGGAGAAAGCGGTATCTGCCGAAAATGGTGTTGAATGTTGTGAGCAGGGATGACTCATGCGTTAGTTTGATGTTCCAGTAGCCTGAACGTGCGTCCATCACGCTGAAGTATTGTGCTCCAGCCAGCTTTGGGGTAACGTCATCCAATGTAGGAAGAGGGTAGTGTGGTCTTTTGATTGCTTTGTTTAGATCACGAGGGTCAAGACAAACCCTGAGCTTCCCATTATGGCGTTTCTCAGCGACAACAAGTCCGTTGACCCATTCTGTGGGCTCGTTTACTTTTGTGATGATGCCATTTCTTTCCATGTCGTCAAGCTCATGTTTTAGACGGTCCTTTAGCATGAACGGTATTCTCCGTGGGGGGTACACGACAGGCACAGCTGAGGGGTCTACATGTAGGCTACATTCACCTGGGAATCTTCCTATCCCCTTGAAAACATCAGCAAATTCCTCCATGATGCTGTCCGTGACGCTTGTGGGCTCTACTGACATTACCAATTTGACTAGGTTAAGGTCAAGGCATGCTCTTAGCCCTAAAATTGGAGGGGCTGCCGTGTTCACAATGTCAAATGTGAATGTATGGTGACTGCCTTTTCTGCTGCATTTTAGCTCACACGTACCTTTTATGTCTAGTCTCTCTCCACCATAGCCTGACAGAGCGCGTGTGGCTGGTCTCAGTTTGACATGTTTGAAAAGTCTATTGAAGAGCCGAACAGGAATGACGTTGGCGGTAGCTCCAGTGTCAACTTTAAAGTGGATACTGTGCGACTGTGGTCCTACCTGCACATCTGCAAACGCCTGTTCGTTGTTTTCTCCCTCATTTGTTTTAGTGATAGAGTCAATAAACAGTTCCTCTGTGCCACTTGAATTGTCTTGTTCGACTGTGTACACTTTGTTTGACTTGTATTGTGACGACTGACAAACTTTGGCAAAGTGGTTCATTTTCTGACACTTTTTACACTTACGCCCTTTAGCAGGACACTCTTCTTTGTCACCGTGCTGCAGCGCACATCTCCCGCATGTTTTCCTCGGGTAATTACTGCCGCCTGCCTTTGTGCCTTTCTGCACCGTGTGCCTCCGCTTCGAGAAAACCGGGTGTGCTGCCATAGGTGCTTGGGAACTTGGACGTGGGGCCACCATTGACTTTAGCTGGTCTTGCGCGATCTCATATGAGCGTGCAATGTCAATTGCTTTATACAGTGTAAGGTCTGAGCCTTGATTTAGCAACTTCTCTCTCACATGGGGCGAGTTCGTGGCAAATACGATCCTATCGCGCACCATCTCGTCACTGTTAGCATATCCGCATTGCTTCACGAGTAGCTTTAACTCAGTAACGAAATGTTCGAAGGATTCCCCCTCGCCTTGCAACCTCTCATTGAACTTGTACCGCGCAAATATCGTGTTTGACTTGTGTAACCCAGTGTTAAAAACGTGATTAAAAATATAATTATTTATTACTGATTAAAATCCCCTAATTTCATAATAAGAATAAATATGGACAAATATTATATAAATATAAATTGATAAATATCGTTAAAAAAAAATCATTTGAAAAGACATAATAAATATTTTTGGTTGACACCCCGAGCAGCCAATTGCGCTATAGTATAAAATCATCATTAGCCAATAAGGTCAAGTCTCCTCTCCTAACCTCTACGTCCTCTGTACGTGCTCGTCAGACATGCCAGAGACGCAGACAGAGAGAGACCTTGTACCTGCTCCGGGGAAGCTAACGTGTTAGTAGCAGCCTTTTTGGTGAAAATACACGGTGATAGATACTGAGTCCCAAAGGCTGTGAACCCACGCTAGCTGGGAACCCTGTGTCCCACGTGGATGTAGCATGGTCAGGTTTTTTGTGTGGATCCAACTCAAGAAGATGCTCCAGATCTGGATGGCGAGCCATAGCCTGAACCACAGTAACTAGTAATTGTAACCCGACTGGTTACAATTAAACGAACATTGAAAGACTAAACGAACATTGAAAGACTAAACGAACATTGAAAGACTAAACGAATATTGAAAGACTTGACGGACATTGAAAGGACTTTACAACTATTTTGGGGGGTATTTTATTTTTCAAAGCGCGCAATTTTGTTCCCTTTTGTACATAATTACTCTTAAACTATTTGCAGAGTAAACATTCATTATTTTTTCTGCAACTCCTTGTGTATGTGTGTGTCCTTTGATGTTGTACACCCTAGGCTCCTCCGAATCTCGAATCTATCTGATCTAGCCCAATTGTCCCTTCAGTCCATCCTTTACTACATAAGGGCACAGATAGCACCATAAGTGCTACAAAACAGTGGCGAGCCAGCCAGGAGCCTAGAGCGTTGTGACATCATTGGAATCCCCTTTGACCTCTGACCAAACAGTCCATATATGGTCAGAATGGATTTTGTCCAGAAATTTGGTGTTAAAGTACCAAATGCAGTCATTGTTAGTGGTGTAACTGACAGAGAGAAAGACAAAGAGGTTTTTGAGTTTTTAGAGCAACATGATACTATCCGAAGAGTACTTACCGTCGATGATGACTCATCTGAATTTTACGACAGTTACATTGTAGAGTTCGAGTCCGGTGTAGCCGTTGAAACTTTAGCACCTTTGTTGCCGTACCTCTTACAGTCCACTGACAATCCCAATGTTAAATACTGCATTCGAGCTTTAACTGACGTGTACACCAAAACTGTAGGGGGCAGTGTTACTGAAGCTTACCTGAGCAACTTAAAGGGTTTAGCCAAGTTCAGTGGGAAGGGTTTCGAAGAAATGTTGCGGGAGGTTATGTCCACAATAGGGAAGACCATTGAAGCTGCTGAGACAGCTGAGGCCAACCCCACAGACAGCCTTTCTGATCACCCTTACCCTATTGTAGAACCCACACAAAGTGGAGTCTCACCTCCGCACCCTATTGAAACACCTTACTCCCCTAAACTCATTCAGAGCACATTGCAAAGCCCCAGAAGACAAACTGTGACACCTAAAACATTGAGTCAAACTGATCTTAACCCTCCAGAGATCCAGAAAATCGTTGTCGAGCATGTCGTTAAAAACGCAGAAAAGACATCACATGCCCACTCAACACTACGAATCAGAGCTTTCTCTGGCAAAACACCCAGACCTAACAGTGAAGCTGACTACGAAACGTGGCGTTTCCATGTTGACTTGATGATGGATGATTCTTCTTTGTCTAGCTTGGAAAAGACTCGTAAGATCCTTGAAAGTCTTCTCGCTCCTGCGTCCGATGTCATTCGCCCCCTTGGGCCTGAAGCAACTCCTGCAGACTATCTCAAGCTTTTGGACTCAGCTTTTGGTACCGTTGAAGACGGTGAAGAACTGCTTGTAAGGTTCATGAACACCCTCCAAGATCATGGAGAAAAACCCTCTGCTTATCTCCATCGCTTGCAGGTGGCACTCAATCTCACAGTGCGTAGAGGCGGTCTTGAGCCACATGAAATGAACAAACAGCTTCTTAAGCAGTTTAACAGAGGCTGTTGGGATGATGGTCTTCTAGCAGAACTGCAGTTAGAGCTTAAGAACAAAGATCCGCCCACTTACGCAGAGTTACTGCTTCTCCTTCGCACTGCAGAAAACAGACAAGAAGTTAAAAGTACTCGAATGAAAAAGCACTTCAGTACCACAAAGCCAAAAGCAATCTCCCACGAGCAAACGGTTACTGAAACCAATGCTGAAGCAGAGTCAAATAGTCTGAAAGAACTGAAAAAACAAGTCGCTGATCTCAAGAGCCAGTTAGCTGCAGTCGTGAAACAAAAGAAACAAGCAACACCCAAGCATGACCAAACCAAGAAACCTGTAAATAAAAAACCTGACCATGTTGAAACTGAACACTTACCTTCAACCAGCCGTCCTAGTACCAGACCCAAGCCGTGGTATTGTTTCCGCTGCGGGGAAGACGGGCATATTGTAGCTACTTGCGAGTCAGAGCCAAACCCTGCCCTTGTAGATGCAAAACGGAAAGAGCTGAGAGTGAAAAGACAGATCTGGGACAGTCAGAATGACCAGTCCTCTTTAAACTAACGTCTGCCCCTGTTGCGGGACAAACAGAGGCTAGTGCAGAGTTGAACCGTCCCACCAAGTTCAAACGAAAACCTCCACCTAAAAAGAGTGTTAACCTAAAGTCACACTCAAAAGCAGACCCCTTTAACCTTCCTAACGGTTTAATAGGCACGAAAAGTACGGCCCAAGTGAAAGTCAATGGTCATACTGTGAGTTGTTTATTAGATACTGGGTCCCAGGTGACTACTGTCCCTGAGTCCTACTACCAACAACATCTATTCACTCACAAGATTAAGCCACTTTTTGAACTGTTAGAAGTTGAGGGAGCCAACGGTCAGTGTGTACCCTACTTAGGCTACATTGAAATGCATGTCACTTTCCCGAAAGACTTTCTTGGTATCGAAGCTGAAGTACCGACACTTGCCTTAGTTGTCCCTGATGTGCGTGCAGCTTCTCAGTCATTGGTGCTTATAGGGACAAACACGTTAGATGTACTTTACGAACTGTACTCTGATGCCTGTTCTGAACTGCAGCCAATCATGTCACATGGCTATAAGGCAGTGTTAAAAGTCCTTGAGCTACGGCACCAGCAGTCCAAAGACAGTAGCCTTGGTTTAGTGACACTGCACAACAAAGATCCACAGTTAGTTCCTGCAGGCCAAACAGTTGTTCTAAATGGCTCTGTAGCTTTGTCAGCTGGTAACAGTGAAAAGTCTGTTCTGTTAGAGCACCCGTTAATGTCAGCCTTACCTGGTGGCATCCTCATAAAACCCTGCCTAATAGACTTACCTGAAAGAACACCTTACCTTGTTCCAGTTGTACTTACCAATGAGTCCGAACACGACGTGACAATCCCCAGAAATGTGTCATTGGAGAAATCAGTGCATATCAAAGAGTCCTATCGCAAGAACACTCAGTGCAAGCCCCAAAATCTAAATCTGATCAAAAGGCCAATCTGACATTCAACTTTGACTCCTCCCCCATTAGTGCTGAATGGAAGGAGCGCATAACAGAAAAACTAAGTCAAATGCCAGAAGTATTTGCCCAAAATGACATAGACTTTGGAAAAACGGCTCAAGTGAAACACACAATCAAATTATCAGATGAAACCCCATTCAAACACCGAGCGCGTCCCATACATCCAAATGACCTGGAAGCGGTCCGTAAGCATCTCAAAGAACTCCAACAAGCAGGCGTGATCAGAGAGTCCACCTCCCCTTTTTCTTCGCCCATTGTAGTTGTGCGAAAGAAAAATGGCGACGTCCGCCTTTGTATTGATTACAGAAAACTTAACATGCAAACTGTAAAAGATGCTTACGCACTCCCCAACTTGGAGGAAACGTTTTCCACTTTGAACGGTTCTCAGTGGTTCTCCGTCCTCGATTTAAAGTCGGGGTACTACCAAATTGAGGTAGAGGAGCTGGACAAACCAAAGACGGCGTTCGTGTGTCCCATCGGCTTTTGGGAATTCAATAGAATGCCCCAAGGCATTACAAACGCCCCCAGCACATTCCAACGCCTCATGGAGAAATGTATGGGCGACATGAATCTGCATGAAGTGATCGTGTTTCTCGATGATATCATTGTATTCTCCAAAACGCCCGAAGAACATGAGGTCCGCTTAATGAAAGTTCTCAAACGCCTAAAAGACTACGGATTAAAACTCTCCCCCGAGAAATGCAAGTTTTTTCAAACTTCGGTCAGATATCTCGGTCATATCGTTTCCAGGAACGGGGTAGAGACCGACCCTGAAAAAGTGAAAGCCCTAAGTACTTGGCCTGTGCCCCGTGATCTCAAACAGCTCCGCTCATTCTTAGGCTTTTCAGGGTACTACAGGCGGTTTATTAAGAACTATTCCAGCATCGTTAAGCCCCTCACTGACTTAACCTCAGGCTACCCTCCTTTGCGCAAAAGCACAAAGCTCAAAACAAAGCTTGTCCAGTATCATGATCCCAAGACACCTTTCGGCGAAAGATGGACTTCCTCCTGTGACCTTGCTTTTAAAACCATCATTGAAAAGCTCAGTACTGCACCTGTCCTGGGTTTTGCTGATCCTAAGTCTTCATATACACTTCATACAGACGCCAGCACAACAGGGCTTGGCGCTGCCCTCTATCAAGAGCAGAATGGTCAGACTAGGGTTATAGCTTATGCAAGCCGGGGGTTGTCTAAAAGCGAGTCCCGTTACCCCGCCCATAAGTTAGAATTTTTAGCCCTAAAGTGGGCAGTAACGGAAAAGTTTGCAGACTACTTATATGGACATCAGTTTACGGTCATGACCGATAGTAACCCTCTGACGTACATATTAACTACTGCTAAGATGGACGCCATGAGTTATAGGTGGCTAGCTGCTCTGTCTACGTTTACTTTTAAGCTCCAATACAGAGCAGGCAAGCTTAACTCAGACGCAGATGGCCTTTCCAGACGGCCACATGGCGAGTTACTGAATGACGCAGTGTCCCAAAAAGAGCTCGACCGCATACGGCAGTTCACACATACTCACCTGTCCCTACCTGAGAGTAGCTTAAGTCCTGAAGTAGTGTCTGCTATTTGCGAGAAACACCTTGTCTGTAGCTCTCAAAACATCCCTTTGGTTCACTCGTTAGCCCTTACTGTAGCCGCCATTCCAGATGACTTTGTCAATGAAACAAACTGTGGTGGTCTTCCTGTCGTACCCCATATGTCCCTGAACAGATCAAAAACAAACAAAGAACTGATCCCTGTATAAGAGAAGTCATCGCTCAAATCGAAACTGGTGAAAAAGTCCCACCTACCGTACGAACTGAACTTCCTGACATCAATCTGTTACTTCGAGAGCTCAATCGACTTGAGATGCACAATAACATCCTGTACCGAACACGCCAAGACGGAGGAAATGTTACTTACCAACTTGTCTTACCTGAACAGCTACGCGATTCTGTCTTCCAAAGTCTCCATTGTGACATGGGCCATTTAGGGACTGAGCGTACTTTAGATCTTGCCAGAACAAGATTTTATTGGCCTCGCATGGCGACATACATTGAAAATAAGATCAAAGCATGCAATCGCTGTGTAAGACGTAAGACTCCTCCCGAAAAAGCGGCCCCGCTGGTCAATATTAAGTCCACCCGACCACTTGAATTAGTCTGTATGGACTTCCTGTCCATTGAGCCCGACCGAAGTAATACAAAGGATGTGCTCGTATTAACCGATCATTTCACGAAATATGCGATAGCCATCCCTACAAGCAATCAGAAAGCTCAGACCGTCGCAAAAGCACTTTGGGACAACTTCATTGTCCATTACGGGATACCCGAGCGGTTACATAGCGATCAGGGTCCCGATTTTGAGTCCCACATCATTCAAGAACTTTGCAAAATCATGGGCATTCGAAAAATTCGAACGACACCGTATCACCCCAGAGGGAACCCAGTAGAACGCTTCAACAGAACGTTATTGAGCATGCTCGGTACTCTGGAGGAAAAAGACAAAAACTCAGTGGCACAACTATGTCAAACCACTCGTTCATGCGTACAATTGTACGAAAAATGACACAACTGGTTTTGCCCCGTACGAGTTAATGTTCGGTCGTCAGCCAAGATTGCCCGTTGATTTAGCATTTGGACTCCCCTTTCTCAACAAAAGTTTCAAGTCACATTCTCAGTACATCGAAAAACTAAAGACTACGCTAAAGGAAAGCTATAAATTAGCAGCAGAAAGCGCTAACAAAATGGCAGAAAGAAACAAAACAAGATTTGACATGCGAGTGAAACCTTCAAGACTAGAACCAGGCGACAGAGTTTTGGTTCGTGCAGTTCGCCTCAGAGGCAAGCACAAACTAGCAGACAGGTGGGAGACAGATATTCACATTGTGGTGAACCAAGTAGGTGACTTGCCCGTTTACACTATAAAACCTGAAACAAAAGAAGGGCCAGTTCGCACAGTCCACCGCGATCTCTTACTCCCCTGTGGTTTTCTTTCCCCTGTCGAAGAGAAGCCTGTCCAGCCAACTCGTGTCCACAAACCAAAAACGAGACAATCGCCTGAACAAGATGAAGAATGTGAAAATTCAGAAACCGAAAATGAGTCTGTCTATTGGTTCAGAGAGGAATCTATCCAAGAGCCCATAACGGTCACTCGAGTTTATGAAATTCCCAAAGCAAAGACATGCTCTGAAGATCCAAATCCTGCTGAAACTCACTTACCTGGATGTGACAACTTACCTGGATGTGACAACTTACCTGGATGTGACAACTTATCTGGAAATGACAACTTGCCTGGAAATGACAATTTACCTGGAAATGACAACTTACCTGGAAATGACAACTTATTGGATAATGGAAATCTGGAGGAAAACGAAACAATTGAGGAAGAGACAAACAATGACAATGAAATGGAAAATGGAACCAACTTACCGGATGAACCTACCTGTGATAGACCTGTGGAGGAAAAAGGATCAAATGACAATCAAACAGAATCGAGTCAGTCAAAAACTGACAGTGAAACCACAAAGACTGTGAGGCGCTCTGAGAGAACAACAACCCAACCAGAACGACTGCAATATAGTCAGTTGGGAAATCCTCTCATTTCCATTGCCCAGTCCCTGTTTCAAGGACTAAGCCTAGCTTTTACTAGTGCCTTAACAGATCCAGAGCCTAAAATGATCCCCATGAATACCAATTCTAAGGTTATTACTATTCAGCCATCCCATGCAAAGGGACTTGCATGATTCTAAGGGGGGATAGTGTAACCCAGTGTTAAAAACGTGATTAAAAATATAATTATTTATTACTGATTAAAATCCCCTAATTTCATAATAAGAATAAATATGGACAAATATTATATAAATATAAATTGATAAATATCGTTAAAAAAAAAATCATTTGAAAAGACATAATAAATATTTTTGGTTGACACCCCGAGCAGCCAATTGCGCTATAGTATAAAATCATCATTAGCCAATAAGGTCAAGTCTCCTCTCCTAACCTCTACGTCCTCTGTACGTGCTCGTCAGACATGCCATAGACGCAGACAGAGAGAGACCTTGTACCTGCTCCGGGGAAGCTAACGTGTTAGTAGCAGCCTTTTTGGTGAAAATACACGGTGATAGATACTGAGTCCCAAAGGCTGTGAACCCACGCTAGCTGGGAAACCCTGTGTCCCACGTGGATGTAGCATGGTCAGGTTTTTTGTGTGGATCCAACTCAAGAAGATGCTCCAGATCTGGATGGCGAGCCATAGCCTGAACCACAGTAACTAGTAATTGTAACCCGACTGGTTACAATTAAACGAACATTGAAAGACTAAACGAACATTGAAAGACTAAACGAACATTGAAAGACTAAACGAACATTGAAAGACTAAACGAATATTGAAAGACTTGACGGACATTGAAAGGACTTTACAACTATTTTGGGGGGTATTTTTATTTTATTTTTCAAAGCGCGCAATTTTGTTCCCTTTTGTACATAATTACTCTTAAACTATTTGCAGAGTAAACATTCATTATTTTTTCTGCAACTCCTTGTGTATGTGTGTGTCCTTTGATGTTGTACACCCTAGGCTACTCCGAATCTCGAATCTATCTGATCTAGCCCAATTGTCCCTTCAGTCCATCCTTTACTACATAAGGGCACAGATAGCACCATAAGTGCTACACTTGGGCATGAGATACTCTTCAAACTTGCCGTAATATGTGTCCAGCTTCTTAGCTTCATCGGCTGTCAGTGTCCAAGTATTAAAAATATCTCGGCCTCTTTCTCCTACCCACAAAAGCAAATAGCTGCATTGGGTCGCTTCTTCCTTTCCCCCGAGCGGTCCGGAGAACATGAGCTTTACGTGCTGCACGAAACGCCGCCATGCATCGGGGAGGTTCGCCGAATCCCAATCCATCTGCGGTGTAGGCACTCCCGATGGATCCATCTTTAGCTCTTTTTAGAAGCGTACGATCCCACTTCTGACACCATGTAATGTTCTCTGTTGCATTAATAATGACAACCTTGTTGAGTTTTTATGTTGCCTTTTTATTGTCATCCACTGTCCCCATGTCGTTCTGTATTATTATCATCACAACAACAATACCCAGCATGCATAGCCACTCCCGCCTGGACTACGGTAAGTGATGAGGGTCAAAAGCATGTTCGCTTTAGTAATACAACACCCATCACAGCAAGCCATGCCATTCCATCGGCCATGTCAAAATGTGACAGTCACCAATTGACGTGGGATGTTATTAATTTTACAACGAGGCTGCGTCCTTTCCTCATCCTGTTAATGCATATATGTGCGCCTGACATCGCTGGTGACACTGTTTGCAGCAGTTGGCTGTCGGTAGGGATTTTACGAAATAAAAGCCACAAAATAGCAGAAGCTCTAATCAACATGGTGGCCTATGCACCCATCTGACCACGGCGTGTCGCTGTTGTACTACAAACTTTTGCCAATGGAATTTAGCTTATTTGTGCAGATTACTTTTTTTTAACAAGAGGCCCAATACAAGCATCATCTCCTCATCATTAACATCAAACCTATTAAGAGGAATATTGAATAGGCGTAAAGTTCAGCTCTGCATTTATGGCGCAATGTTTTCAGCTCTGCTCCGTCGAAATTCGAACAGCGACACGCCGTGGTCAGATGGGTGCATAGGCCACCATGTTGATTAGAGCTTCTGCTATTTTGTGGCTTTTAGATCGTAAAATCCCTACCGACAGCCAACTGCTGCAAACAGTGTCACCAGCGATGTCAGGCGCACATATATGCATTAACAGGATGAGGAAAGGACGCAGCCTCGTTGTACAATTAATAACATCCCACGTCAATTGGTGACTGTCACATTTTGACATGGCCAATGGAATGGCATGGCTTGCTGTGATGGGTACAGAATATCTGATAAATACAAGCATTGAGACAACACTTGGTGTGGTGCTGTAGTGTAGGGGTTAGCGCAGGTGTCCTGAAGAACACCTTTTTCAAACACGTGGAGTGAGTTCGAGACTGGTTGAGAGAGTGAATATTCTTTTAATTATTATTCATTGCGTGTAGTGTAAAAGACGCCAACGCACTCATATGGTAAGACGGAAACCTTTATTACCTTTTATCTCAATGTCAGTACAGTTATCATGAACATCACACACAATTTTCGTAGCAATCCTTTCCTGTTCCTGTCGACTTCAGGGGGAGACAGCAGGTCCACAACAGCTAATTAGCCATGGTGGCGCAGAGCTAGCTACGATATTTTATGAAATATCCATGTGCCGAGCTCGCGCAAAATGTAAACATCACATCGTGACAGGGTCATGGCGAGAACCGGAACACCGGCGCGGCTCGCTAAAAAGAGAAACATTACTGGAGCTATTTTAGCGTAACAGCGAGGAGACATGATGCAGAGCGGGTGAAGAGACAGTGAAATGTTCTGTGCATGTAAAGTGTCCAGCTAGATTTGTTGACACGAGTTTTCATAGAATCAGACCTCTACTGTAATAGCAGTCAGGTAGGGACTCCACTGGATTAAATATGGCATGTCATTTGCAACAAGTGAAAACAGACCATTCATCTGGTGAAGGCAGCTCCATGGTGAGTGTATAATCATGATTATGGGAGTCATTTACCAAGTGTTTGCTCAAGTGCAAAATAAGTCACACATGCAAACGTGGATTAGCAGCAGAGTCAGTTGTGTCTTTTTCCAACCCAGCACTCCCTTTATACTGACCTTTATACGTTATACCCAGAAAATTGCATATTTATTTTTCTTTTTGCACTTGCTATAAAGCACCTGTCTTGTTAAATGGGTCTTTTTGTTGTTCATGTAAGCCAACATATAGAAGACTGTTTTGTTCAGCTGTTGATGGAGCATGAATAACAAAACAAAACAAAAACTACTTCCGGTATCGGTATCGGATCAATATCGACTTTTTTGGCCCAGGTATTACTGGGTATCGGATCGAATCCAAAATGACTGGTATCGTCCATCCCTATTACACATAGGTAGACTCTATTTAGTCATTGGGTCAACATGTGATCATTCAGAAATCATCATTCAACTTCTGAATCCAATTGGTTGCACTAAAATGAAAGGGGGCGTGTACTTATGCACATCCCACTTTTCAGTTTTTATTCATAAAAAAATAAATCAAAATCATGTATTAATTTCATTTCACTTTACGATTGTGTGTCTTTCACATAACCTTTAAATTAAATATTTTTATGTTTATGATCCATAGTATGGCAAAATGTTGAAAAGTTAAAGGGGGGCCGATACTTATGCAACCCACTGTACATCAGATTAAGACAACAGCTGCTACAAGCAGCAAACAGGGATTTGAAGCTGCTGATGCTTCTGGAGTCCCACGAACATCAAGGTGCAGGATCCTCCAGAGGCTTGCAGTTGTGCGTAAACCTTGTACATTTGTGAACAGCAACAGAGAAAACAAAAAACAAATTAATAATAATAGACTCTAATATAGTCTGCCTTTATTTGTTTCTTCCAAGCCTATACCAGCACTGGTAAGTCTCTATATCCTGTCCGTTCATAGGACGAACGGGGTTTCCATTTTCTCCCACTGGGTTTTTGAATTTTCCCTCGCTGTTTGGAACTCTGCCCACCACCAAAGAGTTGTTATTATTTGATATGTCCATTCATCTGAGCTTCCATTTTAATTTGTATTTCAATAAGCACAGTTCCAAACAGCTGATTGCCAACCAAAAGTTACATGACTGAGAGTGGTCTATACTGTAAGTAAATTTGTCATTGTACAGTTGTACAACAAAATTACGTTTGACGTTTGATAAGTTGCTTCCGAATTGGTCTGTCAGTTAGGAAGGAGTTAGGGAAAGGAGCCTCAATGCTAACTATCTTATCCACTTTAGCATAGGAGCTTCTGATGCTAACTCACTGGCGATTAGGAGCCATGTGCCATCCCATAAGCCACTGCGCCGCATGCCCGCCCCCTCGGCCCCACCCTTGAGTGATTCTTCATGCTTTGATTGACAGGTGCACAATTAATTAAAAAAATATATATAAGAGATTCTGCACAAGCCAAACTTTATGAAAGTGACGAAATACATGTTAGAGTCATCACAGCACAGTCACAGCCTCAGTAAATGGCTTAAATGGAGGCAGTTTGTGCTTTTGCTTTTATTTAGTAGAAACTTAAGCCTCATGGCTAATTTGCATACTGTAGCTTTATGAAACAGCTGTTGAGATAAAATAAGGCTAAATGAAAATGTGATGGATCATTTGGATTTTTTTTTTCCTCCTTAAATGTCTTTATTTGGACACTATGTTGTTGCATATGCACCACAGTAGGTGGCGGTATGCGCTTTTGTTTGCCTGCCAATATGTTAAAGAAGAAGATGAATAGCTGTTGGTGATGTCCCTTCCCCTGGGTAAGGACGGTGGAATTGGGCAAATGCTGCTGAAGCAGAAGTTCACTAACTGCATAGAGATCTAACAGTTGACCCCATGAAAGGTTAAGGATTAGTGGCTAGTGTTAGGACTTAGAGGCTACAATTTAAGGGTTTCGGAACCAGCCCCAGTGTTCGAAGCCCAAATCAAAGAGTGGTGGAACAGGTAAAACCTGCATCCAATGTTTCACTTAACCACCGGTCTGTGATCCTCCTTAAAAGCTTAAAAAGCTTAAAGAGCTTAAAACCAATTAATCACAAGATCATGATTCAAATGAAATGTTGGTCCTGCTAATCTGCACTGTATGAAAGAAAAAACTATTTTACTGCAACAATGTGTCAACTGCTGAAGAGCAGACAATAGATGCCTTATCACTGTCCACACCGTCAGACTTTAGTTCACACAAGGTTGTACCTGTCTTTGTGCTTCTCAAACTCTTCTTTCCTCTGCTGAGACACTTTGTCACGTTGGTGCAAAGGAAACTGGTCTTTGAGCTGTACAGAGCCAGGCTGGCATTTACAGGGGCCCCGGGACGTAGGGGCCATCCTTGAAGAGAGGAGGAACAATTCAGCTAGATTGTTTGGTGAAAAGAATTCAAGAAAAAAATATTATTATTATTACATTATTTGCCTTCGGTCTATGATATAAACTAACATCTTCTCAAACCTGTCAAACCCGTCTCAAACCCATTGTATATTCGTTTATGGGTATGAGTGACTATACTGGTCTTATTTTCACATCTCTCTGTGTCAACACATTTGGCAGCTATCCACTCCAGCTTTATCAAACGTCCAATCCAAACTTCTGGCACTTCAAAACACAAACACTGCTGTAGCAATAATGTTGTCAAAAGCAGCATAAGCTCTGTACTGGCTGATTCTTAAGTATAATGTCACATAAAGTAGAAACAAATGGTGTGAATGGTAAGAGATAATGAACCAGGGGCTTACCAGGGCCTCTTTGTTGTGACTGTAACACCTTTGTGATTGTCCAAAAAGCCAGTCAAATGTGTTACTGGAAAGTTGTAAATAATCACCAAGGAGAACACAGAAACCAGGATGATACAGGCCAGTGCTTTCATAGCCTTAGACCACGGCATCTGTGGACAAACACACATTTTTTCAGATTGTAAATTGGACATTTTATGAAGTGGGGGAACAATAAAGATTTTTGTCTAATAATTCTATCAACACATTTTTCTGAAAAACGCTTTATGAAAATATTGTCTGTTGGTACCAAGTGGTGACGTCGCCAGCGTAAGGGAGTATAATGTCTTGTATAGCACCTTTTTAATATTTTTGAATAGCACCAGCTAGGTACAGCAGTTGGTTTATATTTACGTTGTGTAATTGTGTATTTTCATTAAATCGATTTATTGCCTCTTCAAAGATGTGCAGTATTGTGCAGTAGTCCTTGTAGCGCTTTAGTTTCAGTAGATCATATGCAAAAAGTCTCTAGTTTACAACCTGATATGTTTCACAGAGTGCACTCAGAAGGGTTGAGGAAAAGGCAGTGGAAATGTAAATGTTGGCATCATCTAATCGAGTGCACTTTGTTTATTATTTACCTAAAGGAGTAGAGTTCTGTCCAAGCCCGGCGCTCGTCCGACAGAGCAGTCAATCCGAACCGAGCCCAATAGACATTAAGATATTTGTGTCTGAGTTTGACTGAATCTGTTACCTACTGGCAGTGACGTGCATAGACATTTTGAGGGGCAGGAGCTCAACCAAGACAAAAGGGCAAAACCCCTGGAAAAAACTAAAAAGATATAGTGATTCTTTTTTTTTTCTGTATCTAATAACACTAACAGATCATTGATTTATACAGCAACATACAATGTACAATGTACAATGATTCGGACCTAATGATAAACTGACTTTAGAGAACAACGTAGGACTATCACAAGGCTCTGCACTTAGAATTAGCACAAATAGAAATAAATAATGCAAAGGTACTGTAGCCTACACTTAAAACATCTGGTTTGTCCATATCTAAAATATCTTAACAATAATCTAGTGGGCTGTTCATATTCCTGTGCTCCTCCCACAGAGGCACCTCTCCTCCTCCACACCCTTCTGTCTCCTTAGCTCAGCTCACACTGCTCTGGCCTTAGTCCACGCCCAACCATGACTCAGTCTGAGTAATACAGCTCATTTTAAGACCATGTTATAGCGCGATAAACAGAACCGCAAAAGTGACTGTCTTCTTACCGCTGACTTTGTCTAGATGGTCTCGACACGCGGAGCTGACGTCCTCACCCTGTCGACCCTTTCGTTTCCATTCCCCCTAATAATCCGGGGCCAGTTGTTCAAAAAATGTAATCTGGAGGCAGCAGTCAGGATGTCTTATGCAGGAGAAATTTATTTCCCATCGTTACGGGACCGGAGACGTGAACTTGAGACATTGCGCTAGTCCTACCATTCAAGTTTGTCTATGCTTCCACAGAAGAGGGATAAATACCGTCTAAGAGCGTCATACTGATACGCAAGGAGCATTCAGTGGCTGATAATGAGCGCCTGAGCACAACAGTCAAGGCTATGACAGAGATAGTACAACTGTACAGCTTGACCCAGTATGATAAATAGCGATTTAATGTTATCCTTTAACATTTGCTATCCAGGACCAGTTAATCCGTTTCACTTTTATGCCGGTTTTTCAAAGCTATATTGGATCACCCTGATCCAGATACACAGTTTTCAAGATAACCAAATCCGGATTACCAGTGCTCTACCAGCTGTGTATTACCATTGGTACCAGCAATGTAAAGAACAACAGGTAGAAGAGCCAACATGGGGTCACTTTAAGTGTTTGTTATTTTTATTTTGAGACAAAACACAAAAATAACATCCACTTCTAATCTATGATTTCTTTTATGACCTCTCATCTGAGCCACATCAAATACAAATAAACATAAACAAATACATTGTGGATATTTTGAAAAAGTCTTAAATTTAAAAAAAAAGGCTAAATGTCCAATAGTTAAAATAAAGAGAGGGTTCTTCATCCCAGTAGGAGAGACCAGCCCTGCTTTTAGGAGATGGATATTCATTTTTGCCTTGATTTGCTGCAGCTTGGCCAGCTTGATTTGTTCCTCTGCCAGGAGTGTCTGTGCTTCTGCTCTTTCAGTTTCTCATTTAAGGATTAATTCATCGGCATCATTATTATTCTGCAAATGACACTTTAATTTAGGGCTGAAACAACTAATCGATTAATCGACAACTAATCGATTATTGAAATAGTCGACAACTATTTTAGTAATCGATTAATCATTTTCTGGTTCACACTGACTCAAATAGAGCAAAAATGACATGAAAATGTTGTTTTTTTGATGAAAACCTATACTTTGTTTTTGTAGTTGGGGTCTGTAGTGTTTTGTACATTATACATTTCATGACTATCTGTCTCTGTCTCATCCAGAAAGCAGAATTGGCGTCAAGAGTCTCCTACAAACACTTACTATAAGTTTACTCCATCAACATGTCCTCAAGCGGCGCCACTTTAGCTTTATGTGATAAAAAAAGAAAAAAAGAAAATTTTCCTACACCATTCACAGCCAAGCGACTAATCGATTAATCGAAAAAATAATCGATAGATTAATCGATTACAAAATAATCGTTAGTTGCAGCCCTACTTTAATTGATTGCACATTTCCTGTCTTTTTTGCACACCCTGAGTGTTTCTTCAGAGCTGATTTAACAAGTGAATTTCTCCATTGTGAGATCAATAAAGGCTATCTTAATTTATCTAATCTTAAATGGAGTTCTGAAGAGACACTTTGCATGCCTTAACTGCTTGGAGTGGAACAACATGGAGCATGCAACATAATACTTGTGTGCATTGTCCTGCACAACATCACTACCAGGTGCAATGTCCCGCTCTGTGATGATGTTTATGATGTACCTGAGCCTGTTGAAGAACCAGAAACCTCTGGCGTTCAGTCAGGATGTGGGACTGACTGGACAAGTAGTAAGGGATGCAGTTGTTAGAAATTCTTTTTGACAGGTTCATCTCTGATGATTGTTTTGTTGAAATGAACATACAGTACAGTGATGAATGACAGAAATATTGACTATATCATTTCTGTTTGTTATTCAAATCTGTTTGGGGGTTTATTTCACAGGGACAAGATTATTTTATTTTTACTTTACTTTACTGAAAGGCTTCATTGGTAGCCTGTGTCTACTTTATCTACTTCATTACTGTAACAGTTGAACAAATCAAGTGCAAAATAGAAATAAACGTATGTACATAAATTGATACAAATTGATTATTTGATATGTTTTAATGTTTTGCTACATTTCCTTCCTGAAATCCACCTTGAAATCCTACCCCTTGTTGGGATCATGATAATCCTGTTTTTGGATCAAAGTTATCCAGATCCTACTGAAATGTTTTGAACAACACAAAGTGAAGGTTTGATCCAGATTAAACTAGGATTGGATAACATGATCTAAGCAGATTTCAGAATCCTTCTTTCCCCTTTGAACAACCCATTTTCAAGATCTGAGCTAATGCAATAACCAAAATCCGATCAGATTACCTATGAACAACTGGCCCCCAGTCATGTCATGCTGGTTTGTACATAAAAGTTACCGAATTTAGTCAGTTTACTTTACAGCGTCTTACAGAGATGGGCTGTACCATCTTCTCAAAGGGGGGAAACACGGGGACAGCACAGTTGTCCTTCTGTGATCAGGATCACGTCAGCGCTGCGACTCGAGCAGAGGAGGAATGAAGCGCGATTTGAAGTTGTTGAGCATTAAAACTGTATTTTCAGAACATGCTGGCTTAGTAGGGCAAATATTTAAGAACAATAAAAGAAAAAATTGTAATTTTTTGGGAGAAAAAAACTGGTTGTGAGAAGGGCACTTAAAGGGCACAGGACAAAGGTGCTTGAGCACCACCTGGGCTCTGTCTGTGCAGGTGAATTCAGTAGAACATGCTAAACTTCACTAAGTCTGTGCGCTGCGCTTTGAATACATAAGCCATTAAACGAACGCACACCGAGACGCTTTGAAACACATTTCTGTGATGCATGCCATGGAGGAAAATCCACAGTTACCTAACGTAACTACAGTTCTGTGAATGTATGCGAAACCCTTTAGGTGCCTCGCTGATGCACAATCTCGGCAGCTCTGCTTCCCGCCCTGAGAAGATCAATTGATCTTGTGGAGATATTTTTATATAATGTGGAAGTATTTCTATATTTTGTTATGTTAGACTTTAGTGATTTTTATATAGCTGTGTGGTGTAATGATTATGTGTTTTGTTGCAGCTGATAGTGAAGCTCTCTGCCTTTTTACAACTAGGTGTGACATTCCTATGGGGGTTTTATGGTCCCTTGTTCTACTGTTTGAAGCCCTGGGAGCAGGGTGTGAAGCTGGAGAGGTTTAGCAAGGACCTTCAGAGAAGCTGATCTGGATCTTGGCTAACCCTGGGAGCAGCATCATGGAGTCAGATTACAGACGAGGAGGGATGAGCCAGGACCTTCTGATTGGATTGTTATTGGCTTGTTATTTCATGCATATTCATTGATTGTTTTGTGATATGTATGTTCTCTGAGCATAGGGGGAGGCTGCGTTCGAACCGCCCGATGTAAGCCAGTGTGTGTGTTTTAGGGACAGAGTAGCGGACCAGATGAATTGTGTTAGAATTGTATCGCTCAGGGAATAAACTTTTGATTGATTTTAATTAACCGAGCCTTTGTAGTCTTTTTCATACATTTAAGAACACGACAATCTGTCACCCCAAGGGAAGCAAACACCCTGCACCCATATAAAAGGGCCATTCTCAGAAGGCTCATCTCCTTTGAAGCGATAGGAGAAGAGGACATGCCTACTTGGCCCGAAGCTAAAGGGCTTCACATACATTCACAGAACTCATCAAAACACAAAAGCTAAGCCCAGTCAGATCGCCAATCCAAGGGTGCCTGCACTACCAGGTTATCTGGGCATGGCGAATATCTATGTTCGCCAATCGCCTCTGTGGAAGCATGTGGAGGTGGAAAAGAAGGGTTGGACCCTAATTACCCTAGACCTAAAAGACCTTAGGTTGAAAGACCATATTTGGCCTCAACTCCATGAGACCATTGCCGGCTGGAAGGGACATGCAGGACGCTTGCACTGAAAGCGCACACAGATCCCCGGACCTCTTGGCTGACGCCAGTGCTAAGAAGACCTCTACTGTTTTGTAAGAGAGACAATCAATCACTGCCCAGTGGATAGAGGTAAGATTTTAGGCCTGGGCCGGGTCGGGCCGAGATATCACGCATGAAAGTCGGGTTTGGGTCGGGTCGGGCTTCAAGAATTATTATAATTTTTTAAAACATGTTTTAATATATATTTTTTATTTTATTTTATTTATTTATTTATATTTATTAATGTTATTATAATCTCTAATGAAAATCTAAGCTATAAGCTTAGACTATTGGATACGCAATGATTATACTTATTCCTGCGTGCTGGAGGGGAGGGAGGTGGTGCGGGGGAGCGAGCGCACGTGCTGATTGTTGTCACGTTTAAGCAGCATGGCCAGCTTTGACCGGCGCTACACAGAGAACATTGCTATTCACTCTCTCAGGACAGCATTGAACTTAACTGCAGTTTGGTTCCTGTTTGTGCGTAAAAAGTAGGCTTTTGCAATGGCAGCGCGATGTTTATGAACAACGAGGAGGATTAGAGAGACGGAGAGGGAAGAGACGTGCACACTTCTCCGCCTACACAGGTGTGCAACGCTGCTGCGTGCACGTACCTCTCACACATGGCGCATACTCTCGGTACTGCAGCTGAATGCACTGCGCAGAGGCTCTGACCGGGTCGGGCATTAAATAAATAATTATATATTTCGGGTTTCAGTGACGTGCACAGACATTTTGAGGGGCAGGTGTTCAACCAAGACAAAAGGGCCTGGCTTAGTGGGCACTGTGCATTTTCTGCAATGGCGAAAAGGATAGGCCAGGATGAATGATGTGTGAATGCATGGTGGTGGTCAGAGGGACCGCTGGCGCAGATGTGTGCAGATGTGTGCAGTCGTGACAGCGCTTCTGTCAGTCTCCCCCAGGGGAAACTGAAGCTACTAACGTAGTGTACCACCACCAAGTATGGAGTGAAT
Source organism: Neogobius melanostomus (assembly GCA_007210695.1). Lineage (NCBI taxonomy): Eukaryota > Metazoa > Chordata > Actinopteri > Gobiiformes > Gobiidae > Neogobius > Neogobius melanostomus. The sequence goes on from VHKM01000493.1 coordinate 1,149,522, forward strand.
GTAAAATGCTCTCATGTAAAGCGCTTTGTGACCATGTCTGTGAAAGGCGCTATATAAATAAAGATCTTCTTCTTCTTCTAAAAAAAAGCATCTAGACAAATTACTAGCTGTATATCCAATGTAAAGAAATGTAAAAATAATTGTATTTAAATTATGGATGCAAAAAAAGTCCAGTGTCTTGTCCTCTGTCAATAAAGCTCAGGTATATAATGCCACATGTGTCATAATTTAAATACAATTATCAGAACAATTATTTGTAAAACATTTTTACACCACAAATTAGGTTATTAGTATTATTATTATTATTATTATTATTAGGCCCGAGCTAGTGACACGCAGTGTCCCGCGAGGGACTAATTAAAATCAATAACGGAAACAGAAAACGCAAGAATTCACATAGCAAACATGAACCGATATGCAAGTAACAGGGATCAGAAATTAGTGCTCCGGGAGCTCGAATTTTGGGTGGGGTCCGCGAGAGAAAATAATAAAAGATGGCTCAGTGGCGCCCCCTCAAACAGGCAGTTTACATTAAGTCAATGAGACCCCGGTCGCAAAAAATGTCATCATACAAAGGTGACACTGGCCAGGGACATAGACCATGACAGGACATGTAAAAAATTATATTATGGCCCCGCCCTAAATGCCACAGGAAGTCGGCCATCTTGGCCCGAACCTCGAACCTTCAAAATCGTACCTCTTGAACTTCTGACCCCTGATCGCCGAGTTTTCAATCAAGAGCCTCAATTTTTGCCCAAAATGTCCCAGACCCATGTGGCTTTCAAAATCATCCTTTAAATTTTGGAAATATTATTGGGCGTGGTCATGACAAGCCCGCAACTCAGAGGCCATTTTCAACAAAATTCAAAGTCTCATAACTTTCACAGACTTTGTCGGATTGGAACGGACCCAGTTCGGCACGCGTGCACATTCCCGAGCTGCACCTAACCATGTGCAAACGTAGCCACTATCGCCAAAAATGACCCACTGGCGCCCCCTCAAAGGTTTTTTCTTGAAAAATTCAAATAAAAAAATCGGGATGGTATGGAGTTGTGAAAATAATCATACAGGCCTTCCCTGTCATGGGGATCAACATATCAAAGAGGCATCACTCTGTTGATCACTTCTAACTCATTTACACATGTTGGTCACTGCATACTCGGCAGTGACCAATGAGCCCGACAGTCACATGCGCCTTAGTCAGAGCTTTTCGACAATGTATAATATGTCGGGGTCAAGGCAACCACTCCACTTATTATGCCTAAGCAAAATGGCACAACAGCACCATCTGCTGGCTTATGCCTGAGCACAACAGCGCCACCTTGTGGCTCAAGACGGCTTCTAAGTGGCTTCTAAGTGGCATGTGACCCGCCCATCCTCCGTGAAAATAGCCACAGTTGTTCTTCTGGCAGCATGTTGGCCTCTGTCAGAGTTTCTCCTGAAAATCGTCCATTTTTCCCAAATTGCCCCTTTATTAACAAAAGCCACACTTTTAGACTCATACGTAGTTTTACTACTTCTCTGTCACAGAAAGAAGCTTTAATTTGAACGTTTTTTGCTCCAATTTCAGCATTTTTGGACTGTACAATCACAGGAAGTTCAGTTTGGCTGTTTCCTGTCCGTCTCCCTGTGCGTTCCTCCTACTAGATGGGCCTGATCAAAATATTGTTTTACCCATCGAGGTTGCTGCATGGCTGAAGCAGCCTCTCAAATATTTGTCTACCAGGCGATTTTACTCTAATTATAAAATGATTCAATTAATCGTGGCTGAACTGCTATGCCGGCGAAATAAACGCTCAGGCCAATGAAGTATAAGACTGCCTGCAAACTGTGTTTGGCCAGTGAGGGTATGCTGGCCTGATGGTTAGAGTTACAGGTTGGCACGTGGGAGACTGGGGTTCGAATCCTGTCTGAGGAATTTTGCCTCAGTGCCCTGGTGTGCAATTAGGTAACGTTATCAGCTTGTTATCTTCTTTCCTTCTCAAAATGATTTTCGAGACATCTAAAACTAAATTCTTCCTATCTAAAATTAACATTTCAGATATCTAACATATCATTCTTGTCTTCTTTGGTGTCACCACACGGACAACCAGAGACTAAAATCCAGCCACAGCACAAAAGGCTGCATGATAATAGGCTATTCCTATAGGTATGTAAATTCTCCCAGCTCTGCCCTACCCTCACCCCAACCTGTGAACATACTCTGAACACCACTGACGTGCGGTGAGGTTTGCTGCTGGTGAGGCACATCCTATTGACTCCAATATAAAGTAAACCAAACTGCAGGAAAAAATGCAACTTGCTGTCTCTGGTATTCTCTTACTTTGAAAAAGCATTCAATAGCAACACACAGCTGAGTGTTTTGCTTTGTCCCAGTGACCAGCTCATTCTGAACATCAGACACTTGTTTGGACTCTGCGCACACTCGCCTCTGATATATGCTCTCATATAAGTAAAATGTCCTGCAAACTTGTCCTTGTTTAGCTCTGTTGGTAGAGTCATTGACTGTGGTGTGGTGGGTTCCTAGTTCAAATCCCGGTTAGGTCAACATTATTTATTATTTTGTTTACCGTAATGCTAACTTTAATCATTAAATTATTACATTTATTATAAGTTCAGAAATGCTACAGCAACTTGCATCTCTGGACTTTTAATACATTTGGAACTTTGGAAAAGCAGAAATACTTTATCGATGATGTAATATGTTGTTAGCTTGTAAATGAGTCTAGCAACTATTTTAAATGTGTTGGCCTAATTACTAAGTATTTTTGTAGAAAAAATGTAAATGTTAACAACATGTAATCATTTAATGATTAAAATTAGCATTACGGTAAAAAATAAAACACTTACAAATAATGTTGACCTAACCAGGATTTGAACTAGGAACCCGCCGCATCACAGTCAGTGACTCTATCAACAGAGCTAAACAGGACAGTTTGCAAAAATTCTTGTACCTTTTAGTAGAAGCTTTTAACACTGGAGAAAATGTGCTCAGTTTAGGTGGAAGTTAAGAGGTTAAAAGCAGAAGATTTTCAGTTGCTTTGGGATTTTATTCACTTTTAAATCGTTTGATTAGGCCTATGGTGCTAAATGCCAATGTTCCTAACCCTGCAAAGATAAAAAAGTGGACAAATAAATATTTTTATATTCATAACTTGGTGCTGATTGTGGAGTTGGATCAAAAGTGTCAAAGCCATACTTGAACCTTTATCATTGAGCTATAATCCCACCGAAGAGTTGGCCGGTCTTTTCTAAATTTGCGGGCCAAAATGAGGTCCCAGCACACCACTGTGTGATAGTTTCACGTTTTTACAATAAGCTATGTTTGGAGCAGGGTAGGCTATATTAAAAGCAGAAGGTTTTCAGCTTGCTTCGGGATTTAATTCACTTCTGAATCGTTTGCTTACGCCTATGGTGCTAAATGCCAACGTTCCTAACCCGGCTCACAAGTGCCACCTGGTGGTTGTTTGGGTCATTGCAGCGTCACTGGGGGAAAATAAATAATAATTTTTTATAGATTTACCTGACAGTTACGCTTGTGTTACTTACTGTATATCTGGAACAGCATCCCAGGCTCCTGCTGCAGCCCAGTTAAAGCCTTTCCACCAGGAATGGCGCAACTGTGCATCTGTTATTAATTCATTATTTAATTATTTCAGCCCAAAGGCACCGCAACTGAGCTGGGCCCACCGGGAAACGTCTCCACTCTCCCAATTACCCAGCACGCCATTGCCCTCCTCTCTGCTGTAGGCTCCTTGCTCATGATAAACCTGCTTCCTCTCGCTAAAAAAAAACATGCGAAAAACTTGACCGGCCAAGAGTTAGCGGGCGCAAGAGTGAGACCGGGTTGGGTCTATGGCCGAGGCGAGAGCAGGTTTGGGCGAGAGCAAGCGGGGGCGGTCGCAAGTGGGGGGGGCTTTCGCAAGGGGGCGCGGTCGCAAGGGGGGGGCGGTCGCAAGGGGCGAGGGCCTTTATCGCCGCGAGCGGCTTTAATTATTATTATTATTATTATTACAAATTACCTTGGTGGAACGAGATGATGAGGAACGAGATAATTATCTCGGGGTAATTAAAAATAAATAAATATATATATATATATATATATATATATATATATATATATATATATATATATATACACTCACCTAAAGGATTATTAGGAACGCCTGTTCAATTTCACATTAATGCAATTATCTAAACAACCAATCACATGGCAGTTGCTTCAATGCATTTAGGGGTGTGGTCCTGGTCAAGACAATCTCCTGAACTCCAAACTGAATGTCAGAATGTGAAAGAAAGGTGATTTAAGCAATTTTGAGCGTGGCCTGGTTGTTGGTGCCAGACGGGCCGATCTGAGTATTTCACAATCTGCTCAGTTACTGGGATTTTCACGCACAACCATTTCTAGGGTTTACAAAGAATGGTGTGAAAAGGGAAAAACATCCAGTATGCGGCAGTCCTGTGGGCGAAAATGCCTTGTTGATGCTAGAGGTCAGAGGAGAATGGGCCGACTGATTCAAGCTGATAGAAGAGCAACTTTGACTGAAATAACCACTCGTTACAACCGAGGTATGGAGCAAAGCATTTGTGAAGCCACAACACGCACAACCTTGAGGCGGTTGGGCTACAACAGCAGAAGACCCCACCGGGTACCACTCCTCTCCACTACAAATAGGAAAAAGAGGCTACAATTTACACGAGCTCACCAAAATTGGACAGTTGAAGACTGGAAAAATGTTGCCTGGTCTGATGAGTCTCGATTTCTGTTGAGACATTCAGATGGTGGAGTCAGAATTTCTTGGCACACTTTAGGCCCCTTAGTGCCAATTGGGCATCGTTTAAATGCCACGGACTACCTGAGCATTGTTTCTGACCATGTCCATCCCTTTATGACCACCATGTACCCATCCTCTGATGGCTACTTCCAGCAGGATAATGCACCATGTCACAAAGCTCGAATCATTTCAAATTGGTTTATTGAACATGACAATGAGTTCACTGTACTACAATGGCCCCACAGTCACCAGATCTCATCCCAATAGAGCATCTTTGGGATGTGGTGGAACGGGAGCTTCGTGCCCTGGATGTGCATCCCACAAATCTCCATCAACTGCAAGATGCTATCCTATCAATATGGGCCAACATTTCTAAAGAATGCTTTCAGCACCTTGTTGAATCAATGCCACGTAGAATTAAGGCAGTTCTGAAGGCGAAAGGGGGTCAAACACAGTATTAGTATGGTGTTCCTAATAATCCTTTAGGCAGTGGTTAAAGTGGATTTTGGGAGGTGGTGGAACTCTAATCTCGAAGACTCAGAACGCTACATTAGGTCGATATACAGTATGAAAGGCTGTGTGTATATTACATGTAACAGAAGGTGTTTTATATTACTTTTAATTTATTTATTTAAAAAAATAAGTTTTAAAGCATTTCACAGCATAAGATTTCTTTATATGTGCTCTTGTTTGAGATACTCCCAGAAAATTAGAGCAACAGCCAGTCCTACCCGGGAATTTTTTTTAATAATCAGATACAATTTAGTGCAATCTGGTGTATTTAAGGCAAAAATATGCTGTTTGAATTAGCCTTATACAGTGATGAAAATCAAAACTGTCAACATTATGATTATTTTCCTAAAAAAAGAAAAGAAAAAAAAGAAAGAAGCAACACTGATTTTGATAGCTTCAAATAGACTTTTATTACTTTATCTATTTATTTATTGTTTTAATTTACTGTCAAAATCCTGTGTAAATGTTTCCCTGTGGGGCCCCTCTGCTGTGGGGCCCCAGTCCCTCTGCTGCCCGTGTCAGCTCTGCCCCTGTTGTTCCTCCGTCTGTAGCTGTTCATCGCGCTGAGCAGTGAGGAGGAGACACTGGCTCCACACGAGTCTAAAGACTTAACTTTAGCCTGGATTCATGACTCTATTGTTACTTTTAAACCGCGGACAGATTCAGAGGCTCTGATCAGAGGGAATACTTTGTGAACAAGGCCGACATTGCACTGTAACGCCGCACTGTTTATCGCCTTTTCTCTTCATTATGCTTCCTAAATTAATTTGTAAAACCGGTGATTGATGCAAAATAAAAAGCGTGCTGAAGCTTGGGAAGAGTAGACTCCGTTTATGGATTAGTTTATGTCCGTAAAGTTCATTATTTCGTGATAAATGCTGTTATATTGAGGCGCATTAAACCCGCGCACACGAGGAGCGGACTGAGCTGCTGCTGATCTTATGATTATTTCTCCAGATTCTGAAGAGTGGACTTTTGTCCAGCGCAGCTTCAGCAAATGAAAAATAAAACTACCCAACCATAGTATTTATTGCATTGATTTATCTCACCGGCAGTCTTTCGCAAGTGGCAATCATTAACTTTTTTTTTGGTCACACGAAGGTGGGGGAACGCCGTTCCCGACCGTTCCTGCCCACTTTAACCCCTGCCTTTAGGTGAGTGTATATATATATGAACCCTCAAGCTTCCAGAGGACCCGAGCTTGGAGGAAAAAGAGACCGCCCATGGAGGGTGAGGAAGAGTTTTTTTTAAATGTATATATATTGAAGAAATATATATTTAAAAAAAACTCTTTTTTTTACCGCTAGATAATTATCTCGTTCCGCGATAATGATCTCGTTGCTGCCGCTATCCCATGGGACTATGGATGGAAACTAGCCTTGAGCTAAATCCAAGTGTATTTACAGCTCCTGCTGTTCATTAATACATGCTGTCCCATTCAAATAAATAAAATGTTTAAAAAAAAATGTGTGGTGTAAAAAAAAAGTTAACATTTTGTATACATTTATAAATGTAATTTTTTTTCCAATCTGATTTCACTTCTAGGGCTCCGTATGTGAGACTCATTAAAGCTGGTCAACATTTCTTAATCATCATCTCAGTGCTTTAAAGTGTCTGTTTGAGGAATGTCTGTATGTTTCTTCGACAAGAAGTACACAAATAAAAAATAAAAAACAATTAAGTAGAAGTGAATTAAATTCATATCTGGCTCATTTACAAAAAAATTCAAAAAGATACAAAAGATTTTTGCCAAAGAATATAAAGCATAAATAGCCCACTTCCAGGCTTCGATTTCGTAGGCTTTTTTGTCAATTACAAAGTCTCTGTTCCAAATCTCATCTAAAGCAGTGGTTCACAGACTCAGTACATTTAGTACTGGTGGTAGGACTTCTTCATGTGGTCATCTCCAATTTTATATTTTACAGATATTGAACAATAGAGATGCATCCAAGTTATGACCTGGTTTCCACTCAGTTTAGATATAATACTCTAATTTTGGTCCATTTCAAATCCTTCTTAGAACCGGGTTAGTCCTGATTTGATCTAGCTCCGATGGTACTTGGTTTGAAAAGTTTGAAAATGTTCCTCTGTGTGCAGGTGGAGTGCTACAAATACTCAATGGTTAAAATGAACTGCCAAATAGACAATAGATGGGATCTAGACAATAAAACAAACTGCTTTATTCTGAATAGCATAGGTGTACGGCGTATACATGAATATAGTAAATAAATAAATAGTCTTTTGTATCAACAGATATTTTTCCTTTGTTTTCAACATCGACGATAAAATTCAACTCTGAGCCTTTTTGAGCAAATACAATGTTCTTACCTTTCTGACGCAGCGAGTGCAATGTATGAGTAGTATGCATATATTTTACAGGGATCAAAGGTGTCTTGGAATAGAAAAGTAGAAGTAGAAGTTTCCGGAAATGACTTGTGTCAGAGCTACCTGTGCCGTGGGCAGGGCAAATGACCAAAGAAGCCACATCCCCCTGAGAGCTGTCGTAATTTGTATACCAGAAGCAGTGTGCGAATTCAGACTTCACTCTGCAGGAAGTCATCAATGCCATAAAGTCATTTCCATCAGGCAAGGCTGCTGGACCTGATGGTTACTGCGCAGAATTCTATAAGAGATTTTGTGATATCACATGACAACAACACACCCACAATAAGATGGCTGCCACTGACTGAGTGCTCCACAAAAGGTCTCAGCCTGCTACATTAATTTTGTCATCCTGATGTGGTGCTAGACAGAGGCATAGTTTGCCATAAGGCAAGGCAGGCAGCTGCCTGGGGCCTCCAAGCCAGCAGGGGCCCCCAGAGGGCCAACAGATTTGACAGAAATGACCAAGAGAATGAAGTCACTGCAGCAGCATTGACAAGGTGCAACGACAGTTGTCCGTCGCATACTCCCTGAAAGAACCCCATGAGCGCCCCTCCCCCACCTGCTTCTCAGAGGGGAAGGAGAGAGAGAGAGACGGAGCAAACTCACGTGTTGGTGTAAACAGAGCAGCTACGCATCTCCTCCAAAATGAAGAGAAGTGATGCCTCTGGCTAGCCTGGCTAACGCCAGACTGCTGTGTGCGCTCGAATCTTTTCGAACTTCACAACAGCCTGGGGACCATGGCCGACATTTTTCCATGGATTTGGGCACCAATCACAGAACGAGGAGGGACGGTAAGACGATGACGCGCTATTTGGCATAAAGCTTGTAGTTTGTTTAGGGATAAAAAAATAAAAAAATATTTACGGATCCAACATGACAGCAGCAGACGCGATGCCATCTTTCGATCAAGCTTTAGAACGTGTTCTAAATAGTTTAGCTCAAAAGTTTACAGCAGGTACGTCATACGTCATCTGATACCATGATACGATTGGCTATGGCTACGTGCAGACGCATGAGAGACATTCGTAGTGCCCAATAAACGGCTATGAACAATCGTAAACCACACCTCTCCTACGAGAAAATGAATTGGTGGTCCCCAGACTAAATATCACTTGTGATTTTAGTCTGGCGTTAGCCAGGCTAGCCTCTGGCAGCAAGAACGAAAGAAAAGGAGAAAGAAGAAGGAGAGCAAGACAGGAGTGTAATAAGTTACTGTAGTTGTATGTCTCTGAAGTGCCTTCTTTTATTAGCCTTCATTGCTTGGCATGCAAATATCATTGTCCCCCCTCCTCGCCCCATTGCGGAACACAAAACGGCCACCAGAGGGCCCCTACTGACATTCCTGCTTGGGGCCCCCTCGTACCCTTGCTACGCCAATGGTGCTAGAAATTCTACTTGACACTAAGTAAAACTGTGAAGTCTACGCTATCAGTACCGGTGTGTCTTTTGACAATCAACGCTCTCTGTGGTGAAAATGAGTAAGCATGAGTTTTCCCTCCAAACAATCTGGGAGGCCATTCAACAAAGCAAAGGTGAAGTGACTGCTTACATTGAAACCAAAATATCACCTGTGCTAACAACTTTAAACAACATACAAGGCTCACTCTCTACACTAAACGACCAAATTACGGAGATGGAGCATCGTGTAAGCGCCAATGAAAATAATGTTGAGGATTTGTTTAAACAAGTGGCTGTACTTGAAAAGGAAAATACATACCTGAAGAATAAAGCGGATGATGCTGAGAACAGGAGCAGGGCCAATAATCTTCGTTTTATTAATGTCCCTGAACGTAGCGAAGGGACTGACATGGTTGGCTTCCTCACCCAGCTCATTCGTCACCTCTTCGGCATTGACAGTTTCGCCACACCGCCACTGATCGAGAGGGCTCACCGTTCACCAGGACTAAACACGAAGAGCTACGGCAAATCCCCCCGAGTAATTGTGGCAAAGTTCTTGCACTTTCAAGATAAAGTGAAGATCCTACGCCTAGCCAGGGAAAAGAAACAACTCGTCTTCCAGGACAGAACCATCTTCATCTACCCTGACTTCAGTGCGGATCTTGTTAAAAAACGTCGTCAATATGATGAAATTAAGAAAAAGCTCCGTGCAGCAGGAATGAAATACTCTCTATACTGTATCCGTCAACACTGAGTGTCATCACAGATGGGAGCCCCAAACTTTTCACCGCAGTCAAGCCAGCCCCGTCTCCAGATTTGCCGAAACCGTGGGTGCGCTTGTTTTGGACACCGTCACCTCCCAGGAAGTTGTTTTGTTGTTTGATTTTTTATTTCGAGCTACACAACACACATCACAGGCACAAAAAACAGAAAAATATAATAAAAGAAAAATAAGAAAAAATAAGAAAAAAAAAAAATTAACATTCTAGCTCGAAAAGGAGTGGGAAGAAGACAAGCTTATTGACTCCCACCCCTGATCATAATTCATAATACTGCCATAATAAGTTGTTGTGTGTTTATTCCAACAATTCCAAATAAAAAACAGTAGCCTGTACATTTTGATAATATTACACTCGTCCTTTTTTTCTTGTGGAGATATGGTAATGGACTGGTCTGGACTTTGGAAAAGTCTCTGTTCACTGGTACTTGCTACCTGGACAATTACAAGAGTGTCCTCTGGGGGCGCTGTTCAGTACTCTGATACTAGGGCTGGCAGCATTATAACACATTAAGGCAAAACGATGCATTCTTGTGTCACCTTTACACTTCAGGTCTGTTCCACAGTGTCTCCACAATGTCCTCAACTCATTTTCAACTATATTTGATTTTCCGTTTGTCATTGAGGAACTTATTACATACAGATTATTATCATTACACCACATTAAGGCAAAACGATGTGTTCTTGTGTCACCATTAGACTTCTACTCACTTCTACAAAGTGTCCTCATGTCCCTCACCAATTTGCAGCAAAAAATGATGTAGTGTTCACAAATAAGGGGCTTATTACACTGGAATACTCACAAAATGTCAAAAATACTGCCAAACCAATGGATTTTAGAGAAGCATTACACAACATCTCAGTAAGACAGCTTCTCCTCTTGGCCCTCACAATTATTCACACAAAAGTAATGTAGCCTTTCCCAAATACACTCTCTTTATACTGGGGCTGTCATCTTTATACCCCATTGAGGCAAAACTACGTGTTTCTGCGTGACCATTACACTTCAGGTCTGGTCCACAGTACCTCTGCATGTCCTCAGCTCATTTTATACTCTATTTGATTTTGCATTTGTCAATGAGGAACTTATTACATACAGATTATCAGCATTACACCACACTGAGCCGAAACAAGAATGCGTTCTTGTCACCTTTACACTTCTACTCACTCTTACAGAGTGTCCTCATACCCCTCACCAATTTACAACAAAATATTGTTTTGCTTCAATGTGGTGTACACATTTTGTGAGTATTCCAGTGTAATAAACCCCTTATTTGTGAACACTACATCAGTTTTTGTTGTAAATTGGTGAGGGACTCGAGGACACGCCATAGAAGCAAGTACAAGTGTAATGGTGATGCAAAAACACTTTGTTTCGGCTCAGTGTGGTGTAATGCTGATAATCTGTATGTAATAAGTTCCTCATTGACAAATGTAAAATCAAATAGAGTATAAAATGAGCTGAGGACATGCAGAGGTACTGTGGACCAGACCTGAAGTGTAATGGTCACGCAAAAACACGTAGTTTTGCCTCAATGGGGTATAAAGATGACAGCCCCAGTATAAAGAGAGTGTATTTGGGAAAGGCTACATTATTTTTGTGTGAATAATTGTGAGGGCCAAGAGGAGAAGCTGTCTTACTGAGATGTTGTGTAATGCTTCTCTAAAATCCATTGGTTTGGCAGTATTTTTGACATTTTGTGAGTATTCCAGTGTAATAAGCCCCTTATTTGTGAACACTACATCATTTTTTGCTGCAAATTGGTGAGGGACATGAGGACACTTTGTAGGAGTAAGTAGAAGTCTAATGGTGACACAAGAACACATCGTTTTGCCTTAATGTGGTGTAATGATAATAATCTGTATGTAATAAGTTGCTCAATGACAAACGGAAAATCAAATATAGCTGAAAATGAGTTGAGGACATTGTGGAGGTATTGTGGAACAGACCTGAAGTGTAAAGGTGACACAAGAATGCATAGTTTTGCCTTAATGTGGTGTAATGATGATAATCTATATGTAATAAGTTGCTCAATGACAAATGCTAAATCAAATATAGCTGAAAATGAGTTGAGGACATTGTGGAGACACTGTGGAACAGACCTGAAGTTTAATAGTGACACAAGAATGCATAGTTTTGCTTTAATGCGTTATCATGCTGACAGCCCTAGTATCAGAGTACTGAACGGCGCCCCCAGAGGAAACTCTTGTAATTGTCCAGGTAGCAGGTACCAGTGAACAGAGACTGGTCCAAAGTCCAGACCAGTGCATCACCATATCTCCACAAGAAAAAAGAACGAGTGTAATATTATTTGGAATTGTTGGAATGAACACACAACACATACCATGAAAGGATAGGTCTATGTCATAAATCATTAAAATTGTGCAAAATTATTTGGAATAATTACTGACTGTGGTGCAATTAATGACACAAATAAAACGGTCATAAATCGTTCAAAAAACGATTTAATATTAAAACCTCATACCAGCAAGATCTTGACCCACTGTGCAAACTTCTTTACAACAACTATGCCTAATGGCAGTGGTTTGACAAAGTGCCTATTTTAGGAAAATACAACTACAGTGATAAAAGTGAGTGACGATTTCATCCTCCATACTGTTTTGTTGACCTAATATTGGAGACTGTACAACGCACCGGCCCACACCCGCACGTAACTTCCTGGGAGGTGACGGTGTTCAAAACAAGCGCACCCCCGTGGGGCTGGCTTGACTTCCGACCGGCAGACGAGGCTGGCTTGACCGCGGTAACTTTTCCGCTCCCCCGAGGAGGCGCAGGAATTCTTTCGGGGTGTTGATGCTCCTCCATAAAGTGAGTAGCTAACCTCAAAGTTATTGTCTTGATTTGTCCTTTCGCCTTTGCATTACTTTGTCACTACGACACGATGATATACACAGCTGTTTACTGTACAAACTCTCACTGTTACGCTTTTGAACAATACAAGCACTCTAATCTCCGAGCGATCAGCGTGTTTGCCGTATTTTGCGGCATTGTGATGTAAATCACACTGTTGTGTTCTATGCACAACATAGATACTATGTTATATATAGATATACTATGTTGTGTTCTTCATTCATACTACTACACCACACACACGTTATGTCGTAGTTTATTATTCAACTGGTAGGCGGGCGGTATGGACTGAATGATCATGAATAAGCTGTTCTGTATTTGGCCAGTTATGTGCCTACTATCCTTGGTTGATGTTTACTGATGTATGGCCTGGTTAATTGCGGGGTCATTTTCTTTCTAGTACCAACATATAAAAATAAGCCTAAGCAGGCTGAACCAGCTATTGCAGCGAGTCTTGTTTTATTGTTTTATTGTCATGTTTTTGTTTGTTTTTGTTTTTGTCTTTCTGTCTGTTTGTCTTTGCTTGTTGTAAAAATGTGTTTTGCTCTATACCATCTCTCTCTCTCTCACCTCTCATCTCATATTTATTAAATGTGAGTAATAGAATCAACTAAGGGTTTTAAAATAATTCACCTCAATATTAGAAGCTTACTATCGAAAATAGATCTGCTGAGAGTATGGGTTTCTTATCACCCCCCCCCCCCCCCCCCCTCCCCCCATATTATTACTATGTCAGAAACATGGCTCCATAACAATATACTGGACAATGAAATAAAATTAATGGGTATACTTTATATAGAGCTGATAGAGGCTCAAGGGGCGGTGGTGTGGCTACATATGTTTGTTCAAATCTTACAGCTGAGCAGATTATTCCAACAGTGGAGCCGTTAACTTTGAAGGGCTATTTGTTAAAATTATTTTTCATAATAATAAAAATCTGATTATTACTAACATATATAGACCTCCATCTGCTCCATCACATTCAATTAAATCTATTATTGATACAATTAATTCTGTTAGGAATAACAGTGAAATTATAATTCTCTGTGATTTTAACTCTAATTGGCTCCAGCGCTCGTCCTCTAATGATCTAAACTTAATAGCAAGTGCTAACCTCACTCAGCTAATAAAAGAACCAACTAGGGTCACCAAACACTCCTCTTTGATAGACTGGATACTAACTACACACCCAGATAGAATTGTTACATCTGGTGTATTGTCTGATAGTTTCAGTGATCACTCAGTTGTATTCTGTGTCTGGAAGATCAAAACGCCTAAATTTCCACCAAAATATATTAGAACTAGACAATGCAAAAATATAAATACTGAACTATTCTTATATGACCTTGCTAACATAAACTGGGCCAGAATGCAACTGATTCCCTCAGTAGAGGATGCATGGGACTTTTTCCACAGTGAAGTTCTAAGTGTAATTGATAAACATGCTCCATTTAAAACAATTCGTGCCAAAGGAAGACATCTCCCATGGATCAGCCCGGATTTAATAAATCTCTTTAAGAAAAGAGATAAGGCCTGGGAAAAATATAGGTCATCTAAAGACGCTGCTGATTGGGACTCATATCGTCAACTCAGAAATCAAAGTAAAACACAAACACGGAACGCTAAATCAAATTATTACAAAGAAGCCTTTAATCAAAACTGGAACAACCCTAAACAGTTCTGGAAGCACCTGGATCATCTTCTAAACAGGTCAAATGACACCACTGACCCTGTTCTTATAAATAATAATGTTATCTCAGAACCTCACATAATTTCTGAGGCCTTTAATGCACAATTTTCTTCCATAAACCGTGCACAGAGTACTGAGTATGTGGTCTATCCCTTGGATGAAACTGAAGCATCATTTTCTTTCAGTGAAATTTTACCTTCTGATGTACTAGCGATTTCCGAAGTGAAAAATAGCAGCTCTGGCCCAGATGGCCTTGAGACCAAATTTCTTAAACTTGGATCCTATATATTAAGTTACCCATTATCTGACTTGTTTAATTTGTCTTTATGTACTTCCTCGCTCCCTATTATTTGGCTGGCTTAGAATTAATTTGTTAAAACTTAAAATGAAAACATCACTGTATATGCTTTTTGGAACTCGCCATTCTCTACAATCTGCTGACTTGAACATTTACTTTAACAGTGGCACCCCAATGGCCAAGGAAACTGCTGTGAAGTACCTAGGAGTCTGGCTTGATCCTGAACTTAACTTCAAATTACATATTGACTATATCATTAAGCGAACATACTCCTGCTTAATGCCACTTTATAGATCATCAAACTGCTTTACACCTCAAGTTAGAAGGAGAATAATCAATCACCTTATTTTACCAATTATTGACTATGCGGACATTGTTTATTTTAATACTTATGATATACATCTTAAACCTCTTAATGTTTTGTTCAACACTCTTTGTAGATTCATTTTAAGTTGCCTGTATAGAACTCATCACTGTAATTTATACATTCAGCTTAACTGGCTACAACCTGAGAAACGACGGCAGTACCACTGGTTTCTATTCATTTTCAAGTGTATTTATTTTAATTTACCACCATACTTGAAATGTTTTCTTGTCCCTTATACTTCAGTTTACCCTCTTAGATACTCTCAATATCCTACATTTACTGTTCCTAGTGTGCATAAAGAATTGGCCAGGAGGTCCTTCTCCTTTAGGGCTCCCTTTGATTGGAATCATCTGCCTGTATCACTGAGGTCTTTATCAACCTTTGGCTTTATTTGTTTTTCTATTGTAAAATATTGTAATTTCTGAGATGGTTGTGTGATCTGGAGTGGGATCTGAGCAAAATTGTCTTTAATGTCTGTAACTGTTTGGCATGTAACTTGTCCTGTTTTGTCCTGTATTGTGTTCAATGTTTAAATGTTTTGGTCCCCCTTGAAAACAAGATGCTGCATCTCAAGGGGTTTTCCATTAATAAAATTCAAATATTCTTGCACCACTTATGCTCAGGATGATGCATAATTCTAAAAATAATGAAAAATTGCCAAAAACCCTTTATGAAGCAAACATTTCTGTGATTTTAAAAAAGGGCAGAGACGAAACTGATCCTGCAAGCTTTACGCCAATTGCGCTTCAAAACTTCGATTGCAAAGTAATAACTAAAATCTTGGCTACTAGATTGAACAAATATTTGGCTTCTATCATCCATCCTGACCAGACAGGGTTTATTCCCGGCAGACTCTCTTTTTCTAATGTCAGGCGGCTGCTCAATGTTATTTATTCTGATTTTAGTGATACTAAGGGTGCCTCTATTTTGTCCCTTGATGCACACAAAGCTTTTGATCAGGTCGAGTGGCCTTATTTGTTTGAGTCACTGCGTAGGTTCGGATTCGGGGAAACTTTTATCTCTTGGGTGAAACTGATGTATGCAAAACCATGCTGTTCTGTTCTGACAATGGTGATCGGTCAGCCCCATTTTCTTTGCAGCGCTCAGTTCAGCAAGGCTGTCCATTGTCTCCGGCGCTTTTTGCTATTGCACTGGAGCCTCTTGCTGTAACATTACGAGAGCATCCACAGGTGAAGGGGCTTCAGATTGGAGGTGTGGAGACACTTATCAGTTTATATGCTGATGACGTAATATTGTACTTACATAATGCTGAAAAATCAGTTCCCCCTCTTCTCGAGTTGATCGAGTCTTTTGGTAAAATATCAGGGTACACGATGCCTCTTTCCAGTACATATTCATCAGGTTTTTTGCAAGGTGTTCCATTCAAAATAGTTAATGACCATTTCACATACCTTGGTTTGACTATACCAAAGGATCCTATACTAATATTCAAATTAGATTTTGCAGAATTTTTTTCAAAATTAAAACAAAATATTGAATATTGGAAAATTCTTCCCCTATCAATGGTTGGACGCATAAACTCAATTAAAATGATCTCCCTTCCCAAATGTTTGTACCTATGTCAAAATCTCCCCATTTATCTCTCTGCGGCCTTTTTTAAAGACTTGGATTCAATTATCCTGTCCTATATTTGGAATAGTAAAAATGCCAGAATTTCAAAAGCGCACTTGCAGAAGTCTAGGTTAGAGGGAGGGTTGGACCTGCCTGTATTTAAACACTATTACTGGGCTGCCAATGTTAGGGCATTGATGTTCTGGCAGCAAGGATTGCTGGATAATCAGACACCTACAACCCCGTTATGGCTTAAGATGGAGGCCAACTCTGTAAATAATTCTTCATTGCCAGCTATGTTATTTTCCAAGTTTGAAAAGCCAGGGTCCTATAAGAATTTATGCTTTGTGGTAAAACAGTCAGTAAGAATTTTAAACCAGATTAGGAGCTTTCTAAAACTCCCAAATACATCGGTACAAACACCTATATGTTTTAACCATTGTTTTCTGCCTCCCTGGCATGACGTATCGTACCATGACTGGAGAAAGAGGGGCTTGGTCGCAGTTAATAATCTGTACATTGACGGTAAATTTGCATCATTCAACCAACTGAAAGAAAAATATAATCTCTCTAATTCCCATTTCTTTCGGTATTTGCAGGTTAGACATTACACCCAATCAAAAATTAAAGATTTTCAAAATCTACCCCTAGAGCATGAAATTTATGATATTTTAAGAGCCCTCCTTCCTCCAAGCATCTTATTTCGAGAACTTTACGTCTATTTGATGATTGTATTGTTGCGCACACTGTGAAAACTAGGGATACTTGGAGAGAGGAACTAGGTGTGGAACTGTCTGAATCCATGTGGAACACCTGTTTGTCTAATATTCATTCCTGCTCTATAAACAGCAGGCACCAATTAATTCAATTTAAGATTGTCCATCGCTTGCATTAATCCAAAGTCAGATTACATAGAATATATCCGTCAGTTTCCCCAGTGTGTGACAGATGTAATATGTCAGAGGGTACACTGTCCCATGCATTTTGGGCCTGCTCTTCATTGATAAAAACTTTTGGTCTAAAATATTTGACTGGTACTCCAAAGCGTATCAGAGGCCCCTCCAGCCTGAGCCTGGACTTGCTATTTTTGGCTGCTCACAAATAACAAGGACAATTCCAACTATAATGCGGCAGCCATTGGAACTGGGGTTGATAGTTGCCAAGAGACTGATACTGAAGGAATGGAAGTCTCGCACTCCTCCTTCCTTTCAGGTATGGGTCACTGATATGCTATCCATAATACAAATGGAAAAACTCTGCACCAGTCAAATGGACATGTTTTTTTGTTCTTGGAACCCATTTTTAACTCATTTTGAAAAAGCTAAAATACAGTAAACCAATTGTGTTCCTGTATTAACAACCTTTCCTCCTACCGCTGTACTAAATATGACTGTAAACAACTGTCAATAGCTGCATCTGAGCCCTGTTTGTTTGTCTGTTTATTTTAAAATATAAATAAAATATATTTAAAAAAAAAAGAAGCAGTGTGCGAAATACGGGGGAGGGGGAGGGGTGCATCAGACCCTCGGAGCCCAATCTTGAGGACGAAGGCAAACGTGGTAGACTAGAGCAAAGGTGCAGACACAAGCACACTCTGCACTCTTGCCGGCGGTGTATGTGAGCTGGGCCAGCGGCACCAAGTGTCCACACTTTTTCTGAGTGCATTAAATTGCCTTTATAACATTCCTATAGACTGCAGAATGTTCACACTTTGCCCCAAACATTAAATAAAGGCCACCGGTGTGTAATCTATTCTCAGTATAATTACAGCTGTTCTGTGAGGGCTATGGTCAGAGTGTATTGGTCACTAAGCAACATCATGAAGGCCAAGGAGCACACCAGAGAGGTCGGAGATAAAGCTGTGGAGAAGTTTAAAGCAGCGTTAAGTTATACACAGATTTCCCAAGATTTGAACATCTCACGGAGCACTGTTCAATCCATCATTCGGAAATGGAAAGAGTATAGCACCACTGAGAACTTACCAAGACATGGCCGTCCACCTAAACTAACAGACCGAACAAGGAGAGCACTGGTCAGAAATGCAACCAAGTGCCCCAAGATAACTCTGGAGGAGCTGCGATGTACTGCCGCTGAGCTGGGGGAATCTGTACATGGGACAACTATAAGTCGTACTCTACACAAATCTGGCCTTCATGGACGAGTGGCAAGAAGAAAGCCATTATTGAAAGGAGGCCATAAGAAATCCCGTTTGAAGTTTGCTAGAAGTCATATGGAGGACACAGCTACCATGTGGAAGAAGGTGCTTTGGTCAGATGAGACAAACATTGAACTTTTTGGCCCAAATGCAAAACGTTATGTATGGCACAAACCTAACACTTCTCATCGTCCTGAGTGCACCATCCCCAGTGTCAAATTTGGTGGGGGGAGCATCATGCTATGGGGCTGCTTTTCCTCAGCGGGGACCGAGAAGATTGTAAGAATAGTTGGGAAGATGGATGGAGCCAAATACAGAGACATTTTGGAGGAAAACCTGCTGGAGTCAGCAAGAGAATTGAGGCTGGGGCAGAGATTCACCTTCCGGCAGGAAAATGACCCTAAACACAAAGCTAAATCTACAATGGAATGGTTTAAAAACAAACATATTAATGTGTTAGAATGGCCCAGTCAAAGTCCTGACCTAAATCCTATTGAAAATCTGTGGAAAGACCTGAAAACTGCTGTTCACAAACGCTCTCCTTCTAATTTGACAGAGCTTGAGTTGTTTTGTAAAGAGGAATGGGCTAAAATGTCAGTCTCTAGATGTGCAAACCTTGTAGTGATACCCCAGAAGACTTGCTGCTGTTATTGCAGCAAAAGGGGGTTCCACAAAGTATGCTGTACATGCTGTATGAATACTTATGCACACCCCACTTTGCACTTTTCTATTTTTTGTAAAATAACAGAATCATGTATCATTTTGCTTTCACTTCACAGTTGTCTGTTACTTGTGTGTGAACTTTCAGTAAAAAGTTCAAAATAAAATCTGTACGTTTAGGGTTGTAAACATGACAAAATGTGCAAAAGTTCAAGGTGTATTAGTACTTTCGCAAGGCACTGTATATGCAAATCAAAATGTACACCAAGGAAGGAAGGAAGGAACACACCTCCTATTCACAAAAAGAGGGGGTTCCCTGAAGGTAGTGGAGAGTTCAGGGTCGGATGTTAAGATCTGCCAGTATTTTTTGAAAGTGCCTTTTATGGTAGCAGAGGGAGCCGAATACTGAGTTATGAAGGTGACAGAGAACTGCAGTTCTCTATTGACACCAATCCCTAAAACACTCACAACCGATATTTTACCGTGGAAATGGGAATGACAATAATAATGGGTCGTGTTGACTATGTAATACTTAATAATAACTAAATCAATGGTCAATTAATAGAATGAATAGAATGGTGACTGGTGTTTTATAAGGTTATTATGTGAATAGGAAAGGGGAAAAAGAAAAAGCACAAATTATTACAAAAATGAAACAAATAAAATGTTTATATATATATTGGTAAACTGCATACATTTCTATCTTCGTGTTGTCTTCTTACTTTGGAAGTCTTGTAAACATCATTTGAGTTTCTTCTTGTAAAACACGAATGCTTTTCTTTAGCATTGCTGCTATATGTAAAGTTAATGCGGACAATTGTAATTGTCTAATTCAGGAATTTGTAATGTAAAGTGTTATATTGTATGAAAACATGAGCTGTTGTATTACTGTATCTGGAATGTAAATTAATTTTGAATATGGGGGTAGGTGTTAACGGATAACATTAAATCGGTATTTATTAGGGATGGGACGATACACTTAAACTCACGATACGATGCACCTCGATATGTCAGAGTCACGAAACGATACGTCACGATACGATATCAAAAAAGAAAAAAATATTACTGTATAATAACAACTTGTTTATTTTTGTTTCAGTTGCACACAGGGAAACACAAGGCCTAACAGGCCAAACACAAACAAGAACACTCCCTTAGTGCTGCTCTTATTAAGTTATCTCAGGACTGGTTCTTCTTAAAAAAAAACATATCAACATGTTCTGGTGTAATCAGTGATCTTTGAGCAGACACAGCGCTTTTTTTGGACACTCAAAGACGCTCTACATGGAAAAAAAATAAAAAAAAATAATAATTTTTTTTTTTTTTTCACGATCCATTTTTTTCGAACTCGATGCGTTTCGTCACGTTTTGTATCGCGATATATCGCCAAACGATATTTCGTCCCATCCCTAGTATTTATCATACTGATACGCAAGCAAAACATTCAGTGGCTGATAGTGGGTGCCTGAGCACCACAGTCAAGGCTTTGACAGAGATAGTACGACTTTACAGCTTGACCCAGTATGATAAATAGCGATTTAATGCTATCCTTTAACAGTGGGTACTTATAAGCTTTCTTGCTTTGGCCTACTCCTTTTGAGTTTTTGTTACTTTATTTATTTTCTGCACTGCAACAATGTTAATGTAAATAATCACTCAAATAAACCTAATCAATCAATCAATCAATCAATCAATCAATCAATCAAGGGACGGAGGTGTTAAGCGTCCTTCTCGTTAGCATAGTGTAAGTCCACAGCCTTATTGTTCCTTGTGTGGCACATACTGTAAATGTCGGGAGGGTGGCGGTGAGGGAGGCGTGATTGAAGTCGCTGCTGAGGAGAAAGAGAGTTGGTGATGACGCGTCTGAATCTGGGTCACGGTGGTGTGGATTCGTTCACATGCCGCGGCAGCGTCAGCGGAGGGAGGAATATACATACACATCACGACTTTATGCGAAAACTCCCTCGGAAGGTAGCGGGGCCTCATGCTCAATACCACCAGTCCAGTCCACAACAAGGACTGGACGACTGGACGATCTCGATCCTGGCCCGTCTGCTGAAGGGACTCCATTGGCCCTGGGCCTATAGCCTGTCTGTCCATGGGAGTGGATCTCTCCTTCTGTGGTTCTCCCCAAGGTTTCTCTTTTCTCCCACCGGGTTTTTGAGTTTTTCCTTGCCGTGCTGGAGAGTCTAAGGACAGGGGACACCCGCGCCGCTCATCGCCACCCACTGCTGACGCTTATTTGGACATTATGTTTGCCTGGATACTTGATTCACCTGAACTTTACATTGTCTTATTTACTGCTCTGTTTTATTGCCTTAATGTTCGGTGCAGCCCATTGAGGCAACTCATGTTGTGATATTGGGCTATACAAAACCATTGATTGATTGATTGATTGATTGACCATCTCCAAGTCCCGGGTGCAGAGCTGTTCTTTCACATGAACATGAGCAGGGTTACACCAACCCTCGTTCACAAACACCGCCACTCGCCATCCATCCATCCATCCATCCATCCATTTTCTTCCACTTTATCCGGGGCCGGGTCGCGGACGCAGCAGTCTCAGCAGGGATGCCCAGACTTCCCGATCCACGCACACCTTCTCCAGCTGTTCTGGGGGGACCCCGAGGCGACCCCAGGCCAGCTCGGAGACATAGTCCCACCACTTGGGCCTTCCACGAGGCCTCCTCCCAATAGGGCATGCCTGGAACACCTCCCGAGGGAGGCGGCCAGGAGGCATCCGAAACAGATGCCCTAGCCACCTCAGCTGGCTCCTTTCAACGTGAAGGAGCAGCGACTCTAGACCGAGCTCCTCCCGGGTAACTGAGCTCCTCACCCGATCTCGGAGGGTGCGCCCAGCCACCCTGCGAAGGAAACTCATTTCGGCCGCTTGTATTCGCGATCTTGTCCTTTCAGTCATTACCCAGATCTCATGACCATAGGTGAGGGTGGGAACGTAGATCGATCGGTAAATCGAGAGCTTTGCCCCCTGACTCAGCTCCCTCTTCACCACAACAGTCCGATACAGCGACCACATCACTGCTGACGCCGCACCGATCCGTCTATCGATCTCACGCTCCATCCGTCCTTCACTTGTGAACACGACCCTGAGATACTTAAACTCCTCCACTTGGGGCAAGGACTCTCCACCGACCTGAAGCGGGGAAGCCACCTTTTTCCGGTGGAGAACCATGGCCTCAGATTTGGAGGTGCTGATCCTCATCCCGGCCGCTTCACACTCGGCTGCAAACCGCCCCAGTGCGCGCTGGAGGTCCTGATTTGATGAAGCCAACAGAACAACATCGTCTGCAAACAGCAGAGATGAGATCCTGAGGTTCCCAAACAGGACACCCTCCGGGCCCTGGCTGCGCCTAGAAATTCTGTCCATAAAGGTAATGAACAGAACCGGTGACAAAGGGCAGCCCTGACGGAGACCAACGCGCACCGGGAACAGGCCTGACTTACTGCCGGCAATGTGAACCAAGCTCCTGCTGCGGTCATACAGGGAACGGACAGCCCTTAGTAGAGGGCCCCGGACCCCATACTCCCGGAGCACCCCCCACAGGGCACCACGAGGGACACGGTCGAACGCTTTCTCCAGATCCACAAAGCACATTTGGACTGGTTGGGCGAACTCCCACAAACCCTCGAGCACCCGATGAAGGGTATAGAGCTGGTCCAGTGTTCCACGACCAGGACAGAAACCGCATTGTTCCTCCTGGATCCAAGGTTCGACTATCGGCCGGATCCTCCTCTCCAGCACCCTGGAGTAGACCTTACCGGGGAGGCTGAGAAGTGTGATCCCTCTGTAATTGGAGCACACTCGCCGATCCCCCTTCTTGAAGAGAGGGACCACCACCCCGGTCTGCCAATCCAGGGGCGCTGTCCCCGACCGCCACGCGATGTTGCAGAGACGTGTCAACCAAGACAGCCCTACAACATCCAGAGACTTAAGGTACTCAGGACGAATCTCATCCACCCCCGGGGCCTTGCCACCGAGGAGCTTTCTAACCACCTCGGTGACTTCAGCTTGGGTGATGGGCGAGCCCCCCTCCGAGTCCCCAGCCTCTGCTTCCTCATCGGAAGACGTGACAGTGGGATTGAGGAGATCCTCGAAGTACTCCTTCCACCGCCCGACCACATCCCCAGTCGAGGTCAGCAGCTCCGCACCCGCACTGTAAACAGTGTTGGTGAAGCACTGCTTCCCTCTCCTGAGGCGCCGGATGATTTGCCAGAATCTCTTCGAGGCCGACCGATAGTCCTCCTCCATGGCTTCTCTGAACTCCTCCCAGACCCGAGTTTTTGCCTCTGTGACCGCACGAGCTGCAGCGCGCTTGGCCTGCCAGTACCTCTCAACTGCCTCCGGAGTCCTACAGGCCAACAAGGCCAGGTAGGATTCCTTCATCAGCTTGACGGCATCCCTTACTTCCGGGCGCCACCACCGGGTTCGGGGATTGCCGCCGCGACAGGCACCAGAGACCTTACGGCCACAACTGCGAGCAGCCGCATCAACAATGGAGGAGGAGAACATGGTCCACTCGGACTCCATGTCCCCAACCTCCCTCAGAATCTGGGTGAAGCTCTTCCGGAGGTGGGAGTTGAAGACCCTACTGACAGAGGGATCCACCAGACGTTCCCAACAGACCCTGACAACACGTTTAGGCCTGCCAGGTCTGACCGGCTTCCTCCCCTGTCAGCGGATCCAGCTCACCACCAGGTGGTGATCAGTTGATAGCTCAGCCCCTCTCTTCACCCGAGTGTCCGAGACACGCGGCCGGAGATCAGATGACACAACTACAAAGTCAATCATCGACCTCCTGCCTAGGGTGTCCTGGTGCCACGTGCACTTATGGACACCCTTGTGCTCAAACATGGTGTTCGTTATGGACAAACCGTGACTAGCACAGAAGTCCAATAACAGAACACCACTCAGGTTCAGATCGGGGAGGCCGTTCTTCCCAATCACCCCCATCCAGGTCTCACTGTCGTTACCCACGTGGGAGTTGAAGTCCCCCAGTAGAACAATGGAGTCCCCAGCCGGAGCACCATCTAGTACCCCTCCCAGGGACTCCAAGAACGCCGGGTACTCTGCACCGATGTTGGGCCCGTAGGCCGAGACAATGGTGAGAGACCTGTCCCCAACCCGAAGGCGTAGGGACACGACCCTCTCGTTCACCGGGGTGAACTCCAACACGTGGCGGCTGAGCTGGGGGGCTATGAGCAAACCCACCCCAGCCCGCCGTCTCTCCCCGTGGGCAACTCCAGAAAAATGGAGCGTCCAGCCTCTCTCCAGGAGTTGGGATCCGGAACCCAGGCTGTGCGTGGAGGTGAGCCCAACTATATCTAGTCGGTATCTCTCAACCTCCCGCACAATCTCAGGCTCCTTCCCCCCAGCGAGGTAACGTTCCATGTCCGAACGCCAGAAGCTGCGCACGCGGACCAGGTCGTCTCTGCACCCGACCCCTACGGATCCCACTGCGGGTGGTGGGTCCTTTCTGTATTTCTGCTCTCCGCCACATCAACACAGTCTCACTCCGAAAGCGTCATAAGTTGACGAACGGTCACTCGCATTATGCGTAATATAGAACGCAAAAGGTACCCGTTTGCGTCTCCATTAACGCAATGGGTTTTTAATGTATTTGAATGAGAGTCCAGGCACGGCTCATTTGACGATATCGGACAACTCATAGTATAGAACACGTAGTACAAATTCTGCCCGGTTTAGAAAACTATAAAACAAACAAAAATGCAAAAATGACTCACAGTGTATTTGCAATTACAATAATGCTAAAGAAACATGCAAAATCACAGTCATACACTCGCTGGAATCCCTCGCAAGACAGGCAAAAGTGCATTCAGCACGCAAACAGAAGCGCTGAAATAGCCACAAAGCGGTGATTATGGGCCCTCACCGACCGCCCTGCCCAAAGCGAGGGGGCCCTTTTGTCCCCCTCAATCTAAAATTACAGTATTGCTACTGCCTTTATGTTTGTTTTTAAATTTTTTCCCTATAGGGTCTTAGTTTTAGGATTTTTGGAATGACATTATTGAGAGAAAAATTAGTATGAATTTGTATCACACTATATCTGCAAACTGAAGCATATTTCTACATTTTACTTAGGGCTGCAGCTGCACCGCAGAAAATCCACAATCTTTGGTTCCTCACTTCTCGGTGAATTATGGAGTTTAACATTTTTCCATCAGAATAAAATGGGACGTTCTGGTCATTGCTAGGGCAACACCGTGAAACATATGGCATAGGTGTATTTGACTTTTCTGATTGGAACGACCAAATAGAATTTTGTGCCAAATTATTTTAATTTGATTCGTTTGTTTTCCTTCCTTTCAGCAAATAGTCGTGCATAAAAAAAAGTGCAACAACTATGCCACACTTCTTTAGTCAGTCTTTTGACTAAATGGAGGGCCGGATTATACGCCGAGGGAAGAAAACTGATTTTAACATTAGCATTGATTGAGAGAAGACAACAAGTCAGGAACTGCAAATATCTGCCAGTTTGTATGCATGTTAAAAGTCCACATAATTAGATTTCCAATGTTAAGGAAAAGGCAGTACCATGAATTTAACAATTTATTAAATGCGTCCATAAGATTAGAGTAATCCTTCTGTGTGCTCTAGGTAATTGATAATTGTTCTGTTGCTACTGTACATGATTAGTGAGTCATTTTCCCATTGTCTTTAGTGAGGGTTGAATGCCAAGAGTGGAGAAGTCTCCTAGCAAACAGGTGAGAGAGATGTGGCAGTCAAGTAAGGTTGTGAGTGCATCAGTAATTTAACGCCAGAAGGTTTTACCTGGTGTGCACACCCATGTGGTATGCAGGTATGTGTCAACACTGAGAGCAGATTTATGACGTACTGAGGCCCATTTTGTACAACCTTTCAACTGTGTAATGTGTTCTATGTATTATTTTATGTATTGTTAGGTGTATGTATCTGTTTGATGTTAAACTAAAGGAAAAGCTATCTAACGCACTTTGTTTACCTAATAGAGTCTCTGGTGGGCTGAAATTTGAAACACAAATTGACATGCTAAGGTTTGAAAGTTGTGTAGTCTATAAGCCCTGACAGTCATCATCAAACCTGGTATAACAACATTTCTTAATCTTCATCTCAATGCTTTAAAATGTCTGTTTGGGGAGTGTCTTTATGTTTCATCAACAAGAAGTACACAAATAATAAACATTGATTAGAAGTTAAATAAATTAATATCTGGCTCATTTACAAAAAAAAATCTCTTTGCCAAAGATTAAAAGGCATAAATAGCCCACATCCAGGCTTCGATTTTGTAGGTTAATAAACAATCATATTTACAATAAACTGCTGCATCATAGCCCAATACTTTAGACCTCTCTCTGTATGTTCTGAAGATGAATGTGACTCTTGGTCATCTGTTTATAGTTCCTGTTTTTTAGTATTTAAATGACCTCCCTAGTGTGTGTTCTGACGTCAGTGTAATAATGTACACTGATGCAGCCGCCCGCATCATCACACACACCCCTTCCATAAACCACATCACTCCTGTCCTTCAACAGCTCCACTGGCTCCCCATCACCCACCGCATCCAATACAAAATCCTGCTTCTCACATTCAAAGCAATTCACAAGCTCGCCCCTCCATACCTGACTGACCTCCTCCATGTCTCCACACCTGCCGCTCTCTCCGCTCCTCCTCCTCTCTCCGGCTCACTGCCCCCCCCCCCCCCCTCCCGCCTATCTCGTCACCATGGGGAGTAGAGCCTTCAGTCGCTCTGCTCCCCAGCTCTGGAACACTCTCCCTCCTGACCTCCGTAACACAGACTCACTCCCACATTTCAAATCCATCCTCAAAACTCATCTGTTTAGACAAGCCTACTCACTGTGACCACAACAGCATCATCCTTTTTTATTCATGCTGTTTTAACATTGTATTTTAACTGTTTTTAATTGTTGATGTTAGGTCGTAAGGTCTCTGGTGCCTGTCGCGGCGGCAATCCCCGAACCCGGTGGTGGCGCCCGGAAGTAAGGGATGCCGTCAAGCTGAAGAAGGAGTCCTACCTGGCCTTGTTGGCTTGTGGGACTTCGGAGGCAGCTGAGAGGTACCGGCAGGCCAAGCGTGCTGCAGCTCGTGCGGTCACAGAGGCAAAAACTCGGGTCTGGGAGGAGTTCAGAGAAGCCATGGAGGAGGACTATCGGTCGGCCTCGAAGAGATTCTGGCAAATCATCCGGCGCCTCAGGAGGGGGAAGCAGTGCTTCACCAACACTGTTTACAGTGCGGGTGGGGAGCTGTTGATCTCGACTGGGGATGTGGTCGGGCGGTGGAAGGAGTACTTCGAGGATCTCCTCAATCCCACTGTCACGTCTTCCGATGAGGAAGCAGAGGCTGGGGACTCGGAGGGGGGCTCGCCCATCACCCAAGCTGAAGTCACCGAGGTGGTTAGAAAGCTCCTCGGTGGCAAGGCCCCGGGGGTGAATGAGATTCGTCCTGAGTACCTTAAGTCTCTGGATGTTGTAGGGCTGTCTTGGTTGACACGTCTCTGCAACATCGCGTGGCGGTCGGGGACAGTGCCCCTGGATTGGCAGACCGGGGTGGTGGTCCCTCTCTTCAAGAAGGGGGATTGGCGAGTGTGCTCCAATTACAGAGGGATCACACTTCTCAGCCTCCCCGGTAAGGTCTACTCCAGGGTGCTGGAGAGGAGGATCCGGCCGATAGTCGAACCTTGGATCCAGGAGGAACAATGTGGTTTTCGTCCTGGTCGTGGCACACTGGACCAGCTTTATACCCTTCATCGGGTGCTCGAGGGTTTGTGGGAGTTCGCCCAACCAGTCCACATGTGCTTTGTGGATCTGGAGAAAGCGTTCGACCGTGTCCCTCGCGTTGCCCTGTGGGGGGTGCTCCGGGAGTATGGGGTCCGGGGCCCTCTGCTAAGGGCTGTCCGTTAGCAGTAAGTCAGACCTGTTTCCGGTGTGTGTTGGTCTCTGCCAGGGCTGCCCTTTGTCACCGGTTCTGTTCATTACCTTTATGGACAGAATTTCTAGGCGCAGCCAGGGGCTGGAGGGTGTCCTGTTTGGGAACCTCAGGATCTCATCTCTGCTGTTTGCAGACGATGTTGTTTTGTTGGCTTCATCAAATCAGGACCTCCAGCGCGCACTGGGGCGGTTTGCAGCCGAGTGTGAAGCGGCCGGGATGAGGATCAGCACCTCCAAATCCGAGGCCATGGTTCTCCACCGGAAAAAGGTGGTTTCCCCGCTTCAGGTCGGTGGAGAGTCCTTACCTCAAGTGGAGGAGTTCAAGTATCTCGGGGTCTTGTTCACGAGTGAGGGACGGATGGAGCGTGAGATCGATAGACGGATCGGTGCGGCGTCAGCAGTGATGCGGTCGCTGTATCGGGCTGTTGTGGTGAAGAGGGAGCTGAGTCGGGGGCAAAGCTCTCGATTTACCGATCGATCTACGTTCCCATCCTCACCTATGGTCATGAGATCTGGGTAATGACCGAAAGGACAAGATCGAGGATACAAGCGGCCGAAATGAGTTTCCTTCGCAGGGTGGCTGGGCGCACCCTTCGAGATCGGGTGAGGAGCTCAGTTACCCGGGAGGAGCTTGGTGTATAGTCGCTGCTCCTTCACGTCGAAAGGAGCCAGCTGAGGTGGCTAGGGCATCTGTTTCGTATGCCTCCTGGTCGCCTCCCTCGGGAGGTGCTCCAGGCATGTCCTATTGGGAGGAGGCCTCGTGGAAGGCCCAGGACACGCTGGTGGGACCATGTCTCCGAGCTGGACTGGTGTCGTCTCGGGGTCCCCCCAGAACAGCTGGAGGAGGTGTGCGTGGATCGCAAAGTCTGGGCATCTCTGCTGAGACTGCTGCCCCCACGACCCGGATAAAGCGGAAGAAAATGGATGGATGGATGGATGGATGGATGTATGGATGTTAATTTACTTGTTGTTGTAAGGCGACCTTGAGTGTCTTGAAAGGTGCCTAAGAAATACAATGCATTATTATTATTATTATTATTATAATAATAATAATAATATTATTATTATAATATTATTATAATAATATTATTATATTATTATATATTATTATAATATTATTATAATAATATTATATTATTATATAATATTATTATATAATATTATTATAATAATATTATAATAATATTATTATAATAATATCATCAATAATTATTGATGATACGGTGATCGAGGACAATAAAAAAAGGATCATAGCTCGCTGTCTAAATTATATTTGGAGAGCAGCTTAGTCCTACTGTATTTGCGAACAGCAGATGGTGGATGACGTGCAGAGAAGATGGTTTTATGGCAGGATGTGCACATTATTGTAGTGAAGGTGAAGAAAGACATTACCAGACACACAGTCAACACCAGAAAAGGAAGTGGTAAAAGGATGTGAGCACTAAAGTATACAGTGCCTTGCGAAAGTACTAATACACCTTGAACTTTTGCACATTTTGTCATGTTTACAACCCTAAACGTACAGATTTTATTTGATTTTTTTTACTGAAAGTTCACACACAAGTAACAGACAACTGTGAAGTGAAAGCAAAATGATACATGATTCTGTTATTTTTTTTAAAATAGAAAAGTGAAAAGTGGGGTGTGCATAAGTATTCATACAGCATGAATGAATATTTTGTGGAACCCCCTTTTGCTGCAATAACAGCAGCAAGTCTTCTGGGGTATGACTAAAAGATTTGCACATCTAGAGACGGACATTTTAGCCCATTCCTCTTTACAAAACAACTCAAGCTCTGTCAAATTAGAAGGAGAGCGTTTGTGAACAGCAGTTTTCAGGTCTTTCCACAGATTTTCAATAGGATTTAGGTCAGGACTTTGACTGGGCCATTCTAACACATTAATATGTTTGTTTTTAAACCATTCCATTGTAGATTTAGCTTTGTGTTTAGGGTCATTGTCCTGCTGGAAGGTGAATCTCCGCCCCAGCCTCAATTCTCTTGCTGACTCCAGCAGGTTTTCCTCCAAAATGTCTCTGTATTTGGCTCCAAATACAGCCAGTTAGGGCAGCTGGGTGGGGGTTGGTTGATGGGGAGTTACTGCCCTCTTCAATGGACCCGCTCTACACCATGGCTTCTTAACGCACTACAGTATGTAGGGCTTACATATTACATAATCCATTGAACACACACAAAAAAAAAATTTGAATGATGGAAATGACAACTGGGAAGTTGCAAGATCACCGATAATATGTATATTAATGTGCCTTTTGAACACAGAACTAGTGCCTTTTGGAAGTTGTTAACTGTGTTTGTAAGTGGTAATCATCTGTAACCATCTGTAAAGAATGAAAGAAAAAAGAAAGAAAAAAAAGGATGTATGTATGTGTATATATATATGTGTGTGTGTGTGTATGCATACAGTATATGTGTATAAATAACTTAATGATCGCCTTTGTCACTTGCTTTGTATTAGTCATCGCGTACATGAAATGAGACAGTTGTTGTAGTTGTGTTTCCTTTCAGTTGTGTTTCCTTTCCGTTAAATTATGTTAATTTATATTTATACAAACTTTTCTAGAGGTGCTTTGTGGGTGTGGTCCATGTTGAAACGGCCGCTCTGGTGGGTTGTAGGTTCTCTTTTGCCAGTGGGGCAAATCACAAATCAAAGTATGATGTTTCTTAATGTAGGATTGATAATGTAATTATAACAGGTAAAGTTGGGTCACGGAGGGGTACGGTGTGTGTGTGTGTGTGTGTGTGTGTGTGTGTGTGTGTGTGTGTGTGTGTGTGTGTGTGTGTGTGGTGTGTGCGTGGTGTGTGTGTGTGTGTGTGCGCGCGCGTGCGTGCGTGCGCGCATGCTGTGTTCCCGGGCTCTTGTGTCTTGTACTTTGTAACATGCTCCCTGTACTATTGTGATTTGATCAATTGATTTTATTTCAATGATGTCGGGGGTGGGCGCTTATAAGCTTTTGCTTCAGCCCACTCCTTTTAAACAGAATGTTCACTGCTCAAATAAACTAATACACAAAACTAAACAATCAATCCACATCAGAAGTCCAGTCTGTCCATGTAAAACTATGTTTTTGAGTTGGTGGACAGTTTCAGCTACCTGGGTGATCACCTGAACAAACAGGACTGGTCCCATTGTGGATAAGATCTATTCGAAAGACCTCTATTTAATAATACTTGTTTGCACATTTTCCTGCCTGGAAACCCCTGAGTGCTTCTTGAGAGCTGTCTTTTAACAATTGAATTTCTTCATTGTGAGATCAATAAAGTTCTGCCTTATTTTATTTATCTATTGAGAGATCAATAAAGTTCCATCTTATATAAGATAAGATGAGGTACAGAACCAAAATAAACTTGAAACTTCACAGGTCCAGTCTCTTATTGTATTTCCTCATACATAATAAACAAAAAAGAAAAGAAGGAAAATGTTGTGTTAGTTCCTATGATGGATGCTTGGATAATGGATTACCCAATGTGTATCTACACTCAGAGCTTGGCTAGTCTTGCAAATGGCTAGTAGCCTAGATTTTGTCCTTAGTCTTTAAAAATGCATCCTTCCCCACTGTGCCAGCAGAGGACGACTCCACTTTCATACTGTACAAAGAAAACAACGAATCCATTGCGTTGAAGTCAGTTTCTGTCTCAAGGGATGTCATGTCCAGACGACTGTGTTCCTTCCCTTACTCCTGCATTCTCTCTCTGGTACACTCCAGCCCCATCACTGTCCAAGGCTACATTGTGTACATCTTTCAGATTTTTCTGGGATTTATGATAAAGTGAATTCCAACTTAAATAAATTCCAGCACAACGAAATTTTCAGTCTGGCTTAAAACTTTCTACAGTGCATTGGGGTTTGTCCAAACTGTAACCAGGCTCTAGATTAGAACACACCAGCAGAGGGCAGCAGATGCACATTACCCAGCAGACCCAGCAGAAAATTAGAATATCGTTAAAAAGTGCATTTATTTAGTTTTTTTTCAACTTAAACTGTGAAACTAATATATGATACTCATTACATGCAAAGTGAGATATCCTTTGTTATAATTGTGATTATTATGGCTCGGCTTGTAAAAAACCCAAATTAAAAATCCCATATAATTATATTTTGAAAATGAACTGTAAGCCTGTTGGGGCTGGTAACCAACAAAACACAATAATTAATAAAGGAAAGCGAGACAAGACAAATTCTCATTTTACTTGCAAGGAGAGACAGAGATTAAGACTCAGTTCCAAACGACGCTGGGGCCAAACCTCCCTTGTCCGCTCTGAGTTCTCTGGATGCCTCACATTGCATTTTATTCAGTTTTCACGTCCCTAGTATACAATGTACTGCTCTGGTCTAAGGGAAGGGGGGTTGCATACCAGAGCAGTAAATAACAATTTGCAAGCACACAGTATTTTACACAGTATTCATTTTTCTCGTCCTTGAGACAGTCCCGGTTTTGACACACACACGGCTGCTCAATGTTTCTGTTTATAAACCAAAATCTGTAACTCAAAGCAGAAGCATTAGTAACATCTTTCCAGTCAGCAGATTATGACATGTACTGTAAGATAAGGCAAGGCAAGGCAAGGCAAGGCAAGTTTATTTGTAGAGCACAATTCATACACAAGGCAATTCAAAGTGCTTCACAGTTGCAGAAAAAATTACAAGAAAACAGATAAAATCAATCAATAAAACATCAACATAAAGTTAATCAATGACAGTAAAAGGCAAGAGTGCAGATAAAATACTTTCAGTTTTCATATGCACGGGTAAAAAGAGCTGTTTTCAGCCTGGATTTGAACATTGTCAGAGTTGAGGCCTGTCTCACATCCTCATGAAGACTGTTCCAGATTTTAGCTGCATGAAACTGAAACGCAGCCTCACCGTGTTTATTATTGACTCTGGGAGCCACCAGGAGACCCCTCCCTGAAGTTCTCAGGGCCCGAGATGGTTCATACGGCTCTAACATGAGATGTACTTTGGTGCTAAACCATAAGCAAAATATAGAGAATAGAAATATTTATCCAACAAAGCCATAATCAATATCATATATTAGTTTCACATTTTAAGTTGAATTACAGAAATAAGTGAACTTTTGAACGATATTCTAATTTTCCGAGTTTCACCTGTATATTGCCAGACAAGAAAGCTGATTACATGAAAACAAGAGCTGAAGAATGATGTCGCTTGAATAAAAGTAAAAGAATTTACCATTAGACTAACAGAAGACCTATGCTATATATTCAATTCTGAAAAATACAATACATTTAAATAGGGCTGAAACGATCGATTAATCGACGACTAATCGATTATTGAAATAGTCGACAACTATTTTAGTAATCGATTAATCGTTTTCTGGTTCACACAGACTCAAATAGAGCAAAAATGACATGACAAAGTATTTTTGATGAAAACCTACTTTGTTTTTATAGTTAGGGTCTGTAGTGTTTTGTACATTGTAAATTTCATGAATATCTGTCTGTGTCTCATCCAATCAGAAAGCAGAATTAGCGCCAAGAGCCTCCTACAAACATTTACTTTAAGTTTACGCCATCAATACGTCCTCAAGTGGTGCCACTTTAGCTTTTTGTGATTAAAAAAATGAAAAAATAAAAATTTTCTACACAATTCACAGCCAAGCGATTACTCGATTAATCGATTACAAAATAATCGTTAGTTGCAGCCCTACATTTAAATATACTAACAGTCCTGAGGCCCGCACTAGCACTAAATTTGGGACCGGAATCGAATGTTTGGGGGCAGCGGTTGGGTCACTTGTGTTAATTACGGAACGTTGATAGTTGGGGTTTAAAAAACAACAACTTTAAATTTCAATTCGTTTTTATTTTATTTAGAAAAAAAAAGTACATTTTGAAACATCATTTGATAATATTCTGTGACCATTTGACAAAGTGACAATAGAATAACATAAGGCTCAAGGCAAAACTGCAATCTGGTCTCTTATTTTCTAAGGGCCTAATGCTTGCAATATCAAGATTCAGAAGGTAAGAAATAATAATTTGTAAATTTTCGCTAAAAAAATGTTTCCCCACCGGGTCTTGTAGTTTTAAAACCAGCCCTGTGGTTTACTCTGATTACTCATGTCGATTTAGCAGTCAATAATTCTGCTCTGAACAGGTTTACTGTTCAAGTAAAGCATGTAAACTGGGGCGTTAGTCTACAGCTATGGATCCAGATACTGGAAAACACCAGCGCTTACTGTTATGTCCTAGGGCAAGACTGTCTGTGTACACTGTATGTATACGTGTATGGATACCAGTGAATGGTTCCTTGATGTACAATCTTTGAGCACCCAGTGGAGGTAGAAAAATGCTACATAAATGTGACCATTTTCACAGATGTAAAGCTAATTTTAACCAACTTCCATATTTGTCAGGTAAAAATAAATAAAAAAAAACAAGTTAAAATAGTCAGATCATAAAGTCAGTAACTCCAGTTGTAAGAAGTAAAAACATAAAAAAAACAGCTTATGTAAAACAAACTCCCATGTAGTTAAAAAACCCAATATGCAAACAGGCCCATTCCTTAATGTTGTAAACATGAACTAAATTCACTCTCTTGTCTGGAGCGTATCAGACACTGCGAAATCTTTAACCGTTTTGTATTATGTGTCACAGTATGAGATGTTTCTAAAGTTCAGGGGCCTCATTTATCAAACTGTGCGTGAGACTGACTTTGAAAGTGCGTAGCAAAAGCACAAAAAATTTTGTACGCAAAGTTTTTTTCTGATTTATAAAACCCTGCGTATGCGCGGGTATGCACACCTGACCGCAATCTTTCCTTCGCTGATCACACGTGGAGCAGAAAGCTGTGGACATCACGACACGCCCTCTGCCCGCCTCCATTTCACCATAAAAGGCAATGCAAAGTAACTTATGAATGAGAGACAGAGAGGGAGGGGCTGACGCTGCAGCAGCTCGTGCAGAGACGACACGGGTTCGAGGAGTTTTAATGAAGAGTGAGATCTGCTTCTCTGATCACACGTATTGGCATCTTTCTGTATATTCCATCAATAAAACTTTTCAAAACGCATGTTTTGAACATAAAGAAGAGCCTTAAGTGTCGGCTGTATTTGCCAATAGGAAGGTTTGGGTTTGCCAATAAAAACACGATCAACTGGGGAATTTCATTCATACAAACCATTGTGCACACAGAAGCAGAGCTGTCTGTCCGGGTGGTGTGAGTGAGGAGAGGTCAGCGACCGAGTGAGGAGAGGTCAGCGACCGAGTGAGGAGAGGTCAGCGACCGAGTGAGGAGAGGTCAGCGTCCGAGTGAGGAGAGGTCAGCGTCCGAGTGAGGAAGGTCACGTCCGAGGAGGAGGTCAGCGACCGAGTGAGGAGAGGTCGGCGACCGAGTGAGGAGAGGTCGGCGGCCTCGTGTCTGAAGGGCATGTGACCCGAGCTTTGGACCTAAACCCAGTTGGTCAGACTTATGTCCAGAGATGAGTCAATTAAAACACAGTACATCGGGATCATTCCTGCTTCCCGTTTAAAAGGCTTCAGCATCAATGCACATACGCGCGCAGGTACGAGCGTGCACGTATATGCAACAAGTCGTTTTTCACAAATATCGTGTTAAGTTGCTCATTTCATTCTAATCTTTGTAATTTCTGATGTAAATAAAGTTCAAATGAACCATTTGAAAAGTGACCAAACATGACTTCCTCAAACTGTCCTCCCTCGCTGCTTCCCTCGCCTCTCCCCGTCTCTCAGCAGTGTTTCTGTAAAGTGCCTACCTCGTACGGGAGCTATATAGTTTGCGTGGAGGAGCGCAATGTTTCACGTTCAGTTTGTTTTCTATAAATACCATCTTTTGCGCAGAGGAGCAGCTACACAAAGTTTTGGCCTCATTTTGTGCGCAGCAAGCTTGATAAATGAGGCCCCAGGTTATTTTTAAAAGCTGCAGTTGTCAGATCAGGAGCCTGCTGCGCCCGGGGGTGTGCTGTGAAACGAATTGGGCAGCCTATTGGAGTGCTCGACTAGATTATACGAATCTCTGATGTCTGCCAGGCCGAACCAGAACACTGTCCACAAACCATTCACAAAGCTTCCGTCACAGTGCTTG
The DNA here is from genome assembly GCA_007210695.1 of Neogobius melanostomus. Classification (NCBI taxonomy): domain Eukaryota; kingdom Metazoa; phylum Chordata; class Actinopteri; order Gobiiformes; family Gobiidae; genus Neogobius; species Neogobius melanostomus. The sequence continues at coordinate 1,186,031 of VHKM01000493.1, forward strand.
AAGTACCTGGAAACATGAAGAAAAATCTGGTATGAAAGGGGTTAAAAATCACACACACACTCGCGAAAAAAACACTTAACAGTACAGAGCGATCACTGTTGGTTTTAGGAGCAATCACTGTTGTTTAATGTTTGGGAAATGACATGATGACATCACGAGTGCTTGTATATTAATGTCGCAGTAATAAGGGAAATTTACACATACCAATCAGAACGGATTTCAAAGGTAAGCACATATTTTCAAGCAGGATTACTTTATAACATGCTCTTGGAAAAAAGTTATTTTAAAAATTAAAACCAGAAGTATTAAAATGTTGTAAATTACAGAGTCCCCATCTACCAAATAAGCAGCAAAATAAGGGCGCTGTCAAATAATTCAATAAATAAATCAGAACATACATCAAGTAACAATAGTATTGTCAAAGAACAGGGCTTGAAATTAACTTTTTTCTTGGTAGCGCTTGTGCTCGCAATTCTGAAATTTAGGAGCACAGTCAAAAATTTAGGAGCGCAACCAAAAAAAACAGGGAAGCTTTTAACAGGGATGATGGGAATTGAAACATATCACATGCCACTTCCAGCCTTCTGTTGCATTTTAGATGCATTATTTTAGCTGTTTGCAATGATTCAGCAATATACAAAACTCATACATTTTAACATTATAAATGGGACACCAGATTTTGTGCCTCCCAACCCCCGACTTGCTCCACCCCTATTTCACTGCACTTCATCGTCTCCTCTCTCTGCACCTTCACTCTCCTCACTCTGTGCTGCGGGAGAAAGCTCCATAGATCGCGCTACACGCGGCAAACTCTCTTGCCAGAACCTTTGAAGACGTGTTAAAACATTGCGTTTGTGTTTTGTATTTTGTGAGAGCGGCGATGATTCGCTTTCAGCGCTGCACGAGGAGGCGAGCGGGATGGACTGAAGTTTGCGCTGCTTCTCCGCCCGACATCGATTCGAGCGACATTTGAGAGATGGTCCCCAGTCCAAATGAGTTTATGAATGATATATATATTCCTCGTTTTCTCAGAAAGAGACTACAGTTGTGTAAATACAGTGGCTCATTCAATGAAAGCGGGCAGATAAATGAGAGCGGTGCACAGGCACACGGGCTGGGCTGGTGCAGGTTGGCCCAGCGCGTGTGACCGGGAGGAATGACAGCGGCGCTGAGCCACAACAGAGGACAGATCGTAGTTTATGCTCTCGAACTATTTTAGAACAGAAAGTTTGCTGTTACTAACAGGCAGCGTTTGTGAAAACAATGACACAAGCCTTTTTAAGGTAGCACGAGAAGGTTTTCTTTTAAGGTGGACCGGAGCATTTGTTTGCATTCGCAAACATGCGAGTGATTCTATTTTTAGATTGCAAAGGTATAATTTTGGGAGCATATGCGCCAAAATGGTCGCAATTTCGAGCCCTGAAGAATATAAAAGAAAAGTTCCAAACTCTTCTTTACATGTTCTGTAATTGGCTTTGGCCTTACCAGGGGTTGATCTTGTTGTTGGCTCGAGATCTCCAGAACAGTTTGCCCAGGTCTTGTCTGATGCACTCCCACAGGATATGACTTGTCCCCTGGCCCTGCTTACTGCTGCTGACCACAAACTTGTCCAGGTAAGGAGTACCACCATTAACAGGTTCCATGGTGATGATTGCAGCCGCGCTGTATCTAGACACATACATTTGAATGCTCAGATCAGATGCTTTAGGCAAAAGGGTCAGGTTCATTTCAGATCACCCAAAAAAATTGCATTTTTAAACCCCACCCTCTCCCATTTTTATTAAATTTGGTATATATGTAATTCATGGCCAGAAAAGCCAGAATTTCACATTTCAAACTGATCGGACCAACGGTTTTCAAGATATTCCAATTTCATTTTTTCACGAAAATGTTTTTTATATGTTGTAGTTGACACATAGGGCTACATTTTTCCTAATGGCGTCGGAGAGACATAATTAGATTTCTGATGGTCTCCCCTTTACAGAAATATGTGTTTTTTGAAAATCGGACAAGTGGTTGCCGAGTTACAGCAATTTGAAATTAGGTGGCCACACCCCTTTTCACGAAAAAGTGAAAAAAGTGAAAAAAGTGAAAAAAATGAAATTGGAATATCTTGAAAAACGTTGGTCCGATCAATTTGAAATGTGAAATTCTGGCTTTTCTGGCCATAAATTACTTGTATACCAAATTACATAAAAATTGGAGAGGGTGGGGTTTAACTCATCGGGTGAACTGAGGTGGACTGACCCAAAATAAAGTATTTTTTTATATCTTTATATGAATGTGCAAAACAATTTAGTTTCAGTGTCTGTTTTCCACAAACAATTCTTTCCACTCTGGTCCAAACAGGAAGATTTGATGTGCAATTGATGAGACAACAATGTATATATTGGGTGGCACAGCGGTTAGCGCTCGTGCTTCACAGAAAGAGTGTCCCAGGTTCAATCCCTGTGTCTGACGGGCCTTTCTGTGTGGAGTTTACATTTCCCCCCATGCGTAGGTTTCTCTACGGGTACTCATGTTTCCCCTACCACTAAAACATGCACCAGCCAGGTGATTCGACCATTAGCTTGGCTCCACATCTGGAGATGGGTCCCCAGGCGCCATGTGGCTGCCTACTGCTCCTTATGGGTTGCCTCAGCACCCCGGAGTAGACCTTACTGGGGAGGCTGAGGAGTGTAATCCCTCTGTTATTGGAGCACACCCTCCGATCTCCCTTCTTAAAGAGAGGGACCACCAACCCAATCTCTGCCAATCCAGGGGCACTGTCCCCGACCGCCACGCGATGTTGCAGAGACGTGTAAGCCAAGACAGTCCTACAACATCCAGAGACTTGAGGTACTTTCATCTCATCCACCCTGCCTGCCACCGAGGAGCTTTCCAACTGCTTGGTGACTTCAGCCTGGGTGATAGACAAGTCCCCAGTCTCATCGGAAGACGTGACAGTGGGATTGAGGAGATCCTCGAAGTAAACAGTGTTGGTGACGCACTGCTTCCCCCTCCTGGAGGCGCCAGATGGTTTGCCAGAATTTCTTCGAAGCAGACCAATAGTCCTCCTCCATGGCTTTTCCGAACTCCTCCCAGACCCGGGTTTTTGCCTCTGTGACCATACGAGTTGTGGCACACTTGGCCTGCTGGTACCTCTCAGCTTCCTCCGGAGTCCCACAAGCTAATAAGGCCAAGTAGGACTCCTTCTTAAGCTTGATGGCATCCCTTACTTCCGGGCGCCAAAACCGGGTTCAGGGGGTTGCCACTGCACAAACACGAGTGACCGCATCAACAATGGGTCTGAGAGAAGCTCTTCCGGAGGTGGGAGTTGAAGACCCTACTAACAAAGGGATCCACCAGACGTTCCCAACAGAGCCCACCACCTCTCACTGTGAAGTTAAGTGGCGTGTCCAGCCTCTCTCCAGGAATTGGATTCCAGAACCCAAGCTGTGCGTGGAGGTGAGCCAGACTATATCGACCTCACGCACAAGCTGAGGCTCCTTCCCTGTGACATTCCACGTGCCTACAGCCAGAAGCGGTGTATGTGGACTGGGTTGTCGAGGCACCTGCCTTTGACCGCCAACCAGTCCTCTCTGCACCCAACCCCTACGGTTCCCTCTGCAGTTTGGTGGGTACACCAGAGTGCAGGCCCATGTTGTCTCTTCGGGCTGAGCCTGGCCGGGCCCTGTGGACACAGGCCTGACCACCAGGCGCTCGCAAGCGAAGCCCAACCACAGGCCTGGCTCCAGGGTGGGGCCCTACTGTAGCTGCGCCATACTGGGCAACGTCACGGTCCTCCTTATTACTCTCCCCATAGGGGTTTTCTGAACTGCTCTTAGTCTGGCCCATCACCTAGGACTTGTTTGCCATGGGAGACCCCACCACGGGCATAACAACATAGCTCCTAAGATCATTTGGGCACTAAAACAACCCCACCACATTAAGGTGGCAGTTCCCGGGTTAACATAGATTAGTTGCAATCTACAAAAGCTATGTTGAGAATGCACTTTAGTGCATTTCCCTTCAAACTAACCATACATGTTAAGTTCCAATCATATAAATGTACATAATGTAGAGAAGAGAGTTATACGCACCCCTCTGAGAGGTAGACAGAATGCAGACGGCCTTTCAATGAATCAATATAGTCTTGATTTAGAGTTTTTTCAAATGACTTGTTGATGAGAGCCAGCAAACGCTCCATGTCAATTTCATCCAGAGAGCTGTACCTGGAAAAGCAGAATACAAACAATGACCTCTCTGAAAAGGCTGCGGATAAAGTAAACTACACTTTTCCTAATCAATCTAGATTTTCTACTATTGTTTTTTGACTATGGATTTTAGTAAAATGGTTTATGAGCACAGACAAGATACGCTTTAAAATAAACTTTGGCTAAAGTAACACATTTATGCTTTTCAAAACATCACCTACTTGTCTCCAAACACCATATTGTCAGAAGGTTGGCCCTAGAGAATCAACTCATTTATAACGTCTTACCTGTGTATAGGGTCTCCATTTTTAAAAAGTGTTCCTGATCCTGAGACAGAAGAAAAACAATGTATTGACAACAGAAGGAATTTTATCTGCAGTCTGCTTTAAAAAAAAAAAGAAAAGAAAAAAAAAGTATGATTTTATTTAATTAATTTTAGACAGGATTAGGCAATAGGATGGATGGCACATAAAGCGTAATTAATTACAGCAAAACACCCTAAATAAATGTAATATTAGTCCTAACCCTAGTCCCAACTCTAACCTGATATAAAGCCTGTCAGTTACCATCGTTGGTAACACTGTTAGTATTTTCTTCTTAAGAAAGGAAACAAAGCCCCAAAAAGCATAATCTTTATTACTGTGTAAAGTAATACAAATATGCCTACTTCTTGTTCTGTATGTCATACTAGTAGCATAAAGCTAGTTATAGTTGTAATAAAGTACTTTTTGTATCAATGGGAAAAATAATAATGCAGGACTATGGTCTTTTCTTTATTTATGTTATTGCCAAATCGCACTGTCTTTATTATGAAAATAATGTATGTAACACATGTTTTGAGTCCTTCTATATTATGTCCAGGAACGGCAAACCCCATATGTTATCCTGAAGTCCTGTTTACACAGTATATTTATATAATATTCTGAAAGGAAACCAGACAGGATCACCAGAAGAGCCATGTGTGTCCCACAAATGAACAAACTAGAACAGTGATTTATTGACTGTTGGGTTTTGTGCGAGGGACCTTTGTGGCTGAACAGCTCTGTCAGCAGCGTGTCAGCAGATGTGATGACTGCTGTGGACTCGCTGGGGAGATGGTTGAGCAGGGTGGCAATAGAAATTACTCTGCGCTGCTCCGCTGGTATAAGCCAGTCTGCAGTGGAGAGAGTTGGAAGGTCACTGGGCAACGACACGGAGCCAATCACCTCAACGACACAAACACAAACACAAACACTGTGATAAGCGCTTTATAAAACAGTGGCCTCTGTAGACGACTATGCATGATGGAGTTTTCTTCCGCTAAAACAAGTCAGATCCTCTGTGTTTCTCCCACTCAGAGCACAAACATAGCGGAACAGCAGCACCATTAACTCCGCCTACTTCATCCAGACATTTCCTGTAGTTGCAGATTAAACGTGCACAACAATCAGGATGAATTTATGCAGAAATGTAAGAAATTCCAATGGGTTCACTTTTTCCTCCCAATGTACATCTCAAAAAAATATGTTTTCAGTTGGGAACAGGAAATTTCACATTATCATTTCACTTAATGAAATTGTAACTTCCAAGCAGTACTCTCAAAATGCATTTGTTTCCTCACACAAATGGCACCTACAAGAACACAATTTTCCAATTTTGTGTATGATATCCAGTTCCTAGTCGGATTTCATGGGCTTTTGAAAGAAGGGTATGTGTTGTACCTTCTGCTCCTGGCTGCGCAGGCCTCCACACTTGTTAAGAAATATGACTTTGTGCGGCTGCAGAGCCTTGGTTATGGCCACCGTCACTTCTGTAGAATCCATCAGTACCGAGCAGTGCTGTTGGTCTCTGCCCACTGGACACACAAGAGGGATCATCCCACAATCCAGCCCCCACTGGAGAAGGTACGTGTCCACAGCGATGGGTGGTGGAGAACTGAAATAAGATACAAATCATAAATGACAATATCAAGGAAAAATCACTATTGATGTGCAAGTCAAGTCAAACTTACTTCCTGTCATTCGTATACTATCAGAGATTTTTCTAATGATTGTAGTCTACTTACTGAGCTCCTCGCTGTAAGAGGATGGTTTGAGCGGAGAAGAAGGGCAGCACAGTGGCCGAGTGCTGCTGAAGGGCCTCGGTCAGCAGCTGGCTCCGTTCCACCAGGGCCCTGCTGCCCAGAGGGTCAGTAACACTGTCCTCGCGCTCTACCTCTTCGCTGGCCGACCAGCCCATCACCACCACAGGCTTCATGTCCATCCGCTGCAGAAATGACAGCCCAAACGCAAGGCTCTGGACCATCTCCCTGTTCTCAAACACTGAGCTGTCCACCTGCAAGGGATGGTCAAAATAACATCATATGGAATAAGCCCAATGCCCATCTCGACTGCGCATGCGTGAGTCAATCAGGCTCCTAATTTCGGCTACCAAACAAACCACTCCGCCATTGAAATGTGTGAGCGAGTTCAGGTAGCGGAGCGTGAACACTGAAGTATATTGAGCCATAACCGTGAACTATAAGGCATACGGGCATTGGTTTACAGACTATAAGTCTCAAGTGACATTTCTTGCAAATATGTAAGTTGTCAATATCTTGAAAGCGAGGGAAAAGTCAGGGCGGCGGCTCCGTAAGCAGGAGCGGACTATAGCGGACAGGGGAACGACAGGACCTGGGATCAGCCCGACACAGACACCCTCACTTTTTAAATAATTTGAATTCGTCTTGTAATCACAGGGAAACGTTCCAAAATGGTGTTGATGTTAAATATAGTGGGTAAATTTCCGTCTGTCAAATTAGCGACCGATTAGCTCTGTTGTACACCATCAGATCACTCTTAAAAAAAATAAAAATAAAGTACATTTAGATGGCATAGTCTATGTGTGTATGTGGATCTCTCTGGTCACAATTAAGAAAAAGATTTCGTCTACTGTCCACCTCCTTATTGACAAAAAAAGAGGGATTCTATGTATTTCTCATTTCAGTTTAAATGTTGTGAATATCGGCGACATGAGGCCACAGTTTCAGAGCCTGGACTTTGTCCAACAGTCGCCTTCAAGGGTCAGAAATGTTTTTCTGACATATTTATTCCATAGTTATTCCAACTATATGAACATGGACTGGTAGTCACTTTTGAAGCATCTGTTCGTATGAATGGTAGTTTCGTTTCTGACTATCTCAGTACGCAGCTCCGGTTGTAAAAATAGACTTTAAGCTAATATTGTAACAGGCTCCATGGCGACGACAAAAACGCTTTAAATCATCAACTTTCCAGCGGTTAAAACGGTCCAAATCAGAGCTTTCTTCATTGCTTTACGCTAACTATCATTATTGTTTGGTAGCCAAAAGACATTCCATTACCCATAATGCAACGGGCGAGCCGAGATGGGCATTGGGCTTATTTGGATGATCATGGAGGGGACTGGGCAGGGGGTCGCATCATGTAAATGTGCAAAGGCTACTCTTTCTGAATTGTAAGATTGCCAATTATATGACATGCAAAAATCATTGAGGTGACAACACCAAATAATAATAATAATAATAATAATATTATGATGTGCAAGCAACGGATATGATTAGATTGAAATAATGGCGATGAAATTGCTCCGAAAGACACAGCCAACTCTCAAATCAAACTCCTCTAGCGTCATCTAGTGGCACAAAACAAAACATTTGAAAGTTGAGGGGTCTGTGAGATCTGAAAAAACTTCCTATAACTTTCACTTCTCACCTCTAGCACGGCAAACGCATGTGACTGATAGGACGATGCTCTCTGAAACTGGGTCAGCCAGTACCGGACCTCCCGCGGGTCCCCTCCTACTTCACTGAGGAAGGCTTTCACGTCCCGGAAGATGAGATTCCGACTGGTCGGTAGGTGTCGGTCTGTGGGAGAGAAAAGTCCCGGCTGTTCCTGCGTGGCGGCCGCAGATTTCCCTCTACTCCCCACACCGTCCGAGCTCAATTGTCGCCGCTGAGCTCCAGGCTCGTCCCGCTGCCGTGGACCTGCGTCCCGGAGAAGCGCCGAGGGGCCGGAACTCGACAAGTACCTTCCCGCCATGGCCATAACCCGACATCCTGGGGAGCCGCTGTTCACTTTTGCCATGTTTGCAGCTGTCAGATGTAGTACACGATCATACACGACACGACTACCGGCTCTGTGCAGCATTTAAAAGCTTCCGTGTGGTCGCTCATATGATCAGCTTTGGTTCCGGAAAAATCTCTTGTTAATAGTGTAACGACTTGGTTCTTTTGTATCACGCGAGAACAGTCATTTGGATATGGCCAAAGCATACACTGGAGATAGAAGTCGTTTCAAGAAAAGGCTTTTATTGCCGTTGTTCCTAGTTACAAAGCAGTATAACCAGCTGGTGACTTCAGAGAAAGAGAAGCAGTGAAGTCCGTCGACAGTTGCCTTTTATCCTAGTCTTGCACTTCTCTACGCAGAGAGGGTGCCTGCCTATCAGTGAATCAGTTGTTTGTGTCTATGTGTGTGTACTTTATCTGTACTTCACGTTATGTTCAGAATGATTATGGCGTTGACGTTGTTTATCAGCTAATCTCACTGACGTGGTCTTCTTGTTCTGTAGCGTGTGAGCAAAGCGTGAGTCAGGAGCTTGTTCAGATTTGCTACAACCCTAATAGTAAAATTATTTAAATTGGGAGACACATTATAGTTTGAACAGTAAAATCAGTCCATCTTTTTACTAGATCATTTTTGACTGTTAGAACCTAATCTAATAACTCTGATATTTGTTCAGAATGTGTCCTATCTGTCATTACGTTCTTCTCACCAAGGCCACCAAACTGACCTGTTGGATGGGCCCATGGCTGGATCAGTAATGGGCTCTCATCAGTCCATAAAACCTTTGTCTTCTTCATTCATCATTCCTGAACCTGGCTAGATGTGTCAGTTTATGTGTCTTGATAAATAGTGGTTGGGTTTCCACGTTTCTCACATTAATAGGTTACTATCTCTGAGCATGGAACACCTTGCCTGAAAATGGCAGCACTAGATAATTTACTTCTGGTGGCTGCACACTTTTTTTTTATAGTCCTTGGCCATTACTTTGCACCTTTTGCCATCAACTCACGTCTTACCTGTTCGCTATTGGTAACAAAACAATTGATGGTTCTGTGTCCCGTCCTGTTTGTTGACATTTCAAGAGTGCTGCACCCCTCTGATCAGCTTTTAGCTGATATTTGTGACTTTTCAGAGTTTTGCACATGTCTTCCCCATTTTGTGTGAGGGAAAATGGCTGCATAATTCTGAACACCTGATTTAGAGCGTACCTGCTTTGACCACACTTCCTCTCATTACAAACATCACCAGCGTTTCAGTTTTACACTGTTTGGAATTTGAAAATGTGAAGGGAAAAAATAATATACAGTAGTAAAAATAATAATAATTGTGCATACAGTGTAGAGGTAAAGTGAGCTTTTCAAAACTATGGCTTAATTTAAATGTTTTGATTAGGACATAATGAATATGGAACCTTATTGGAAGTTTAGCTGCCAATCACTAGGTTTGAGTTTCTGTATCGTAAATAAAACTGTACAATGATGACTTTTATAAGTAAGTGTTTGTGATGCGTTGTTTTCCCCATTTGATGACATCATATTCCTGTCTCTGTTGGGTCCTTTATCTGTGTCTCTCATCTTCAGGCTGGACACAGGAGGACTCCCATGTGCCCCAGTGTGGCCCCGGGGCCAAACACACAGACTGGAGACAGCGGGCAGTACTGCGGAGGTGCACGTACTGTATAATCTGCAGGAAGTGATTAGTGGCTGTACTTCAAAGGCACACATTCCTCTCTCTCTCACCCCTCCAGGCTTTGGGACATTTTTATAAATAGATCTGTCCAAAGTAAAGATATTTTCTCAGTAAGCAAAAGCAAAGCATAGATTTTCTATCAGGGGTCCCACAAAGCGAGTGGAATGATTCTCACTACACCGTGATACACACATTTATTAAATGAGCGTTACCTGTTTTTTGTTTGTTTGTTTTTTCTTACAAACAATAAAAGAGTTGTAAGAATTTAGCTTAGAGGTTTCTTTCAGCAACAATTGCCATTTGCACACTAGCTGAGGTTTTAGCTGTTGTCGGGCTCCTTGATATTTACTTACTCATTGCTACAAAACACGACATTTGGTGTGATGTGTTGTGCATCAAAGCCTCTTGCTGCATTGCAAATGAGGAATGAGTGGTAAAACAGAGACAGGTGATGCAGGTGTGCTGATTTAATTTTTCTTCCTCAGTGTCAACACGAAAGCTGCTGATAGTTGGATAAAGGTGGCCACCGCTAGAGGGCAGTGCATCATTGTGACTACTGCACGTGGATGTAGTATTCAGCTGCATCCTAGCCACTGACTGCAGAGGTATCCAAACCGTTTTCTTCCAGATTGTGGTGATTTCTGTTGGCTCATCATAAGAAGGTCAAATCTGGCAGCTCACCTTGTTTAGATGTCATTAAAACTGCACGTGGTCCCTTCTGACATCACAATTATTATGGTATGATTGCACTTTTTAAAGGGGCTGTACCCGTTTTTTCCTCATAGTTGAGTGAACTCTATTTTGCCTAGTTACAAATGATTATATTTGCAGTCATTTGTGGGGAAAGAGACTTTTGTGCTCAATCTGCATCACATTCTGAACTATTTTTAACTACTGCAAACTCATAGCACGACGAGATGTTATCAGGCTTTAGCTGTTGTTTGTTTTGACATCTATGGTTGTTGTTGTCATCATTACGTGGACAGCTTATATCTCCGCTTTGCCGCCTGATAGTTGTGAAACATGCTGTCATGTTGTTAGGAATATGTTTGGAAAGTTGGGATATAGTTTGGACCACAACTAACAATTTAAACTTAACTACCTGCCTTGGAAACAAAAAACAAACAAAAAAGGGTACTGGGCCTTTAAGCTTGATGTAAAGGTTCTATGTATTTGGAACAATTTAGCATTTGGATTCCGGATTCCTATTGCTTTTAAAACAATATATATATATATATTTTTTTTTACTTCTTAATTCTGTAGATCCTGCTCTGTTTGTGTGAATCTGAGCAAGAGACTAATGCATAATATTTCCTTCGGGATCAATAAAGTATTTATCTATCTATCCACCTGGATCACAGTTGTGACATCACTGGCAGAGGTGGCCATTAACTAAGTACATTTACTTACTTAATAAAGGAAGGAGGTGGGGGAAACATTTGAATGTGTAGGTGTCAGATCTAAATAAAAGCAAAATAAAAGAGGAACGCTCGCTGATAAAAGTTTTATCATCTTTGATCATTCCACAATCCGCCTCACTATGGCACCCATCATGGCACTAATGGTAATTGTCAGATGTGTGAAGAGTTCGCATAATGCAGGATTCTTGTGTGCGTTTGAAGCCAGCTTGTGGGCACATGGCAGTGCCACCCTGCAGTCGGTGCCACACAGACACTTGAAACGCCAAATTAGCCCGGGCGGTGTTCTGTGGATGCCATGGGGTGGGCTAGCTCTGTTTAGCGTGTGTGGTCAGTCTGGCTGTGTGTGTGTGTGTGTGTGCGTGCGTGTGTGTGTGTGTGTGTGTGACCATGATTAAAACGCCACTGTGAGCGGAGGTAAACATGTCGCCACAGCATGTACTTAAGAGCGCTGCACTCAAGTTTGGTGTCTGGGAACCTCTGTAAACAGTGGCCAACCCACTCACTTAAAGTTTGTTCAATGATTTGGAGCTATGTTTAACCATGTTGGATTTACTGTATGAATCCACTGCGCTTTTTCAACTGTGCGGTGGAAAACTAACTCTTTTAACCTCCTAACCCACACTATAATCGAGCACATTTTCCCCCAGTTTGACTTGACCCTAATCTAAAAGCTTCTTGAAAAAGAGCGTCAAAATAGCGACAACAAGGAGACGAAAATGAGGCTGAAAAAGCAACAAAACAGGCAATAAAAAAGCGACAAAAATGCAACAACAAAGGAACAAAAGTGCAATAAAAAGTAACAAAAATGCAACAAAATCGTAACAAAAAAAGCCAAAAATTTACGACGAAAGAGTGGCGACGACGACACAAGATAAAACTTTCATCAGTTTTGTGGGCCTTAGCTTTCAAATGACACGTTACTCTGGCCTAGGTATGCGCCAGTCGAGAAGCTTTTTGATTTGGTTAAAGCTGAACTGGAGAAAATGGATTTTGGTTAAAGTGGGAAGTTAAGTTTTTTTTTTTTTTTCATATTTGCCAGGAAAAAGCTTTGTTGGTGGTTTAAGCCCCTCTGTTGGTTTTGCATATGTTTGCTGTCTCCTGGGGCCAGACATTTGTCATTTCCTTGTATGATCATATTTATGTGTGTGGTGGTTGAAGAGGCGTAGAATAAGTGAATAGGCTATAATGCACCATAGTGTGCCCAGGAAAGCGCCATAGATAATACAATTGAATGTGTTATTTGCCCACTGCTGTAACCTTCTCCTGCTGTATGCTAATAAAGAACAGCTAAAAATCATATTGCGAGTCATTGTTGTTTCTGTGAATAGACACACTGGCACAAAGGAGCCATAATGTGCCATCTATTTTTACCATCCGTTTTCAGTGTTTTCTTGTTGTTGACTAAAGTACATTCCTTGATTTTGCTGGGTTTAGAAATGTCGATGGGCTTTAATGTTGCATTAAATGTTGAAGGAAAACTGCACTAACCCAAATTCAGCACCATGAAAGTCTGCAAATGTAAAAGAGGAAAGGAGACAGACTTAGAGACAATCAGAACCATGAGAACTATGAGAATGAAATAACTGAGGATCAGGAAATGTATAGACAGTACAGTGTCTCCGACAGTGGAAAAGAAGGGAAGAGATGCAGGAGTTACCATGGAAGAAAAAGCTCCTTCATTGGGATGTATCGCGGACCACAGATTCAAGTGTTTTGATGAGGATTATACTATGAAAAAATGTTCAGTCAGTCAAGGATTTCAGAAATTCTATCAGTGTCAGTGCTCGGTTTGGCACATTTAAATCACTGCAGAGCAAAATATATACTGAGAGAAAACCTTGTAGTGTGGTGACCAACTGTGCCTGGTCTAGTGTGCAGCAAGCCCACTATGTATATGCAGAATGACTTATCAGTCTCAGGAGGTAAACTGATCAAACTCAATGACAATTTGACATTGTGTTCATGAAGGCACAACATTGCGTTAAAAATTACATATGTTTTTCTTTATTTGCTTGGCAGTTTTCCAGACTGTGTGGGTCCTTTAAGGAGCCGCGCTACTTCCACAAAGGCGACATAAGAGCCGTCTGTTCATTTAGATTTAATTTATTAAATGCTTTCGCAGGCAGATGTTGGAAAGAAAAATCACTACTGAAACCTGGTTTTTACCTGCCAGGTAAAAACATATATATTTTTTAAATGTTATTTGCTTGTATGTTGAACGCCCGTCCTTTTTTTTTTTTTCTCTCACTAAAACCTGGTGAAATTCCAAGGCGAGGCGAATGGGGCAGGAAAAGGACGAAGGGAAAACAGGCTGGAATTTTCTCCTGGTCTCAGATCTTCAGGGTTTCTCAGCAGCAATTACACAGAAGTGTTACCAGATGCTTCTCACCATTGTCGGAGCAAAACCACGTATCTGCACAAAGTCAGTCTGTCCCTGCATCAGTGGAGGGAAACACCCCCACCTATATTATTTTATTTCGTACCATTGAATAGGCTACATCCAACCGATTGTGATAATGTTTACAAATGTGGTAGTGGAGTCGGTAACAAGAGCATAAACAGAGAAAGCCCCAAACTGTTTGACTGGAGACTTACCTTATCCCTAATCCCTGACATGTTCTCACCTATTAGTTGAGAAACAAACTAGTACTTTTTTTTTACAATACTTTTGATATATTAGTTTACTATCCAAGTGCTGCCAAGTCTATACCTGCACTCTGCCACACATTTTGCAGGCCACACTTTGTCCCGTAATCCACCAATCAAAGCTTCACTCGCTTGTCATCCTGTGCCTCCCTGTCGAACACGCTTGACGCTGCTTGCCACCCATTTTCCTCAACCTTCAGGTATATCAACTGTCAATATAAAAATAAAAGCAATCTGGGCGGCGTTAGCATGAGGCGAAACCAAACACCGCAACTAGTATAGGCGCCTGCAGGAATTATGGGTATCTTTTTGGTCTTGCGGTAAATTTCAGTTTTGTGATTTGTCTATGTTAGGATTTGTATTGCGAACAGAAACTTGGTCGCTATGCGGGTCGTTGATGTGGACAGAGGAGCGGCCTGTGGGTCCGGTTTCTCCCGTACGGTCTCCCGGGACCAGGTAATTGCAGCGGAAAGCGAGCCGCAGAGCTCCGGCCGTTTGACAGGGATCAGCGGGCACACAAGGCTTCTTCCAACAATCAGCTCTTCATGATCTGTGGAATCACGTGCGTACATAAAAAAAAAACACACACAAAAAAAACATGCAAGCTATAGGTCACTGCCAATGATTTCCAAAACACATGTTGGAAGGAGATACATGCTACATATACATTGTTGAGCTTTTATTGGGAATCTTTGCACTCCATAAACCAGGGGAGTACTGGCTCCTAGTTTCATCCCGAGAGTTTGCGGAGGTTTGGCTCATTCAGGAACTCGTCGCGTTCAAGTTTGACAATGTGGGATCGCATCACATAAGGATGTTCTGTCATTGTACATGGGCTGCACGTGCATAATTTGGGCTTGATACATCTCCACAGTCAGCAGATCATAAAAACGTGGCTAGCATGATCGTTGCTCACGATCATGCTAGCCACGTTTTTACTCACCTCTCTGTTGAGTGAAGCTGCCAGATTTTCGCTCTACAGACTTGAACTAACTCTGAGGGGTGTTCAAGGTCAAATGGCATCTCCCTATCGCATACCGATGAAAGAAGAGCGCGATATGAGTGTTATGTCTGATTTCAATACCTCAGTCATCATTTGATTTATTCATATGACAAAAAAACAACAAGTAATAATTTTCATTTTATTTCAGAGAAGCAGCGATTTTAATATAGAAATATTGGGAAGCAATGTTACTTTTATTTGAATGTTTAAGCGGATGACAGGAAGTGACATAGATAGAGGTAAAGTTCCATAGCAGTTTGACTCATTCCCCATTGATATAACATGGTTGGCACGGCAACAGTTTAACATGGTTTTGCCTCAATCTATGTCACTTCCTGTCAGTATCCAATAAGGAAGTGAAACTATAAACATCACAAAAATGGCCAAACTAAAGAAAGCTGGGTACAATCTTTAGCAAAATCTTAAATATAATTTTGTTCACTATGTTTTAGCAAAACCTGTGTCAAATGTGCCATATGCACTTTAAAGCCAAAACGCTTGATAGCCACACTGTAAGAGGATTTTGTACATTTAAGTGGGGCTAAAACAATTAGAATAGAGGGTATGCCGGTGATGTCAAAGCATGGTAACGGCTTGGCAAATTGAGAGTCAATGTTTCATTTGTTATGTTATCGGATATTGATAGATTCTGTTCAGAATGAAAATATTGTGAGTGTCCGCGATATAGTACAGGTGAAAAAGGGTGCCTCCATATAAAACATCTGCACCACCAGTTTTAGTTAATTCAATGTGGTTTGTCTTATAGGACTCAAAATGTGCTACACCCCTCAGGTCTGAACTGCAGTCTGATTAGGTCTGATCAGGTCTACAGTAGATTGGGAACTGTAATTTCTGGATAATTAATGTATATAAACTGACAAGAGCGTGTCTTGCAAAGGCAGATTATATTGTACGTCGGAGTGCATGTAGGTAGGGCGTAAACAAACTTCCATAGGGTCAGAGTTAGAAGCCAGTCCCGTCTACAGCACGAAGGCAAGCAGACAATTTGGGAGGCTAATTAAAGATAGCAGTTGTCCAAAGTAAACAGATGCAGAGAAACCACACACGGTACTTTGCTAAAATCATCACAAGGTCATGATGTAGGGTTGCTGTTTACGATGCAAAAAAGACCATGCCAACATTGGTACACACACAGATGGTGGCAGCAGGGCAGACCCCCTACTCCGTTCCACACATGGCTGCAATTGACCGCTCGGTGGGCGGATAAATGGAAGTCGACCCAAGTATAATTTTCTGACCAGCCTCTTTATGTAGCTGTAAATAGCGGTCTTGTTTGCACTAAAAATAAACTGCCATTACAGCCCACTGACATTTTGACCTCTGACGTCTGACCCCAGGGCCTGAGCGTCACAAAGGTCGGCCATCTTGAACACGGTGCTAAAAATAACAAGCCCAGACTCAACTCACCCTTGAACCTGAAAGTACGATTTGTTGTTGCGTGTCACTTCCAAAGGTGTACGGTCAACATTAAAGCACAGACTGTATAAAGGGATTTCCAGTGATAGCAACAGCACGACAACGGAATCCAAAGTGTCAAATGTGCATTGTTAGGTTTTGACGTTTAGGATGAGTGCACACCCTCATATCACTGTAGTCTGAAACTTAACAAAAGATTCACCCTTTATCATATTTAAGGAGCGTGTTTAAAGTCGCTTTACTGTAAGTGAGACTTTGAACTCCAGGTGACTCAAATGACACATGAGTCTGATGCCTGATGCCGGGCTGCCTTGATACGATCGACATCAGCAAACTACCCCGCTCTTGCATTGGTCACATTTCCTGAAGTGACTCACTCTTACATGACACCCGGCTCACTTCAGTAACCTGTCATAACATAATAAAGAGTAGCTTCGTTTGACCTTATCACGTTATCACATGAAATATTTTGGATCACAAACCCAAAGGTTAGCAGCGCTCGATTCCAGCTCCAACTATTCATGTTGATGCGTGAACAAAACACCACCAACACATGTATGTATGTGTTTGAAGAAAAGGAGATAAAAAAGGGAATACATTGTGTGCCTGTATGTTTGTTGGTATTCAGAGGAGCTAGTCATGCTGATACAGGACAGTAGTGCAGAACCAGAGAATCAGTGATGAAGATTTTTATGAATGCACGTTATTGAGTCGAAAATGTGTCCACCTCCCTAGTCTTTGCTAATGTCTTTGAACAGCAGAGCACCACCTGTTCCCCAAAGCCCGCCCCACTTCTCAGGAGTCATTGACCCTGACCTGTGATTATGAGCCTGTGGCATTCACCTGCACTTCCACAGCTACCCCACTCCCCCCGCACTGAACCCCCTCCGTCTCCCCACACACGTCCAGCTACACCCCAGACAGATGTGAAGGCCAGGGTGAATGCTGTGTTCATATAGAGCGAAGGGGCAAATTGATGTATCCAAGTGTTTGGCAAAATGATAACCATTTCAAAAAGTTGCACAGAATAGTAATTGTACAGTGCCTTGCGAAAGTACTAATACACCTTGAACTTTTGCACATTTTGTCATGTTTACAACCCTAAATGTAAAGACTTTATTTAGAATTGTTTACTGAAAGTTCACACACAAGTAACAGACAACTGTGAAGTGAAAGCTAAATTCCGTTAAAAAGCATGATTCTGTTATTTTACAAAAAATAGAAAAGTGAAAAGTGGGTCGTGCATAAGTATTCATACAGCATGAATTAATACTTTGTGGAACCCCCTTTTGCTGCAATAACAGCAGCAAGTCTTCTGAGGTATGACTACAAGGTTTGCACATCTACAGACCGACATTTTAGCCCATTTTTCTTTACAAAACAACTCAAGCTCTGTCAAATTAGAAGGAGAGCGTTTGTGAACAGCAGTTTTCAGGTCTTTCCACAGATTTTCAATAGGGTTTAGGTCAGGACTTTGACTGGGCCATTCTAACACATTAATATGTTTGTTTTTAAACCATTGCATTGTAGATTTAGCTTTGTGTTTAGGGTCATTGTCCTGCTGGAAGGTGAATCTCCGCCCCAGCCTCAATTCTCTTGCTGACTCCAGCAGGTTTTCCTCCAAAATGTCTCTGTATTTGGCTCCATCCATCTTTCCAACTATTCTTACAATCTTCCCAGTCCCCGTTGAGGAAAAGCAGCCCCATAGCATGATGCTCCGCCCACCATATTTGACACTGGGGATGGTGCACTCAGGACGATGAGCAGTGTTAGGTTTGTGCCATACATAACGTTTTGCATTTGGGCCAAAAAGTTCAATTTTTGTCTCATCTGACCAAAGCACCTTCTTCCACATGGTAGCTGTGTCCTCCATATGACTTCTAGCAAACTTCAAACAGGATTTCTTATGGCCTCCTTTCAATAATGGCTTTCTTCTTGCCACTCGTCCATGAAGGCCAGATTTGTGTAGAGTACGACTCTAGTTGTCCCATGTACAGATTCCCCCAGCTCAGCGGCAGTACGTCGCAGCTCCTCCAGAGTTATCTTGGGGCACTTGGTTGCATTTCTGACCAGTGCTCTCCTTGTTCGGTCTGTTAGTTTAGGTGGACACCCGTGTCTTGGTAAGTTTGCAGTGGTGCTATACTCTTTCCATTTCTGAATGATGGATTGAACAGTGCTCTGTGAGATGTTCAAATCTTGGGAAATCTTTGTATAACTTAACGCTGATTTAAACTTCTCCACAGCTTTATCCCTGACCTCTCTGGTGTGCTCCTTCATGATGTTGTTTAGTGACCAATACACTCCGACCATAGCTCTGAGGCCCTCACAGAACAGCTGTAATTATACTGAGAGTAGATTACACACAGGTATAATGTGAACATTCTGCAGTCATTAGGATAGGTTGTTATAAAGGCAATTTAATGCACTCAGAAAAATGCTGTATGAATACTTACAGTATGCACGCACCACCTTTCACTTTTTTGTAAAATAACAGAATCATGTATCATTTTACTTTCACTTTACAGTTACTTTTGTGTGAACTTTCAGTAAAAAAATCAAAATAAAATCTTTACGTTTAGGGTTGTAAACATGACAAAATGCGCAAAAGTTCAAGGTGTATTAGTACTTTCGCAAGGCACTTTATAGTTTTATACTAGCTTGTGCAGAACATGTGATGACCACATTGTGTCGTGGTTTAGGTTAGTAAGAGAAATTACGAAAGAGTTTTGGGGGGTTACAGTTTCTTATGTTGTAGCAACCAACTGGCAATAGATCGGCCAACTAGCAATCCAAGTTATTAATTGCACTGTTTTATCTGTTTTGAGCCATAAAAAGAACCAGTTGGTTCATGGTTCGAGTAAACCTTTGAAAACCATTCTGTGAGCGCTGTTCCATACCCATGGTGTGTTTACATGGATTATAAGGCAAATAATACAAGCAGAAACCAAAGCACTGAGCAAAACCCACTGGCACATGTTATATCAGTTTCATCCTCTCTGGTTTGAGTGTATAGTGCAGCGCAGACACCGGAGGAGGCTGAGTGGGTCTTTCAGCAGCGTCACTTTTGATCAGATATGACAGGGAAATGGCTCTTTACGAAAATCCCTGCCCGCCTCTAAGAGTTTTATTACAGAACCACAGCACTGTTCAGGGCTGAGTGAGAGTCCACAGTTAGAGTTCATCTCCAGTTTCAGATGGACACACGTGCACAATCTCAGCGTGTAAACCTCCGCGCTACACAGCCTTATGAAGTGTATAGAATAGAGGCAATGTTTGTTCGGTTCACAAAAAGGGCGTTAGACCAATGAGCTACACAAGAGGAAGCTATAATACATACGAACTAGACTAGGAAGCCCAGTGATGATCCACTTCCCCTGTTCGATAATTAGCAGCGGTGATGCTCATTACACTCTGAGCTAGAATGACATTTGGAAACAGCTGAAGGGGCCCCGATCCACTCGCACTTTGTTGTTGTTATTATTGACTGTACTGAGACGTGTATTAGCACATTTTTGCATGATAGCCCTTGGTCATCGGGCACTTGTTGCAAAAGCGGGGATGAGCAACAATTGTAACTGTAAAAGTAGAGTGTCTTCATTAAGAGGAACTATAAAAGCTCACTGTTATGTTTCAGTCAAAGCACCAAACTGTACTGTTGTACCACACACAGCCCTCTTTAATAGTCCTGCGTACATGCAGACAGTATTATCTCATGAAGGGAGTTTGACTTGGTTTCACAGCCTGGTTTATGGGGTAAAAGTGTCAAATATGGCCCCCAGCTCTTTCCACTGTAAGCCTGCTGAGCTCACATAGAGCGCACACACAGCTCAGGAGAACACTGAGGTGTAGCAGTGGGAGGATATATCGCAGACACAAACACTAGCTCTTTAAACTGAACAGCTTAAATGTTCTGTGACGTCATCAGATCTAGAAAAATGCAGGAGCCTGACCCATTGCCAGGGCAATCAGCGCTCCTACCTCACAGCAAGAGGGTCCCCGATCAGGAGGGGCCTTTCTCTACGTGTTCTCCCTGAGTCAACATAGGTTTCCTCTGGATGCTCTGGCAATAAAAGCATGTACAATAGTCCAGGATGAATGGGTGTATGTTTGTGAGTGCGAGACAACGGATGGAAATGAGCTCATCTACAGTATGGTGTGGTGTGTTACACGCATGAATCTGTGTGTTCATTTAACACTGGATGTGTCTTAAAGACAGGTTATTGGTATCAGGCAAGATAGTAAAAAATAGTATAAGAAAAAGCCATTCCGTGCTTAGATCTGGAGATCTACACTCTTCTCTGTAGTCCAATGCTTTTCACATGTTGTGCCAAAGATCCAGAGTGTGCCCAGAATAACTGATACTAATTTAACATTTATTACAGCTACTAATTCATGTTGAATTTGTTGTTAATGTGAGTTAATGTTATTGCTTAACTGTAGTTTGATATTTCATCCGTAGCTATAATAGTTACTTATGCTTTGAATTATAAAAGATTCACCAGTGATACAGTTTTAACACACGACCGTGTGTGTGTGTGTGTGTGTGTGTTTTCCGATTAAGTCCGTTGCCAAGACAACAGTGGCATGATATTTACGTGGTTTGGTAATTATAATTCTTAGCACAGGTTTGATTGGCTTTTTCCATGACATTCTGTTTTGGATCAAACAAAGGCGTTTCTCTGATTGCAGTGTATTACGTTTTCTCAAACGTGCAAGCACCACACACCTCTCATTTACTACTCGAGGGAGGTGTTCCTCCAAACCTCACCTCATGTGACAGTATCACAGGAGGTAAAACAGGTCTACTGTGTCTTTGAGCAAGACACTGTCACAACACACAAGGATTATTTTAGAACGATATGCAAAATAGATTGCATTTTTGCCTTTTTCATCAGATTTTGTCTAAAAAGGTTTCTTGTTCCACAAATTGCTACTTTTTACAACATACTTTTATGGGGCAAAAAATATGTTATGTTATGCACCTCCACGACGGAAGGTCGTTTGAGACCACTCCACCTCACAAATCTGTGAGGCTTACAAATTTACCTCATTTTGTCCAGATTATGGCATTATGTTGGAAGGAGAAATAATAATTACACAGGAAAAATATTTCTGGTTTAATAAGAAATCATTATCAATATTTACCTTGAAAGCCCTTTAATTCCATATTTCTTCAGATTAAAAAACTGTAACATTAAATGCATTTGCCTCATACTTATTGTTACTTATTGTTGGAATAAACAAGTGCTGAACCTGCTTTACCGGTGTGGCTAACTGTAAGTAAATTTGCTTCTGAAACTTTGTTTACTGAACACGCCTATAATCTCTGCATGTGCACGAAATGAATAAACGATGACTGTGTCAATGTACAAACAAATAAACAAATGATGGGGCTGTGCATAGGGATGGGAATTGATAAGATTTTATTGATATCAATACCATCAATAATTTTACCTATCGATTCGATTCTTTATCGATTCTCTTATCGATACCTGACTTGTCTGTGTGTTGGGGAAAAGCAAGGAATGAATGTGCTTTCGATAAACTCTATATCAAAAAAGACACATTGTTAGTTTTCCCAAGAAAAACTATTCATTAAATTAAGCAAGTTTCCAAATATACTGTGGTTCCTGTTGGCACTCAGCCTGCCTGGCATCCTCTAAAATATAATGGTAACATTTGTACTTTTCAACAAGTGTCTGTAACTTGTAACAGACTGACTCGGTCTCAGCCCAAACCCTACAGATTTTCATCTATTTCTGCTTCATCCGGCGCTACATTCTCCTACCCCCTGTCCATGTGAACTACTTCTGCTGCAGCCCGTTAGCCAGAGCTGTGAGAGATCAGCCGATCCGCTCATATAGCGCACTCATAGCGGGGACGGGTAGAGGTAGACCCGCTCACAGTGCGCTCAGGGCGGGGACAGGCAGCCGCGTCCCGGTCTTGAGCGGAGTCTGCCGAGGGGCGCCGCTCAGACCGGGTCAGTCTCGGACCCGGGCTCAGAGCAGAGCGGCACGGGGAGACAGTTGCCTGACTCCTCCTTTCTGTTCAAAAGAAGAACCGTCTGGGCGGCTGCTCGCAGCCAATCATTTCACGATTTGACCCACATCGGTCCAATCACGCACCAAGAGACGGAAGCCGTCACCTTTCCTCGTAAAAAGGACGTTTTTGGAAAGGCTTTCTGCCGCTTGTTACTGCAACGTATCTAGCGTTGCTCTAATTGGTTGATGCCGTCTGTCAATCACGCCCACCGGGAAATTGTTGAGATCACGCTCGCTCCCAGACTATATGTCTTTGAAATATCTATGAAAAGGCATGTCATTTGGCAGGCCAGGCAAGGGAGACAGCGGGCGCAGCAGCGAGGCATTGAACCCCATGTGTCATGTCAATAGTGACGTATCGAAAGTTTGGAAAGAAACTGTGCAGTATTCTCAGATCAAAGCTCATCCTTCAGGTGACAGGCATTACTGACTGCACTGTTGACACGTGACGCTCTGATGGCTGTGCTCGTTTGATATTTGTTTAAAGAGTTACACTACAGTGCCTCTCGAAAGTACTAATACGCCTTGAACCTTTGCACATTTTGTCATGTTTACAACCCTAAACGTGAAGATTTTATTTGGAATTTTTTACTGAAAGTTCACACACAAGTAACAGACAACTGTGAAGTGAAAGCAAAATGATACATGAGTCTGTGATTTTTCAAATAATAGAAAAGTGAAAAGTGGGGCGTGCATAAGTATTCATACAGCATTTTTCTGAGTGCGTTAAATTGCCTTTATAACATTCCTAATTCCTAATGACTGCAGAATGTTCACACTTTGCCATAACCCTTAAATAGAGGCCACGTGTGCGTAATCTACTCTCAGTATAATTCCAGCTGTTCTGTGAGGGCCTCAGAGCTATGGTCAGAGTGTATTGGTCACTAAACAACACCATGAAGGCCAACCGATTTTCAGGTTTTTGTACAGTGTTATGTACAGTATGTATATATGGAAGCATGTGGAAATGTCATAAACGCATGTTAAAAGTTCATAAAAGTGACAGATGTTAATGAAAAAAAAAGTGTGCATGTAATGTACATTGAACTCGGAATAAACAATCAATCAATCAATCAAGGAGCACACCAGAGGTCAGGGATAAAGCTGTGGAGAAGTTTAAAGCAGCGTTAAGTTATACAAAGATTTCCCAAGATTTGAAAATCTCACGGAGCACTGTTCAATCCATCATTCAGAAATGGAAAGAGTATAGCACCACTGCAAACTTACCAAGACACGGCCGTCCACCTAAACTAACAGACCGAACAAGGAGAGCACTGGTCAGAAATGTAACCAAGTGCCCCAAGATAACTCTGGAGGAGCTGCGACGTACCGCCGCTGAGCTGGGGGAATCTGTACATGGGACAACTATAAGTCGTACTCTACACAAACCTGGCCTTCATGGACGAGTGGCAAGAAGAAAGCCATTATTGAAAGGAGGCCATAAGAAATCCCGTTTGAAGTTTGCTAGAAGTCATATGGAGGACACAGCTACCATGTGGAAGAAGGTGCTTTGGTCAGATGAGACAAAAATTGAACTTTTTGGCCCAAATGCAAAACGTTATGTATGGCACAAACCTAACACTGCTCATCGTCCTGAGTGCACCATCCCCAGTGTCAAATATGGTGGGGGAGCATCATGCTATGGGGCTG
This sequence comes from Neogobius melanostomus, assembly GCA_007210695.1. NCBI lineage: Eukaryota > Metazoa > Chordata > Actinopteri > Gobiiformes > Gobiidae > Neogobius > Neogobius melanostomus. The sequence continues at coordinate 1,210,175 of VHKM01000493.1, forward strand.
CTTTTCCTCAGCGGGGACTGGGAAGATTGTAAGAATAGTTGGGAAGATGGATGGAGCCAAATACAGAGACATTTTGGAGGAAAACCTGCTGGAGTCAGCAAGAGAATTGAGGCTGGGGCGGAGATTCACCTTCCAGCAGGACAATGACCCTAAACACAAAGTTAAATCTACACTGGAATGGTTTAAAAACACACATATTAATGTGTTAGAATGGCCCAGTCAAAGTCCTGACCTAAATCTTATTGAACATCTGTGGAAAGACCTGAAAACTGCTGTTCACAAACGCTCTCCTTCTAATTTGACAGAGCTTGAGTTGTTTTGTAAAGAGGAATGGGCTAAAATGTCAGTCTCTAGATGTGCAAACCTTGTAGTCATACCCCAGAAGACTTGCTGCTGTTATTGCAGCAAAAGGGGGTTCCACAAAGAATTAAGTCATGCTGTATGAATACTTATGCACGCCCCACTTTTCGGTTTTCTATTTTTTGTAAAATCACAAAATCATGTATCATTTTGCTTTCACTTCACAGTTGTCTGTTACTTGTGTGTGAACTTTCAGTAAAAAATTCAAAATAAAATCTTTATGTTTATGGTTGTAAACTAAGTTAAATTGTTAACTGTGGTTAAAACACAGTGGTAACTTTCCTCAGACATTCCTAAACATTTAGTTCATAAGCCCATTTCACTCCGGTCAGGGGGTAAAGCGGCACTGCAATGTTTAAAACAAGCAAAAATCAAACATCTGCCAAAACAATATTCTGCGAGGGGAGAAAATGAATTTCTCCCTAAATGGGCACATCCCCTTAAAAATCTTTTGTTCTGCTGGTGTAATCAGTATAACTGTTGCATTGTTCCATTTTAAATGTTGCCATTTTACAACTAATTCAAAAGATGTCCCGATGGCAAGACTAGAGATTTCTGTGGGGGTTTACTCTTCTTTACAAAAGCTTGTAATTGTAATGGTTAAATGGCCCATTCATTTTATGGAGAGCCAAAATTGTTAACTACAACTACCCTTTTACAATCGTCATGCTACAGAACACGGCTTAATAGGGCATTTCATAGAATGGACAGTAAACAGAATAGAAATGAATTTATAACTGGAATGAACTAAATCACTTTTGTTGGTTCGCCTTTCTGTGAGTGTATTTTCATGTGCGTTTGTAGGATTCAGTATTTCAAGGAGAGTGGGGTCTATGTAATGTGCACCAACATTTGCTGAAGGCTGCTTTTCTGTCAATTAGCACCTTTTGAAAAAGACACACACACATTGCAACATGTTTAACAGTTATTTTACTTGCTATAGTGATTAACCAAGTGGAGGAGAGGACTCTGATGATGGTCCTGGTTTTGCTGTTTAAACTAAACATTCTCCCAGACATTCACTCTGTTCTAACGACACTTAGAACTGGATGATGAATACTGTTAGGTCAAACGGTGGAGAAGCCTGAGATCTGGGAACACAGATGACAAAACTGCCATCAGCGTCTCTTTCATCTCCTGTGTGTTTTACAAATGTGTGGTTCGCTCAGTGGTCTGGTCAAATAGGTTAAAACATCATGGTAAATAATTTGATACACTCTGTCTTTGATCATTTCTGACTAAACCTTTGAATTCATTTAATCATAAATAAGATTTTGATTTGATCAACCACTGTGATTCCAAAGCAAGATGTTACTCTGTGATTAAATCCCTGCTTCATGGATGATGTTGGCCCTGTAAACTGTCAAAGTTCCCGTACGTTATGTTGTAAAGGTTACCTTGTTGTCTGCTGAGTGTAGTGAAGCAGCTTGTCATACGCTCCTCTCTCATTGTCTGGGACACGCCCTCCTCAGCCTCCTGTGCATCCACACACACACGCACCAGACACAGGTGGGCGGGCTGACGCCGCGCTGTCTGCCCGGCATTGAGCTGTATTGTTATTAACTACAGTGTGAATAGAAGCGCAAGCCCCGGCTCCACGGTTCAGGCTGCTGCAGGGCTGGAGGGCTCGCCTTTGTTGTGCGCTCCATAATGGCACGGCGTAATTACAGTCTAGAGTCAGCAGCATCTGCCTTACCCTCGCTCACCTGAAGGATCACAGATGAACTGAGGCTGCCTCTCTGGTACAAATATCTAACACCCTCCAATGGTTGCAGTGCACAGTGGGAGTATTTTTATGAACATATGAACATTTGGACCCAGTACACAAGCACAGCTGAAACAGAGACAAGGCCTGGTCTATGGTGTCAAGGGGGAAAGGCGTCGATGAAATTACCAAGATAGTCAGATACCAGATAGTCATAGAGTCAGGATATTATACTTTTCCCAAACATTCGACAAAACAGCCCAATGTTGGTTTGACAGTTTGATGTTGAATCTTATGACTGTGTCCCACTGGTAACAGGGAATACAACTCTCATATCAATGGCTGCCAAATGTAGTGTCTTTCTCACAGGTTTATTAACGTTTGAAAGGGTGAAATGGTAAAACACACTCGTCAAAGGGAGAGGGCAAAGACACTGTCTGAGCTCTGGACCTTGTGGGTCTACAGCATATCACAAAGCAACCACTGAAATCTCTCTGAGCAACAAACACACATCACAAGCCAATATTTGGAAACACATTATTTTACACTGCCTTTGTACCTACAATAATTTAGCACAATGTAATGTGCTATGTAAGAGTGTGTAAGCACGTGCACCTATGGGTTATATACACAGTGGAATAATGTAATAAGACCTTAAGCGTCTTATGGTTTATTACATTGTGTACCTCCAAAGTACTAATACACATTATTCCATTGTGCATATATTACATAGGTACATTTTCTTTTTCAGATGTTACATTGCACATTCTTTTGTGCTTAATTTGTCGGGTTGTACAGGTGTAATTAAATATTTAACTTGTTGAAAACACATATTCAAGTTTACATACCAGCGATGCAACCTGAAAAACACAAAATAGAGAAAACCTTTACCGACCCACTGGATACCATGAGAATGGGATCCAATACTCACTACGCATCCGTGAAACTGAATTTACAAACTCTGTGATATATAACGTGATACATTATATCGACACCTTTCCTATTCCAGTCATAAGTTATAAACAGTTATAACACTGTATCTTAGAAACAACGTTAGAAACATTCCATGACTTCACACATCAACCATCAATTGATTTCCAATGAAGTTTAAAGGACAAACATCACACACCACAATGTCTAGGAAAATGTTGACGTCCACAGTCTCCACTAATAAAATCAGAATAGGTTTTATTGCCATAGTCAGTGAACAGGTTGACAGCTTCCCTGACTGTTAGAGGGTCATTGGACACCGACGAGCTTGAAGTAGAGTTGCTGCTCCTCTGTTTTAGATGCCTCACTGGGGAGGTGTTCCGGGCATGTCCCACTGGAAGGAGGCCCCGGAGAGGACTCAGGACACACTGGAGGGATTATCCCCTGGTCTATAGGTCTCAGGACCCCCCGGAGGAGCTGGAGGAAATGTGCAAGGAATAGAAAGGAAGGGGGGTCATTAGCCAAGCGTTAGCTCATGTGCAAAGCAGCACATGCAAAAGTGGATCAGCAGTTATTTATGCTTTTCTTTTCTTTCTTTTTTTACTCATGCAGCATTGTCTTATTTATTGTCAGAGTTGGGACCCTATCACTGTTATAAAGATGGCCCTTCACAGGCGCATCAGTAGTACATGTGTCGGGCTGAATTATTGTCCCAGTCCACCCCTGAGTGCATCTATTTTTCAACGTGCACCCATTCAGCCCCTTTCTTGATAACTGACCCCCTTGGTGTTTCTGCTGAGGCCACTGTCTAAGGGACCCCGCTCTGAAAAAGTGGAACTAAATGAATCCAATAATGTACTTCACGGGGCTGTGTAACAGGAGCAAAGAAGTTCAATATTCTAAATGTCAAGACAAACACTAACAGACGTGCTCTATGAGTTTTAAGAGAGTAATAATTTGTTCCCATGTTTGCCTCTTAACATGCCAAAAGGACCACTTCACCTTCACAGAGAGCTGTGGGAGACTCGACGACAGAAACCGTGCCACTAAATAACAGCATTGATGGCGAGGAGGGTGTTGCCGAGCTCTTCCAAAGATGAAATCAAGTAGAGGAGGAATGTTGGCAGCACATGAAAGCCGGAGCGCCGCATGGCTATGTCATAACTCCTCACACGATCAGCCGGTACGAGGCAGACGAGGCGAAACACGCCAGAACAACTCCTGTTGTCACTCTGCCTCAATGGCTGTGCTCACAATAAATGACAGACTACTAATTATTATTGCAAGTCAAGTGGCTGCATGCTTACCATTGTCATATTCAATCGTTGTTACAGTGAGGCGTCATTGCATTTTAATCTCGGAACATTCCTACATGTCAGGGTCAAATTAGCCACACACATAATTCAATTAGGCACTTGTGTTTACACGTGTCAAAAGGTGTAGGCCTAATACATACAAAACATATTCTCATCATTCTCGGTCACATCACATCGTCATATGGACTGGTCTGAATCTAAATCTGTATTAGAAGAGGCAGACAATTATTTTTTATTATTTTATTTATTCTTACAGATTAGCAACTTTGTTTTAATTGCAGGTTATGCAGCCTTGTATTCCTGCTCACTTAGAATTAGCCAAAGAATTGAGAGGTTATTTATTTTAGAATTTCGAAATAAATAAATAAATGAACAACGATGGCTGCAGTGAAACTCTCTCTCTCTATGTATATAGCCTATATATATAGTCTATATATATATAATATATATATATATATGTATATATAATATATATATATAATATATTATATATATATATATATATATATATATATATATATATATATATATATATATATATATATATATATATATATATACATATATATATATATATTGAGTTTCGCTACAGCCATCGTTGTTCATTTATTCTCGCGTGTCTCGTTTGGCTCAGCAGGCGCGTGGTCCGGGATTTCCACATGAGCGCATAATGACAAAAGATTGACTGAAATGACAGCGTTCTGCCCAAATCACAAGTTTAGAGTTTAGACTCTCGAAAGCCACTGTTTGTTGATGGTTATGTGGCGCGGGACCACAAGCGGAGCACGAGGCCGCGCGTGTGTGTGAGCGCGCACACACACGGGAGACAGTTTCAATATTCCATCAAAATGCATCAAATCTTAGGGACAGCAGTTAGCCTCATTTCGCTTAAAACAGTATAACCTAAATGTCGCCTGCGCTGAGGCAGGCTTTGTTAAAGAATATACATGTAGGCATTTAAATCATGGATTTATAAGGCCTATGGAAGCTATAAATATCCAGAAACTCTTCTGAATGTTGGTCTATTTTTGTTTTACATCTGTTTACATCCTTTATTGAATATCCTGAGCTGACTAAACATTAATGCTTCAGGCTTGAATTGACAGTTGGCTGATCTGCATCAACGGCAGGAATAAAAAATAAAAGTCTATAATCTTCCTGCTCGATTGAGGCGTGCGTAATAAGTTTTACGCGTGTGTTCCCGCGCTGCTTCGGGCCTGTTCTCTGGCCCGTGCACGCTGAGTGGCTCGTGCTGTGGTTGGTGACGCTGCAGCCAATGAGAGGGCTGTGCGCGCATGAGGCAGACACCAGGCTGCACGGCCACAGTCGCAATGAACTGAAGAGGGTAGCGCATGCAGCCTCATCTTTACCAAACGGTTCTACTGTGCAGGGCAAATCCACGCTGTTTGGACCAACAAGAGGCGCCAAAGAAACCGCGTGGAGCTTTTATCCGGTGCCTGGCCAAAGTCCTCCTGCGCTGCAGCTCATAGGAACCCGAGAACACAGGGAGATAGCGGCATCGTGCAGAACTGGGAATGTAGCCGAAAGAAGACCAGCTGGACCACGGGACCATACAGGGCTGTCGTAGTCTGTTGTAAAGTTGCATTTGAAAGATTTGACTTTTTTTTGACTGCTCACTTCTGTGATATGATTTTCTTCCGCGTTATGGCTTGTTTGAAAACGTGTTCAGACTGGAGTTCTTAGCGGACACAGTAGTGCACCAGTGTCCTGGGCCCAATGATGACTATGAGCTCCATGCCGGACGCTCTGTCTGACCCGTCCAAGTCGGCCTTTTTGGAATTCAGCGGGCACAGCTACCCCGGACATACCGGACACCAGCAGCACAGCCCGGGCTTGACACACAATCACTACCCGGTGCACAGTTTGCACACCGTGGGGCCCTCGCAGCACGACGGACCGTTCCCTTCGGGGGCTTCGTATGGACGGCCTTTAGGATACTCTCCATACCACAGCCACCCCGGGGCTTACCTGCCGTACCAGCCCGGCGCTCACAGCGGAGGCCTGGGGCACTCCAGGCTAGAAGAGTCCGGTACGTACACATGCTGATAGGCTACTGTCAGTATTTGACGCAGAATGAGAATAATAAAAGGCCTACACACAATGATTATAAATTATTATACCATTAGGCCTTCTACTACTATTACTATTACTACTACATCTATTACTACTACCACTACTACTACTAGGCCTACTACTACTGCTGTTACTAATATCTAATAGCTAATAGCTAATAATAATAATAATGATAATAATAATAATAATAATAATAATAATAATAATTTGCCTATACTGTGATCGTTTATGTGGAAATAAATTATGATATGAGTCAAATCAAAGGAAGTTTAAGATTTAATTAACAGCGGTAAAATTAAAACATTGTGGTGCACAATTTATAATGTCCAAGACTCATGTCATTTCTTTTCTACAGGTTTAAGGCAACATTAATTTATTCACTTTGTTGATAGGGAACTGAGTATTTGTGAAAAGCAAAAATCAAAACAATCATGTTGACCACACCGCCTTACTGAACTAAAAATATTTTTGAAAAGCTCTGAAAACTGTGGCACTGAGTGCGGTATCACACAAAAGCAAAGAGTCACACTCAGTGAATGGAGATGATGCTCTCGCATCTTAGTGGAACCAAAACTGGATCTATACAAAGTCATTTAATATACACTGAACCCGTCAAATTAAGTTTCATTTGCCCTAAACCTTTAAGAGTAACGTCTGTTTCTAATACAAAATATATAAACTATTATTAAGTATTTATTGAGTTTTGTTACGACCCATTAAAAGAAACAAACCAAAATCTCTAATCATTTCCAAAGTAACAATTTCCCTCCCCAAATTACCCCAGGAACAATCCAGGACCCCCAACGTAAAAAACTAATTAGTAATACAGATAATATCAAACAAAAACAGAACATTTAAAATCTGGTTTATGTATTTACATTGTTTACTATGTTATTTGGCATATGCTAATTTCAATAAATCAAATAGACTATGAATTTCAATTTTTAAAAATCATTCACCCCCAGCTCAGTGCTCGCGCCCTCCTTTAGGAACCACTGGCTTATTGTTGAATATATTTGATTTAATTGTACCTTCATTTAGAAATGGCTCAATGAGATTCAAAGTTTGAGTGGAGTCTTAAGCACAATAGGAGAAAGCAAAGAACTGGAGGAAACACACGCACATGAGAAAATCGTTCAAACCTTACGCAGAAAGCTTCAAGGACCACTACTACCAGAATACTATGCATTTCCTCCATCACTGAACAGCAGCCAGTATACCATTCAGTTTTCAGCGGTTGGGTTTTCCGTGACGCCTGTTGTGGGGCCTGGGCTCGTGCACAGCTGTTGTCTCTGAGAGTTCTTGTCATAATATGGATGAATTTGGGCCAGCAGCATGTCATCAACACAGACAAACATCCTCTTTATGATTGTTATTTCTCTGTACGGTGTAATAGCAAAAGGAGCAATTGAAGGAAGAAAAAAGACTTTAGCGGATGTTGTATTATTATAAAGTTGTACATTTAACTGAACTTTGTTTTCATCACATCTGCCGTATACAAAACATCTGCTCTGTGACCTCCCGTCAAGTCGACAGCATTCGGGGGAACCCGATGATGCGGTGGATTACCCCAAAATGATTTGCCTCCTCTGTGCGCAGAGCATGACAAGCCCACCGCGGTGATCGAAAACGGGGAGGTCCGGCTCAACGGCAAGGGCAAGAAGATCCGCAAACCCCGCACCATCTACTCCAGCCTGCAGCTCCAGGCCCTCAACCAGCGCTTCCAGCAAACCCAGTACCTGGCTCTGCCCGAGAGAGCCGACCTGGCCGCCAAACTGGGCCTCACGCAAACGCAGGTAAGGGTCAACACGCAACACATATCAGTCCCATCACCCGTTCCAAACTGCTGCACTCAGCCGTCTTTAAGTTGGCTCTTCTCAAACAGCGGGAAACTGTCACTCAGAGTAATCCGGGCGGCAGTTTATCCGCCCCAAAGTCGAATTTCGGCCCACAGACCCACATTAAGATTGGCACCACTGATTTTAAGTAGTGAAAAGCAGATGTGATGAATCATTTGTCGAATAACAGTTTCACAATAATAGGAATAACTCACTTAATGCCTATGTGTGTGCTTTTATGATAAAGCACTGAAACACAATAAAGTAAAACTGCTATTACAAGCCATTCTACAATACCATTACTACAACAACAGCTGCTACTACTTCCACTACAATCACTGGAATTAGCAATATCTATACTTAATAACCTGACAAAATGCTATAATAAATTCTATTTGATTTAATACATATGCAAAAATAAAAAATACATTTCAATAGGATTTGGGCATAATATAAATGTGGGAAAATGCCTGAACCCCACTGCGGTAAACACATTTTTTAAATCTAAATGTTTGGTTGGCTAGCTGAAAATCATAAATGTGTTTGTTGATAAGCATAGAAACATGGCACTTACAAATGACTCCAAATGGCCCGATACAAATAAAGTGTTGTGATGTACAGCCCCGATTGTTGTTTTAATAAATGTCACACACTGGGCGTATTACGATCGGGGCGAAAAACCCAAAACACGCACCGGTGCATTCTTACAAACTGCTGTCACGTTTTGGCTGGGATCGTCTCTACAATTAAACCCACGCATTTACGTAATAAGATGCAGCCTTGTAAAAAGTGTAGTCATGCAAAGGTCAACCAGGGATCATTGTTCATAAACTATCGTGCCACAAAACAAAAGCCACGCAGCGCAACAGCGGTACGATGAATGCAGGGTGTGTGGGCCGCCCTGTCTCCACTCATCAATAAGTATTTTCCATTCAATGAAAGCAGCAGTGGTTTTAGAAAAAATACTATCTATTTATCATTATTCATTTTGTAATATCTCAAATTAAATATCTACTGATGCCGACAATTAATAGAAACAAAGCCTATAGTATGAACCGTGGTGGAACAAAATTGACTTTTTAAATATTTTGCTCAAACCAGAAGCCCACTTTTATTTTCATGCTGTGTCGGTATTGTTTTAGCATTAACTGCTTTCATCCGCCACATTGCAAGCAAAATGTGTGTAATATCAACCATAGCACTTAGCAGGAGTTATATAGAATATTTATATAACATGGTAAAATGGACTAGTATTTAAATATTTGGAAAGTTAATTTTAATGTTTTGCAGTAAAAGGTTTGAAAGAATTTTAGCTCTAACACACTACTAAATAATACCAGTAAATAGAGATGAATATAATCAAATCAATTCCAGATTTGAGAACTTTGTTTATATGTTAGTTTGAGCATATCGGCTTGTGTGTTGTGCTCATGAATAATAAAAATGTTACTGGTGGCGACCGGATGGGAAAGCGAGATGACAAATGACCACGCGGCGCCGTCGACTTGCACTTGTGGAGTGGAGTGTACATAAGTGGTACGGAGATGTTGTGCCCTAATCCTGTTTGAATCAGCCACTCTGTTTACCCCGGGAGTGAAAGGTTCATCCACTCTGTGCCCTTATGACAGAGAGACTAAAAGACCTGATCTTGTAGAATTAGTCTTTAGCGGATATCTCTAAAAATCATGGTTGGCTTGAACTCAAGTTGTTACACGCCATAAAAGCATGGCTCGTTTGGATATTGTAACAACTGAGTGGCCATTATGTGTCATTATGTTTTGATCGGTGTCGCAGAGTAATAAAAAAACACGTATTCTAACTTTGCAGGGTGTGCAGACGGTGGGTGAATATTTACAGATAGCTTTTAGAAAAGAGCCCACTTACCATGTTTTAAAATGTGGAAAATGTACAGGGATTAGTGACGGTAACATGGCAAAAATAAACAACAAATCCCGGCACTCCAGTAAATATAAGCGGCACAAAGAAGTACTTATACTTTAATGGCCAAACCAAACATGTTTCGACCATGCTACTCCACGACATTTTCAAAGTGCTTTGATTTGGGATTTTAAATGCATGTTTGCAGTAATGCAGAAAGTGAATGTAAATGGTGGAGTGAAGAAGTTCGTATCAGAAACATCACAATAGTCCGGAAACAAAAATCGACAGTTTTAAAAATCTCACCTGAATACTTTTACAATTGTTATTTAAAATACATTTGAAAGCGGAGTCTTTTATGCTTATACTTTGCTTCTGTATTTGTACTTTTAGTTAAGTATACCATTTGGATATTTCATCCACCTCTGTCATTACTCGAGTCTTGCAAAATTACATTTCCATCACAAATATACGAGTATGCATTCAAAATGGGCTAATATTTGATTTCCAGAAATGAAAACTATGATAATGACAGTAGCCCATGTCATACCGGGGTCAAGAGGTTCGCAAGATAACAAGAGGTTATTCCTTGAAGCTTGGTGCCTCTCTATTGTGGTAGATCGAGTGTCAGTATTTATCACAACATATGGAGGAGAAAATAAGAATCTACAATATTTACAATTTAAGGTGAGATTTAAAGTTTGGATATTTGTTTTCAAATTACAGAGAACAAGAGATCTTTACAGAGCATGTGACGTCTGCATGGTGACAATGTCAGTGTTATACATAAACCCATGCTTCGAGTTTCAGTGACCTTTTCAGCACTTGATATCAGTCCACATGTATTCAGCTCCTGTGAGGGCATATACATGTGCAGTCGGAGTGGGAAATATAAACACTCGCAAACAGGGCGTGAGATAGGGATCACATACCACAGCTCGGTCTGGATACTGCGCCATTAGGATGCCGGCCAGCCACCATTTTCTGTGTGAGGCTCTACTGTGGCCAGTTACTGCTGCGAAGCGGCACGTATACACCGCTCAAATGGCCATCAGATCGTATCAACAACCAACCGAGCACAAGGATTAGGTCTCAGGTTCTCACTGCAGAAAAATGTGTCATAGTGACATTTTCAGTCGTTGTGGGTCACAGACTTTTGCAAGAATAATAAAATGCTTTAGTAATTTGGATAGTTTAGATAGTTTGCTTTTTAATTCATTCTTGTACCAGCAGAACAATTAGATATACTTGGTTTTGACATTGTACTATTTCTTGTCACAAAAGGTTGAAGGTCCTGAAAAACAGACAAACAAATAAATGAGTAAATACTCTCTCTTACTTTGGGTTTGATCGTAGTGCCATTTATTACATTAACTTAAGTGAATGTGAATTTAGTGGGAATCATAATAGTAACTGAAGTAACAGAAGCATATTCATTTTGAAGGAACAAGTCAAGTGTTTACCATATCCATGTACTACACGTCAACATTTACAGCCACAGGCTAATGTAAAGTTTTCCTAACACAATGTTCCTCAGGCTAAATGTAAAATATATGTTGTTATCGTTCCTGATTTTAAACTGACTGGCTACTCTTGAGTACTTTTACCACAATATTTATAAAAAAAGCTCAGTGTGTTAATGTCGCAGACACCTGGTTTGCCTCTCTGCCACTCCACTCGGCTAATGCTGGTGTCATTACCCGAGCTCTCAGCGAAAACTGTCAGGCCCCACGCTGCAGGTGTAATATGAAACCAATAATTAGTGAAAAAGTCCTCTCGCTGCGGCTGAATTAGCTTAACGCGCTGTTGATTGACTCCAAGCCATAAGATACACTACACTTAACATAAGATGCCTGTATCTCTGAGCGAGAAAGGGTTATAATTGTGCTATGGGCCATGGGTTTTGTGGCTGCAGTTTAGCTGAAGCTTCAATGGTTTTGTTTATGGAGTGATTTTTATGCAAGTATTCCACATAATGAACTGGGATTGACGTCAGTGCGTACAACAGAACAATAGGGGTCTAATGAAATGCTAAATTTAACTTTTTGACGACCAGAGACAAAGGATGTGAGAAAGTTGGGTATTATTTGATCGCAGAAAAAAAGGACATAATTGACCGCATATTTAAAGTTAATTAGCCTAAATGAACATTTACCAGAACAGAATAACTGCTATAAAACAGGAGATGATTAGAAACAATCGCCTTATCTAATGTCATAACTTCAAACAGAGCCGCGTTCGAGCTTTTTATGGGCCCTGTGCGAAATTCTGTTTTTAAGCCCCTTTTAGCTCACATTAGCCCCACGGTAAATGTAGATTCCCGTCATTGATATTCTATATAAATAAACAAACAGGGCACTCAACACACTCTCATACACTCAAGGGCACACGTTGCAGATTTTTTTTCTGTTCTGCGTTTGTTCCTTGTTTTTACTTCTGCTCGCATGTCACGTGATCGGTTCTGACCAATCAGCTGTCGGTCCCCTCTCAGCTAAACACGAGCAGTTTGTTGTGGCGTGATTTTAAACCATGCTCTATACATGCCTTTCAGTGATGTGACTTTTGTCGTTATGGCGGCCATTTTTAATACCGAAGTAGAATTATGCAGCACTACAACATGTAACAATATCTCTACTCAGGATATAAATGAAAGACCACTGATCGACAATGGCATTTTTATTTACTCGTAATCATTGCTCAAGAAGATAACAGTAAAAGCATGGCCCCAGAGAGCACACGTTTATGTGAAGAAACCAGTAAGTCTGTGTTTAAGCTGCTCAAGACGTTAGCATGATACCGGTTAGCATTTAGCTCAGACCTCTCCAAGAGAAAGCCCAAAACCGCACACCAAAAATCTAGCCTTGGATACAACATGTGACAGAGGTCAGAGCTGAGCTGTTACTGTAGTATTTCCTCAGTGTTCGTAGAGCCACACATGTGTTTTATCGTGTTGAAGCCATTGACAGTTGGTTGACAGTTGCTAACCGGTAGTATGCCAACATCTTGAGCAGCTTAAACACTGACTCAGACTGAGACCCTGTTGACATGACAAACTGTAAAAATCCCAGAGAAAGGTTTTCTGTTTCCTCTTTGATGTGTTAATTTAGTCTGAGGAGTACGTGAAGCAGATCTTTAGTAAATCCTGCTGTAGTTCGACAGACAGCGTTGCTACGTCTGTGCCACATTTGCTGGTTATATCACATAAACGTGTGCTCTCTGGGGCTGTGTTTTAACTGTTGTCTCCTTGAGCAATGATTACAAGTACATAAAAATGCCACAGTTGTCTTTCATTTTCATCCTGAGTAGAGATATTTTTACATGTTGTAATACTGCATAATTCTACTTCGGGATTCAAAATGGTGGCCGGAACTATGCGTGATGTCATTGGAAACGCGTGTATAGAGGAAATTCTTTCTGGGCTTCGCTGCAGTACAGCGCTAATCAAATCAGAGGGCACTGTACCCATCCAGGTCATTATTATACATCCATGGGTCCTGTACATTTGCAGATTTCATATGCAATATCAAGAATGTTAAGGCCTTATCTGACCGCTTGCAATTATTAATGATGAAGTAGTGCTCTCACAAAGATGACAGGTTGCCTGACATGAAATTTCATGCTCAATTTGCTGCCCTGGCTAACAAAGCAGCACACACGCCAACTTTTATCAGCAACATAAGAGTACCTCATAGTGAGGACAGCTGATTGCCAAAGTCAGAGTGCAATATCTCTAAACGTTCTGCTCTCTCTGGTGTTGTTACAGGAAATCTTCCTCTCGTGTCTTCTTACAAGTGTGTACCATTCGAGCATTGTTCTGGGACTGTTTGCTCTAGTGCTGCAAATTGATAAAACAATACCACAACATAATAATATTGATCTAAAAGAGCTTCTGTGATCTTTAGTGAAAAGGAGGCACGTCAAGCAAAGCAGTTATAGTTGATTGGATAAACATTGCTTTGCTTTAGCCAGTCAGATCAAGGCTCAACAGAGCTAAGCAACAATGCTACAGTAGTAAAACAATGTCGATTTAGCTGTCATTATATTCAGTCATTTATTAATTTTGTAAATTCAATTTGGTGTTTTGTAAAAATGTAGCAGAGTACCTGTTTTAGTTGCCGTTATATTAACAGGAATTGTTGTTTTTGCCAAATGTAAAACCCAGCATTCACTGTTTTACTGCTGCATAAACGGCCTGTCCCGTCTACTGACCGACTGAAATGACTAAAGAGAGACTTGTAAGATTGATTTTTGAGAATTGCAACAATCCAAGCAGTTCAAAGTCACTATATTTGTGTTTGGCAGAAGTCATAATCTCAAAGACGACTTTGGCTGCAGTCAACTATAAAATCCCCATAAAACCTGCTAACCACGCTGTTTCTTACTTTTGTCTTGAAGGTAAAAATTTGGTTCCAAAACAAGCGGTCCAAGTACAAGAAGATCATGAAGAATGGACCTTGCGGAGTGGAGGGGGAACATCTGGCTCCCCCGCCGGGGTCCTCGTCCTCCCCCTGCTCCCTGTGGGACATCGGCATGGCCACCAAAGCTGCTCCGGTGCACTCCGGAACCTACATGAACAATTTTGGACACTGGTACCCCGGACATCAGCAGGACTCAGTGCCCAGAACTCAGATGATGTGACAAATGACCAGCACATTTTTTTTTTTGTATCTTGACGGCAGGTTTTGAGGGTAAACGTAAACGTCTTAAATGCTAAACTGGCTTGTTTGGGCCAGATTGTATCAAAGAAGTCAACAAACTATTGATCTGATCTCAGCACTTAACTTACCACCACAATGAGGCGAAAAGCTAATAATCTTCTACATTTTACTCTTCACTCCCCACTGTTCCCAGGTAGTGGATGATAATCAGTTAATCTAAGTGTTCTGTGCAGTGTGAGAAATAACAACTCCTCAAAAGGCGCCATTTGTCAGACATTTTGTTGCAGCTTATAATGCAAGTATAAAAGGTTTACAGATTATTTTTAAAAGCATGGGGGCCAACGCAAATGCCTGTGGAAATCACCTCTCTTTAGTCATATAGGGCTGCGTGATATACTTTGTACAATGTTCAATCAATCAATCAATGGTTTTGTATAGCCCAATATCACAACAGGAGTTGCCTCATAGGGCTGCACCAAGCATTAAGGCAATAAAACAGAGCAGTAAATAAGACAATGTAAAGTTCAGGCGACAATGTTTACAGGAATATTCAACTAGCAGCATTTGGATACCTGTAAGATATAGATGATCCTGCATTTGAACGGGGTCAATTCTCATTTCCCCCTCTCCTGCATCTAAGAACAGGCTAAAGTAATCATTTGTAGCTTTTTGGACTCCTTTCAACACGTTTTGAAAGCACCCAAACACCATCATGTATTTGTATCTTCAAGCGCCTGCCAGGACATCTCTCGCACTGACACACGATATTCTTATCCCCCCCACAATCGCATTGTCTCAAACAGGGCTTCAGTAAACGGCGGTTGTTTCTGGAAATTTCAGGGATTTTTGGTGCTGAGTTGTCATGTGGGGGCATCAGAACAACAATGCTGTTTGTAAAATACAAACTGATGCGAAACACCAAAGGACTTTTGTTTTGCGAGTATTTTGTGCTGTAAGTTTAACAGTGTAATACTGTATGATGCACTCTGATTTTTGTGACATAACAATCTCTCAAGTGACACTTAGCAATAAAATACCGGGGATTAGACACTGGTGACACAGATTCTTCCCTCATTAGGCAGCAGTATTCTTTGTTCAGATGGAAGTAAACTTTATGTCTCAAGAGGAACTCTTTCTCAGTCTAAGAGGTGGGGATTTGTTCACCATGTCATACTGTGCTTATGTCAAACCCTATTAAGGCCAAATTGTTTTGTTGAATCCGAGTTTATTATTGTAAAAGTATATTGCAAAAAAGTAATTGTAAAAGTAATATTGCATCAGAATTAACTATTTCATTTGGAAATGTTAGTCCAATTTGGTTATTAATGGACTTGGAGGCGAATGCTTCAAATGCAATCCACCTAAAAATACTGAATCAATATTTTTACACAATTGTTTTGGCTCGATAAACTTTCAGATAAATGAATCCCAGTGAGCTAATTTGATTGTGTTGGTTGAACATATATTAATCAGCAGTGATTTCTTTGGCTTGACTTCAGAGAAAACATCTTTTGTACCCGATAGATGTAATATCAAAACAAACTGTGTGCGGCGATTCGTAGCATCGTCTGGAGGCATTTTCTCTGGAGTCATAAATCAGAAAAAGCGGGTCACGGCTCTCGCCCTTTAGACATCTGGAAAAGCAACGAGTCGTCCAACTTGGTCAATGATTTTATAAAATGACTGTGTCAATTATAGGTAATTTAGGACAGGGCTTGTTAAATAACGCTTTCACTCAGACGCTGTAATTATGTGTAATTGTCAGTCAAGGGAATATCTTGCAGCTCGCGGCTCTGAAAAGAGGAAGTGCCAGATTATCAGAATGGATTAGTCCAAGCTAATCCTTCATTTGTTTTAATTTGACTGATTTATGAATGCGATAAACCAATGTTATTTTTTACAGGTACATTACAACACAGTAATACTGTTAATATGGACAAAAAAGGTGTAAGTAATGCCTTCAGGTGCACCACCAAATCTGTCTTTAAGTTCATCTTACTTAAAGCTGCATTATGCAACTTTTTATGTGGAAATAAAAGTTGATATTTGTGCATATTTGACCTTGTAGTGACCCAGTGGCTGTATGTGAGTGGTCAGCATGGCGCCTTTATTTTCCATCACAGTGGTCTCCAGGAAACTCCAGGATCAATTGTTTGGAAGGTTTTCACTGCTGAAAACCTCTCAAAAGAAAACCTTCTAAACAACTGATCCTGGAGCGTGGTAGAGAGCAGTGTGATCGAAAGTAAAGGCACCATACTACGCACCCATACAGCTGCTGGGTCACTACCAGGTCAAATACGCACCAATGTCAACTTTTATATCCATATAAAAAGTTGCAAAATGCACCTTTAACGGGAGACAGTGCAGGCAAAACGTTTTATGTTTCAGTTTTCAGGTTTTGGACTAGTTTGCTCTCTTGACGTATAAACATTCACGTGGAAACAAATAAATTGCCTTATCTTCACAAAAAGGTGTTTAATTATTACACTGCTTCGACGTTTCTTTATAGATTGAAGGACCATTTTCACAAAATACGTTTTTCTGGTATTTTTACTGTACAAACAGCTACAAACTGCAAACTTTCAGTCTTGTACTTAAGAATATTTTGACGTTTTCAATATCTAATATGCAGCCTGATAAGGTTATGTTAAATTGCAGGCCCAGGAAGTCAATTACACACAATCTATAAAGCTGATAAAACATTTACATACAGATTATCATCTTAAAGTGCATGTGCATATCATGTGTAATAAATATGATAAATTTGACATTTTAAAAGTGTGATAAAAATGTCTATTCAAAGAAAGGCAATAATTGTAATTGGGCTGGACAGGATTTCGAATTGGCCTGGAACGCCCTGTGTAGGCAGCAGTGGGAATGGCACGTTGTAGACTGTTTCAGAAGAACGACCAGAGTGACCAGGATTACTCAAAACTGCATGAATAAAGTAAAGTGCTACAGGTATGTTTTTGATGAGGGAACATTGTTACAACATGGCTCAGAATCATTGCTCCTATCGCGCAAACATGGACGTGTACCTTCACATTTCAATCTAACCACAAACGTATTGTGTGTGGCGGCCATATTTGTGTAGGAACAATGTGCTCATTAAGTTAGCTAGAGCTGACCTTATATTTAATGATGTCTTCTTTCCTTTGGAGGATCAAACATCTCTTTCAACACTTCCCATCCTGTTGCTCCCGGCAAAATCACACCACACCGTTTTTATGGAAGAGTTTGTTTCACAGACTTCAGGTGCGTCATGTTGTCCTCATAAACCCATGGAGTCAGGAGCCGAGGCAGCACCACGCTGAACACTGTCTGCTGCAGAAAGGGCAAATGAGGATCAGGACAAACAAACATGGAGAAGTGCAACTAGAAGCTGGAGACTGTCCGGGTCACATTAGGTGCATTTGCAGCGCAACAAATTATTATTGATAACTGATTTAGACTTTGTGATCAACAAACTAATTGCCCAAAGACATTGAGCTTCAACCATGGTACAATGCTTTGGGAATTGCAGAAAAAACGATATTTGGTCATGAAGACAATTAGAAACTATTATCTTTTACAGGTTTGACTATTTTTAAACTTCTTTTAGTTTTTTACAGATATTCTTTAATGGTAAAAGGTAAATGGTCTCAATTTATATAGTGCCTTTATCCAAAGTGCATTACAGCAAGGAACCACTCACCCATTCACACTCTCATTCATTAATAATAAATGGAAAACTCTACCAGTTTGTATGCCCTTTCACAGAAATGGCGTTTTGTTCAGTGGTGGTCACAGTCCCCTCTAGTGGCCGATTTGGATTTAATATTACTGTCTCTAAATTTGATCAATTAATTCAAGGGATTAGAGCAGAGGTGGACAAACTAAGGCCCGGGGGCCAAATGCGGCCCCATAGCACTTCAATCAGGCCCGCAAAACATGATCAATCTCAACATGCATTGGCCGAAATGTGTGAAAACCACTAATGTTTTCATGGACATAAAGAAAGATAATGCATAACTGCAGCAATTATGTTGCCCTTTTGAATGTGGAAGGTCCATACAGTCTATATGATTATTGTATCAGTTCAAAACAACCCAATTTGCAACTGGACCGGCCCTCGTGGGAAGTTCAAAACTCCAATGTGGCCCTCACATCAAACGTTTGCCCATACCTGGATTAGAAACACACACTATGGAGGCAAGCATGTTTTAAAAAATCAAAGACTTTAAAATCGTATACTTTGAAAGTCATATAACTTACTGTATGTTTCTTTAAAAATCAAAATCATCAATCAATCAATCAATCAAGATACATTTAAAAAAAATCAATGATGAGATAAATACGATATTTATTTATTTATGCTTGTTATTCTAAACTGTTAATATTTTCAGTAGCTGTTCTGTTTTAGTGCAGTGTTGCCATCAAATGTCCTTACAGTAAAGCGGTCCTACTCAATGTGGAAGTAAAATGCCTGATCAGATTAAAGAATGTAGAAGTGTTAAGAACTTCTGTAACCAGTACCTTTATTAAGGCACCTGTACAATGACAATAAACGAAATGAAAGTAAACTGTAAGCTTGGATGAGTTTATCTCACTTGTCAAACCATGAGAGAAAATAACTGTTTCACCACATTCATATGAACATTGATATCAGGACATACACAGTGGAAATTGATGTATAGAGAAAATAATAAGGGCTCAATGATTGATCCCTGTGGTACACCTACTGAAAACCATCGTCAACAGCAACCACACAATCATATTATTTTCTGTTTGTTGGATATAACTTGAACCATTGAATAACAATGAATATCATTAGAGAAATGTAGATAATGTATCTATTATTTATTTATTTATTTATCCATGTGTTTGAGTCCAAGGCAAGTTGAATCCACTGCTTGCTTGATAAAGGTCAGTGCTGTTTTTTGCTTTTATTGTAATGTTATTGACCTGCTTTAGAGCATTTAAAATATAACGTAACTGAAAGGCCATGTTTTCTATCAAGCCAAATTGAAAGGAAAAATTCATTTAATAAGCTTGGAGTCCATTAAAAAAACCATTTGACTTTAGTGGTAAGTTTGCATGAGGACGTAAATGTCAAAACTATAAAAATAAAAATTAGGCTAGTGGCTACTGGGCAGACAACAGCATGTGGGCCTTAAGAGGATTGAAAATGGAGGGAGGAGGAAGGCCTGTCCACAAAGTCTAAGAAATAAATGCAAAAAACCACACACATATTAATGAGAACAAGTTGTGAACAGCGGGAGGTGTTTTATATTTTCTTGTTAAAATGGACCCGTGTGGAGACAGCGCACAGACGCACGTACACATTAAGAGTGCAATTGAGATTCTGCAGGACTCAGGTCTCCTGTGAAAAAACTTTATATGCCTTATACAGAAACATGTCGGGATTTGTGTAAACAATGAAAATGGTTATATTTTAAAAATAAAGTTGCCTACATCATTTAGACTTTTCTAATGTTGTATTTACATTAATGGATTAGAGAATACATAGAAGACTTACATAAAATTAAGTAGCAACAGAAACAGAAATATATTATTACATCGCCGTCTTTAAAAACATGTCTATAATAATCATAATCTTGTTTCTATCACATGGCACTATTACACTATTACACGTTTTACAGCCTAAGGATTTTCCCTTTTCAAAATGTAGACTATTTTGTTTTGAAATGTTAACTGCCATTTTTCATGTGGACACATTTAGCAAGGCACTTCACCCACCCACCTGATACAATATTGTGATACAATACATTCAAATTCACTAAGTATTATCATGTATGTCATTAATACAAACTCCTATACTTTACCCTGAATGAACTGAGTGATAAAGCTCATGTTGAGTTTCCAAAGTTATACATTTATTATAAATCAGTCAAACATTGAGTAAAACATTGTGAAAAGTGCAGTTGGCAGAAGCTTTTTGAAAGTCTGACTCTTTTGTTTAAACCATCAGCTCCAAAACAGGCACTGAGTTTATTATTATTTTTTCTATACTGAGTTGAGCATCAAAAGTACTGCGATAAATGGTCTCCGGTACGATGCGTGTATCATATCAAAGACATATTGTGATATATTGCAAAACAATATTTTGTTTGAGCCCCTGACTTTTTCTCTTAATGTGGTCATGGCGGGAAGCAGAGAAAGTAATGGCAGCTTTCAATCTTTCAGGATGGTCTTATAAACCCTCCTTCCGCCGCTGAGTGTTCCTCTCTGCTCAGATCATGACGGCAGCTGATGTCATCTCCTCGTCTCGCCATTCTCCCTCTGGTCCCAAACAAGTGAACCTTCAGGGCACCACTCTAAGCTCTACAAAGCTATCCCCACAACAAAAACCATATAAGGCAGTATATGCACTATTCACGTGGAGCAATTATGCAACATTTTAAACAGAATTTTCAAGAGTGTGTCTGTAAAACCATTTGGCCCGTGAAGGTGCCGTCACAGGTCGCTACAGGCCTGTGTTTTGCCGTCTGCTTGTCTCCTCTGATGTTCGCATGCATTCTTCTGTGACACCTGGAAGCAGAGGGCTCAGCACAGGAAGGTAGGAGCCTAAACAAACAGGGAAGATGTCCTGGAGAAGAGGCTGCGGTTTGGGATACACACACCCTATATGCTCCTGTAGCCTGGAGGGACTTTAGGGTAATGTGAAGAGAGAGATGTCTTGCATAACATAACAACTCACTGTTTTGGAGGGCACAATGGACATTTTATTGTTCTTCAATTGGGTCCAATTGTCACATCTGAAAAAATCTTTCCAACATACAGATTTGCTACAGATTCTCTGCTGAACTATATTTAGGGAAAGTAGCTAACGCCTGTTTTAGGATTAATGAATACAACACAGAACTGCTACGATCTACAATAGCTGCTAATGAAAGCCAAGTCAAAATGACAAGAATAGTCATTAAGTGGAGCTCTGTTACTATTTAAAGTCAGTCATGGCCAAAGGAATTATTGTATTAGGACTGACGTCCTGCATCCTCATGAAATAATAGAAGTAAACCAAAATGAATGATAGGTATGTACAATATTATAATGTGTTTGTCTGTATGGGATGGATGGGAGGATGTGCTGAGCCTTTTATAAACCATGGGCAATTACAGAGATACGTGTGTGCACATCAAGACAAACCAGTAACCACTAAGCCTGGTCTACGCAAACTTCTCCTGAGGTGTGTCAAAACCAACCAAGTGAACCTGTGGATCCACTTTACAGTAAACATGAGGCTGTGCACAACAAGTTTTTTAATGCTGGGACAGAGACACAAGGGTGTTCTGTCGTAAAATATGAAAAACACTTGTTTTTTGTTTGCAAAATGAGTTGGTTGATGATCTATTACATAAGGGTAAAATACTATTCTTATGGATCATTTTGTAGACTCACTGACAGACAACCAGATAATTCATGCCAATACCTTTTTGAATCCTATTTATTCTTAAAGTAAACACAGTTCGGCATCTATTTTCAGATGAAAAATAAAGTCCAATTCAGTTTCAGTCCAATTATATCAATAGTAGGATAAAAACAAACATAAAAACAATCATTTGGTAGCGAGTGTGAAAACTACTGGCTTACAACGTAATTATTGACAAAATTGTTCAGTCAATAAACAATATCTATGAGCCTTATTTTAGTTAATAGGTTTCTGCTGTTTCACAGTTTCAACCACTTTTGAACACAAATAAAGGAACACATATTTAGGGAAGAGAAGAAAATGTGCCCCTTAACGTTAAGCAGAGCCAGTCGACTCTGCATGAATTCCATTTACTCTGAAATCAATCCAAACTGTAGACGTTACGCAGTGCCACTTGATCCTTTTTTGTATTTGTAGCAACACGCTGTTTTCTAAGCTGTCACGCTGTCTCTCTCTCTGGGTTAACCTGTGTGTTGGGTGAAGGTTTGTTTGTATGCACACACTCCTCAGTGCAGGCCACATGAAAGCGCAGTACAGCCGCGTGTGTTATTAGCGCGCTGTGTCTCCAAAGAGTCTGCCGCTGTAGCACGCAGCGCCTGCCCCTGTCTGCGCGCCGCAACCAGATGGGCGTAACCTCTACCTGCCAGTGACTCACCGCACAAGAAGCCAAGAGGACCTCAGCGCGGAGACGACCTTTCATTTAACAAGAACTCCTCTGAGGCACACAAAAGTACAGAAGATTATCCCTGGGTATTGTCATGTTACAGATTAATTTGATTCATTTATTTATTGTTCTGGTCCTGTTGGCTCATCTTAGCAGGACAGTTTTTCACTGAGAGTCCATCAGACTTGAGCGTATGGTCTCTCTAAGCTTTACGTTGGGTTTCCCTCTGCAAGTGGCACAAAAAAAATGTGATATAGCCACAGTTAGCTTCACTAGCTATGTTACATTTTCATGAGATGCATCATTTCTTGCCACAACGTCAGGACGCTCATACCAGCGTGGCGGATGTCTGGTGGGGAAAGGACACTTTCCCTCACACAATACAAAACAGTATTTAAGCTGAGTTCCTCTTTAATGCACACTATGCTGAAAGAATTGTACTCAACAGATGAAATTCAATATCACTTATATCACAAACCCACCTTTAGGGAAATAAAACAATGAAAATGAACATGTGGATAAGAAGTGGACCACTGTAGCTCGAGCGCTCATGTGAAACGATTTGTGTCTGCAAATGAAAATAAAACATGTGATCGTTTGAGAACAAGACCTGTTGCCAAATATATTATCTTTGTAAGAACCACATTAAATCCTGTTTTCAACAGCAATCTTAGCAGTTATATTTACTGAACAAATTTAGAAATCTGAATACAGTTATTTTATTACTATAAACATAAACTACTAAGATGTTTTATGTACAACTCATGACATGAACGATACCCTAAGAGGCTTCTTCACAAATTCACAAGGCGCTATTAATACTTTGTTATCATGTTGAACCGGTTTAGCGTGTTTAGCTTTCACGTCATAAACAATGTTATTTTCAATACATACTTATTCTCATTATCCACACCTCAAGCATCCTTTAAAGGTTAGAACAGTGGTTTAAAATACTTTAAAGAGAAGTCCGACATGACAAATTTCTTAACAAATGTTCTCTCTCAAATGAAAAAGCCTGGATAAGCATCCAACCGTTGGATCAAGTTTTTATGCTACAATAAACAGTAGATGGCGAAAAATGGTGAATGTACTGGAAGACACAGTCATCTTTGGTGAAATACAGTAAAATTCAGTCTTTCACTGCCCTAGGCTTTTGTTATGGGCTCTAGTAAAATGTCCTACAAAAGGTCAGTAGTAGAAAAGACTTAAGACAAAAAGTATAAATATTCTCTTTTAAAATATTAAATACAAAACAAAAATATAATCCTTTAACAGTTTTTAATGCCTTTGCACGTCTCCTCCAATGGTGCGATCAGAGTCAGTAAACGGCGCCCACGCTCTGAGAAGCTGCCGTTGCTGCGGAGGCTGCACTGAGGTGCATCGGCGCGGTCTGTCCCAGGCCTATGGGCACTGCCGGCTGTTGGTACCAGTTCTGATGGCTGTATTCGCCCATGTATGGCGATTCCACTGGCGGCTGAAAGGAAGGCTGCCCCCTGCTGCTGGGATCCAACATGGCTGTATTCTTGGCTCCGCCCCCACTGTTTGTGCTGCCGCTGCTACTGCTGCTGGTGTTGTTGTTGTTGTTGTTGTTCTCCCACGTAGATGGAGAAGAAGGGGAGTTGCAGGCCATGGAGTCGCTGGCTTCAGGACTGTGCTCCAGAGGCATGTCCCCAGAGGAAACTCGCCGTTCTTGTAGAGCTTCTTAAACTTCGAGCGGCGATTCTGGAACCAGATTTTCACCTGCAAAAATAGAATCCCAGTTAATAAACCTAAATGATACAACAGCCATGGCGTCAATGGCCGGTTTTAAATTGTATTTATTTCTTTATTTGGTGCATGTTGAACACACGGCGGATTAGCCATGGACAGTGGTGTGCTGGGACCTACTGGGGTCAGAAGTTGTATTATTTAGGCTGACAGATAATCGCTGCCTTGGAATTTAAAAATGTGGGATCGAACCCTATTACAGGGAGATACTATTTGATGAAATGGAAGAAAAGAAAAGAAAAGCGAGACGTGATCAGTCATTATGTTTATCTGTCCCAAAGAGAAACGTCTCGACCTGATAAGCCTTTGGCAATGGGCTAACTTCCATCACCCATAAACACAATGCCATTCTCACTGGCCTATTGTACATGTTCTTATAGGCAGGAGAAACGGGAGCACCCGGAGGAAACCAACGCCGGCACAGCAAGAACATTAAAACTTCTCACAGAAGGAGCGCTGCCATAGGTTCTTCATCCCCACCGCTGTCAGAATGTGCAACCCTACAGTAAAGGTACCTCATGTTCTATGATGCAAAACCATGTGCAATAACCTCTGCACTAAACGTTCACTGTAAAGTGTAAACTTTGCACTACATTGACATTTTGATGACTTTTAATATTATTATTATATTCTATTATATTCTGTTCACTTTTTAAATGATTTATATTCATTCATTTTTTCTAATGAATAGATAAACATAACATAATATAACAATGATAATCATAATAAAATAATATAAAACAAGCTTTGTGTGCTAGAGAAACACACAGAAATATTAATGGGTTATTTTCCCAATTGTATTTAATAATAATAATAATAATTTAAAAATCTTAATTTTTTTCTTTTTTTGAGGGGGGTGAGGGGGGTGGGGGGGGGCGCTAAAGTTCAATCTTGCCTAGGGCGCCAAATTTGCTATGGCCGGCCCTGGAGTGAGCCTCCTCTCGCTGCAGAGACGATCTCTGTCAGTGTCCCGTCAACACATCACCGCACGCCGCCAGAGTCACAGCAACACAGGCCGGGCATGAGCGGGTCCGACTCCGCATTTTACAGGACTTTCCCTGCCCTGTACCACGAGAACCACAATAGCATGCAGAACTTGTCTCAGCTAAACACACGCCTTGAAGCCTGAAACTGCTAACTTTGGTCATAGCAGCTACGATTGTCTCTTTGAACAATTGCAAAGTGGAGACGAGTGCAGCTCACGATTTTACTATCCCCACGTTGTGCAGAATGACATCTAAAAATCTTATCTTAAGACAAAAGAAATCACAGAGTGTACACCTTAGTGAATGAAATAAGACTGATGAGAAAGCTGAGTGAGCACAGAAGTAACACTAAGAACATTTTTTATTGGCCTCAAAGGAAATCAGGCCACAATACCAGATTACCTGGCCGTCCCAAAGCAATCTACTGTTTATTTTAAAGTACAGTGGCCTTGTGTCGTTGACAAAGAGTTAATCTAATAATCAATTATTGTCTTATTCTAACAAAGCACTCGTCAAGGGAATGTTTAAACACGCTTTGTTGTTTGAGCACCTAACACGTGGAAGTGAAGCGGAACGACCAGTGATAATAAATTACAGGCAAAACTCATGCCATGAGGCTTTATCTGCCATCACTCAACTGCAGATCACTCATGCTGCTGTGAATCTGAAGAGACTGACTGTGTCGACTTGAATGACACCGCAGCTATGATTCACAAACAGTCGCAGAGGAAGCTACTTCAGTTTGAAGTGTTTTTAGTCTTCAAAACCACGTCCATAACTTTAAAAACACATTAATAACATTTTGATTTTTCTAGAGATGTGCTTTTTGCTCACTGCACATGGTCTAATCAGAAAGCCTGTAGAGCCCCATCGCTCATCGCTGCAAGATCTTATGGCTCAAACAAGCAACAATGCAATTAAGAAAAATAAGATAACATACTAACATTTGATGTGTTATGTGTTTCAGTGCAGCCAGCTCAAAAAAACATGAATTAGTATTAAACTTATTTATATTGTGGCATGTTTCACTATAATTATCACGCTAAAAGCTGTAGGGGCTTTTTTTTTTACAGATTAAGCAGAATCAAAATGATTTTTATTAAGATTCAATACACACAAGGGATAGAAGAGATGAAACTGTGGTACATGCACTGTATTTTCATTCGAGATAATATACTTCATGCTTTAAGTTGGTGTTAAGGAGGGGTTTTCTGGTTTAGACATGAGTTAGCCAAATACAGATCTATTCTAGACCCTTTTTAGAATCGGTTTAGTCCCAACTTGATGGTACTTGGAAGGTCTGATATTTTATGGAGGAGGTACTTAAACCATCTGTGGAACCGACACGCGCGTATCAAGCTACACTGACAAATCCCGGCAGTTTACAACAAGAGGCTCCACCATAAAGCATCCTTAAAAAGCAGTGGGTGAGAGTTAGCAAAAGATGAACAAATTATTCTTTGCAGAGAGTTTTGTTATGAAACATTTAGGAAGTATGCTCACAAACACGTTCACTGAAATCCTCTGATCAATGTAAAGTTGGAACAGCGGCTTCCCCTCTCTGTTTCTCAGACACGCTATTATATCGTCTCAAATCTTTGTCCCAAAAATAGTTCCTGGATCCTTTACCCTGAGCTCTGACTCTGACTGGGCATGAAACGTTTGAGAACCATCTGCTCGATTCAGTGTCCCAGTAGTGTATGATGCAGTGCAGACGGGGTTTTGTCCAGTCGTACCTGTGTCTGCGTGAGGCCCAGCTGTGCGGCCAGCTCGGCTCGCTCCGGCAGAGCCAGGTACTGTGCCGTCTGGAAGCGCCTCTGCAGCACGGCCAGCTGGTAACTGGAGTAGATGGTGCGCGGCTTCCTCACCTTCTTGGGCTTCCCGTTTACCATCCGCACCTCCATGTCTGGTTCTTCTTTCACTGTTGATTAAAAGGCACAAGTTCGTTTTTACATCTTCAAGAGAGGAACAAAAGAAGTGTCCATTAAGATCGTAAACCCAGGAAGATGAAAGTATTTTTTCTTGTGCTGAGGTAGATACAGTAACATTAGCATTTTATTTTTGTTATTGTATATTCTTTTAATATCTGGCCTGGGACTACAGATGGAAAATAGCCTCTTGGCATTACAGAGATGTTGGTTAATATTCGCTGTCCCTTAAATAAACAAACAAATAATGAAGAAATGAAATGTATTTATTAATTCAATGAAGAAATAAATGCATACACAAATAAAATGTATATCTCAAGGATTTATAATAATAATAATAATAATGCATCGGCTTTATATAGCGCTTTTTTTTTCACGCATGCCCTTAATAGCCTTATAGTTTTAAAGTTTTTTAGCTTATTTTTATCTTAACTGTGTTATATGTTCTATGTCGCACGTTTGCACCGAGAAAAATTCCTAGTTTGTGAACCTGTTCTCAAACCATGGCAATAAAACCCATTCTGATTCTGATTCTGATTCTCTGGACACTCAAAGACGCTTTACATTGCATTATTCATTCAGTCCATACTTGGTGGTGGTAAGCTACTATTAGCTATTAGTAGCCACAGCTGCCCTGGGGTAGACTGACGGAAGCGAGGCAACCAGTCTGCACCATCAGCCCCTCCGACCACCACCCACCAACCACTCACTCACTCACTCACTCACTCACTACATTCGCCATGCTTCCTGGTGTTACCAAACGGTCTCCCATCCAAGTACCGACCAGGCCCTTCCCTGCTTAGCTTCCAAAGTCTGACGGGATTGGGCATAGCAAATGGGGTATGGCCACAATTATACACAACATTTGTGTAATAATAGTGACAGAACAGTTGAGCTAAATCGGTTTAACCTCTTAACCCCCGCCTTAACCAAGCACATTTCCATCTCCAGTTCGACTTAAACCGACTCTAAAATCGTCTAAAATCTAAAAGCGTCAAATTAGCAACAAAACAAAACATAAATGAGGATGAAAACACAGCAAAAAGCATCAAGAGTAACAAAAATGCAACAAAAACAGTTAAAAAAAAAAGGCGAAACAACAACAAACAACAATGATGAAAAAACCCCCACACAAAAAAAAGACAAAATACAATGAAAAAGTGACAAAAAAGCATAAGCTTTCAGTAAGCACCAGTCGAGAAGCTTTTTGATTTGGGGAAAGCCGAACTAGAGAAAATTCTTCACTTGGTTAAAATGGGGGTTAAGAGGTTAACTATTAACACTTTTCCATTATTTTCCTTAGTTAAGAGTTGATCTATTTATTCAAACTGTTTTATTTTTGCAGTAAGTTTATGCACGGTTCAAAAAGGAACTTTGTGTGAAGTTGTAGGACAAAAATAGTGGTGGCTGCTGCAACCCAGAAATTTCAAAGAAATTCCGCCAGCACTGGGAGCTTATAATTTTGGTCTGAGCGTCCCACAGCCGAGGAGGGAGACAGAGATTTATAGGTGCTTTTCATGTAGCCTGCAGGGCTGCTCCTATACCGCACGCCCACTTGGGATTCTCACTGGGACGTCAACCACCCGTGGATACTGTAGTCATGTTTGAGATGCCTGATGTTCCAAAATGAGCCCCGTCTTCCTGCTGTCTATCACTTTACTAAAATCTAAAAAATTCAAAAATGTCGTATTTTCGAAAAGATAAACCAAGCTAGAACTTTTTGGGGATAAACCTAAATAAATGACAACTAAAACCATGACTTACAGAACAAAACAAACAATTCCTGATATTTTACACTAAGACAGAATCCTGCGCTAATCTCTTAGACACTGCGAGTGTACATAACCCGAACACCTACTATCTTTATGGACGGCGCCGTATCAGGAGGCAGTTGTTTGTGTGTGTACAGTTTGGTAACTAGCAGTGGTGGTGGTGGTGGGCGGGGCCAGGGCAGCGTTGCGTGATAAGGAGCTGTCGCTGTTGGATGATTCAAAGGCCAAGGCTGACTGACATGTCATGACACCTGAAGTGCGTGGCTACAGGCCAAAGTCCCCCAGGCCCTTTCCACCGCTCAACTCTGCTCCGCAAAGGTATTTTTCAACCGATGCCGTTGCCGGGCTCCTCCCTTTTCCTCGATTTTATGCAAAATAAACAGTTTATGAAACACAGATACGTTCAAGTGAAATAATAGATCAACATGTAATATCTGAAGTACAATTGTGATCACTCAAGTTTGTAATTATAGAAGCACGGTTCATGTTCAAGTAAGAAACAAAGTCCTCAGATGAACTGTAAACGACAGTGACCCATGTAGGGATGTCAAGATTAACCGGTTTTACAATTAGCGGGGCTATGAAAGCTCGCATTAGGTTAATCGTATAAATTTTAGGATCAACGATAAACCGCAGTCACGTCACATAAGCCGTAGTGTAAACACCCCCACAACACATGAAGTCAGCGGCAGGTTTAAGAATCTAATGTGCAGAGAGCAAATCTTGTCTATTATTGCATTATAATTGCATAGCTTTGCCAAAGGAAGAGTCCCAAAAGAACCATGTGTAGCGTGGCGTTCGTTATGTCATGTAAAAACGGAAATGAAACTGCGAGCGCATGGAAATCAGCTGATAGATTTGTTTAGAAACTCTTTGGTAATTATAATGACACAGATCAGAGGAAATGTCTTATTATTGAATATCTGTTGAAAACATTCACACCAATTTGCTGTCTTTAGATGACTAGTAATATTAATATTCTATTGCAGAATATTTAAAAATATATGTCTTTATTAATTTATTTTATTTTATTTATTTTGTACGTACGGGAAAAGCATAAAGATGAAAGATGGGATAGGCTGAATGTTCAGTAGGTTTTCAATCAAAACAACCCTTAAATGAAGAAAATATACATATAGCTAATGGCTTTTTGTGAACATTTAGACAGAAATGTAAAGGATTTAAGAAGTTTTTGTTATTTTCTTCCTTAATATCGATCATTGTGAATGATCGTAAAGTTTTTCCTCAGAATAATTGTGATTCCAAAATTTAGAATCGGGACATCCCTATACCCATATTGGCTATTACAATACATTTGATATTACTTATTTTAATTCATATACAGTAACTTACAAAATAATACTGGTTATCTGAATCTATCTTATCTTGTTATTTTCTTTATTTGGTTTGGAGAGTCCACATTAATGAACACACATGAAACGTGCCAGTAAAAAAACGCTGAATTGAAGCCTTGGGCTGATTCCCATCCCACACTCACAAACTCATTCATCCTGGCCTCGAAGGCGCCCTGTCAGGCGAGTGCCACTGTCTCGGAGTTGTATTGCGCTTTACAAGCTTGACAAGCTTCTGAAAACACAACAGTGCATAATTCACTCCCACTCCATGGTAAGCTATAGCCACTGCTGCCCTGAGGGAGACTGACAGAAGCTAGGCTGTCAATCTGTGCCAATGACCCTAACCTCCATCAACACCTTACACCCTACACTCATACTTCTTCAAGGTGGGTGAAGTGTCTTGCTCAAGAACACAACATCAGCACCTGTCAGAGCGGGGATTCAAACCAGTGTAAGTGAATTGTAATAATCAAAGCATAATATACAAAGTACATGCATATTATTTACACATCGAAACAAAGATTGTACATTAAGCTGCCCAAACATTCATAACCAGTGGAGACTCTTCTGAAATTGAGAATAGAACATGAACCTGTTTAACATGTATGTGCACTATATGACAATAGTGCTTCATTGATAATCATTTAACCTCTATCTCTGTTACTATAAGCCATTATCACATGCAATGCTTCACCTCCACTTAGCAAACCTCCGCTGTGATATAATCAAAATTCAACAACCAACATTAGGTCTAATGCTTTGCTGCATATGTCAATCATCTTCTGGAAACAAAACGTGTGCTGGCGGATAAAGGCTCATACTTTGACGATTTCAGCACTCAAATTGCTTTTAGTGATCTCACTACCATAATCTCGGTGTGTATTTATTGACAAACAAATATATGGAATGTGTTAGAGGGTAATCCACATATGTAGACCATACTGTCCTTTTTTGTCATTTTCTTGTTGTTTTTGCGTTTTTAATTAACACTTAAAATTCTATCAATTTCATTATTTTTTTATTTAATTTATTTAATTTCATTATAACTAATGTAGAAAAGTTGTAGGCCTACAGTATCACATTTATACTGCAGACTAATGGTTCTCAAACTTTTCACACAGTATCAAATCATAGAATAATAAGCCTAAGCTTAAATCAAGATCAAATCAGTACTATGGGTCAAAACTAAATTGGACTAAATCGTGGCTAAACTGGATGTAAACAATGTCTGAAACCAGAAAAAGGTCAAATTTAATGCATTACCATTTAAGCATAGACTTAATAAAATTATGTCAAATAAAAATGACTATAGTCTGCAATAGATGACCAAGAATACAACCACCTGAAGAAGTCCAACACGGATGTACAATAATGGCACTGAGCTCTAGTTGACTTAAAGTTTTAGAACTGAAATAATAACAATAAAGAATCACAGTTTGATAAAAACTAAAAAAAAAAAAAAAAAGAAGAACTTAAATATTAAAAAAAAGTTGTACCTCTGTAGAAGTAGGCCTACAGCACAACAGAAAAACAAAAGCAGCCTAGCTACATTTGTCTGCGTGTGCGTAAAACTCCTATAAGCCACAATTAGGCGACTGGCTTTCTGCAGTTTGGCGAGACGTGACCTCTTCTTCAAGAAGCCTCAGATGGTCAGTGATGTCTGACTCATTCTTGAGCATAAAAATTAGCCTACCTTAACACAACAGCCTACACTTAAGATTTACCTTGCACAGGACACTCACCGCTTTCCTGAAGTTCTCTGCTGAAGGCACTATGGTCCCTGTATGCTGTGTGGGGGTACGGGTATTCTGTCTTGCCCACGGAATAGCCGGTGGCTGGAGTCATGCCGTTTAGGTTGTAGTGGTGGTACGCGTAGGGGTTCATATGTTGGGCCGTGTAAGCCTGTTGCGCGCTGGAGTAGAAGTCCTGTGCGCTCTGACTGGTGTAGAAATCCGTAGAAGGCGGCTCTGGCACCGAAGAGGATTCTTTGGCTGTGCCCGATATGGTGCTGCAAAGCTCGGGTAAAGAGGGCTTCTTGTCCTCGTACACAGGTGACGCTTGGCCGTTCATGCTGGCGCTGACTTGTGCCGCGTAGGGACTCCGGGGATGAGTTCCCAAGGCGCTTCGACGCTGTCCACGGTGGCGTCGCCCTACCCAACTGGAGCACTTAATTACAGGGCGCGCCGAGCCGAACCAGGCCGACTATAGAGAGAGGGAGTGCACAGCTCCTTTTTATTGGCTCTCGCCCTTCTCCCTACCTCTGCCCCGAGGCCAACGCAGCGCACACTGTCGCCTGTCTGGCTCCGCGATTCTTCCCACACAAACCTCTATACGCCCCCACCAAACTCTTGGCACCATGCCCTAAGTCTGTCTTTACCTCAACCTCTTTCTATCCTAGTTATAATACGTGTCGGATAACAAGATAGAGTTAGCTGCTCCTTCAAATGAACTTGTTTGACATCCACCAAAGTCTAAATATCACGTGCGTGCGTTTCCGTAGGCTACATGTGTTTACCTGCTCCTCTGGGTTCACCCACGCCGCGGGGCGCAGTAAAGTTTACGCTCAGCCAGAGGGGTGGACTGAAAGGTTGGCCCTTTTCAATCAACGGGAGAAAGAGCGGAAACACCGATAATGGATTAACATAGGCTAAACATCTTACAAGGGTACGTTCACAAATGTTTTCTGGGATTTTGTGCTCCAGAAGCAGAAGCACAGGCGCCTAGAGAGGTGGCCAGGAATACAGTCCATTTTCATTGTGTATGGTTTGGAGGGCCACAGATCGGTGGTCGATGTAGTGAAAACTTCAACTGAGTGTGTTTAGCAGAGTTTTAATCCTTGTCCCACACCTTAATATAGGCTGGGAATTTAAAACTCCATTTTCTTCCGCTTTATCCAGGGCCGGGTCGCGGGGGCAGCAGTCTCAGCAGAGATGCCCAGACTTCCCGAGACATAGTCCCACCAGCGTGTCCTGGGCCTTCCACGAGGCCTCCTCCCAGTAGGACATGCCTGGAACACCTCCCAAGGGAGGCATCCGAAACAGATGCCCTAGCCACCTCAGCTGGCTCCTTTCAACGTGAAGGAGCAGCGACTCTACTCCGAGCTCCTCCCGGATAATTGAGCTCCTCACCCGATCTCGGAGGGTGCGCCCAGCCACCCTGCGAAGGAAACTCATTTCGGCCGCTCGTATCCGTGATCTTGTCCTTTGGGTCATTACCCAAATCTCATGACCATAGGTGAGGGTGGGAACGTAGATCGATCGGTAAATCGAGAGCTTTGCCCCCGACTCAGCTCCCTCTTCACCACAACAGTCCGATACAGCGACCGCATCACTGCTGACGCTGCACCGATCCGTCTATCGATCTCACGCTCCATCCGTCCCTCACTCGTGAACAAGACCCTGAGATACTTGAACTCCTCCATTTGAGGCAAGGACTCCTTTGGGAATTTAAACATCAGCTAAATCTCAAAATAAAAAGTTAGTTTTTGAGGTTATTTGAGTGCAAATATGAAATTTGTAGTAAAAAGTACAATTTCTGGCAATGTGTGCCAATTCAACAAGAAGCCTGAGGGCCCCCCAAAATTGGTCTGAGGGCCATATTTGGCCCCTGGGCCACACTTTGGGCACCCCTGGCCTAGATAAACATACAACATTCAATGGGAGCAACATCACTCATTATTCCTTATGGAATTTTACAGTCACAGCCTCAAACAATTCATTTATCTGATCTTAATTTGTTTCATTGAGTCATCGAAAATCGAGTTGAAAAAAAGATCTTTTAATTATTTTGTAATGTAAAGTTCTCTTACTGAGACAACAGTTACAGTGTGTTACAAGGACAGAAATGCAAATGTTAAAATAAAAGAAACAGTTTTTGGCTATAAAATGTGTATCATTTTGTAAAAAAAAAGGTTTAATAAAAACAAAAAACATCGAAATCGGTAAATTAAAATTGAATCGGTGCTTGAGTGCATCGTTACAGTCCTATTAGTTTCTATTCTCAAAATCCAAAGTGCAATTAACCTCAATTATTAGCTGATTATACAAGATAATTCATGTCAGGTTCACATCTCTGAACAAGAGTAAATGAGCTCGAACTGTGTCGAGTTTTTTTTTTTTTTTTTTTTTTTTACACACTGCCTACTGTAATGCACATTTCATACCCCCAGATGCCGCTGTTTACTACCTTACTGTATCATGGATGGCACCATTCGATCACACACCATTTTTCTACAAGTCTAATGGCAATCTTATGTCAGGCCACAAATACAAACTCAGTCAGCCACTCAGATGGACAACGCCATAATCTTGTTTTGTTTTAATTCCATTGATCCAGAAGGTAAACCGGTCAGTCCTTTCAAAATAAGTTCTAGAAATTTACATCATATTTCATCTTGCCTTTTTTCTCACAAGCATCCAATTCCAATTAGACATGAAAAGCACTTGGTGTGACAAGCATTTTGATTTGTAAGAAACAAAAAAAAACTCAGCTGTGTATGCGAAATGAGCTTGACAATGTATATACAAACAAGGAGCAAAGTGGACATACGAAAGAGAAAGACGTCCTGGTGGAATGGTCCCAAGTATTGTCCAGAATACTTTGTAAAACAAGTTGTAGGTAGGTAGCGGACTTTGAACATTCTCGTCAGACCAAGCCTTGATTTCTATATTATACATGTGGCAGGCCAAGTACTGCATATGCCTCTTTACAAGTATTTACAAGATTCCCTGATGACCAGCGCTGAGAAGGGCGGAAAAGTAGGGAACAAATAGGAAAACCAGTCCAGTTGAGATGTTCTGCAGAAAAAGTGATGCAGTGCCAGCGTTTGTCTATTGGGAGGCACTGTGAGTGTCATCTCACAATTAGAGGAGAAGACAATGGGAGGAAGAGGAGGGGGCAGAGTGAGGAATAAGAAGAGGACGGGCCAGCTCAGACGACTTCACTATCCCGTATCTTGCCTCTGCTGGCTTTATTTGCTTGCTGGGTTAGACATTGTTCATGATCTTGTCCCCCCCCCGGTCCCCTTTCCACTTTTAGTGTCCAGGTGAGCGTCAGAAGACTGGCCCACGCAGCTTTGAACAGGAGTACTGGCTGGTGCAGTCTGAGAAGACAAGAAACACTCAGATAATGATCCACACAACCAGCACTGTGCAATTCATCAAAATGTTATCAAAGTCAGAATCTCAACTTTGGTCAATCGCAATCATTGTTATGGGCTTTGCAGATGGAAGACGACATGAAAAAGTGACCTCAGATTATTTTTAGACATATTTTCATGTGCTTCCCATTGTGACTCTGATGGTTTGGCTGTGAGGATCCGTAAAGAACTGCAGCCGACCAATATGCAGTAGGAGGAAAAAGTAAGTACCATTTTGAATTTCTTACATTTCTGCCTAAATTAGTCATAAAATGTGGTCTGATCTTTGTTAAAATTACAAGTATGAGTTAACAGTGTCTGCTTAAACTAATACCACCCAAACAATCACATGTTCATACTTGTATTGGCCATAACATGTAAACATTCACAGGACAGCGAGGAATAAGTAAGTACACCCTTGGATTCAAAAGCTGGTTGTCAGTCTCCCCCAGGGTAAATTGAAGCTACTAACATAGCTTACCACCACCAAGTATGGAGTGAATGTAAAATGCTCTCATGTAAAGCGCTTTGTGACCATGTCTGTGAAAGGCGCTATATAACTAAAGATCTTCTTCTAAAGCAGTGGCCAATGGCAGCCCCCTGCATGGTGGTCACGAAACAGTGCTACCCGTGGCCATTGGTCTAGTGTGAATACTGTAACTTTCTTGGAGGTCCATATCACAGCATCTCAATTGGGTTTAGGTCAGGACTTTGACTGGGCCATTCCAGAATGTGTATTTGAGGCAGCAAGGCACCCCCACACCATGATTCTCCCTGCACCATACTTCACAGTGGGGATAAGGTTTTGATGTTGGTGTGCTGTTCCATTTTCCTCCACACATGACCTTGTGTGTTCCTCCCAAACAATTCAACTTTGGTTTCATTAGTCCACAGAATATTTTGCCAGTAGTGCTGTGGAGCATCCAAGTGCTCTATCGCAAACTTCAAATGTGCAGCAATGTTTTTTTAGACAGCAATGGCTTCCTCTGTGGCGTTCTCCCATGAACCCCATTTTTGTTTTATGTATTGTAGGCGTGTCAACAGAGATGTTGGCATGTGCCTGTGATTTCTGTGAGTCTTTAGCTGACACTCTGGAGTTCTTTTTTACCTCAATGATTATTCTGTGCTATGTTCTTGGAGTCATCTTTACAGGGCGGCCACTTCTTGGAAGTGAAGCAACAGTGCCAAACTGTCTCCATTTGCAGATCATTTTTCTAACCGTGGATTTATGAACATCAAGACTTTTAGAGATGGTTTTGTAACCTTTTCCAGCTTTATACAAGTAAATACTTCTTGATCGTGGGTCCTCAGACTGCTATTTTGAGCGAGGCATGTTGCAAATCAGACAATGCTTCTCAACAAGAGACAATTCTTAACCAGCGTGTGTTTTTCAGTGGCAAGGGCAGCTTTAAGCCCACATCAGTGACTTCAGGTTGGCTCACGCCTGACTCTAAATGTCTGCAAAAATGTGTCTGTCCTGTGAATGTTTACATGTTATGGCGAATAAAAATAACACATGTAATTGTTTGGGTGGTATTAGTTTAAAAGGAGTAGGCCACCGTTTTTAAATACTGAGTTATGTTCTTACCTTAGCTTAGACGAGTTGGATCCATAGAGAAGAGGAGGAGAGGCTATATGCTAACGCTATCTATATGCTCTGTTTACATGACTGAGCGCACGCGTAAAGACCAGACAGCTGCGCATCAACTCGTCTAAGCTAAGGTAAGAACATATCTCAGTAATTAATAACGGTGGCCTATTCCTTTAAGCAGACACGGTTTCTTGTGATTTAAATAAAGATATGACCAAATTTTATGATCGATTTATGCAGAAATGTGAGTAATTCCAAAGGGGGTACTTACTTTTTTCTCTCACTGTATTTGAACAGTAACATGTCAGAAATGAAAGCCAATGTCATCTTAAATTAGACCTGCAGTTTGGCCATGAACACATGATGGCGTTGCCCCCCGCGACTTCCTGAATAAGGTGAATAGACAATTGAGATGAAAAACATTCCGTGCACAGAGCCTGTTGGCCATGCACAGTAAATAAAAAAAAACGTAAAAGTCATGAACATAAAGTCCTCGATAGATCAATCTTACACTGGCCAAAACCAGTCTACTGTGCATTTTCATCATTAGAGCTTAAATTAATAAATAAGCAGAGCAGACCTTATGTGAGCTTCTTGGCTTTGTTGTACAGCGAGTCCACCACTTTACTCATGTTCTGAATGGTCTCCAGAGCAGCCTCATATGTTTTATCAACGACTGGTTCTTCAAATACGATGAGCACACCTTCACCTTGGTCTAGAATACCTGAGAAGTACACACAGTGCTGTTGAAGAAGCAAATTAGTCACAGTGACCAACATGGGCAGCAGGAGAAGCTCACCATGGAATTTTTCATCCAAAATCATCTGTGACAATTTTCTTTCCACATCTGCCTGAAAAAGTCACATGATGGATATATTTTAGATTCAACAAATGTTTACTATGGAGGAACTGTATTTCATATATAGTACTATATATAAATAAGTAGGCCAGAATTTACAATATAGGTACCTTGGAAAGCTTGATGAGGGAAGAGATGTGAGATATCTGGAAGACAAGCACAAATTATATTATAGCTACATTGGCTAAACCAGTGTTTTTCAACCACTGTGCCGGGGCACACTAGTGTGCCGTGAGATATCGTCTGGTGTGCCTTAGGGAAATTATCCAATTTCACCTAGTGGGTCTAAAAATATATTTTTTTAAACAAATTAATTATTATCTGCAAATAATGTGCCATTGTCAAGTCTCTGTGCTGTCTAGTGATCAGAAGAGTAACCATGTAAAACTCTTCCATATCAGAAAGTGGCCGCAGGTAGCTAATTTCTTTGAGACAAGAGAATTAGTGATGCATTGATGTGACAGGTGGCGGTGACAGAAGCATTGTGGCTAGCGAGACTATACAGTGTTTCTATTCAAGACACTTTGATGAGAACCACTTTGTGAATATAGGCTACAGAGTTACATTTTTTAACGTTTTCTGCTGGTGGTGGTGTGCCTCGTCATTTTTTCAAGGAAAAAAATGTGCCTTGGCTCAAAAAAGGTTGAAAAACACTGGGCTAAACCATTCCAACACAGTACGTTCCATTGTCAAGATTTGGCAAAAATATAAAATCAAGACCAAACAGGCGTAAAGTGGATTATTAGGAAATTAACATATTAAATGTACTATGCGTTATTGTGCAGAGATTGTGTATACAACCATAATTTAGCAGTACATCATGCAGCCCTAAAGGGATTATTATTTCACATTTGACTAAACTGTTCTCGTTCCTGAGGTACCTGCACCCTGGAGAACGGCTCGATGACTCTGATGAGGTTCTGTTCCAGAAGGTTGTCGTACAGTTTGGTCAGGTGTGTGCTGATGATGGGGTCGTCCCTCAGCTCTGCTTTGTATTCTTTTAGTGCCTTCAGAAGAAACGACAGTGTATTCCAAAGTATCCAAGACGAAGGTTATATCCAAATGTCCACCCGAGCCCCCTACACTATTGCTGCATCATAAGGGTACTACTTTTCTTTTTAATCATCCTTGATCTGCTTGAGTATACTTATAGCTAAACCTCATGATCATCCATTTTCAAGCTGGATAGTGGCAAATTGAGCGCACCATTTTATTTTGTACTCTCTGGACATTTAGACACCACTGCTCTTGGAAATAGTGTGGACATTCAGACACAGCATCATCATCTTTATTAAAACATAGCACAAACCTTTTCAAAGTCTGCCAGAGACCGGTTCTTGCTGGCCAGTGCTACACATTTAAGGGAGTCCGTCTGGTGGAGAAAAAGCAACAAAATAGTAGATAAGGACATTGTTAATAACAATTAAGCAATTTTCCCACCAGCAATGGTAACTTTTACATACATTTCTGTTGCAAAAACTATTAGCCAGACCAGCCAAGACTACAGTATTTTCCTGTTCTATGTAAAGTCTATTAGACTGTGTCAGTCTGGAACCTTGACTAATCACCAAGTTTGATAGCCGTAAATAAAATAAAACACTACAATAAACACTGAATGGCATTTTGAGCAGCATTTCAAAATTGGTGGCAAATTTATGCTAAAATAAATTTTCTGGGCCAAAGTAAAACGAGATACCTGTCTGCCAGCATAACGCAGAGCCAGCTTTCCACTGATGAGCGCCTGCACGTCTTCCGGCCTGCAACACACATTGTACGTTATTACTCCCTGAGAAGCTTCCACCTACACTCAACTAATTTTAGAACATGTTTGGTGCACGCAGGGAAACACAAGCCGGCACAAAAACCTACAAAGGTCA
Source organism: Neogobius melanostomus (assembly GCA_007210695.1). Lineage (NCBI taxonomy): Eukaryota > Metazoa > Chordata > Actinopteri > Gobiiformes > Gobiidae > Neogobius > Neogobius melanostomus. The sequence continues at coordinate 1,250,322 of VHKM01000493.1, forward strand.
CTACACATTCCATTCAGACTAAATAAACATTTTGCTGCCCGTGTGTATGTGAAGTACTTACACGCTGAGCATGATTTTGCAGAGCAGCATGTACTTGAGGGTTGTGATGGCTCGAGGGTGGTCAATGGAGTCGTATCCTTCAAACGCCTCGTAGAAATAAGAGGAAGCAGTTTTCCAGTCTTTCTCCTCAGCTGCGTGGATGACACCTGGACAGGAAGTTGGCACAGAAATATTGTCTTTAGACCAGACAAAAGATTTTCATTGGCTTTTGAAAGCTTGCCTTGGGCTTTTCTGTATCTAAAACTCAAGAAAACATCCCTAGTCTACAAGCCAAGGGCAGCAAGCTCCATTCATACCTGACTGCATGTCCAGAGCTGCTTGTAGTTTGGGAGGGCAGTAGATTGCGTTGGCTGTGGCCCGAGCCGAGGTGAGAGCGGCGCGGGCCTTGGGCAGGTTACTCAGCGCGTGGTACGTCTTACTCTCCAGGAGCTGCACCTCAACCAGCAGGGCCTTGTCATCCAGCTTTTTCAACTCCTGCAACAACTGTGTGCCTGCAAAAAGCGAACCCAGGCAGTAGAGTTTGTGAGTGACTATGTTTCATACACTTAATACAAAGGAGCCGATTCAATACTGACCCAATTGTAAAGCCTCTTGGTAGCACTTTGTGTCAAAATACAACGAAATGAGCCGGGCCTAAGAAAACAAAACAAGTAAAACATGTGCACTCAAGTCCAAAAGTCATCAATATGTTCATTGATATCCAGCCACCTCTCACCTCCAATGCTTGTCGGAGGAAAGTCCTCTTCTCAGCCTTAGCCCATTCGATGCACTCGAGGCACAGGTCCACCTCCTGTCCCGTGGCAGCCTCCATGTCCAGGAACATGTCAAGAAGGGAGCGCACCAACCGCGCTGCCTTCGCCTTGGAAATAGAGCTGAGGAATGGCCGCACGTATTTGAGCAGACCTCCGAGCTCTGGAGAGGAAAAAAGTTGACAACCTTAAGTGTCAAAAAAACGGGAGAGCTTAATTTACTGATGGATGAACACATCACATCTTATTTCTTAGAAATCAAAGGACATATTATTTTGCTCAAGGCAAATGCAGTTCCACTTCAGTTGTCTGTTGCGTTCTGGGTTGGACTTTTCTTTGTCACCTGTAGAAAAACAGCAGGACAAGAGGTTACCTGCTGCCTGTCCCGTCTTGGCCAGCAGTCCTCCCAGCTCCAGGATGCTCTGCTCTTTGACCCGCACCGCCTCCTCATCGCTGTCTTGGATGTCCCGCTTCACTATACACAAAGACATGCATATTAGGGGAGGAACAAATCGAAACCGTAAAACTCAAAGTTCAAAAGAAAGTGGTAAGAAAGAAATGCAGCTTATATACACGATGGCTGTGCAACGGCATTCGTGCCGAAACAAAGTATGTAAAAGTAGCAGCAGTGCGTGTTAATGGACAGTCGAAATGATTATGAATGCAGAATATTTCCTGACATGCACGGGATGATATCCCAGCTAAAGTGAAACTCTTCATACTAATATGAAGCAGCTCGCTCAGCTGTCACCGAACTGCTGTCAGGTGAATGAAGCTGCGGTCGCTAGCCTTGATGCTAACCGGTGAGTTGTTAGCGGCTAGAAAACTGCTGCTGACTCACTGTAGAAACAGAGAAAACACGGGGCTACCGCACGCATCTTAGCATAGCCGCTAACAAAAAGCCTGAAGTCTGTCCCATGGCAGTCGGAAAATTGCACTGTGGCCTGGTGGTCATCTGCACATACCTATGGAGTGAAGGATATCAATGGAGGCATTCCGGTCTGTTCCAATAAGAGACTGCGCTCTCTGAAACTCAGCCACAGCCGCGGCTGCCATCTTTCCTGTGCCTCCCGCCGCTCCGCAGTCGCTCTGCTGCCGCTGCTCTCCGCTCCGCTTGCTCACATCGCGCTGGCCAATGCCGTCCTCTACCGGCTGCATGATGGAGTTATTCTCCGGCGAGTGCAAACATTAGCCTGCACTATGTTGCATTTCAATGACCAGTGTCATCTGAGGTAAATGGTTCACCTCAGACTGCGCACCGTAGGTGTGGGTTTTATTGTGTATTATCTTCTACAAAAAACCTTATTTTATTTTCAAAGAATCCTATGATAAAACCTCAATCTGATTAAGTGATGCATAGTTCGTATTTTATAACCACATTGAACACTGTGGTTGTTTTTCTTGGTTTACTGAATATATTTATAAAACAGCATTGACTGTAATCCAGGATGAACACATTCACAATCAAAAGTGCTTGTAAAACAAACAGATTTTATGTTTTAAATAGTCTTTATTTCAAATCATATTCCAATAAAATACACTGTAAAAGTAACAAACTGTCTCTTAAAGGATAACAGATAAATAATCACAAGTCTGGAAAGAAGAAAAAAAAAGCATCAGTGCTAAAAGTGTCATCATAAAAGTCACTTACTTTAAAAATGTAAAAAAAACAAAATTTGCGATGTCACAGATTTCCCTACTGATTACCTGACAGCTCATCATGAGGTTAGGAGGGCTGTCTGCATTAGGGGCCATAGAAAAGATGGGATTGTGAATGCACTCCTCCATGTGCTCTGAAACTCGGGATTCTAGCAGGTGCTTTAGAACGTCTGAAGTTACATTGCGACTCTACAGTTGGGAGATTGGACATGTTAAATTAATCAATTTAACAAAAAATATTGTTTATATCAAATACCCTTACCTTAGTATTAATGTATACACCGCACGGGCAAGAAATAAAAAGATTATTTATGGTCAAATTGTTCCTGGAAGACATCAGCGCAGAACTATTACTCAGCAGTCAAAATCAAAATGTTAAAATGAATAACCCTTTGAGATTCAGTTGATGAAATTAAAACATTTTCTAAATACTTACACATGACAAACAGGGCAAATGAGGTGTTCCATGTCCTCATCCATTCCATCCACGACAGAGGATATATATTGTTGTTCAAACTGTACATTTTTCTCAAATTCCTCAATTATGGACATTTCTGTAACAGTGTTCACACAACATTTTGGCCTTTATTTCTTGGAAGAACTGGGGAAATGTATTTCATTATGAAGTTACTACCATGAGACAAAAGCTCCTGCTGGATTTCTTCAAGCACTGCCAGTTCGTCATATTCCTTCATTAGCATCTACGAAAGCAAAACAAAGCAGTGATTGGAGTGGAGTGGCTTCTGCCGTTTAACAGTCATGGTTACAGATCGGTTCGATTCAAAGAAGGAGCTGGGCTGATAGAGATCCTCCACTCAACCAACCCATGTTCCTACGCTCACCTATGGCTTTGAGTGTACCCAGGAAAAGTTGAGACACATCCTTGGATGTGTCATTGCCTCGAGAAGACTTACAACACATAAGGATTTGTTCCTCAGCTGGTCTGAGAAAGCCTCTAGCTCCCCCAGAGGAGCTGGAGAAGTGTGTGAAAAAGTCTCTGCCTAGAGTACAACCTTCCCAGTTTGAATGGCAATTATGGGGATCGCCGTGTTGTCACGCCCGAGGCACTGGTGGGCAATGCAAATGTATTAAATAGATAATAGTTCTATGGTGGGTCAAAACATCATTCACAAACAGAGGAAAAATCAGCTGTTTGCCCACCAGTCACCAAAACATCCAGTGAAAATCGCGGAAACAATCAATAACAGCGATCCTCCCCTGCATGTGTTTGAAAAGTACACATAATTTAAATCCATTAAATAATCAGGACAACTGCAATTAGTCAGGTAAACAAAACAAATTATCTCCTCCTTAACCCTGATAAAACAGAGGTTATTACATTAGGTCCTCAAAAACTAAGAGAGTCTTTATCTCAGCAGATCATCTCCCTGGATGTTAGCGTATCAACGAGCTCTACAGTAAAAAACCTTGGAGTTCTGTTTGACCAAGACCTCTCTTTTAAAACACATAAACCAGGCTTGTAAAATTGCGTTCTTTCACCTACGCAACATTGCTAAAATACGAAATATCCTACCTAAGAGTGATGCAGAACAACTTATTCATGCATTTGTTTCATCAAGGCTGGACTACTGTAACTGCCTGCTAGCAGCGTGTCCTAAAAGTTCCCTAAAAAGTTTGCAATTAGTTCAAAATGCAGCTGCAAGATTGTTAACACGTACAAAGAGAAGAGAACACATTACACCTGTGCTAAAGTCTCTCCTTTGGCTTCCTGTTGAGTTTAGAATAAAATTCAAAATCCTGCTCCTCACATTTAAAGCCATAAAGGGTATGGCTCTGCTCTATCTCCAAGACACTATCGTTCCATATCAGGGTTGCTAGTGATTCCTCGAGTCTCCAAAATCACTGTAGGAGGAAGAGCCTTTAGCTACCAAGCTCTGGTTTTATGGAATAAACTCCCAGCTCACGTTAAAGAAGCAGACACAGTCCCTACATTTAAGACTAGGCTCAAAACGTACCTCTTCGAATTAGCTTATGATCAGGTCAGTTAGGTAACGCTCTAACCCACAGCCTGAAGTAAAGCTGCCTTAGAAGAAACACTGCTGTGGAAAGTACGGTACACTGAGCGCTATCCTCTTCTTACTGCAAACTTTGTCTCATTATGATACAATATTTATTTTATCTGTAGTCTGTTCATTACTATTCACATGGTGTCTCCTGCCCCACTCCCCCTCGGGAGTGTCTGTCTAGATCGAGCGGAGGAACCCGGCTGAATGGAGGAACCCTGCCTACTGGATTGACAACAAGGACTAGACGGTCTGCGATCTTGGCCCGTCTGCTTCAGGGACTCCATCGGCCTGTCCGTCCATGGGAGTGGATCTCTCCATCTGTGGTTCTCCCACTGGGTTTTTGAGTTTTTCCTTGCCGTGCTGGAGAGTCTAAGGACAGGGGACACCCACGCCGCTCGTCGCCACCCACTGCTGACGCTTATTTGGACATTATGTTTGCCTGGATACTTGATTCACCTGAACTTTACATTGTCTTATTTACTGCTCTGTTTTATTGCCTTAATGTTCGATGCAGCCCCATGAGGCAACTCCTGTTGTGATATTGGGCTGTACAAAACCACTGATTGATTGACAAAACAAAAATCACCCTATATCAAACATTAGGAGTCAGAAAGAAATGTTGGCATATGAAATCACACTGGGCTAATTGGAATAGGCCAGACTGACCCCTGCCATTCCATCGGACCCCCACAGAAGGGGCAGTGGGTGGTGGTTCTCTGCCTGCAGAGCGCTCCACTCCTCCTCCATCACCTCCTGGACGATAATGGACCCCGCTGAGGCCTTACACTGTGGGCTGTCCCCCATCTGTCGGTACCGTTCCAGTAGTTTGGAGCGGCTGTTCTTCAGTCTGTCGACACAGCGCTGATAAGGCACAGCATAAACACAGCACACGAGCATTAGCGTAAACCGCTAACCTATCTTAAAAGTTCATCGCTAAGTCAAACGTCAAAAAGTTATTCCCAACCTTTCGGTATGTTTCTTTCCATGGCGGGGTGGTGGCCTTAAAAAGTGAACGGTGTCTAAATAAAGCATCCATTGCCAGGAGATAAAATTGCTAGCTTCAGTAAGCAAGTCAGACAGCAGCAAAAGCAAAACAACCCATTTTTAACCCCACGCCTCGGAAGTTGAAGTGCGCGCTGCATTGTGGGTCATGTAGTTTTACAACACAAACATTAAAAATTCAAAATAGTGGCTTTAATTTATGTCTTGCTGTATATACTGTAGCACATATGCTTGTTTAGACGAACCTTGACCGTACTTGATGAAATTTTATTAAACACAGTGCTACCAATGTTGTACTTGTTAATGAACAGTTCCCTTTCCACAACAGTAGATGGTAGCATTGGCCTGAGCAGATATGCGCTAGGTAGCAGGTTTCCTAAGCAGTCATGGCGGAGCAAGGAGCACAAGAGCAGTCAAAAATGACCCTCACTGCGGCACAAAAACAGCTTTTAATGCGCCGAAAGGAACTGGACTACTGGCAGAAACATGGGGCTCGTATACGGCGCCGTAACGTCCTGACGGGCCTCACCATTGGAGCGTTTGTCCTCTCCATGTGTATCCTTCAGCTAAAGTCCCATCAACAACCTAAAGTAATAAGACACGTATTAGTCTTTGTATTGTTATTTACAGTGTAAGCCGCTTTTTGGTCCGTTGGGTATTTAGTCACACACAGCCAATGTAGGCTATAGGTTGAAGCTTCTTACTGGTATTAAATATATTGTTAAACTGACTAAAAGTTTGCAATATTGTGCAGTGTGGTCCCCTTGGTCAAAAAGCTAATTTTTAATTGATTCAACAACATGAATTATTTTGGAAGTGCTCTGGAAATTGTATGCACCATTACCTCTTTTAGGCTCAAGGCTTTTGCTGAAATCTTTTTAAATCATGTTATGAGGGACATTTATGTATAACACAATATTTAAAAAAACATTTTAGATTATTTGGGACTATTTCATAAAGATAGAATATGCCATTATGGATTTTTCTTTAACGTCTTGGTATGCAGTCAGCTACACAATTTTTTCAGTGAAACAGGAGAAGATCATGGACGAAATAGACGATGAAGCCCGGATCAGCATCATTCGAGGACCTCGCACTGGAGCAAACTCTTAGTAATGAGGCTTCCACATGGCCAAAGGACTGTTCTGTTGTGCTACACTCACATAGTGATCATCGAACTATTATTGAGTAGTTATGTTGAACTCTGTGCTGCTCTGCTTATAATGATGATCTTTTCTTGTGAGTGCTATTTAAATAAGAGGCTACAGCGATTCATCTTCACGTGCAAGATCAATGCTTATGCTCTTGTATAAAGTCAGACAAGATAGATACTTAAATAACAATAGACTAACGGATGCTGTAAATCTTTGATGATGTATTAAAACCCTATTTGAAAATAGTTCTATTAGAGCCTGTTTTTGATTACACAGAGGTGGGTACTTTTTTTTCTTTATTTGAATACAAAACTTTACATATAAATTAGCCTTGAGTGTTTTGCCACATTCATATTTAGACAATCCCTGAATGACCTATAGTCAATGCAAATAAAGTGATCAGATAGAACATCAAACTCTGCCTGGTAAAAGTATTGTAATGTACAAGCCTCAGCCATATAAACTTTAATTCTGTCTAGAGTTGAACATTTTTTATTCTTGTCGAGAAGAAAGCTTTGCAATTGGGTTGTGTCAGACAGAAATTGGTTGGGCAAAAATGTAGGTAGATACTGTATATAAATTTGTGGCTCATCAAGTGGCTTTGTTTTTGCCTTTGTTGCCAGTGGAGAGCTCTCGGCGTAGGCCATCAGATTGGATTCTGCATGCTGTGGTGAAGCTTAAGGTGGTTAAGATGTACTTCATTGTCCACGTATGGAAATTTGTCCTCTGCATTTGACCCATGCTTCGATGCTTTTGGGGAAACCTGTAAGGAGCAGTGAGCGACCACTGTGCAGCGCCCGGGGACCCATCTGTCAAGCCAGGCTGATGATCAGAATCACCTGACTGGAGGATTAACCTATTGAGCATGTTTTTGTTGGTGGGGGAAACCGGAGCACCCGGAGGAAAACCCATCCAGACATGGGAAGAAACATGCAAACTCCACACAGAACATGGCAATGATGGTAGGAGTTATGCTTTTGATCCAAAACCTTGAGTGACAGTGGAGAGAGTTTATAAGCAGTTATTTAAGGTTTTGGATCAAAAGCATAACTTCTACCATCATTGCCATGTTCTCTCAAAATATATATATTTTTTCAGTTGGGAGAACATGATAAGGTTTCATGTACTCATTGTACTGGTTTATTGAATACTGCATGGTATGGCCCCGCCCTCTGCAGGAATTCATCCACCTGAAAGACAGTGTAGGCACACGAGCCCAAAGCAGAGGAGACTGTGCCGTTCCTTTCAGGAAAACATCTTTTAGTCAGTTGAGCTTTTCAGTGAGGGCTGCTCACTCTTGGAACACTGTTCCAACTAATATCAGGAACATCCCAACATTGAGAACCTTCACTTGATCAGTAAAACTCTGGCTCCTAGACAATCAAACCTGCAGTTACAGAGACGACATATAGGTTTTTTACCAATAGTGTTTATAATGTCATGTTTATTGTCTTATTTGTCTGTGTCGCCTTGTGTATAATGTCTGCTTACCATTATTGTGTGGCTTTTCCTGTCGGTGAACAGCAACCTGTCCTGGGACTACAGATAACTCTGGCATATTTACATGTGGACCTTGAGGGCTCGTGTTAATTATTATGCACTGTCCCATCTTAAATAAATAAAAAGAAAGGCCAGCGCGGGCCGGGAATCAAACCCGTGCTCCATAAAAAAACAAGCTATTACAGCAACCCTCCAGCCAATCAGAAGCCTGGGATTACAGGGTTACATGGCTGTTGTGAGGAATATGGACCAAACAGGCTTCATCGGAGTGCACATTGGAAAGCGCTTTGAGTGTACAAAGGTGTCAGTGGTGCAGTGGGTAGAGCGGATAGTCTCATGATCAGAAGGTCAGGGGTTTCAATCCTGCCTCCAGCATAAACATTGCCAAACATGAACTCTGCTTTAGTCTAGCGTTTTTCCACCTACATTGGGCACTCAAAGCGCTTCCCAGTAAGGATCCACTCACCAATTCACACTCTCATTCATGCACTAATGTACACAGTCACTGGGTGCAAGGCAGGTGAAGTGTCTTGCCCAAGGACACAACGACAGTGTGCCCCTGCATGATTCGAACTGCCGATCCTCCGGTCACAAGATGACTCGCTCTACTATCTGTGCCAGTGTCAATAGACTGAAGCAGAGCTCATGTTAAGCAGTGTCTATGCTGGACAAGACGTCTGAAATCAATCTGTGCATGGAGAAAGATTAACCAATCACCTTACAGCAGCGGCATCCAGACCCGCCCCATGATTTGCAAATACAGAAATAAATACAGAAATAAATAAATACAGAAATACAGAAAAAAAGTAAATGAATAAATAAATACAAAAATAAATATATAAATAATTACATAAATAAATCAATGCACTTATTATAATAAATGCATGCATTTCTTTGCAAATGTGATCTTTATTTGATTGATTTATGTATATATTTATTTATATATATATTTATTGTTTTGGCAGCCACGGTCCTCCATACCGCTATTTTGGTGTAGTTTTTACAATTATGCTTGTGTTAGCTTTGTCCCTTTTTGAGGAGCTTAAAGTCGTTCACAATTAGCTGTAAATGTTGGTTCTGCAGTCAAAAGTAGAGGGGAAAAAAGAATTATTTTCGGTCATAATTCATGAGAAGCACATACCATGTATGGTTTGCTGCCTCTGTACAAACAGAGTACAGTAACTTTGCACTGTAATACTGTAAAATGAAAACAAAATGGCTATATAAACATATGATTAAACATAATTTGGACTTTTAAAAGGATGAAAATGCTTTCAACTTTCACAATACAAACTATGTTGATCGATGCGGATAAATTAATGTTAAATGCATTATTTATCATCATCATCATAACCCATCTAACATTGAATAAAGACGGCTTTTTTTGGTTGTAACCCCTGAAGTTTTTGATGACCAGTCACCCCTCCAAAAGTGAATCATGTCCTTACAGAAAATGAGGATTCTTCTGCTCCTTCTGCTGCTCAGTGTGGGAGCCTCAGCTTTGAAGAGGATCGTACACAGAATTGTTGAAGTTGGGATGAAGCTCAGTCCTACTGTCAACGGCACCACACAGACCTGCTGACCATCAGAAACTATGCTGAGAATGACGAGATCACTGACGAAGGCTGGATCGGTTTTCGATATAAACGTATAAGTTTAGGAAACTGGAAGTGGCAATGGTCCGATGGGCACGATTACGACCTGGGCTTATGGTGATACTTTGTTTTCATTCTACCCTTAATTCATAGATTGCATACAAAGAATCTAAATGAAGCGAATAAAAGTAACTCAAGCTACAAACTAGCCTCTCCACTCACTAATGTTTACTCTGAAGATGTTTTTCAGGGTGTTTTCAATAAGGTACAAAGTAATTATATCAATAGGATCATTTTCACTATATTTTAATGCTATATATTGCTACTGTGTTTAATGGGTGTGCTACCTGGGAGAACAGTGGTTGTGGCTGTGTTGTGGGCAACACTCTAATGACCATTTGGCAAACTGTTCCCCCATTCACCAAAGCAATGTGAACAAAATAACTAATACACTTTGATCATTTATTAAGTGTGGAAGCTTGGCACACTTAGGTCTATGTAAAAATTGATTCCGTAAACCACGTATGCTGGACGTTATAGCAACCTCAGCTTTGTGAGATCAAGTCCTGGCTTTAACAAATTGCTGAATGTCTCTACTTGCTCTTCAGCCTCTTTCACACTGTAGTGCCCTCTTAAACAAAGGTTACTCGCAAAACCAAACATAAAGTTTGTTGCTGTGACACCGCTAAATACTTTGCATCTGTTCGGCTGATCTAAGTTTTATTGACCAGACTCTGGTTATAACATTTTCCATTAGTTTTATAGGGATGTTAAAAATCCACTTAATTTTATTTTATTTTTATTTATTTTTTGGTTTATTTGGTCGGGACAGTGCATGTTAATGAACATACATGGTCTCATGCATGTTAACAACAAAGTGTTTAAAATGTCTCTCCGTGTCCTAATCGTTTACAGACTTTGTCCAAGTCTAAGTAAAATAAGAACAGCTTTTTTGGTCTGTCTTTAACAGAGAAAAGAGGTAAACAGATCTGTTTCGGGTATTTTGGGCACTCTGCATATTGTCATCAGCAAAACTGCAATGGACTGACAGATAATGCCTCATCCACAAAATTGTCACTGTTAAACCTCAGGCTGCAGTTGCTACTTAAAAACATTTTACACCGAGGATTTCCTTGTGTGTCAACTACTGAGCAAAGATATCTTCATTATTGTTCTAATGAGACTAAACAATCAGCTTTAGGGGGGGGGACAATAGGGAATAATTACTTAACAGCGATAAAAGACACTGAGTTCTACTTTCATCACCCGCCCTGGCCTCCTGTGAAATCTGCATTGTTCTTGAGCGTTTCAAGTTAAATGAGTATGTAAAACGACCGGGGTTTACTATTGTGCCATTGTGCCTCACTGACTCGCTGCCTCTTTGTTGTCAGAATAACATCTTTGGTTTTTATCCGATGCCTGGCTGGATACTCAACTTCTCCTGTAAGTATATGCGTTGTTTTTCTCTCAGATTTGTTGTGTACTTTATATTTATTTTGTTCAGAATCCGAATAGTTTTATTGCCATTGTTTGAGAACAGGTTCACAAACTAGGAATATAATACATATAACACAGAATTTTGATTTTGTTTTTTCTTTTAAAGCTATAAAAAGAAAGCTAAAAGTAGGCTCAAGACCCACCTTTTTAGCTTAGTTTTTAACTAATATTTATTTATATTAACTTTATTTATGTGTTTTAGTTCTATACAATTATTTATTTCTTTAGTTTCACTCTTTTTTATCTTGTGCTATTTCACATTTTTAGCCGAGTTTTAGCTGTTTTTAATTTATCTTTTATTTTTATGTTCTCCCAATGGTTCCTCTGAGGGAGCCCTCTGCCCCGGGAGTGCTGGTTGGCTGTGGCCGTGCGGGCGCTCTCCTGTGGGTGCCTGGATGGAGGTTGGACGTCTATCCTACACCTCCTCCGGGCACCCTGTGTTGGCCGATGGGCTGCTCTCGGTGCAGACGGCTCCCTGGATAGTGTTTCCTCTTTCGGTCCATCTGTACTCAGCCTTATGCCCCCCACTTTATGTCCATTTTTATTTAAGACTTTTAACTGCTGGGCTGTCTGTATGTATATGTGTCTGTGTGTCTGGGTGGGGTGGGGGAGCTGGGTGTTGTTGTTATTTATGTATATTTGCTGGTGGGGACGATTTTAATGATTTTTAAGCACTGTAAAGCACTTTGTGTTACATTTTGTATGAAAAGTGCTTTATACATAAAGTTTGATTTGATATAAAAATTTAAACTATAAGGCTATGCATAAAGAATATTAAAATAGATAAGATACAAAATAATAAGTAAAATATGGTAAGACGACAACAGTTGATGTAACTTTATGGTACAAATTCTCAACGTTTCAAGTCAAATAGTAAGTGAGGAGTCATTTACTTTGCAGTTCACCGTTTTTTGGAGTTACATAATATGCTTATTTCAGACACAATATAACAATTGAAAAAATCATTTCAGGGACATTTTTCATAAGTGGATCATGTTTATTCCAGGTACAGAAGATGAGGACTCCGCTGCTGCTCCTCCTGGTACTCAGTGGGGAGCCTCAGCCCTGAAAAGGATCATACACAGAATTGTTGAAGGAAAGACATGGAGTGAAGCTCTGCTCTACTGTCAACAGCACCACACTGACCTGCTGACCATCAGAGACCAGACTGAGAATGACGAGATCACTGACGATGGCTGGATCGGTTTATACCGTGAACCTCTCTCCACACAATGTAAATGGTCCAGCGGACACGTCAATGACAACTACTGTGACTGGGCTTCAGGTAATCCTTTGTTTTCATTCTTATTCGTAATTCTATAGATTCCATATACATTGAGTAGATTAACAACAACCATGTATATGAATAATGTCCAGTTGAAGATAAGCCTTCTGTATTGAGCAGATTAGAATAATAACAACTGCAAATAGAAAATGATTCAAGATTTAGTCTCTAGTCTACTGTCTCATATGAGCCAACCAACACAAGAGGCCACTCAATGAGCACATCTTGGTCTCAAATTTGCCTGCAGGAGGTGTCATGTTTTATTTCTTCATTTAATAGGAACATTGTAAATTAATAAACATTTACAGCGTTCACTGTGTAAATTTGTGAGATTTACATCAGAAGTGCTAGTTTCAGGAGTCTATGTGACAAAATAAAAACAAGAATCAAAGTATTACTAAGTTACTAAGTACAACAAACCACAACGACAACGACTAAACACTAAAACTGTTCCCAGGCCTGATTTTCATTTGGCCAATGTGTACCGAGGTATGAGAGGTGCAAGATGTACCAATATATCTGATCTTAATTACTTGTGTTTTGATTTGTAGATGAACCAAAAGTATTCCAATTCTGTGGCTTTAAGAAGGGAAGTGACACAGGGTGGCACAGCGAGAAATGTGACCAAATCTTCCCCTTCTACTGTGGCGATGATCCACTTGTTTTAGTGGAGGAACAGAAACCATGGGAGGAGGCTCTGGAGTACTGCAGACACTTGACCCAGTATCACCCCACAGTCTACAAGAAGCACCAATACGACCTGGCCTCTCCACTCACGCTTGACAATGTCGACACTCAATATGTTTTTCAGGGTGGTTTCAATAAGGTGCAACATTCATTTATGGGCTGCTTTTTACCATTTCATGCTTGATATCACTCTATACTTTGTGCCTGTCAGGTGTGGATCGGGCTGCGGTACCTGGGAGGTCAGTGGTGGTGGCTCAGTGGACAAAACCACGATGACCATTTGGCAAACTGTCCTCATACACACCGTTGTGGCACTTTGGAGAAGAATGCCACGATCAATATTGCGAGAAGGAGATGCGATGCAGAACTATTTTTTCTCTGTGCCAGACAATCTGACATTCTTTAAATATTTTTAAGATGTTTAACTTTTTCATTAAAGATATTAGTGCGTTGTTGACCTTTTAGTGACTGTATACGAGGTTAGCAGAGCTCCTTTACTTTCCATCACGGTGGCTCCAGGATCAGTTGTTTTTAGGGTTCCTAGGTTATCTCTGTTGCTATTGACCCTGGAGCATCAAAGAGGCCCCTTTTTATCTTTATTTATATAGGGAAGGCCTTACTTTAACTACAGATAGCTAAACATTAGCTCTAAATATGTTCTCATCCAAATGCTTTATTTTGATAAACGTCTGCAGCACACAGACTGACTTTTAGAATCTTTGGCATGTTTGTTTATGTTTTGCATATGATCCTGTGATGTAGCATCATATAACTTGGAAGGTTCCGCAGTGTGTTTTTAAATCATTCTCATATTTAATTGTTTGATAAAACATATGTAGTAAAGGCCCCTAAGTTGTGGAAAATAAAGAAAACAGGAAATGTGTGCTCTCGTTATTGTCGTCATCAAATATCACAATATCATCAAATATCACAATATAAACCTAAACTACACTATTTGCAAGTTTAGCCTCTTTAATGTGTGACTAAGCCAAGATATTTGACCAGAATACTGGACTTTGACATTATTTAAGTACAATAAGTGGCTTAAAAATGCCACAGCCACTGTCTACATTCATCACAGCTATCAACAGAACACTTGAAGACAGTTTCACACCCGTAGTATTGATTTGGTCAGTTAGATCGTTTCTGCAGCTGAGACAGACCACAAAACAGACAAGGTTTACAGCTTTTAGTTTTGAATTTGGGCGAGTTCAGCATCACGGACTTCAGAAGTGACCACAGACCAGGCCCATATCTACATGGGGTACTAAAGGGTGCATTGCAGCCACATTTTGAAATGCTTGCATCCTCCATTTTAATTATAATCAAAATTTACACCCTTTTTTGACTGATGCATTTGCACTCGGTCAGTTTGTTCTGGCGCCAGCACTGGAGGTGACACAGTCCAGCTTTTGAGCACTGCTGAACTCTGAAGGTGCATGACTCCATGCAGAGCTATGGCCTGACTGAGATGCTCTTTCCACAGGACTTCCTCATGGCCCGCCAGATGGTCTGTTGTTAGCCTGGCCTTTGCCATCTGTAAACTCCGGTCAATTATCTTTTCCCTCTGGGTCTGATCTCAGTGGCTGCTTTTCATCGGTTGAATTCCAACCTACCCTTCAGCGAGCAGGGGAGGTGTTGTAGGCAGTGGCGGACTGGCACCAAAAAGAGGCCCTGGCAATTTTAGCAGAGAGGCCAGATTTGTCTTCTCAATCCGCCAAAAGGCGGCCGCATCTCCGCTTTATTTATTTATTTAGCCTTTTTATATGGTTGTGCGCCACAAGTTGTGATGAGCGGTGAGCGAGCCGCTGGTGGTGCTGCCGCTTGCAGCCATTGCGCCAATAGGCGGCCGCTTCCTCGCTTTATTTAGCCTATTTATTTGTTTGTGATGCGGCCACAACAAGTGATGAGACCAGGCGGCCGCAGTGGCATTTGCCCACATTGCCCAATGGCCAGTCCGTCACTGGTTGTAGGTGACGTTACGCATTTGCACCGGATTTGCTGGTTGTAGTTTGAAAACAGATCCAATTGTTTCAAAGGAGTTCATCCCTCCCACCTGAAAACGGAGCTCAATTGTGAAGTTCCAGACCCTCTGTATGAAATGAGTACGAGGATATGGTAAGACCACGCTACATCTGTTGTTGATGCAAATGAATATTTTACACAAATCATTTGATTAAATATCAGATTTTAGCAGCGAACATTTTCCCTCAATCTCCGCTTAATGAACAAGCTTCAAACTGTACCGGAAGTGTCAATAGAGTTCGGAAATGTGATGTCATATCGCTACGCATTATGGGATTAGCAGCAATTATAAACTAATGGAGATTTTAAAAGAGTTATTGTTCACATTAAAACACTTGGACACCACAGTGTGTTAGACGTATTTACCAGCAGTAACTCAGCAGCTAACAGATTTGTTCCACGACTTTTTTCTCCACTTTTTATACTGTTTTTATGTTAGTCAATGGAAATGTATGCTAACAGCTGCAAAGATGGCGGATCTCCATGGTAACTGTGGAATTTCCTGAACTCTATACAATGACGTGCCGATCCGTGGCAAAAAGAGGCAAAAGTTTGGGCGGAATAGGTGAATAGAGTATAGACAAGGGGAATCCTTGTCATCGCCATGGCAACACCATGAAAAATATGCCATGGGTCGTCAAACCAAGTGTTTCACTCCCCATATAAAAGTTATCTTGCCAAATAATTATTTTACATATAAGAGCAAATGGATTTACTTATTCATTAAAGTTTCCAATAATGTTTAGTTTTGATACTTTCCACAAAAATGCAACAAAATTTTAATCCAAATGTAGTGAACCTGACTAAAATGGTGGACATGACTATGATGATACTCTGACAGATAGACAAGTAAAACACTGTGGCATGCTCTTGACTGTTCACATATCCAGAGCCAGATGGTTCAGGTTGCAAACAACCCAAGCCTGACGAAGGTCCTTTTGCAGCAGTAATAAATGTCTGAAATAGTGAGACGGTGTGCAGGAGTTTTAGTTCATTTTTGCATCAGGTTGCAAACAGGTACTCATCACTTGTTCGATGACGACTGTTGATCTGTCCTTTGGTTTTGCTCAGTGGTGCTGGGATGCGTTGGGAAAGTCCTGGGCTGGTTTCCAAAACGGCTTCCAAGGGCTTGGGATGCTTTTTCCTGTCTGACAAACAACACAATACATTAAATTTCAAATAATAAATAACTATAACTAACTAATAACTAACAAATGACAAATATTTATTTACATTGTACAACTGATATCACTGGTTTCGCTGGGGTCATAAAAATCAGTCATGTGCCATTTTAATCCGTCATTATTTATTCTCTCATTAAATTTTTAGGCGTTTTATGAGATTATATACTGTATGATTTATGTTTATTTATGTAAAAAACAGATTGCATAAATGGATACACTAAACATGATTTCTGAACAGAATCGTAGAACACGAATTTTGCCGCGACGCGTACATCACATCCAACTCCTGGAGTAAATTACTATTAGTTACTATTTGCATTTCCTGAATTTTAACTTAACCCCCACCTGAACAGAGTGCATTTTCTCCAGTTCGGCTTTCCCCATATCTAAAAGCTTCTCGCCTGGAGTTTAGTCTATAGGCTGGTGTAGCGCCTCATTTGAAAGCCAAGACCTACAAAACTCATCTAAGCTTCTTCCTCGTTATGATCGTCATGTTTTCGTCCTTTTTGGTTGTGCTTTCATCACATTGTTGTTGTTTCTGTTACATTTATGTGGCTTGATCACATTTACATTACGCTAAAAAAGAAAAAAAGAAAAAAAAATGCAGCCAAAAAAAAATTCAAAAAAAGGTGACAAAAAGCTATGAAAATGTGATAAAAATGTGGCTAAAATGCGTGAAAAAAAAGAAGAAAAAAAGCAACAACAATGGGACAAAAACGTGATGAAGATGCACCCAAAAATGACTAAAACCTTTTGCAGGTCTTAGCTTTCAAATGAGGCGTTACACTGGCCTATAGGCTGTAAACTCTCCAGTCTAGATGCTTTTAGATTTGGGTAAAACTGGAGAAAATGTGCTTGGTTAAGGGGTTAAGAAACATAGTGGACAAACAGGGCAATATTCAGAGGTTTACATGGCGTGTCTTTGAAGCCTCTAAGGAGAGCCCAGAGGAGAGAGCAGTGCCGTGTTTGGACTTTCATAATGTCGCGATTTTTAACCTGTCAAAAGCTACAAATATTTCCTAGATAAGAGAATGTTTGGTTATTTTGATATTAAGACAAATTACTGAATGTCTTGACATTTTACAAAAATTCACAACTATTCAGACTTGTATTTAACTAATACTGTAGTAAAACTCACTTTCATCAGTCGGAGCCGGTTCTGCACTGCCACTGATCCATTAGCACGTCCTGATGCAGAGGTGGTGGGTAAATGCTGAAGAGCTCAGGAGAAAACACAAAAGATAAAAACACGATTAGAGTCAATTGTGATTTAAGGTTATAAAATGTTTTGGAGTGTTTGTACTCACCAAATCCATCTTAAAAGGGAAGACCGGTATCGACTCGTGGGATTATTGAAGGATGGCTGGGAAAAGGCAAAGACAAAGAAAAGCACATTAAACTATCAAGCATGGTCTGAATTCTCACTTAACGGTTTGTATCACAAAAAAAAACTCACGATCCTCTTTGCTCCTGATGACAAACACCCATCTTCTGCTCGGGTCATCAACAGAGAAGGTCCCTGACTTCTGAATCCAGTTGGAGGCTTCTCATTCTGACGACAGTTCTGTTTATCAATCTGAAAGAAAATATATATCAGACTACACACAATCGTGCAAATGCAATACACACTGGACAGATTTGGCAATACAGGACATATTCAGGCAATAGTATGTGTAATATAACCGTCCACAATTATCCACAAAGCATTCCTGTTGACCTGGGAATCCCACTCTAGCTTCCGTCCCACAATCTGAAATAAGAAGCGTTTTCTCTTAGTGAGGAATCAAAAAATATAGTCTATGTGATTCACTTCTTATTATAGTTCTCTTAACTGTATGAATAAAACATAAATCGACACCATAAATCCCCTTTTTTGCTTACTTATGCTTACGTTTCACAATCTTTAAATAATAATTTTCCCAGACGGTACCGAGTCACCATAATGTTGATTTTATGACATTTGTGTAGATCAGGGTTCATGAATTAAAATTCACGGGTGTCTAATTTAAAGAAAAATATATAATAAAAATTGTCAAGCAAAGGCCCAGAACATGTGCCATCACAGTTTAAAGACAATACTGTGTTTTGAAAATGAAACTGAAGTCAGACAGCAGGCAAATGCAGCATTTTGTTTGTCCTTGACGCTTGACCTATTTAAATGATCCAGGTTAGATTTGTTTGTGTACGTCAGAGCCGGATTGGCTTCACTGACGACTCAAACTCAGTCTTAGCCCATGTAAATTCTGCTCTCTTGCTTCATCATACGACAGCAAACACAAAATGATAGGACGGTTGTGCGCTTCATGTATTTCTCTTTATCAGTCCATGTCATTCAGTATCAAAATATATTATGTTACATTTAGAAAGGCATGGTTTGACTATTTGAGCTGTACTTGAGTTGGCCATACTGGCTAACACTGTCTTTGTTTCCAAATCCTTTCAAACAATAGAATTCAGGCTCAGTTTAACCAGTTCAATTTCAGAATGGAGAATTCCTCTTATAATGTAGATGTTCCTCAACATTAAAATCCGCCACATTTTTTTTAACCTTTAAATTGTTGTTGTCCAAATCCTGGATAAATCTAATCACGACATTTTGTTTTTGTTTTTTTTCTCCATCAATCAATGTACCATGCAAATGTTGAAACAGCGTCAGCTCTCAGCATGCCTACAATGCTTTATAAATAACCCATTTGACTATTTTGCCAATTTACTGCGTGATCGTCCTGATTTTGAATGACAGACATGAGGTCACTTTCCATACAGTATTCTTAATATATTAATTTATATTAATTTATTAATATATTATTATATATATAAATGAGCCATATGACGAGTTGTGATTAGGGCAGCCACACTTAACCCTGTAAAGGAAAGATGGGGCTTACAATAAAGGTCTGTAGAGGACTTTTCTCATCTCCTGTTTCATCCTATAGGTGAGTGAATGAAACCTCTAGGATTCTGTCTCAAATACACCAATAAAATAACTAATGAGTAAAAAAAAAACACACAACATGTTACGACACCTGCAGTGGCGTTTATGGCCTCTATTATATAGGGCATGAGTTACTTAGTTCTGCTTTAATGTGTACTTTTTATATTACAGAAATGTTATTTTTATTCAAAATATGAGATTTGGATATAGGTTATATATTTCAGTTGGAGGGCAGGTGCCAGTACAACGTGTAAGAGAGAACATGTGTGAGAAATGTGTGAACATGTGTGTTCCAAAAAGAAAAAGTTTTCCCTGATCATCAATCAGTGATTGGATTCAGAGGCGGGTAGTACTCACATACGTTTACTCAAATACATGTCCTTGAGTAACTTTTTGATGACAGCTGCTTAGAGTAGTTTTATCATACGGTACTTTTTACTTCTACTTGAATTATAATGAAGTATCTGTACTCTTACTTGAGTAAAATATTTGTTACTTTGTAAATATTTAAGCAGCAACTGATTTGATCAATAAAATAGATGAAGATCGTCATGTGTTTCTTTAGTTTTTCTCTATTTTCATGTCATTTTCTGGGAATTTTCTCTGGAAATATCTCAATTTCCACATGATTTTATGTTTTGTTTTGTTTCACACAAGTTATGACGTCATTGAAAATAAATCAGACTTTTTCGCTTAAACAGTTACTTAGTTACTCACAGTACTCAAGTAACATTTTCTCCAAGTACTTTTTTACTTTTACTTAAGTATATTAGGGTCATTACTTTTTACTTGTACTTGAGTCAAATTCCTTCAAAGTACTTGAGTAAATATTTTGGCTACTCTACCCTCCTCTGATTCACAAACCTGACATATTATTCTTACGGCTCGCAGTCCTGTCTACTGGCCAACATCCTTTATGAGGAAATAGTTAGACCATAGGTCTTTGTTTCATATGAATTGGCCCAGGAATTACAGAGAAATGACCAATCACTAGAAATCTGCATTTTGACAGTTACCATGGTTACCACTGCCCTCAACCTCAGTTTTAAATAGGCTCTTTAGATGTTGCGTGATCACAACTCAAACCTCGAAAATACGTAAATGTAAACTTTGTCACAGATGGAAAAGGAGGTAAAGCTCCTTAATCCTAGAGATGCTATGACAGGTTAAACCCTCTTTACATGAGCTTATCCAGAGAGGCGTGTCCGCTGCTGTGATTGTAATTAGAATATCATGAAAAAGTTCATTTATTTCTGTAATTCAACTTAAAATGTGAAACTAATATATGATATAGACTCATGACATGCAAAGTGACATATGTCAAGCCTTTATTTTGATGATTATGGCTTACAATCCATTTTCAAACTATTCTAATTTTCTGAGATTTTTAATTTGTTTTGTTTTTTTACAAGCTGAGCCATAATAATCAAAATTATAACAAGTAAAGGCTTGACATATCTCACTTTGCTTGTAATGAGTCTATATCATATATTATTTTCACAGTTTAAGTTGAATAACAGAAGTGAATGCACCTTTTCATGATATTCTAATTATGTGACGAGCACCTGTATACAGTAGGCCTAATATTAGTCCAATCGATCAAACCCACTGGACTTCCCACCAGAAGCTTTTTTTCTGACTGTGTTACTGTTGTGGTTTTCACATCGACAATAAGCATATACATCACGGCAGCTGAAACACCTTTATGTGGAGAAGTTAATCAAATTATCCGGGAAACTCTTCATTGAATAATTCCATTGTGGCAGCTTTTCTTATCTTTCTGTCTGTGACGGCGTTTGAATTTAATGATTTCAGCATTTACATACTCATTTCTGATGAGGTAATTTATTCTTCACATATCCAAAACAACCAAAGGATTCTTTATATGAAAGATGCCACATGGTGTTGTGGATGAAGCTTCTTCTGTCTCTCGTCTGTGCGGTGGGAGCCACAGCCAAACAAATACTGATATACCATGAGCAATCTTGAAACTGGACTGATGCTCAGGCTTACTGCAGGCAGCACTACATGGACCTGGTCACTATTCGAGATGATGTAGACAATGGGAAAATCGTCTGAGACAGTTGGCTCGGCTTGTACTGGGACAATTCTTACTCCCACTGGAAATGGTCCAAAGTAGACGAGGCAAACACCTTTGCTGTTTCGTGGGCAGAAGGTAAGTGACTTTTGTCTCTTTTGTTTCGTGGCACAATGCTTTTCCTGCGCTTTCTTTCATTTGTAGATGATCCAGACTTTGGTGAAGACTGTGTGAAAAAGGAACCAAGAGATAGAGGAAATATTGCTAAATGTAATTATTCCCCACCCAATCAAACCCACGATTTGCAATGTTTAATATTTTTCTGTCCACCCACCTAATTTCACTGCAGAACATTCACCAAAGTCATATAGTGGCAATATGTATGTGTTACTGTAGCAAACGTTGAAATAAAAAAGGTACCTGGACCGGAGTGAAATTCTTCTGGTTAGTAACTGTTTCACATACAGTACATATACGTAGAGAAGACACTTGGGAATAAAACGGACAAGAGTAAAAAACAAGCAAAAAGTAAGAATAAAATATGAGCTGCTCCAACACTTTGTCATTCACAAACAGAGGATGTAAAAGACACTTTTAAATCAGATGGATTTGCACTTCACTATCATATGCCGCCATCAGGAGGACTGAAGCTAATGGTAATAATGAAAGCCTCAACGACCCTACTCTCAGCTGATCACTGCTCATAAACAAAAAGTGCTTCACTGATCCCTCTTTCAAACCATCTTCTTTCTTTAGTTAAATATGTAACCTCACTGTCATCGAAGGAGTGGTTGGTGGCTTTAAGATGGAGATGGACTGCAGACTAAGGGCCACTAGAGCTTTCTCTGCGGTGTTGGTAGAGCCTCTTCTGCAAAAATCTTTAGTGTCGCTGACAAAGCTTCTTGATTGAGAGGCGAAACATCCTACGATTCAACTACAGAACTCCAGAACCTTCGCCTAGGATGGATGACTCCTGTACTACTGAGAGCTTACACAGACACCCTATATTCAGTACTAATAAAAGGGTAGTGAGAGGTGAGAGCACGCCTTTTTACAATTTACAAATGTAACTAAAGTCCATGCTTCAAGACCTCATAGACTTAACAGTAAAAATGTAGCACTTATTTCTTCAGATTAACGTTGATTGAGATAAGCACTCTCTTCTGTTTTGTTTTGTTATTTGCACATACCTCGCACATGTTTTAGTTAGAAATCATTGAGAATCCAGGGGAAACTTAAGAATTAAGGGACACTCCACACAGACAAAAAAAAGACAATGTGCAGTGATGCAAATGCAAATGGCAATGTCTTGATCTCCGGAATTTGACTGAACCTTAGTCGGGTTGGACCGTGATTGGTGCCTTGTTATTATGAGGATCTGCAGTCAAATGTGTCATGAGAAAAATCTACAGCCCTATGAGAATACCGTACACAGACTGTAAGATCAGAGGAGACGGTCATTTTCACTGGAGGTAAGTTGACAAAACATTGTGTGCTTTGGGCTCACTCACACCGTCTTACACCAATTTACATGTATTTGTTTTTATATTTGTTGATAACTTCACTGCGTTCATTTGCTATGTCTAAATATTTACTTGTTGAATGTATCAGTGAGATTATTATTATTATTTTTTATCCACAAGGGCGGCAGGGGCTCAAAAGGTAGCGTCATCTTAAATACCTGGAAGTTTGGTGCTTCAAACCCTGGCTCCCACAGGTACCAACCTTTACTCCATTGTCTGTTTTATGAATGAGTATGAATGAGTGAGTGGTTTCTTGATGTAAAGCACTCTGAGACTAATGTAGGTGGAAAAGTGCTGTTAAATTGAGACCATTAGTACATTGACTAGAGCTGTGTTTTTCCAACTTTTTCAGTTATGGCATACTTTTTTTGGCTCGTACGTCGTTCGTCTGGCTCGTACATTATGTGGTGATATGACTGAATCAGCTCATTTGAACACACCCAGACCTCTTAATGCATGTCATAAAAATGACATTCAAAATGTTAACAAGAAATAATAAGTGCATCATCAAACTTTAGGTGCTGTGATGTTGCAGAACAGTTTGTAGGGTCTGAGTTCAGGAGCTGAATGGCAGTAGAATAAAAGTTAACTTCCTCCTCTAAGTACTACAGCCCCAGCACAGTCTACATAGTTCTGTTGAGATGACCTACAGTCATCAGTATATAAGATGCACATGAATGATGTCAGAAAGGCTGCCACTCTCTATGACCTGTTGGTGTGGAAATTGATGATCCATTATAACAACTGATGGAGAGCTACTCTGATGCTGGCGGCAAACAGGAGTCTAGCAATGGAGTTATGAGTCTCAAGGTGTTTATGAATGGTGTCCAAAATAAATATCTTGGTACCATCCACTCCTCGACCAGTAATACCACAGAAATGAGACACAAATGTCTCTGAGTATAGGAATAATGAAAGATAATAATATTTTAGCCCCGTTGGTGTACCAACGAAACAATAACCATACTTTATGGTACTCAACAGTCTTTATTTTTGATTATTTAGGCATAGGTTAGATTGATTAATTAACATTTTCATCCTATTACAATGCTATTACTGTGCTGTAAAGTAAAGTGCAACTTTGTAGTGTACTGTATATTGCTGATATGTATATTCATAGCTTTACTTTGTTCAGTGCAAACAATATCAAGTGTTTGATTGTGCATTTCAAGGTGAAGCTAATGCTCAGTGTTTTGCATGTGTGTACTGCTCAACATAGGAAAGATGGTGCACCTCCTCCTCTCTCTGCTCTGGCCGGTGATGGGAGTCATAGGCCTACAGAGAATTGTTTATGTTGACAACGATTTAACTTGGAGCGCTGCTCAGGCCCACTGCAGGCAGCACTACACTGACCTGGTCACCATCGAGACTGAAGAAGACAATAATCAAATCAAAGAAGACTCTTGGCTCGGTCTGTACCGGGACAATTCCAATTCAGCTTGGAAATGGTCCAGAGGAGATGGACCACTAACCTTTAGCAACAAATGGAGAGATGGTGAGAATATAGTCTGCATGTTTTATAAGTACACATGTCTGATGTATATACATAAAAGCCTCATTATATAATTCTCCAAAAAAAGATGATCCAGATGATGGGGAAAACTGTGGTTGGAAGAACGAAAACGACAATGGTCAATGGGAGAGCAAGGTTTGCAGTGACAAAAAGCGGTTCTATTGCGGTGATGAAAAACTGTTTTTGGTGAGCCAGATGAAGACATGGGAGGAGGCCCTGGCCCACTGCAGATCTTTGACTTCTGGAGATCACCGCTACGACCTGGCCTCTCTCATCACTCCAGAGGACCACGGATATGTCAGGAGCCAGATCACGGACGAGGTACAAACCATAGACATACTATAATCAACCATTTGAGTGGTTAATGTGTGTGATTGTTATGCGTTTTGTAGGTGTGGACAGGACTGAGGTTCCTGGGAGATCGCTGGGTGTGGGTCGGTGGAGAGGAAGTCCAGTATGGAGGAATGAGAAGTTGCCCCGAAAATCAGCGCTGTGGCATGCTGGACAATACAAGCACACAGGATTACAATGTTGGGAATTGTGAGGAAAAAAGGTATTTCTTCTGCTACAGGAAACCTACAGTACAGCAGCCTACAGAGTCCAACACTGATATTGGCACCGATAACTAATATGAGAAAAGAGTGCTTGCAAGCAGTTGCCTGTTTTAGTACTCCTGTGTATATGTGTAGGAATAGGTTATGATTATGGTTGTATATTTACATTCCTGGCCCTTTCACAAGCCTCCTTTCTCCAATCAAAAAAGACATGATAATTAAATAAGATCAGGAAAGACCTGTGTGACCTGGACCCGAGTCTTTAGAGGTATGTGATCAAATCATAATTCATAACTCAGACACTGCAGTCAAATCAGATTTTAGATTAAATTTAGATTAAAAAAACATGTTGTAATAGTTTTGGAGCCCTAAGTTGAATATAAACATTTCCATAGATAAACACCTCCTCTGTATTAGTCCTTGCCGTGGGTTTTTGTAGTAGATCATGTTCCTCTGAAGTTGTATCTTATTTGAAACATCTCTTGTAAACACTGAGGAAGCATGAGGTTGTGAGCCATAACTGCTGTGTAAACATCAACAAGATCATGCAATTTTAAGTTATTTAATCTAATAAAAAGCGGATTTGTTGGAGCAAGGTATTCTGCATGGCTGATTACTTATTGCTTTCTTTTGTAATAAGAAAATAGGTTGTACTGTATATTAGTTTCATAGGAATTTCCCCATTGTTCCACACAAAGGATGAGGGAATTGCACAGTATATATAATGCATTTTGATTCACAGAGGGTTTGATTTTACACAATATAGCAATACATTTAGACATTTTAGTCTTTAGCGTATTTATGTGCACTTTCTAATTCAACTTATCATCAATAGATTCCCAAAAACTTTGTTGCATACACCCCCAATTTTGATTCGACATGATTTGTTTACTTCCCTGTTTCCAAATACAATATATTTAGTTTTATGCAGATTTATTGAAAGCTCATTTATATCAAACAGTATAACATATCAAACTTAGTATCTTCAGTTCAGTTCCTACTGTATTCAACAGCAGGTCAAGATCTTTTCCAGAACAGTACAAACTGGTATCATCAGCAAATAGGATGTATTGTAACTTGTTGAGGACTTCACTGATATCATTAATGTACATAATAAATAGTTTAGGTCCCATAATGGAACCCTGAGGGACACCGTGGGTTATTTTTGCCTCCACTGAGTTGATATTATGAATATGTGCATACTGATAGTGGAATAAAATGGATGGATGGCATACTGATATCGGTCACAGAGATAACTTTTTAACCAAGCATGTGCTATGCCCCTAACACTAAACCTTTCTACATTTTTAACTAAGGCAGAGCAGCTTTATATAGCTTTATTGGACCAAAAAATTATAATAATCAGATTTTGTAAAATATGTATTAACAGCTTAAAACCCTCAATATGGTTAAGCTCCACTCCCGTTTAATCCCGTCGGTCCCTGGCAGTCTATATAGTGTTATTTCTGTAATTGTCCACCAGGAGGAGGCAGCATGCTTCAGGAAATCATCCATCAATGGAACGACACACTGTTTATTCTTTAAGGCGCTCCATTACCTGGTAAGTATGACTTCAAGGCATCTTGGCTAAAATTAGACCATGAAATATTTGAAATGAATTATATGACCTCCCACAACGCAATAACAGGCAAATGGTGTAGCTTTAGCACTCAGAAATTATAACGTCTGGAGTAAAAGTATTGGTCCACAAGAGGGTGCGTTTGTAGAAAAGAGTCTTGAGTTTTGTAAACATTAGATGAGTGTTTGAGATGCCACCACTGGAGTCAGTATATGGTTAGCATTTAATAAAAAATCTTGCTTTTAGCTTGTTTTTATGATGGTGTTAGACCAGAGGAGCTTTGTCAAACTCAAACGTGTTGTTGCCTTTGACAGGGATGCCCTTTGTCACTGGTTCTGTTTATAATCTCCAAGGAATGAATTTTGGGCCGAACACTACAGGAGGTCTAGTTTGAGTGACTCTTGCATCTGTTCCGGATACCTCATGGACACTCACCTCTGTAGAGAGTTGTCTCTTTCATGTCCCAACTGAAGCAGGATTAAAAAGCAATGTGTTATTAGCATTAAGACGCCTATTCTTAAATAAACTTCAGTTGTTAACACATGTAAGATAACGGTCTTTTTAAACACACGCGAGTTCTCACATGGCTCTAAGGAATACGCTCAGGATAAGCCGGTGGAAAAGTTTGTGCCGCAAAAGATAAGTCACACGTTTAGTCATGCTTAGGATAGGGACAATGCTCTCTGCTTCTGATGGGTGTGCTGTCAGGATTGTTGTAAATTGAGAGAATACCTCGTTGTAGTTGTGTTGATATAGAAAAGTTGCAGAGGAGAGGACACAGAAGGAAAAATGATTAGAAGTGGGCTGGAACTTGAGGTATGCTGGGGGCAGGCACAGACAGGCTACTGAGTACAGGGGGCAGCGGCTGGGGGAGGATCTACTTTATAAAAGAGTAATAATACAGATTAAATATCCTTACATTGTTTTACACAAAAGTCTTTTCAGTTGACTTGTCTGCATAATTTCTAAATGTTTAAGTTATTTTGGGGTGTCGAACTTGGCCAACAACAGAGGCACACGTGATTGTTTGTAGATGTCTCTTTCCGTCCGTTTGACCAGACGGTAAAAAAGCTTTTTCCATACTCAAAACAGGAGGAAGAACTCGTGCGTGTGGGAGAAAGTCTTGTGTGATGGGAGGAGAGAAAGTGAAAAAGAAATTCGAGAAAAGATGACAGACCTTCGCCTGGCCTTAAATCCATGGCACTGACTCAGACAGACAGACAGCCAATCAGACAAGACCTGCTCCGTATGGTCCCTCCCCTTTAACCAAATTCATGCCCACATCTGCTGCACTGATGCAAAAAAATCTGATACCGTGTGAGAGAGAAGATGACCCAAACTTGACAAGGCATTAGGCCCCGTCCTCACACCCTGTGATGTGGGAACTGGAAATAAGTCTTCTTCTCACCCTAATATGATATAGGTGAACGCAGAATGAGAAAATAATAACTCGACATGGCTGCCTTGAAGGTGTGTCCAAATGGTTGACAAGTGCTTTTGATGCACGTTGATATATTTGAATCTAGTTTGTAATGCTGGGTAATCTTTAAAAAAGGTTCATAATAGTGTGATCGTGAGTACTGCAGATGTCAGTTCTTCCATTCAGTGTTAAGTCTGTGGGGGATCACATCCCCATGGTATTACACAGCACAGTGGTTGAGCAGGTCTCCAGCTATAGGTACTTAGGACTCCAGATAGACTGCCTGTTTAGCTGGAGCACTCATGTTTATATGCAGATTGAGGCTGTATGGAGTCTGCCAAAGCTTATGTTTGTGTTTTACCACTCGGTAATGGACAGTCTGCTTTGGTTTGGCATGGGCCCCAGACAAAAGCAGACTCTCCACTGTGAGTTGGTTGACTCTCCACACTTCAAGTCAACCAACTTGGAGAGCGGTCCTCTGCCTATGGAAGGAGATTCAGGGTACCTCAGGCTGAACAGATTTAAGAACTTCTTTCTGCCTACGCCTGTAAGGCTCCAAAACAACAAGGCCGGGAGTAAAAAAATAAATAAAAAAGAATCTCCATGGGGACAGTAAAGTACTGTATACCCTATACTAATTTGCAAAGCATAAGATTGTTTTGGATGGGTTTCATCGCATCTTTTTTCTGGGTTGTACTTTATTTTACACTACCTTGATACATTGCACCCAACTAACTTTCGTACAATGTAATCTGCTTTAACAATCTGTAATAACTTGTATCTATGCAAGACATACACAATGGAATAATGTGTATTAGCACTTTGGACAATGTAATAAGACATACAACCCTTAGGGTTAGTGCTTGGTTAGGGCTAGAGTTAATCTTATGTCTTATTATATTACATTGTGTACCACCAAAATACTAATACACATTATTCCATTTTGTGTATGTAACCTGTAGGTACAGGTTATTACACATTGTTACATAGCACATTACATTGTATTTAATTTGGCCAGTACAAAGTATCAAGTGTTGTGTAAAATAAAGTGTTACCTTTTTTTTTTTTTTTACTGCAAATACTTTTCTGTCTTTTTTATTCAGTGCTTGCCACAGGATCCAGACTTCGTCTGACCTTCTCCTCAGCATCATTTTCTCTCATATCAATTAGCCCACATCCAAATATCCTCTTTGGTCTACAGGCTATAGGCCTTCAGTCTGCCGGCTATAGGGCATTAGAAGTAATGTGAGTAGAGTATGGGTGAAACAGAGTGCACGTATGGGAAACCAACCATCTTTTTTGCTCCATCTGCGTCAGGACCACCCCTTTCATGACTTCAGACCTCTATGCTTCAGACACCCCCCCCCCTGTATGCCCCTCCCTCTATCATCTCCTAGACCCTGACTGGCCCCTCCCTCCTTTACAAACCCGTCACCCTCGCACCCCAAATATGCCACATCCTGTGATAACTGGTCTTAACTAAGGTGATTCGGTTTTGTCTGTGCCTTGTCCCTTTGCTGTTAACCACTCTCCCAAAATGACCAGTGCCCTTTTCTAGTACCATACTGGTCACTGTTGTACCTGCTCTCACCAGGGTCTGCGTGTGTGAATGGAAGTTCTGGTTGTAGAGATATTGTTTGTCAAAATGACCACCAGAGGGAGCCATTTAAATCCTGCTTCCAGTCAAGGCCACTTAACCGCTGGGAAGACTACACGCGTTTGTCCACTTCGTTGACGTCCTCGGTGGTGGGCTCCTCCCAAACGGAGGCGAGTGTCCTCTCACCGCCACATTTGAGCTCAATTGGAACGGCCTCCGGAGCGAGTGGCTGCGTAATGTCACGTGTCAAATAATATAATAAAATGTCAATCTATGCTTACAAAAACGACTGTTTTATGAATAAAAGCTGTTTATAAACTGGTTTTGGTTGGATGTCTTACTGTTGAACATTTTTGCCTGAATAAAATTTCTGCAAGGATTTGTAAGAAATTCAATTAAAATATCAAATATATTTAGCAGTTCCAGTTTATCACTAATCACCTTCAATTGCAGACTTACGTTAACAAGCATAGGCCTGATTTCTCAATAAATAGGCCTATTTATTAGGCTTTTCATTAACTTTATATAAACCTCTTTTTTACATCTTTACTTGCTTACAACACTACTACCAATGATTTTATTATTACAATTATTTTGTTGCACAAATGTGGAACAAAACTTCAAACTAATAAAGTTTTGCGAGAAAAGGGAAGAAAAAAAACAGTGTTGCAGTGCATCATGGGTAATGTCAGCTCTCCGAGGCAGCGGAGGATCCACCGGTCCTTCGTAAATGAGCCAAACGGAGGAGTCAAACTGCGAGGAGGCGAGTGGTCTGAGTGAATTGGAACACCACTTGGCAGCGCTGTGATGACGTGAATTACGTCCGAAGTGGTCGAGACGCCGAGGATCCTCGCAATTGGGAAACAGCCACAGAGTACAAATCACAACTGGCTGTGTTGTGTACTTTGAGCCGGGATGAACTGGCATACGTTATGTTTTTGGTTTCCTTCACACTCAAAGTGCTTTAGTTTACAGTTAGTCTAGTTCTAAAATTTGTTTTGTAAGTATTTTCTCCTAACACTAAGTTACTATGGTTTGTATAAAAGGGGAAAAAGCAAATCACAAATAAGGGTGTTACAATATAAAATATTATATTATAATAATTTACACTGAAATAGCCCGAATTAAAACAAATGTATACTATCATAATCTTATTAACAATGAGAGAAAAGAGCTTGTAAGGTTCAAAGCCAGGTGTGATGGCATGAGAAGAGTTTTCACTAGAACATATTTTGACATAAATCAATAATAGGGAGATAGGGCTTGGTGTGATCAAAGAGTATAGTCTCTTTACTTCCATCTTTAGTCTCATGATATAACCGATATATTGTGAGGCAAATCCATTACATATATATACAGTGGGAGAAAAAGTGAGTAGGTTGGCTCACACCTGACTCTAAATGTCTACATAAACTAGTCTAATTAGCTCTTGGAGCATCCTTAGCGAGGGGGTGTACTCACTTATTCCACACTGTCTTGTGATTGTTTACATGTTATGGCCAATAAAAATATGATAAATGTAAATGTTTGGGTGGTATTAGTTTAAGCAGACTCTGTTTAGTCATTCTTCTGATTTTAATAAAGATCAGACCACATTTTATGCGGAATTTAGGCAGAAATGTACTCACTTTTCCCTCCCACTGTACCTACTTAAAGTGTCCTCTGTTGTACAATTACGTCACAGTGCTGGGGGAAACACAGATAACGGACTATAGATCAACCCAGCAGCAAACCACTTGGAATATTTCTTGCGGTGTAGAGTCACAAGGCTGATGGTCAATGGTCACAAGGGAAAACATTGAAGAAAAGAAGGCCACAAGTAGTTCATAAAGTCATTATCTTTGCCACCCTGTTATGTAAAGATTAGGTTATTGTCCCTGTAGTGAATATTGTTCTCTTTGCTGCACTTGACCCATCTTTCAATGCCAATGGGACAACATGACAGGAACAGCTCCACAAGTTCGGTGCCAGGATCTTGAGTAGTGTTCAGCTTGAGGTCGATTGAGCATGCCCGTAACAGTATGATGACAAATAAATCAGCTGTGAGTCTGCAGAACTCATCAAACCAAAGCCCAATGCATGCTCAAGTGTTACTGCTCAACACTGCTCAAGTCTTACTGGCTGTCAGTCTTAAAAGGAGTCCCGTCTATTATTTAAACGCCGCCCACTTTTGTCTACAAGACTGAAGCTACCTCTAGAATTAGACATTTTGTCACACTCACAAAGCAGCCATACAAGGATCTGTAACCACTGTATTTAGAGCCACATGCACCTCTTGGTTTAGTTCTGGCTTGGTCGTGCCTTTTGTCCTGTTCATTAAACCTTAACCCCCACCTTAACTGAGTGTATTTGCTCCAGTTCAGTTTTACCCAAATCTAAAAGCTTCTCGACTGGAGTTTACAGGCTATAGGCCAGAGTAATGCCTGATATAACCTAAACGGATCTAAATGGATCTTTTCCTCGCTTTGTTGCCGTGTTGTCATTACTTTTGACGGGGTTTTTCCATTGCATTTTTGCCACGTTTTCTTTGCGTTTTTGTCACTCTTTTGTTGTGTTTTCATCCTCGTTTCCATCTCGTTTTTTGCCATGCTTTTGTGGCTTTTTTGTCTCATTTTTGTTGCTATTATGACACTTTGTTCAAGAAGCTTTTAGATTTGCGTAAAGCTAAACTGTAGAAAAAAGTGCTTGGTTCAGGTGGGGGTTAAGAGGTTAAATACGGTTGAGGGTATCTTATGTGCAATGAATAAAAAAACTTTTTCAAAGGGGCAAAAATATAAATACTCAAATTAGAACTGAATATAAAATAACAAATTATCAAAAATTGGCCTGGCCAGCAATCCACTCCTGGTTTTTGTTTCTACATCTTTGTACAGAATAAGAAAAGTGCGTGTTCTGGTTGGCCAGGCTAATCAAAAATGTCAACGTAGTGTAAAGTTTATAGTGGTTGTGATAGTAGTTGATAAGGTGACACTGATACAGAGGTAATTGCACATGGTTTTGCATAGAAGATTTTGCACAGGGTAGAATTGATTATTTTGGGGGAAGAATTGAATCCTCACAGCCCCTCACACCTCCATTCATTGTCAAAAACTGCAGAAACATGAAGCCACTGACAAAAACCAATCTACTACAGATTGGTTTTTAAAGCACTAATATTGGCTTCGACGGGGAAATAGATGGATCTGAATTTAGGAAGGGCATTGCTTGCCAAAACAATCACCATACTGTATCAAATTCTCGAGTCATATAATGCTAAACCAGTGATTTGATTTGACATGTGAGGCTGGAGTTCACATATTACATTCTAATTACACTCACCTAAAGGATTATTAGGAACGCCTGTTCAATGTCACATTAATGCAATTATCTAAACAACCAATCACATGGCAGTTGCTTCAATTAGGGGTGTGGTCCTGGTCAAGACAATCTCCTGAACTCCAAACTGAATGTCAGAATGAGAAAGAAAGGTGATTTAAGCAATTTTGAGCGTGGCATGTTGTTGGTGCCAGATGGGCCGGTCTGAGTATTTCACAATCTGCTCAGTTACTGGGATTTTCACGCACAACCATTTCTAGGGTTTACAAAGAATGGTGTGAAAGAGAAAAACATCCAGTATGCGGCAGTCCTGTGGGCGAAAATGCCTTGTTGATGCTAGAGGTCAGAGGAGAATGGGCCGACTGATTCAAGCTGATAGAAGAGCAACTTTGACTGAAATAACCACTCGTTACAACCGAGGTATGGAGCAAAGCATTTGTGAAGCCACAACACGCACAACCTTGAGGCGGATGGGCTACAACAGCAGAAGACCCCACCGGGTACCACTCATCTCCACTACAAATAGGTAAAAGAGGCTACAATTTGCACGAGCTCACCAAAATTGGACAGTTGAAGACTGGAAAAATGTTGCCTGGTCTGATGAGTCTCGATTTCTGTTGAGACATTCAGATGGTAGAGTCAGAATTTGGCGTAAACAGAATGAGAACATGGATCCATCATGCCTTGTTACCACTGTGCAGGCTGGTGGTGGTAGTGTAATGGTGTGGGGGATGTTTTCTTGGCACACTTTAGGCCCCTTAGTGCCAATTGGGCATCGTTTAAATGCCACGTACTACCTGAGCATTGTTTCTGACCATGTCCATCCCTTTATGACC
Organism: Neogobius melanostomus; assembly: GCA_007210695.1. Taxonomy (NCBI): domain Eukaryota; kingdom Metazoa; phylum Chordata; class Actinopteri; order Gobiiformes; family Gobiidae; genus Neogobius; species Neogobius melanostomus. Next base: position 1,284,056 of record VHKM01000493.1, read on the forward strand.
ACCATGTACCCATCCTCTGATGGCTACTTCCAGCAGGATAATGCACCATGTCACAAAGCTCGAATCATTTCAAATTGGTTTCTTGAACATGACAATGAGTTCACTGTACTACAATGGCCCCACAGTCACCAGATCTCAACCCAATAGAGCATCTTTGGGATGTGGTGGAACGGGAGCTTCGTGCCCTGGATGTGCATCCCACAAATCTCCATCAACTGCAAGATGCTATCCTATCAATATGGGCCAACATTTCTAAAGAATGCTTTCAGCACCTTGTTGAATGAATGCCACGTAGAATTAAGGCAGTTCTGAAGGCGAAAGGGGGTCAAACACAGTATTAGTATGGTGTTCCTAATAATCCTTTAGGTGAGTGTATATTGTGTTAGATGTGCGCTAGTGTGACACTGCAGTTTACAAAGTTGTTCCACTGCTCTTGTGTTTATCGGTTTTATTTAATTTTGGTTAAAGCAACTCTTCGGACGACGGGATCCTCTTGGAAAATGGCGGACTTAAAAGATGATTTTTTTATTTTTGTTTTTACGTGTGATCCTGAACTTCAAGGTATTATAACTATTGTATTGTAGAAATAAAGGAGGCAAGAACCAATTTTCAGTGATTCCAATGGATGGTTATGGGGAAAGTAGCTCCACTGTTACAGCCCTCAGCCCAAAGACCACCATAAAACTTCAAAAAGATGCAGGTCCAAACCAGGCTGTTCCTCAGGGAGCTCCAGCCCCCTGCTAACGTGGCTAAGTGCTAACCGAAAACAGCAGTGCCTTTAGAGGTGTGTGGGGCGGTTGTTAATAAGGGCTCAAAGCTGCTAATATGGAAAGACGTGCTGTTTAAAAATCGCTGAGAGGGAGAGAATGAGCAAGATTAAAAGAAAAGAAAAAAGAGGTGACCCGGGCCCCCTGCCGCCGCCATACTGGAAAGCGCCGGAGGGGGTCCATTTTAAAACAACTCCATAAAGACCTTCAGGAGTTTGGGAGCCAGCGTGGCAGGTACCTGCAGCAGCATTCATGTTTCTGAATGTAAGCCTGTTCAGATGTATGGACTTTTGTCACTATAGTTCTAAAGTTCAATCTATTGATTCTTGTATCATGATAAATTTGTAACTATGAAATAAATACCCAAATTATTTTTTGCACAATATATCGCAAACAAATATTGTATTGCAATATTAGGTGGTGCAATATCCGTATCCCGAGAAGTCATAATATATTGCAACATTACTAGTCTTCATTGGACTGAGATCGACACATTTTTTGCCAACTCAGCCAAAACATGCACTGAATGTACACATTTATAAATGTGTAAAAGTTCTAAAGTTTGAGTTAAACATTTCCTAATTCAAATGTTAGTCTTGTTGTGGTGCCAATTTGTGTTTAATAGAACGGAGTATGTCGTGTTGAAATGGTTTCGTGAAATATCACAATAATATCGTTATCGCTATATTGCACAGCGGTATTGTATTTCACAAGTTACTTCAATATCGTACAGCCCCAGTGCCCAGAGTCCAGATTTTGTCTGGACAGTCCGGGTTTTAAGCATTGTGTGCTGACGAAGAAAGCCCGACACCTGTGTGTCAGCACCATCCGACTGCCGTGCAACAGGGAAGAGACAGGTATCACACCTTCATCGCTGGTTTCATCCTTCTCAAAGCATGTGCACCAAAGGAAAGTGAGTCACCCCCCTCCCCTCAGCGTTACCATGGAGACCATTACTCAAATGCATGTGCACCATGTAAGCACAATAATAAACAATATAAGCTTAGGCCTACAGTAGACCTTACGATCAGTAGACGATATAATCCATCCATCCATCCATCCATTTTCTTCCGCTTTATCCGGGGCCGGGTCGCGGGGGCAGCAGTCTCAGCAGAGATGCCCAGACTTCCCAATCCACGCACACCTCCTCCAGCTGTTCTGGGGACCCCGAGACGACACCAGGCCAGCTCGGAGTCATAGTCCCACCAGCGTGTCCTGGGCCTTCCACGAGGCCTCCTCCCAATAGGACATGCCTGGAGCACCTCCCAAGGGAGGCATCCGGAACAGATGCCCTAGCCACCTCAGCTGGCTCCTTTCGACGTGAAGGAGCAGCGACTCTACTCCAAGCTCCTCCCGGGTAACTGAGCTCCTCACCCGATCTCGGAGGGTGCGCCCAGCCACCCTGCGAAGAAAGCTCATTTCAGCCACTTGTATCAGTGATCTTGTCCTTTCGGTCATTACCCAGATCTCATGACCATAGGTGAGGATGGGAACGTAGATCGATCGGTAAATCGAGAGCTTTGCCCCCCGACTCAGCTCCCTCTTCACCACAACAGTCCGATACAGGGACCGCATCACTACTGACGCTGCACCGATCCGTCTATCGATCTCACGCTCCATCCGTCCCTCACTCGTGAACACAACCCCGAGATACTTGAACTCCTCCATTTGAGGTAAGGACTCTCCACCAACCTGGAGAGATGGATAGATAGATGATATAATGTAAATTCTATTTAGTCTGATGATTTTTTTTCCTGCTCCTAAGAATGCAACAATATTGTTGCTTTGTACATTTTAATTCAACATAAAAGCCTATTTTCTGCAGGTTCCATATGTTTCCTCATTTTTGACCCTCTGTCCTCACTTTTGAGCTCAAGAGTCGTACTTTTCAGTGTCAGTGAACTGGTCTCCCTAACTGCGCAGAGAGACTAAAGAAGGTTTTATAGCCATTAAAATATTTCACATTTCATATGCAAAACATTCGAGAGTTTGGCCCTCAACCTGCTGTTATGTTCCATTTTTGCCCACCAGAGATAAAAGTGTGGATACCCCTGCTTTAGGGTCTGGCTGTAACTAAATACACCCTTACTGTGCTAGTGTTTGAATGTTACTCAGGTTTGGTAAATGCACAGACAATCATGAAGCATAAAGAAGTCTTATGGAAGAATATGCCAGCCTACCTGTAAACATGGCGCTGTGATCTCTTTGCTGACAGTAGCACTCCAGTTAAGGATCTGGTTTCCAACAGAGCAGTAAGCACAACAGGTATCCCCACGTTCCCTCTGCTTCTTCTCCTTGATCTTGTGCCATGTAAACCCTGTCACCGCCAGCAGCAACACACTCAGGAACACACATATCCTGTATGCACATGCGGGTTTAAGAGGACAATTAGGAACCAGTTACAAGTGCATGGTCTCTCTTCAAGCTTTCCTTTTATCAATGACGTATACTCTGGAGGAGGAAAATCTGGAGGTCAGATGACTAAAACATTTTGATACGGATAGGATTGTTTGCCAAGCCAATTTGCGGTTCATTGTAATTATTACCATGCCATATAGAAGCCATGGGTTAATTTAACATGTTTTGTCCCGCATTTGCACTCACAAACAAGGGACACGATGATGGTATGGGCTGTCTGGAGCTGATTGAACTGCCGACCTCTGGATTTGTGATTGAAGGTTCTGTCTTCATTTGTATCTTTGTGGACAAAATAAGTATTGTGCAAACGCAAGTGGAGTTTGGTAAAGGTGTCACAATTTGGGGTTATTGCAAAGTTCTATAATGCTGTGGCCAAACTAAAATAGTTATGGATTAAAATTTGTAGGGAAAGTATAAGGTAGTGCAACCAGATTGTACATAAGGTCGAAGAACTAAAAGTCTGGTGTAACTAAAGTGCAGTGTCTTGCCCAAACTCTCTGTTCCTCTTTTTGTCTCCAGGGACCATGTGACACGTTTTCAGGCATCAAACGTGCACTGCATGAGGGGCGCCCATAGATATACCGTAGATAATGGGCCCATGTGGGCCGCACCTTGCTCCTCTTACAGAGCATGTTCTTAAAAAGAGTAAAAAGGCGGGAAGCCGAGCAGAGGGCCTGTTAACAGTGAACTACATTCAAATGACTTCAAACTATGTGCCGCTGAGGACATTACGACTTTACAAATAGAAATGAAATATAGGCTGGAGCAAAGCACAAAAAGCAGCCTGGATTAACAGCACATTAGTAACAGCTGTATTACAGCAGGTTAAGGTGTTCATGTTTCCGTAATGGAAGTGCACCAGTGCTAGTAATGTTAGTAATGTTAATAGTATAGCATCCAACTGGCTGTTTGAGCACTCACGGTGCCTTCTCTCTCCTCACTGAACTCCTAAATGAGAAGGTCTAAGACTGAAACTTTGCATCACACCTGTGTAAAACATTCAGTCTGTCAAAAGACTTATATTATGCACAATCGACTTATTTATTTTCTTATTTAAACATCTTATAATGTAAAATCCTCATCAAAAACATACCTGATGGGGTTTTGTTTGATTCACACAGGGGGGTTTCCATAAAGTTATCTGCGTTCCTCTTTATCAAACTTGTTCTTATCCTTTGATTAGCATGTTGGTGATACTTAAGTTTTGTTTTGCCCTGCGGCCCTGGTCGCTGTTGTATAAAAGAAGGTGCACACTCTTCTGGTATTACCGCATTTTATTGTATAGTTACTGTACCATCCATCCATCTTCTTCCGCTTGTCCCTTGCCAAGTCATGGGAGCAGCTGTTGGAGCTGCCCAAATCACATTGCACCAGCCCCTATGGCTCCTCCTGCAGGTGGTGGGTCCACAGAAGGACGGCCTCATGGTTCTAACCGGGCCTGTTGGTCTCTCATAAGGGGCTTCTGAACCGCTCTTTGTCTGACCCGTCACCTAGGACCTGTTTGCCATGGGAGACCCTACTAGGAGCACAAAGCCCCCGACAACTTAGCTCCAGGATCATTCAGGTGCTCAAACCCCTCTACCACCTTAAGGTGGCGGTTCCAGGAGGGGAGTATAGTTACACATAAGTATGTGTCTAATATCTAGACATGCGTTATTTCAAGTATTTTCAGCTCAACTCACACTCTTTTTTTTTGCTGTATGTTTTTCTATGAGGGACATGAATGTAAGATGGAAACACTTCCCCAAAGTTGAGTTTGATATGTCACGTTGTGTTGAAAATCCTTTAGCGTTCATGAAGTGCCCAATAAGTTTAATACAATATATGTCAGAAAGTTCACCATTCTCAGCGTGCGGACCATTAGGTTGTGCACACATACACACTAGAGGCTAGTCTCTAATTTAATGTGTATTTATAGCAGTGCGAGTGGCCTGGACGCCACGCTGGATACGGCAGATTATACACTGCTATTCTCAGCCGCCCTTTTCTTTCCTCTGGCCTGACCATTACAACTCTGATCCAGAGGAGAAGAGTTGGATTTACTTTTTATTGAACTCTACAACTGTTGTTTTATGTGTCTCACTAAAACTGTTTAGACTCCAACAATGAGAGATTTAGATTAGACTTTCTAACCTTAAAATTGTTCAAAAGACGCACAGCTGGCAGTGGTTGGGGCTGTTGCATATATGGGGAATACAGATCTGCCCTCAGCATCGTGGGTTCGAGGTCCAGCTCCACCTCTTTCACCCTGTGCTGTCCCGTCAAAATAAAGCCTATATCTTTAGAACATATTTAATACAAATTGCATGATGCCTGAAGTCAACAATAATAATAAAAAACAGAAAGATTGGCATGAGGACACAGGACATTTACTGAACAGTATTTGGTTAGAGCCATTCGCTTTCAGCCAAATTTGAGGAAACAGTGGCTCTTGCTTCGCAGCAATAAGGTCCCAGACCGGACTTTCAGGGAGCAGTACTCTCATAATTATATAAACAACAGCAACTAGCCTAGGTCATGAGCAATCAAAAGGTTTTGAGTACAGCACAAGTCATTTTGTCCACAAATGTAGTAAAAGTAAAATTTCCCTTTAACTTGATCTATTATGGTTCAGATACGTCACTCAGTCGTCACTGTGTCTGGAGGGGAAAAAACAACAGAAGACCCTTTTTCAATCACAAATCTTCAACTGAACTGGTCGGGGATGTGGAGCAGTACAACGGTGCGTTTAACCCCCTGTCTGACTTATTTGGCACATATACAGTGCCTTGCGAAAGTATTCAGCCCCCTTGAACTTTTCGACCTTTTGCCACATTTCAGGCATCAAACATAAAGATATAAAACTGTAATTTTTTGTGAAGAATCAACAACAAGTGGGACACAATCATGAAGTGGAACGAAATTTATTGCATATTTCAAACTTTTTTAACAAATAAAAAACTGAAAAATTGGGCGTGCAAAATTATTCAGCCCCTTTACTTTCAGTGCAGCAAACTCTCTCCAGAAGTTCAGTGAAGATCTCTGAATGATCCAATGTTGACCTGAATGACTAATGATGATGAATAGAATCCACCTGTGTCTAAGCAAGTCTCCGTATAAATGCACCTGCTCTGTGATAGTCTCAGAGGTCAGTTTAAAGCGCAGAGAGCATCATGAAGAACAAGGAACACACCAGGCAGGTCCGAGATACTGTTGTGGGGAAGTTTAAAGCCGGATTTGGATACAAAAAGATTTCCCAAGCTTTAAACATCCCAAGGAGCACTGTGCAAGCGATAATATTGAAATGGAAGGAGTATCAGACCAAGGAGAAAACTGATCAGAGATGCTGCCAAGAGGCCCATGATCACTCTGGATGAACTGCAGAAATGTACAGCTGAGGTGGGAGACTCTGTCCATAGGACAACAATCAGTCGTATACTGCACAACTCTGGCCTTTATGGAAGAGTGGCAAGAAGAAAGCCATTTCTTAAAGATATCCATAAAAAGTGTCGTTTAAAGTTTGCCACAAGCCACCTGGGAGACACACCAAACATGTGGAAGAAGGTGCTCTGGTCAGATGAAACCAAAATCGAACTTTTTGGCAACAATGCAAAACGTTATGTTTGGCGTAAAAGCAACACAGCTCATCACTCTGAACACACCATCCCCACTGTCAAACATGGTGGTGGCAGCATCATGGTTTGGGCCTGCTTTTCTTCAGCAGGGACAGGGAAGATGGTTAAAATTGATGGAAAGATGGATGGAGCCAAATACAGGACCATTCTGGAAGAAAACCTGATGGAGTCTGCAAAAGACCTGAGACTGGGACGGAGATTTGTCTTCCAACAAGACAATGATCCAAAACATAAAGCAAAATCTACAATGGAGTGGTTCACAAATAAACATATCCAGGTGTTAGAATGGCCAAGTCAAAGTCCAGACCTGAATCCAATCGAGAATCTGTGGAAAGAACTGAAAACTGCTGTTCACAAACGCTGTCCATCCAACTTCACTGAGCTCGAGCTGTTTTGCAAGGAGGAATGGGCAAATATTTCAGTCTCTCAATGTGCAAAACTGATAGAGACATACCCCAAGCGACTTACAGCAGTAATCGCAGCAAAAGGTGGCGCTACAAAGTATTAACTTAAGGGGGCTGAATAATTTTGCACGCCCAATTTTTCAGTTTTTTATTTGTTAAAAATGTTTGAAATATCCAATAAATTTTGTTCCACTTCATGATTGTGTCCCACTTGTTGTTGATTCTTCACAAAAAATACAGTTTTATATCTTTATGTTTGAAGCCTGAAATGTGCCAAAAGGTCGAAAAGTTCAAGGGGGCCGAATACTTTCGCAAGGCACTGTATGTAGACATGAGGGGTACTCAAGAGGTCCTCTGAGGATCTGGATTTGTGAGACTGAGGCCAAGAGGTTGCTCAGACTGTCCGGCCCTGTGATCATGTCGGCTCAGAGTGATTAAAGGACGACTGGGCACAGAAGAACAGCGCAGCACAGAGGACCATAATAACCTCTCCACAGAAAGGCTCACAGGCTGTGGGGAGTTGTCTGCCTTTTGGGTGTAGCAGAGTTTAAGAGGAACTTTGGAGAGTCAAAGTCAAAGATGCTAAATGCCTATTTAAATACGGTTACGTGACAAGTTACACGATCCAAGTATAGCTACACAAAATTAAACATGTCTATTTTCTAAGCGGACAAAAGGGGGTACTATATTGTAAGGTGTAATAACATCTAAGGAGTACTTCAACGTCCGCGCAGTAAAGTGAAGATATTACTGCATGGACTTCCAAGTGCTATTTAAATGGGGAAAAAGTGGAAGAGCGAGTGGCTAAATTCTAAACTAATCTTTTTTTGTGTGTGACTGAGCGCACACGCAAAGACCAGACAAGTACGCATCAACTCGTCTAAACTCAGGTAAGAACATATCTCAGTATGGAAAAACAGTGGCCTGTTCCTTTAAGATCATTTATAAATGGCTGAAGTCATTGTGGTCAAGTCAAGTGGCCGGGATTACTAAACATAACTGCAGCATTTGAACTCTGCTGTTTTCAGATACTGTATCCCTTAAGTTACGTGACCATAGATAATCTCTTACTCCATCTGCATTCACTGAAGAGGTCACTGCTGGGATTTGAACTAGGGCACACAGGCATTCTTGGGTACAACAATGACTACACACGGTGGACATGCATGAAGAACTGAGGAACCTTTGGAAGAACCAGTAGAATGTATTACAGAATTCTGACTACAAATGATTTATTTCAAAGAAGTCTTTCATATGACTTTATACATCACCCTGAATGTCTTTCTTCCATTATTTACTTTAGTCCGTGCGCTTCCACAATGCCAACCTGTAATCATATGAAAATAACAGGGATGTCAGCAGCATCATAAAAGCGCGCATATTTTTCCTGTGGGCTTTCATAATGTCACACATTAGAGATCCCGTGGCATCATGGGAAACACCTGCTTGAGCCTGTGCAGGTGGTATTAAAGGGGAGAGGACGGAGGGGGCTAACGTGTAATTTGAAGTGTTTTAACGGGAGAGCACGGACAGGAATGTGCACAAAAGAGTGTCATTATATATGTTTTAGGGATATGCTTTGGAGCTGCAAAACTGTCAACTTAATCGTTACGAAAGTCACAAATGTCTTGTGTCTTCACTGTCAAGGCTGTGCTTATAGGAAGAAATAAAAACTAAAACGTACGTGTTTTTCTAGTGTTAGATATGAACCATTTGGCACTCACAATAATTAGGCCTATCATTGACTTAGGTGAATGACACATACAATTTATTCTGTAACACTTCAATAGGCCATTATTACATCCAGAACGTTGCTGCTTGAGTCCTTGAACCAGGAAATACAAACATATTAGTCCAGCGCTCAGGTCTCTGGCTTCCTGTTGCTCAGAGAATAGACTTTGAAACAGCTCTGCTTGTGTTTAAGTCTCTCTGCGGACTAGAACCAAAGTACCTCTCAGCTCTGAGAACCTCACAGTCCCAGAGTCAGGACTAAACACACAAAAACACTCTGTTTATTATTACAAAAATATTGACCTCAATCATCCAGGTAGATACAATACAGAAGGATTCATCTTCAACTGGACTTTTTTTTTTGTAATGTAATCAGAGTTTGGTAAGTTTTGCCTGATGACTGTGCAACTTACCACACACACTGCGCTGGAATATGTCACCACAACCCAATCTAACATCTGATGGGATTTAACAGCTTTGGCCCTTGAAGAAGAGAATTGGATGATTCTCAAAACGTCAGCAACTTTGTAAATTAAAAAAAAAAAATGCATATTTGACCTATAGTGACCCAGCAGCTGTATGAGGGGTTAGCATGGCGCCTTTACTCTCCATCACGGTGGCTCCAGGATCAATTGTTTTTTTAGAGTTTCTGGTAGGCTTTGCTGACAGACTCTCTCACCTGAAAACCAACAGAACAATTGATCCTGGAGCATTGTAGGGGCCACTGTGATCCAAAGTAAAGGTGCCATTGCCATTTTTTTTTATTATTATTATTTTTTGAGGGGGGGGGGGGGGGGCATTAAAAGTTCCATAATGCACCTTTAAAGGAGCTATATCATGCAAAATCGACTTTTTTTGTTGGAGCTTTTAGCCATGTTGTTATGCTATTTCCTTATCAAAAACACTCCCAGAGCGGTTTTTGGCTTCATTCACGCAGTTCTAAGTAATCCTCCTGAATCCTGCTCTCTGAGCAGCTGCTCCACCCTCTCCTGGTAAACGACTGACTTGTTCAGTTGTGTCGTCACAAAGGAACGGAAGTGCTCTACGTCTGTAATGTAATGCCTTACGGCCTGGTTTTAATTTATAAAACAGCTTTTTCATTATTTTTGTTGTAAGAGAGAAATAAAAAAAAAAAAATAAAGGAACTCTCCGACGCGTCTGTGCTGTCCCAGGAGGGTAAACAAACACACCCTCGGCCGGAGGATCCGAACAGAAGTCTTGTTTGTGAAGACTGAGTTCTTTCTAACCTACTCTGGACACCGCCTGTTCTTTTTTCTTACCCAACGATAATGTCACGGATGTGCGTTTGGCTACGAGAGGACTAGTCAACCTTCCTAAAGAAGAGTGCACTCGCCAGGAGTTGGAATTTCTTTTCGGGATTCAGCTACTATATCAACCAACCTGATGGATGCTTGGTGAACCTTGGCCAGAATCAAAGTGGATTAACTTTTATAACCAACGCGATCCCATAACCCGATGGGGAAGCCAGGCTGAGCGGTGAGTCAATCAAAACGCATGTTAGCGTGTGTGTTAGCGTGTGTGTTAGCCATTTATGAAACTGTGTTGCACATGTCAACTCCTTATAACTGCATTATGTGAAGTAACTTCACTTTTTGCAGCGATATTTATATTTATAATACTGCAAATGTGGAATGAGAGGAGAGAGGGGCGGAGTTAACTGAATCGAAGCGTCTTGTCTTCCGGGTAGGGAAAATACCCCCCAAAAATACTTATATTTCTCTCAAAAATGAGTACTCCATAGTGATAGAGGTACAATATATCATATAAATGCCTATACTTTACTTTGGAATGGCTAAAATAGCATGATACAGCTCCTTTAAGCTGTCTTGCACAGCATCACACAGTAGAATAGTGTATCTTGTAGCGTTTCGGATGGCAATATGTTTGGCCAAGTGTAAACAGAGCAGACCAAAGGCGAACAGATGATAAAATAAACGTAGTTGTTAGTAGTTACTTGAAAATACTTGCAACTTTATCTAACTTTCATACTCCTAAAGGAAATGGAGCCCGGTAGATTATAGCATACAGTACACCTACACCACTTTGGGACTTGGAAGCTGATGTTAGGGAGTGGTGAGAGAGAAACCAGACCACGAGAGGAGACGCTCACACAGATTAACTATTTCTTCCCATTCGTTGACTGGACACCAAAACGATTCATGATTCACATTACAAACAAAGGATCTTGGGATGGAAGGTAATGTGGGTCGTGGCTGAAACTACACCTGTCAAGTTATGTACATTGTCAATGCTGTGAAGTTATGAGGACAGAGAAACTAAACGGCAAAAGGACTTTTTGTAATGTCGCCCCCTGCTGCCCAAACTTGGTACTCTACTTATCCTGCATGCATGTTTTACTTGTGTTTGTTTGTTTTTTTCATTGTTCTGTATGTGTTTTCACCGTGCCGTTGATCATCAGTACTTTATTGTGATTTGGACAACTGCGTATCTGGTGTGGCAGTCCAAATGGATAAAAGTCCAGTCATACTCAGTGCGGCGGTCAAGCTCTTCCCCGGGCTGAGCTCAATGGAAAAGAATGCTCTGTGGATGTGTGCGCGCGAAGCTCCGCCCCCCTCATGTGTCGCACATACTGCTTACATTAAAGTGCCACGAGGAGAAGGGAGGGAGGACGGTTCTCACTCCTGACCTGACTGTCTCTCCCGCGCCTCCTCCCCCATAGCGGTTCAGTAAGTCAGAAGAATACACTGTCACAATAACCACTTCTCATCGAGTCTGGGTTCTAAAACACACAGTTGACGGCACAGCACATGGTGGTGGTCAAGAGAGCTGCAGAAGTCCAGAGAGGAAAAAACTACATTTTCACAAGGGAAATAGTCGGTAGATGAGCTTTTAATAGTTTGATTTATGGTAACGCACTGCAGCCCCACAACCGAGCCACACAGCAGAGACAGTAACCCGGAGCTATAATTAGTAAGGGTAACATTACGTACAGTTTATTTTACTCAAGTAGAGGTAAAAGTAGTGGTTCAAATAAAACTATATTTGGTGATATTGCTCCTGAGTAACTGACTGAATGTAAAAGACTGATTTCCATTTGTATTAGCTCCAATGAACACACTGAAAACAAGATGATAATTCTACAGATAAAACACACAAATTACAAACTTATATTATATTGAATTATGATATCATACTGTGTGATAAAAACAACTCTATATAGTAAGAGGATTGAATAAATGTAATTGATTATTACCTACTGTATCTCTTACATTCATTTGAGTCGGTTTATGTATTTGGGCATAGAAAAGAATATCTACAGTACTAAGATGGCCAGCTTTCATACATTTGTCGAATCAAACCTGGCAGCTAACTTTTGGAAAAAAAAAAAAAAAAAAAAAAAAGTCACCATCGAGCCCTGCAATGGTTAAGGAACCACACAGTCTCCCCGTATTTCCCGGAGAGAATAGAGCGTCAGGGCTGGTCCAGATCTGCTGCAGCGTCACCATGCCACGTCTTCTTCTTTCTTCTGCCGCGTCTCTCACACAAAGCGGGGGGGGGTCACGAGAGGTAACGATGGGAGCGGATCGCACTGAGCTGGCATGTCGAACATCACAGCAGCTAAATGCAGACATGTTATCATTATAAACATTAAAACGAACCGCGAGAGAAGAGCGTTTACCCCTGCCTGTCAGACGCACGTAAGTGGCACGAAGACAGACAAGTTATAGGTAATACAAAACAGGAGACGAAATGAAAGTGAGGCTCATGACCCCAGGGGCAGACAAAGACACGCATACAAATTGATGGAGAACATCGTGACTTAAATAATGTTCCTTTTGCTTTTTTTTATGCTTGGAGAACTTTCACCCTTGAGCCACGTCAGGCTTCATAAAGAGAGCAAGCAATAGGCGTTAGAGAAATGATAAGTCAAAGCACTGTGTCTCCAAGCTCCTGTTTGGCTTTGACTAAGACATTTTTGCAACAGGTAGTATTTGTATTAAAAATGCTTCATATTCGTGTGCAGTGGACACAAAAGATAACCTCACATTGCCAATAATAAGTTTTTACTCTCAAGTTCTAAATCCACTTTTATTCAGTTTGTCCTGATAACCCATTGCGAACTGTGGCAAAAATGACTGGCTTAGTGGCAAATTTGCTGCCGGAGGGTGCGAGTTCATGTTTGGAGTGAACATGTGTCTGTCATGAGTGGCTATGTCTTCAGTGCTCTGGTCAACCCAAAGCTCGAGACTCCTAACCATGAACCCAGCTCATGGGCTGAAGAAGAGTCCTACAGCAATTTGATTCAAGGATTTCCAGGAACTTCCTGTCCATCATGCAATCTTTCAAAATATATTTATTCAAACGAGCCTGAGCCAGTCCCCATAAGAAATGAATGGGATGCTCGTAAGTTTAGACGATGGCAGCCAATGAGCCAATTGTCTAACATCACATGGCAATCTTTAAAGGAACAGGCCACCGTTTTTATCCATACTGAGATATGTTCTTACCTGAGCTTAGACGAGTTGATATGTACCTGTCTGGTCTTTGTGCGTGCCCGTGGAAGAGCTTGGTCGCTTCTAACTTCAGCCCGCTATAGGAATATGTTGGGAGAGATCAAATGCTAACAACATCTTTGGTCTTTTTGCATGACTGAGGGCACACACAAAGACCAGACAGGTACGTATCAACTCATCTAAGCTCAGGTAAGAACATATCTCAGTATGGAAAAACGGTGGCCTGTTCCTTTAAAGCAGGGGTGCCCAAACGGCGATTTCAAGCATGAAACGCATATAACTGCAAATAATACTAGTTACTTACTTTATTTTTCAGTAGCCTATACATTTGCATTTGATTCTATATGCAAATAACATACTACATTAAAACAAACGTTAACTATGGCAAAAGCCTAGTTTTAGTAGAACAAAATCAACAATTGCCGCAATATAGTGCAAAATGTAAACAACACCTACAGAACCTACAGTGACTTTACCTCATTCATTTGTTAACTCAAAGAAAATGCCATATTAGATCATTTTTAAAGTGTCAGTTCAGCATAAAGTCTTCAGTCAATTTTTAACACACACCTTTTGTTGATGTCAACAACCTTTGCAATAAAAGATGGAAAACTGTGAAAGTTGATGCTACAAAACTCTGTGATAAACACCAAGACACCACAACAGTGTTTCCGTAACTTTGCGAAAGGAGAGAAACAGCGCCCCCAATTTGACACTGGTGGCCAAAAAGTGTACTGCATCCATATTTACCATTTAGAATGAATGGGAGCGAGTTAGTATTAATCATACCGGCGCAAAAGTAGGTCACTCTCTGGCGGGCCAATGGAATTGTTCCGGCGGGCCAAATTTGGCCCGCGGGCCCCACTTTGGGCACCCCTGCTTTAAAGGCTATTCATTCCTGAAATTTGTTTTGGTTGGATTGTAATGAAGTACTGCACATTTCCCCTCTACTTCCTGTAGCTTGTCTCAGTGAGATGTTCTAGCATGACTTTTGTATTTTCAACGTGTATTTTGACAGGCTGCAGAGTTAGTGACCTCTGAGTCAGTGACCCCCTCGAGTGATGAGCTAAACACATGTAGAATCAACATGAAACTGATCACATTCAAACATACAAAATACTACATTTTGAAAATATGAATGTTTATAAAAAAACACACACAAGTCTTTTTCTATTCAATATTACAAAGGAGAAATGTTTTTTTGTGAATAAAGTGGTTCACAGTATGCAGGCACAATGTTGAAAATCAAGTGTTAAAATGTATATTTCACTCAATGCATTATAGACACCCTCTCTGCTCCACCCAACCCATCAAAGAAGTGATTAAAAAAAACTACATAAAGAATAAACCAAGGCGCCTGAAGCCGCTGGTAAAGACGTATTGGAGTCAGACTGGAGGACTCACCATAATGTTTGACCCTAGACCCCTGCTCCTAAGAATGAGCACCCGTGTCAGTGTGGCCATGGATGAGCAGATATCACTCAGTCATTTTCATTCATGTCAGTTTATATTCAGCACTATGAAGCCAGATCCAGACAGAAATGGGACAGTATCAAGTCAAACATGACAAATCTGGAGATAGATAAGGGTTTTAGCTGATTTGGAGCTAAATAGTGACCAAAGCTTTATGTTAACACTCCACTGAACTCTTTGTTATTGTTGGAAATAGAAAAAAAAAAGCCTTTCACCTCCCGTGGACAAAGGGCAGGGCCTGATTTACACGTCTTACTGTAACCACAGCAACACAGATCTGAGTGTTCCCATATGCTCCATGTGATCGCATGTGATCAAAAATAAAGGAGCCTCTAACAGCCCGTCACAGCAGCATCACACAACAGAATAGTGGCCATTGCTGAGCTGATGCTCCTGGGGCCGGCCTGTGAACATGTCCCGTGTCCTTAGGTTTCCATGATTCTTCTTCATTCTCCATTCAAGACTGGCAGGCATGTGAGCCACAGGCTGCAGCTGGAGGTCTGAGAGAAACAGCAAATTCAGTTTAAACCTCTTCCTTACCTATGCTCCATACATCTTTTTTTTTTCTTTATTAGGAGAGATACTAATGCAATATGCAATACAGTAATCATGAAACCCTTAGCTAGAAGTGTAGCCATATAAAAAGCTAAATTCAACAGCAGAAGGCACATTGGTCTAGCAGTAAACAAGTTAGGCAAGCAGCCTTAGAATATAAAATAAAACAGAAACCAAAAATGCTTTATGGATATATTTTTCTCATTAATAAACTGAACATCACTGAACCCATATAGCTAACACCTGCCACATTGCTAAAATATCTTGACTATTTTCTCTTTGTGCATTAAACTTTGCCTAAGTGAAAATCACATTCTACAACTTTTTTTATTTTGTTTTACTCTTCTCTCACTAATATATTGACACCAGGCTCACTGATATGGACTATAGGCGGACCTGCCTTTGCTGTTGATACCTAAAAATCGTTCAGAGCCCAATGAATCAGAGTTTGCCATGATGATGAAGACGTGGACTCTGCCTGTTTACCTTGAGTGTTTGATCCTCGAAAACATTGTTTTAGCACTGCAGCACATAAGTTGGGTACTGTGCTGACCCATGCATCATGCTGACTGTCTCTTCCAACTCTTCTCGCCATATTGTCCTGTCTAAAGTTACGGGCCAAGATAACATATTAATAAACATAGCTTAGTTTCTTAATTGTAGCATCAAAAGTATGGAGTGTGAGTTAGCTTGCTATTTTGGGGACTGCGGAAAATCCCAGTTTGAACATAACCGTCTGCAGCCTCCACACAGCATGCCGCCTGTTTTTAGTATGCAAATGGCGCCACAACCCACCGTGACATCGAGCGGTCCCGAGCCACACATGTACAGGTGTGAGGCAGGCTGCAGGCAGTGGGTTTACTGCACAGGAAATGCAGGACGCCGGCAGGTTATGACACACAATTAACACACACACACACACGCTGGTCTGACAGCCTTTGAGAGGACAGGGACTACAGTGCACTTCCTGAACACCTACTGTATAAGTGCACGTTGGAGCTAAGCCTGAAATGAATGCAATTAATGTGATCTTAAACACATCTGTTATTGGACTATTTAGTCACAATTACAGAGTCTGGACCCCACAGGTGACTGTACCAACACTGAAATACAAAGTGTTCCCGATTCAGCTGAACTGGACATGGTCCTTTTATCATTTGCAAACCTTACTAAATTAGGAGTTACATTGATTAATATGAACCCAAACATTTTCACCCAGTCAGGAAAATGAACCCTCTTGTAAAGTAAACGTGGCTGTATTTATTGTGTACATTGACATCATGTTGTGTGAGTGGAGTCTGTGGTCTCAGTGGCAGTTTGTGCTGATTAACAGAGTTGTAGTTATGAGCGTCTGCTGGTGCTGGGAAGGCCTCACCTACATGCGCTTACATAAAAAGAGGCAGACCTAAACTCTGTGACTATTTATTTTCTGTTTTGTAAGTCATTAAGTTGTCTATTAATGTGTAAACTGATCAAAGTTTGTAATGAATTTTAAACAGCGTGTAAGTTTCAACAGTTGACAAAGCGGCACTAGAGTCGGCTCAGTGCTAGAGACTTTCTCTGTGATGATCATTTTTCTCTGAGCTGTCTGGCAGCAGAGAACAGCTCATAGTTTCCATCTTCGGCTTGTCTGTGCTGCGTCGAGGCGGGGGATGGGCCTGATATTCTTCACATGTTGAAACAGAGTACAACTAAGAGAAATACACAGTGCTCATTCCCCTCGGCGCTTTTCTGACCCCTCCTTCTCAGCTAACGACATCAGCCATTATCATTTAATTAATTTCCCACACATGTGATAAGACTTGCAAATGCTGAAGTACTAGTGTAGTTATTTAAAGATCTAACCCAGAGCTTTTGGTTTGGAGAAAAAAGGAGCATAATTCATTGTATTCTGTCAAACAACAGATATGCCATTGAACACTTTTCCTCTAAACTGTATCAAACAGATATGTGTGACCATTTTGGGTATTCAGTGGCATAATAAGTGTTTAAACTGTGTGGCATAATGGTGCTATGATAAATGTACCTGGTGAACCCAGTGACTTTGTGGGAAGCTCATAACCCACTTTAAACTTTATTTGCTGTGACATTTATTGTGTAGTATGTTAACTGAATAAAGATTTCTGCTTCTGCTGCACTGTGTCATTTACTCCTCACAGAGAAGGGGCTGCCAGACACCCACCAACAGGTCGGTCTGAGTCTATCTTGGCAAACAAAGCAAACTAGGCCGACAACTACGAGTGCCTGCCTCACGATAATTAGACTGAGGAAATCAGTGCCTTGCTCGTGGGCACCTGAAGCCCCTCAGTGATCAAAGCTAACTGTTGCTAATGCTAAGTGCTGGAGTGTTTTGGTGGAAGTCTGCTGCAGCTGGGTTCAGTCTGACCTCACTGACAGAGAGAGAGAGAGCATATTTAAGGAGCAGAGAGAAGAGTGGAGTGACTCACATGTGGACGTGGCCTCTCTCTCTCTCCCACATCTCCAAACTGAGCCGGTCGTTTCCCAAGTCAGAGCGAAGCCTTCAATTATGGGTCTTTGGCAGAGAGAGACGAGGGATTGGTGCGTTGTATTCTAACCCAGAAATCCAGTTTGAAGCCATTTTCTTTTGCAGTCAAGCACCACTGGGCCCTCCAGCTTTTACAATACTAAATATTTGAAAGATGCAAAGTATTTGAGGTCGTCATTGTAAGGCTGCTGTGAATGTATACAAGGAACAGGTTACACTTTATTTTACACTATCTTGATACATTGTATCAAACTAAATTTAATCAATGTAATCTGCTTTGTACCAATCTGTAATACTATTTATACATACACAATGGAAAAATGTGTAGTCCTACTTTCGAGGTACATAATGTAATGTAAGACCCTTAGGGTTAGGGCTTAAGGTTATGGTTAGAGTTATGGTCTTGTCTTAATATATTGCGTAACACCAAAGTACAAATACTGTACACATTATTCCATCGTGTATGTAACCCATAGGGACAAGTTAAATTTGGCAGGCACAATGTATCAAGGGTAGTGTAAAATAAAGTGTTACCAAGGAACACTGTTCTGCACTCAGCGACAATTTTCTGACAATTTCTGAACGTCTCCTCTTGCTCTTCAACATGTAAACAACCTTGCCACTAAAGTCTTTCAATTAGTGTATTGTGAGGGTCCAAAATGGACACTAACCTGAAGGCAGATGACTGCAAAATTGTTAGATTATGCCATGCACAGTAGTTCACTCTAAAGACTAATGTAATTGGTGCCATGCTCACATAAAATCTTCCAAGAGGCGGAACTGTTTAATTGGCTAAGGTCCTTCTGCTTTTGCCATCGGGACTCTGGTTGTAAATGATTATTAATGAGGTGCCCTTTGACACTAACATATGTATACATACACACATACTCTTAAAATAATATAGACTTTCCCCCTTTTTGCCAGTAGCGTTATCTTCAAACAAGCTACCGTTTCCGTTCATAAAGACCTTTTTTTTTACACACAAATCAACACACACGTCAGCTCGGCCATTAGTGTGGGAGCCAGAGTGGTAATGAGAAAGCAGCAGGTAACCTAAGCGAGTCATCCATAGACACACACGCACATAGAGGCTTCTCGCTGCATGTGATGACAGACAGCTGTGTATCTCGGGTTTTACAACACAGGAGGAAGTGTAAACGTGCAGGGACTGCCACATCAAAGAGCTTGCTACTGTAGCCATACGGGGCATCTAAAATTCCTATGTGATTCTTTAAAGGTCGCACATTTTGCTAAACTAACTTCTTTTGAAAATGTTTAATGTTGTTTCCTCACCATAGCTGGTGTTATGGTTTTGTGCCATGTGCACTGGTGTGATCTAGTTGTGCTTGCTGAGGGAGATACCTTCTCAAAAAGTTGTGAATGGTCAGCTCCACCTCTCTTGGTCAGACCACGCCCTGTTGTTGGGGTTTTAATACACCTTGATCAGACTCATTTTGATCACGTCACAGCTCTAATCGCTTAACAGATCCTTTCTTAATAATAATCAAATACAAGTGCTACAGCTACTCTTTATAGCCTCCTTTAAACTGCTTATATGATTTCTTGTTGCTGCTTTACTTGTGTGCTCCTAAACCGTGTTTAATTATTTTTTAAACATGCAATCCTAAATGAAATTTGATTTGGTTTCTGCTCATGGTTCTCACTGTAACCAGCTGATGTTTTAAGGCTTATACATTTTCTATGAATAGCACATATAACGTCTTTGACAGTTGATGTCTGGTGACTTGCTTTTCAGTTACGTTGTGTCCATCATCTTGGGAACCGGTGCCTAGGGTTCGTTACAGAAAACTTTTTCAAAAAGTAGAGAACAACAACGCTACTTCTGGTAAATATATCGAACACTCTATCTCTAAATGATAACTCCAGTGTTTTATATTTTAAAATCTCCATTGACCAGAAATCCCTGAATCTTAGCAGTTTTGACGACACGTTAGCAAGCTCCATATTAAGCGACTGGTATGTGTCTCCACTGGTTGAAGCTGAGACGCTGCCCCACACACACCCACCTAAGTGATCCTGATCACTTTTTAAAATTGATCTGGAGTGTGATCAACAAAATCTGCGAATGAACGTTCTCTACATGAACGTTCTCTGCGGTCCTGAGCTCCTCCAGCAGGTCGTTCCAGAGGCGAGGGGCATAATGTTGGAAAGACGCCTCGCCGTGAGTCTTTCTGTTGACTTTAGGAATAACTAGGAGACCCCTGCCGGAACAGCGAAGGGGTCGTGAAGGTTCATAAGGTAAAAGACGTTCCGAAGAATAACAAGGACCAAGACCATTAAGACATTTAAAACCATTAAAATAACTTTAAAATCAATCCTGAAACACACGGGGAGCCAATGCAGCGACTCTAAAACCGGTGTAATGTGGTCCCGCCTCCTGGTCTTCCTCAGGACACGAGCTGCTGAATTTTGTAAAAGTTGTAAACCTGAGATACTATTTTTGGGAAGACCAGAAAGCAGGGCATTACAGTAGTCGATACGACTGGTGATAAAAGCATGCATTAGCGTCTCCGTGTTGACCCGAGAGAGAATGGGGCGGACTCTGTCCATGTTCTTTAGATGGTAAAAACCTATCTTTGTGATATTCTTAATGTGTGGAATTAAAGTCAGCTCAGAGTCAAAAATCACACCCAGGTTCTTCACCTGTGAGGAAGGATTAAAAGACAATGACTGTAGTTTGGGTAAAAGTTTCTCTCTCTGGGCCTCAGGACCGATGACTAAAACTTCAGTTTTGTCCTGGTTAAGCTGGAGAAAGTTTTCTGCCATCCAGGATTTGATATCTAAAATGCAGTTAAAAAGTGCATCCATTGGCCTGGTGTCATCAGGAGACATGGAGATGTACAACTGTGTATCATCAGCATAACTATGAAAGTTGACTCCATGTCTCCTGATGACATCACCAAGAGGGAGCATATACAGGTTAAAAAGCACTGGGCCTAAAATCGAACCCTGGGGCACACCGCATGTAATTTTATGGACCTTAGAGGAGCAGGTATCCACACTTACCATGAATGTCCTGTCTGTGAGGTAGGATGTAAACCATTTGTGGACAGCACCAGAGAGGCCGATGTGTTTTAAACGAGTTAAAAGAATAGTGTGGTCGACTGTATCAAAGGCAGCGCTCAGATCCAGTAGAACCAACACTGTGACCTTCTGTGAGTCATAATTTAATCTAAGATCATTTAAAATCTTTAAAAGGGCCGTCTCAGTGCTGTGGTTTACCCTGAAGCCAGACTGGAATTTCTCAAGGACATTATGTGCAGTAATAAAATCATTAAGTTGGATAAAGACACGTTTTTCTAAGATTTTGCTTAAAAATGGTAAGTTGGATACCGGTCTAAAATTGTTAAAATCATTACAGTCCGAATTGGTCTTCTTCAGCAGGGGCTTCACCACCGCCCCTTAAAGGCAGCAGGGAAGACCCCCGTCTGAAAATATACCAATGGTCCTGCTGTAGCGCGCTGGTATCAAAACGCTGCCCCAGACACACCCACACACTAAACCGCGGTGAGGAAAAAAAATCAATACCTGTCCCTTGTAGGAAAAAGTCTGGGACCACTGGCTTAGCTCATTCAGAAAACTGCTACTTTTGAGAACAATCTCTCTTTTAACAAGGCTGTCATGTGCATAATCCTGATATCGACAGACCGTGTCATACAAATAAAATCTATCTCATTCAGCCACTTTTTAGTCTATTGTGCATGATTTACTATAGCTGCGCCAACTGGGAATCACCCATTTCCTTATGTTTTCTGATGGCTTCATTTTGGGGGAGCAAAGAGCCCTTTCCACACTGCCTATGTCCTTACATGCCATGCTTTATGACAGGGCTCCTGTAACAACACATATCACAGAGATCATTGGTACAGCATTATCATCCAGTCATGTACTGCACTTCTGTGGTACAATGGCCATGTTTGTAATTCATGCTTCATCTTTGAAATCCATCCACATGCATTTTTATATCTGTGTACAAGTGTGGCACTTTTATTAGCTTTCTCTGAAATGCCTTTCTACCAAAAGGATAAAAATATATTTGTGAGGATTTTTGAGTTTTTCAGGAACATACCAGAGCGGCCTCCTTTCAAAACAATCCAGAAGAACCCTGGGCCAAGTAGGAACTAATTTGAGGGCGTTAATTGTGTATTTCTCTGAGTAATCATATAACTATAAAATACAGCCTGGTGTGATGCTGTTTCTGTTTTTATATACACCAGAGGACACCAGAATAGTGCATTCTGATCCAAGACAAAATACAGGCGTTGTTTATAATTCTGTCCCGGTACAACAGGGGCATGTCTGAGGGGTGGCCAGGGGTGGCCAGGACACCCTGGCTGCTGGCCACCCGGTGCATCCATCTCAGTAGCGCTAAGGCAGGATATCGGGGATTGTTTTGCAGGCCAAAAATGATTAGGTTGACTGCTACATTACTTTCTATCTGAAAGATCTTCATGCTCCTGTGTCATTAAAAAGCAGTTATTTCTGTTTACCTACAAGAAAGGTTGGAGGCATTTAAAGTGCATTATGACACAATTTTTGCTCAAACAACACAATTATATTTAAGATTTTGCCAAAGATTGTACCCAGATGTTTATAGTTTCATTTCCTTATTGGACACTGACAGAAGGTGACATAGATGAAGGCAAACAATGTTAAACTGTTGTAGTGCCAACCATGTTAAGTCAATGGGAAAAAATGGTGCGTTCCAGGCAACTGGTAACTGGTATCTGTCCCACTTGAAAATTACGACTTAAGTTAAGTTAAGTTATACTTTATTAATCCCCGTTGAGAAATTTGTTCTCTGCATTTGACCCATCCTCAATGTCACTGGGGCAACCTGTAGGAGCAGTGAGCTGCCAGCGTGGGCCGACGTTTGAGGACCCATCTCCAGATGTGGAACCAATGGCCGCTGGTTGCACTGCTTTAAGACAACGATGCTAGGGGCCGACCTTGTCCACCACTGCTGCAGTACCTCCATATGTAGGCGGCAAAACAAGCTAGTTTTCCATAAGAACGCATTGCACTTTAGACACGTTCTAAACAACTGTAAAGCCTGGTGCCTAATTTTTAAAAATTTCCTACAGCTAGATATTGCTCCTGTGATAACGCTGGGTTAGTTAAAGTTAAAGGGACCTGGCGGGTATTCGTGAGAAACATTAGAAATCTCATATACTAATGAGGGCCAGACTTTGATTGCCAGGCCGTTAGCATTAGAGCTAATAGCGCGGGCGTGGCTACAACCGAACTGCGTCTACAGTGAAGATCACGCCCTTATGCCCTGTTTAGAAATATGTCACAGAAGGGTAGGAGGAGTCTGTAAATCAGCCACAATTTCCCCCTCGAACGTAGTTATTATGGTAAACGGGGAGAAGTTAGCCTGAATAACGCCAGACTGCTGTGTGCGCTCGAATCCTTTCGAACTTCACAACAGCCTGGGGACCATGGCCGAAATCTTCGCATGGATTTGGGGATCAATCACAGAATGAGGAGGGACGGTAAGATGATGACGCGCTATTCGACATACGGAAGATTTTAAAAAAAAAGTGTATTTCCGGATCCAGCATGACAGCAGCAGACGCGATGCCATCTTTCGATCAAACTTTAGACCGTGTTCTAAATAGTTTAGCTCGAAAGTTACAGCAGGTACGTCACACGTCATCTGATACGATGATACGATTGGCTATGGCTACGTGCAGACGCATGAGAGACATTCGTAGCGCCCAATAAACGGCTATGGACAATCGTAAACCACACCTCTCCTACGAGAAAATGAATTGGTGGTCCCCAGACTAAATATCACTTGTGATTTTAGTCTGGCGTTAGCCAGGCTAGGGAGGAGTGAGGAGGAGCTGTCTATTAATTCTACAGTCTATGTGTGGAACCAGGCTAATGGTCAGAAACACCTGGCCGGAGGTTTCACCTATTGTACATGTTTTTAGTGGTAGGGGAAACCGGAGTACCCGGAGGAAACCTACACAGACATGGGGAGAACATGCAAACTCCACACAGATTTCCAGGTGGAAATCGAACCCGGGACCTTCTAGCTGTGAGGCACGAGCCCTAACCACTGCACCACCGTGTTGCCCTTACAACCTCAGAGCGTTCCAGGTGATTCATCGCGTATGTTAACAACACGGGTAATGCTACAACTGTTAGCACATACGATGCTAACGTTATATGAACGTTTCTCCAAACCAGATATAATTAAAAACATGAGACATAATGTTATGTTAAAAACTGTGACCAAACGTAAGCCGTGGTTTTGCTACAGTTTAACATTAGCTTCCCTTCTCCACAGTTCGAGCGGCATTCCAAGGCATTTTTCCAAGTGGGAGGTGGGAAATTTACCAGTAACCAGTTGCCTGGAACGCACCATAAGTCAAACTGCTGTGGAACTTTACCTCTATCTATGTCACTTCCTGTCAACAGCTTAAAATTCTAATCATAATAACTTGTCTGTCCAACATTTCTTCAATTAATTGCTGCTTCACTGAAAAAAATGAATAATTATGCAACTGATGTCATCCATCTAAATAAGTCATATTTTCAAAAGCATTAAACCTATCATATGCACTTTAAATGGAATAGAGGATGTCTTCAAATATTGTCATATTGGTCAGATTGTGTTTCAATCTGTTTCAGCGAACTTTTTTATCGCCCTACTGCTCTGGACTTTACAGATTTATCCAGAAGAGTTTGTGGGGGAAAAATAGCATATTTTATTTCCAAGGCTCTATACAAGCTTTTTATAAATACCTTTCTTCCCCAGACTGTATTTATGCGTTTCCCTATATGCACTACCTTCATACCCAATGCCAAGAATCTAAAGCATTTCTATGTGTTGTGTCCAACTGTCGGACCGAAATGGGAAATTACAGACTATAGCTTGTTTGATTTACTAATTACTGCACGCCTTTACTGCAGTAAGGCCTTGGCACGAGCTGTAATTAGCTGGTAGTGTAGAGCGCTGTATGTGAGCTCACCTCCAGTGTCCGGGTCAGACACGTTCTCCAGCCTTGAAAAACTAGTTTGACCTTTCAATGAGCTAAAGTTAACCCATCGCAATGCCCACAGCAAAAAAAACAAAACAATTAGTGTCAACACCCGCCATCCGATGTTAGTGTATGCCCATTTGAAACTAAAAATATTCGCGAACGTTTACGGAGAGCAAGGATGAACTGGTCTTTAATTACGTACTGTATACAAGCAGCATGGATTGCTTTTGAGTTAGATTAAAAAGTGCATAAAGACCAATTGGCTATTGCTGCAGTGTTGAAGTCTGCGTTGTAACCCCAAGAGCCCCATTGAATAGGCCAGGGTGAATGGTGCTTGTGAGTGAATATATGGTCTGTTGGTGCCATTTGAGCAGCCACACTTCTGTCGGTCTGTCACAAAGGGCAGCCATGGCTACAGCTCACCATCACTGTGTGTGAAGTGAATGTAAAATTGTCCCATGTAAAGCACTTTGTGACCATGTGCTTTATGGGCCCAATCTTATGTTTCTAAACGCAGACAATAGTGTAACCTTTTCCTCCTTGAAGGGGCGCAATGTGAGATCTTCCAGATCATTAAGTGGGCTGGACAAACACCCATGGCCAATGGCGATGTTATGTAGAACAACCTTTTATCCTCCAACCAGACTCTTTCGGCGTTGTTTGTTTTTGGTTGAATGCAAGCAACAGTCATAGGCCCGCGCCACAGCGGGACTGACTTTACATCTCTTTCTCTCGGGACATTGGACACGGACAGTGTTTAACTCACGGTGTATCGCACGGTGTAATAAAGTTTTTAGTTTGACCTGAGAGAGCTTATAAAGCCTATAATGCTAAAGGAAGAACATGAGGCAACGTGATGTAAATGAGGAAAAGAATGCAAGGCTGCCATCGGAGAGCAGTGCTCAGTGCTGTTTGTAATAAACCACACCTCAGTCTTGTAATAAGCGACGCCACTGGCGCAGGCACATAGCACAACAGCTGTGC
Organism: Neogobius melanostomus; assembly: GCA_007210695.1. Taxonomy (NCBI): domain Eukaryota; kingdom Metazoa; phylum Chordata; class Actinopteri; order Gobiiformes; family Gobiidae; genus Neogobius; species Neogobius melanostomus. The sequence goes on from VHKM01000493.1 coordinate 1,310,020, forward strand.
ATAGGCAAGATGACCATCTCATTTGGAGCAGCGCTGTCCTTGCGCCAGGCCAGATCTGGCCCTATAACTTTATCAGGCACTTTTTAAAGCTTGTTCAGAGTAGTTTCAGCATTGGGTACTTTGTACTTCTACTAGAGTCATATTTTAATGTAGTCTCTGTACCCCTACATGAGTAAAATGACAAAAGATTCAAGTTGACAGCGTCACAAGAGGTGCTACAGGAAACAAGGAAGGGACAAACGGGGAGAAGATGGTGAAAGACTGTTGTGGGTCGGAGGGAGCTGTGCAGGAGGATGAGGAAGGAGGAGGTGGATGAGCTGACCAGTGCAGGACACCACGCTCTGAAACAGGGACAAATCCGTAAGCGGTGCACCGTTTCAGTGAAGCTCTGAAGGCAGCCAGCCAGGTTTCCTCCGGGTGCTATGGTTTCCTCTATCTCGAAAAACATGCTGGTCAGGTCGACGCGGCTCAGTCGCAGCGGCTCAGACTAACACCTGAACACTATTTCGTTGTACAGTTGTACAATGACAAATAAAGCACTTACTTACGTACTTACTTACTTACTTACTTACTTACTTACTACACTGGTGTGGATTCAGGCATAAACCACAGGACTCTTCCTGCCTTTGTTGACAAATTGTCCCTGTGAAGCACCATGTCTAACTGAGAACAGTAGATTTGTGAAGACACTGTGCCAGATTTTCAGCTCTGATATTTTGTAGAATTCTGGTCATTATGACGTATGGGCAGACTGTCACAATGGGTTAATTGCTGTTTAGGGTCTACAGAAAATAGTACTCAGTCAAAATAAATGCAGTAGACTCCGTTTTCATCAGATATATCACTAGTGGTCCACAGAGAATGAGAATGTGTGTTGAATCATGAAGTTATGACGCTTCATTCAGAGGAGACTAAGGGAGTGATGAGCTGGCGATTCCACCTCTGCTCGGCCTTTTCTTCTTCAGAGTGCATTCCACTGAGCGCACTGTAAGAGGCAGACACTTGGATAATGTAGAGGTATCTGCGCAGCAGCAGAGAGCACAGAGGAGGGGGGAATTAGAGGCTCCAGACTGTGCTACGTGTCTGCCTCCTCTGGATCAGATGGCACAGGCCTCTCGTCTCCCTCGGCTCATCTGCTTCTTAATGTGCGCTTTGGCCTTAATTACAGCTCACCTGCCGTCGGCCCGGCGCGTTCTGAGGGGGGAGGCGAGGGGATCACCCGAATAAACCTTTATTTGGACAGGGGGCCGCTAAAAAGAGCCTTTATTATTGACTACCAATAACAATCATATAGTCTCCAGACCCCACAATTGTGCAAGTATTTCCAAAGAGTAGCAAGTTTAGCTCTCCGCAGCCCCTGCTGTAAAAGGAAAAAAGCAACATCTGGTTGGTTCATAAGAAACAGGACTGTAAAGCATTGGCAGATAGGCACTCCAACAGGCCTATTGTTCAACTGAGCACCACTGCAACAGTCAAAGTTACTCTGAAGGGAAGGTGGTGACAAATTAAGGTCTAAAACAATGTACTGATTATCAAACACTTAAAATAAGAAACATCATAAAACTACCAAGATGATGAGTTCTAAACTATGTTGTTTTTGTTTCCTTCTTTTTATACTTTATAGTCTTACTACTCATACAATGACGATCAGCCACTGTGCCGTTTTTGTTTGTTTGTTTTTACATTCAGGGACAATTTGTAAAATTCAGAGCAGCTGATGACCGATGGCCTGACTGAATGTTTGGAGCTGATTTAATCATTTCAAGCCAAATAAAGTAAAATTTATTTACTATAAACAAGATTTTAGTCATCTACCACCGACACAACTGAAAAACATCATAGTGGATTTCATGAGGTCAAATGGCTGGAAAAACGACATCAGCCTTGCAGCTTATAGATTATTTATTATTTCAAAAGACCTCAAAAGTGCAAACATCTGATTCATCGGTCAATTTAATTTACACACGTAATTCCACGTTGTTTTTACAGAACAATGTTACACAGAGAGCCGTTGATAAGTGGTATTTCTGAATCCAGGCTCAAGTGACAAACAGTATTTAAATGATTTCTACTGTCTCTTCTAATATTTGTATGTGTATGTGTACTTTATTATTTCCGTAGAAATGGTGTCCTCTGCATTTGACTTATTCCTTCAACCAATACCTCAGGGCAACCTGCAGCAGTGAACGACCGCACTGCTGCGCCCCGGACACATCTCCAGATTTTGAGCCAAGATCTTGGTCAGGAGTACTTGGAAGGCTTTTGCCTCATGTTATGAGTTGATGGAGGATTCTCACCAAGACACGTACAGAACATTGAATGTCCGCACAGACGGCCCCAGAAATGAAACCTGGGACCTTCTTGTTGTGCGGCGATTATTACGTCACCTATAAACATGGCCGATGAATGAAATCTCATGACTAAACAATAACACAAAACATATTTATGAGAAGGGTTGTGAGCGTTCTTTGAGTGGCATAGATTAAAAATAAATCAGAAAATGTTTGGATTTCTCCTCAGTTTATTAAGAAACTGTAACATAAAAACATCATATTCTTAATGATCACAAACCAAGCTAAAACTCCATCTTTAACCTTATAGTTGACCCTTGGTAATTTTGTAATGCACTCCATTGTTCAAAATTAATTTACAGAAACATTCAAATTGCGCAATTTCTGCAAAGTTATTGTTAAAATTGAAAAGTTTCATTCTATACTTTAACTTTAACTCATGTAGGCCCTGTACACGTTATGAGGACAGAAATGTATCTTAATTGCACAAGGCACATGAACAGATGCTGCCATGCTTTTCATTTTGAGGGCAATAACTGGAATCAATTAGTGCACAGAACCCAAGTGTTGATGACCAAAGCTGAAAGTTGTGCTTGAGAACAATGGAACTTTAAGGTCAAACCGAATCAGCAGGAGGCAAACTCAGACTAAGCTAACACATCAAACAGCAGAGTTCAGCACATGTTCACAGCTTGACAGCTCGGCCGTAAAAGCCTCTGGAAAGTAAAACAATGAAGCAAAATCTGCAAGATACACCAAAGATGTTTAATGGTGGACAAATCAGCAGAAAGTGGTAAGATTAGGATAAAGCACTTCAAATAACAAGGAAGTGGAAGGATAGTGAGCCGTGGCTGATGCTGCACAGATCAGGTTTCTGGCCTCACAGAAGGAGGGACCTGCTGCTTTTACCACTTCTTCTCTGTCTTTTCTGCTAGTTTTTTTTGTTTTTTTTTGCTGCTGTGAAGGAGGGGTCCGTTTTTGTCTTCCCTAAACGTGCGCAGGCAGCGGGCTAATGAGGGTGCGTCGCAGAACCTCCCAGTTCTCCAGGCTCCACATATAAAAGCCCCGGGTGAGAGTGAGGGAAGGCAGTAGGGAGTTTTCTGCTGGGGTCAGGAACAACGGTGATCGGCAAAGCGGACCCTACCCCGTGTATGAGTGGAGTTTAGGAGATCAAGAAGACCCCTTCCTTTTCTTGCCCCAAAGAGTCTACATGTCTGGTGGCATCTAGACATGTTCAGCTTTGTGGATATGCGGCTTGCGCTGCTGCTCGGCGTGGCCGTGCTCCTGGTCAATGCCCAGGGAGAGGATGACCGTAAGTTTTCAACCTGGAGATTCTGACAGCAACTTTTGGTTTTGCTTCTTTTTTTTCTGTTTTTTTTTTTACCTGCTGCTTTCTTTGGATATCCCATCGGGTGTGGACATCTGCTGAGAACTGGCCCCATAAGTGGAAGCAGAGCGTGGGCCAGATGATGCGCACTTCCATCATTTGTAGCGCTAACAGTTTGTTGCCAAGAAAGTTAGATTGAGGTTTATCTTTGTAAAGGCGTGAGCATCTCTAAAAAGGCCAGTCTCCTTGTGCTTGCCTGTGCCTTCTGCACCTCTTGATGTGTGCAAAGCGAGTCTGTGCAGGCTCTCCTCCAGGCAAGGCCTTTAAAAGCAACCTGGCATGCTTCCTATGTCCATGCATAGCTTCACTTTACTTTAAAAGGTTCACAGGGCTTCTTATTTACAACCCAAGTTCATCTAAGGCTAAGTTAGGGTAGTGTTGAATCTTATACTCTTGAACAATGATGGATGGGGTGTAGGATGAGGAAGGAAGTGTGCTTTTGATGACCAAAACACAAGGATCTCCAGACAGAAATGGTACAGTGGCTTCCACAATGTGGCAAGGTAATTCACAGCCTCAGGCCAACAATCAGGCAGGCCAGGTGAGAGTGTGAAGAGCAGGCGTAGTCTTGTCTGTTAGGATCACAGGAGCAGAGGCAGTTTTGAGACAAATTCAGCCTGCATTGGGGGACAGTGAGTGAAAACTTTGGGAAGACAAAGGAAAAAAAAAATCAAGCACAAGCCCAAGTCACTTTTTCCAGATGTGGCTCCACTGTCTGGAGAAGTTCAGCAGCTGTGGTTTGGGAGGGGGGGGTAGGCCGGTGAGTGAAAGCATGGACTCACAGCGCCACCTAGAGGAGTTTCTGAACAACAGCCAGCAACATCTGTCCGCCACGTCCCACGCTCGCCCCCCTCCCTCCTCTTTCTTTCCACTCTTTTTTCCTGCTTCTAATTGCAAACACATGCAGAGTGTTTCCAGGCCCCGCTGCCAAGCCGACAGTGCACGCTCTGAGCTCAGCACTCAGGCACGTCGTAGGACCTCAGAAGGAGGCCCAGAGAAGCCTAGGTTTGAGTTAGAAAAAAAAAATACACACGTGACGCTGCAGCTGATGCTGGAAAATGTGACACAATATGACTCTTATGGAGCAGAAAGAGGAGAAGCAATGGAGACTTTAGTTTTCCTCTACGGTGCAAAAAGTCCAAACGCTGCTTTGTGGCTCTGATGCACATTTCCATCCGTTCGTTGAAAGCTTCAGCCACTGAATTGTTTTTCATCTGAACAAATAAGAACAGGCCATTAGCGACACATTTACCTCTGACAGACCTTTCATTTGGCATCAAAATATCATTTTCTGGTAAATTTGATGTTCATAATTACACACAAAACAGCGTCTTTTAAATAAAAGTATTTGAGCATTGGCAAATAAGTATAACATAAGATAACCTTAGGGTTTATTTGGGCAATATTCTCTCAGTGTTTACTTGTTTTCTTTGGGTTAGGCCTAATATTTATTTCTATGGTGCCAGATGTCTGACCTCTGCCTCCCTCTCTCTGTGGCGCCCTCTTCAGGCCAATCTGGGGGCTGCACCATGGACGGCCAGGTGTTTGCTGACCGTGACGTATGGAAACCAGAGCCCTGCCAGATCTGTGTGTGCGACAGCGGTTCAGTGTTGTGTGATGCTGTGATCTGCGAAGACGTGGACTGCCCCAACCCTATCATCCCCCACGACGAGTGCTGCCCCATCTGCCCCGACGACGGTACTGCGGAAATCCTCTTCACTGTTTAGGCACTGTCAGGGTCATATTAGTGACTTAGGGTCACTTGCTTTACTGAATCAGCCTGTTGTTGTATGTATATTTATAAAGCATTCAGAGGTAATGTTAGTTTTAGCATTACTCCAGGAGAAATTTATCTATTTTTGATCACTTTTCCCCACGAGTGTCACCTGTCTGTCAGTCAGGATCATCATCCTCATTGTCATGTATTTGTGTTGGCAGAGAAAGTGGTCACTCAAAACAAAAAGTAAAAGGCAGACATAAGTATAGTACTAAGTGATATCTATGGTAAAGTGTTGCCTCTCTAAAGTGTCATTAAACATACAATAATGTGCTATAAAAGTCAAAGTGTTGTATGCAGAGCAATACTGAACTACAGTTATGTCCTTCTCTACCCATGCAATCGAACGAAGTTCATAGAAAGTGCAATTGTTTAACAATATTTAAACAACTGAGGCAAATCATGATTTTGCTTCACATCTGTAATAAGACTATGGTGTTTGAAGATTTATTTTATTGCTAATTCTACTTATGTTTTCCATGTTTTGGCAGGATTCCAGGATTCCTTGGTAGGCATTTGTTTCTTTCTTTCCAAATGTGAGCATGTGATTAGTGCACAGCTTGAATTACCCATGTACAAAAAGTAATAAATACATGTTTGGTCTTCTTCTGACTAGAGTCAGTAGAAGAATAGATTTTATACATACATTCATTCATTTATTTTATTACTAAATGTTAATTTCATAGACCCCACAGGGACCCAGCGGAGTGCGTGGACCCAAGGGAGACCGGGTAAGTGAAAAGTTGTTTTAAATGATTGTTTTCGCTCTGTGGATGTGGCTGCTGTGGTTTGTGAAAGCCACGTAGAAAGTGTCTGGCGTTAGCGTGTTATTATAGCAGCAGTAAAAACAGATACCGCTTCTAAAGTCAGTTCATTACAATGAAAGAATTAATAAATTGACAATATGTTTCTCTTTTACAACTATAGCGTTTTGTAAATGATACATCAATACATCAAGAGGCAGTTTATTTAGGAGGTCTTCACCTCAGCCTGTGGTGTCTGAGCAGTTGAAAGGGACAAAGTTGTACAGTAATGAAATCAGGAACATTCAAGCTGCAACATGCGCCGCACAAAGTTGGATTCTTTCCTGGTTCAATTTAATTTAAGGCAGATTGCTTTACGGCTCCTCAGCCCAGTCATAATATGTGGACTTTTTTTAAAGACATGTAACAAACATTAGATATTTTTAACATACCTTTTAAATCTTGATTATAGATTAATAAGTGTGTCATATCAAAAACGGATTACTTATTTTTGAGTTAAGAGATTCACACTTATTACTAAAGAGCCTTAATATTTCATCCATTGTTTATTTTGATGATGTTACATGACCAAGTGGCAGCGTGTACTTCCTGGTTGGTCACATGATCTGCCATTAAAGGCAACGTCAATTATCTAACAGCTGATTAATTGTTTACACTCTCAAGAGTCCCGCCCACTTCTGGACATTTGGTGGGTGCCGGAAGTAAAAATCCCATTCATTTTATACATTGACTTTTCAAATGATAAGAATTTAAAAGTACGACCCTGGTTAATCAGCTACGTGCTAACTCATGGACATAAAACACACAATTTTAAATTGAAGATTTATGTAAAACTTTATAAACTGAAAGGTTCTAAAAGGATTTTGCCGTATTTTCAATTATTTAGAGTTGTCTTTGGTCATTAGTTAGCACATAGCTGATGAGCCTGTGCCAGGCTTTTGAACTCTGTGTTTTTATTTTATTTTTGAAAAGTCACTGCATAAAATGAATGTGATTTTTACTGCCCACCAAATGACCGAAAGAGGGCGGGACTGTTGAGCTCTATAATGTGCATAATGCAAATATATTCACATGTTTGCATCGTGTAGCAGAAATGTCTGTGTTATTGAATTTTAATGTAATGCCTTGTTTCTCTGCAGGGTCCTGTTGGCCCTGCTGGTAGAGATGGCATCCCTGGACAGCCTGGAGTTCCTGGACCTCCCGGCCCCCCTGGACCCCCTGGCCTTGGTGGAGTACGTTTTTAAATTCATGATTTTCTTTCTTTTTTGTTGTTTTGTTTTTTGTTGTTGTTCAGTGTGGAAACTAGGGAGAGTTTAGATGAAACATAAACCCACCATTCATGCTTCAATTTGACCTAGATTAGGACCATTGGATTTGGGTCATTCTGAGGTCAGGGAAAGTTCAAAAGGTCATAAAATGAAGTAGATCGTTCAGGGTCCACAGCTCCTGGCACCTGTTGGCAGTGGCACACACATACTTTTCTTTTTTTACTTTGAAATGTATAAATAATGTGGGAAATTTAAGTGGAGTTTAGCAGGATTAGAGTTGATGAGTTGATGCAGATTGGGGTCTTATGCAGAAAAGAAGAGAATACATTGTTGAGTGAGACATGAATAATATAGAACAATTAAATAGATGATCAAAGCAGCTCTGTGCTACAATTGAAATCACGTACTTAATGAGTGGTGGCACACTCGGAGGTCTAATCTTTCTTAAGTTTCACTCAGTGGCCACAAATTAACTCTTCGTTGGGTTTTCATGTCTCTTCAAAAGATTTCCTTTCATCCTTTTCAGCGCAGAAGTGTCGCTCTTTGAATTGACCAATAATTGTTATTCCAGATTTCTAGCCTAGAGCTAAATACCATTAGCATTAGCATAGCATTAAGGGACCTGGCATTTATTAGAAATAACATCAAAGCTAATTGTGAACTTAAAAAACAAAAACAACTTGAGAATGAATATACACTGAGCTGTTGTAACCATGAATTAATAATAGATAATTAATAATCACTATTATTTTCAAATAAGTGCCTGAAAATTGTGGAAATCATTTAGCGGTTCATAATGTAGGTTGTCTTTCTCCCCCCCAGAACTTCTCCCCTCAAATGTCTGGTGGCTATGATGACAAATCCGTTGCCATGCCTGTGCCTGGACCTATGGTGAGTATGAGACCAAAAATACTCTAATGCACTCCACCGTAAAACTGACCTGTTATGGTGTCACTTTTAGGGCCCTATGGGACCCCGCGGACCTCCTGGACCTCCTGGCTCAAGCGTAAGTACAACACTCTGCAAAACATAAAGAGCAAAAGTTGATCAACTTGGGCAGTGTTTCTCAAACTGTGGTATTGGTTCCACCGGTGGTGGTGCGTGGGTTTCTTCTGGTTACTCTGCTCCACCTCTATTTACTCATTGACAATTGTAGGCCGATTAATGGTTTTGTCCACTTTTATGAGCTGGTTTAGACCTGGTTTTGTCTTATTTTAGCCCCAGTTCAGCTCAAGTTTGGACATGGCACATAGTTAGACCTGTTATTGCCCTCATTTAGCTCAGAAAGCTCATTTTTGTGCTTCAATCCAATCCACTTTATTTGTATAGCACATTTAAACAACAAAACGTTTCCAAAGTGCTGCACATATGATCATAAAAACTATAAATAGTGTGTTTATTTCACACTAAACACTAGTGTGTTTAGTGTGAAAAGCTTGTTTTTTTTTTTTTTTTTTGTATTTTTGCACATTTTAAGACTATCCAAATGTACTCTAAACATGCAGTGTGACATATCTTTTTATGTAACTTTTACTATGTGGAGAGCACCATTTTTCTCATGCCCGTAAAAACTGAAATGGTTGTGTTGAGGTACATTTATAGGAACCTGATAGCCATACTCTCAATGTTATGGTCAGAATGGTACGTGCAAACATACTGCAAACAAATACTATGGTTTGAGATGCCTTCTTTTTTTTTTTTGTGGACATGATTGTCATCACTGATAATGTAATTTATTTCATATTACATTTTACTGTCACAGAACTTTAAAACTAATTTTGGCTACACCCAACACAAATACATAAACGTAATAACCAACAAAACAAGTATGCTCCAAATGGTTTAGTCTAGAACATAGCTTGCATTGCATTGTCAGTAGTTAGCCCTGTTTATTCAGACGTGTCTTGTAATGGTCTTTGTCTCCCCCTATAGGGCCCTCAAGGATTTACTGGCCCTCCTGGTGAGCCTGGTGAGGCTGGAGCTTCTGTAAGTATCAATAAATCCATAAAAATAAATAAAAATAAACATACTCATCTTGCCGTTTTCATCTCTCTTTGACATTATTGTCCGTCTTTATTTTCCATCGCATAGGGTGCCATGGGTCCTCGTGGTCCAGCTGGCCCTCCTGGAAAGAATGGAGAGGATGTAAGGACATATAAGTACTGAAATCATTGTTATCATGAATTACTTCTTGCATATGCTTAACTGTACTGACTGTGCTTTTAGGGTGAGTCTGGCAAACCTGGCCGCCCCGGTGAGCGTGGACCAGCTGGAGCTCAGGTAGTCTTAAAACCAACACATGCAGACCTTGCAGAAATAGTGAAAAACAACTAAATCGAGGTATGATGTGTTTAGGGAGCTCGTGGATTCCCTGGAACTCCTGGACTGCCCGGAATCAAAGGACACAGAGTGAGTGTCACCCCAGCATGTCGGATATAAACTGTTATAAACGACAACAGGACATAAGCTAACAGATTGGATTTGGTTTTCATAGGGATTCAGTGGAGCTGATGGTGCCAAGGGAGACACTGGCCCTGCTGGACCCAAGGTAAGCTAATATTTCAGGAGATGGCTTGTTTGCTTGTTCGTGTATTGATTTGCGTCCTAGTCACAGTATAAGATTAGCCTGGCTAACGCCCGACTGCTGTGTTCTAAATAGTTTAGCTCAAAAGTTTACAGCAGGTACGTCACACGTCATTTGATACGATGATACGATTGGCTAAGGCTACGTGCAGACGCATGTGAGAGACATTCGTAGCGCCCAATAAACGGCTATGGACAAATCGTGAACCACACCTCTCCTACGAGAAAATGAATTGGTGACCTCCAGACTAAATATCACTTGTGATTTTAGTCTGGCGTTATAATAATTAGTTTATACAAATAGTATCATGTTCCCTACATAGACTATAATAATAATAATAATGATAAACTTTATTTATAAAGCACATTTAAAACAGCCAAAGCTTAACAAAGTGCTATACAGTAAAGAGCAAATAACAGGAAACAAGAGTTTACACTTACAGTTACAACAATGCCAAGACACATCATTAACTGGCATTGAAAGCCAGTGAGAAAAGGTGTGTCTTTAACAGATGGGGTTGTCTGGTGCTCTGTCTGTGAAAATGTTCATAGGAATTGACAATACTTTCTGTATGTTGCTTTTACTATTTTGACAGATGGCACCAATTATTCCAATTATGGAATATCAACTTAAGGACCAAAAGACAACTGCAGACTAGAAACACATGTTAGCAAAAAAGAGCGACATCGATAATGCATGTCTCAAACTCTCAGTTTTAGCTAAATGAAAATGTCTCATTCCTTTCCAAATCCTCGCCCTTTAACTTGGAAGAAACAGAAGCAGTGACAAACGTGAGGAAGGAAATTCCCACAGTAGCCTCTAATACGTACCAAGACTATGTTAGTATGTCATAGGCTTGTGTTGCTGTGCCACAGTCAAACAAACCAGATTCAAGTCCAAATGCATTAAAAAAAAAAAAAAAATAGAATTGCAGTGTATCACAGTGTGCAACTTGTTTTGCTTTAAGTAATTGTTTCTACATGATGGCATACATAGGCAATCACAAATTAGTTTAGGTCCAACACGCAGAGGTTTTGCCAGGATTAAAAATTTAACAGATTCATTCAGAGATTATGACTTTAAGGTTTATAATACAATATTGGTCTACTAATCGCTTGGATCTTATTCATTTGAATATGTATTTACCTATTACAGATCATGCTTTTATTATTAGTTTCTACTGTTGAAGCAGGTTTTAGTACAGTCACTTTGTGAAGTGACTGTACTTGTGACTGTGACTTCTTGGAGTTATCACACAGTATTTCTTACTTCTACTTGAGTAGTAAATAATATTTTGAATTAACAGTACTCATGCTGGTGTCCAACCTTTTGTTACTCTTAACACTGTGATTAAGTCTGTAAGTGGTTCATGTCGATAGATGAACATGAACCAAAGTTTGAATTTTCTTTGATCTTACCTAAATAATTGTTTGTTTTATCTAATTGTGTATTCTTTGGAAACAAGGTGTTTACATGATTTTATATTTGGTTTGTGGGAATACAGTGACACTAAAACATTTAGACATTTCACAAAGTTAGTAAGTACTCAAGTAGCTTTTTCACCCATTACTGTTTAACTTTAACTTGGCCATACTGCCTTTGCCTGATCCCGTCAGACCTCGAAAGCTAACCAGGGAAGGGCCTGGTCGGTACTTAGATGGGAGATCGTTTGGGAACACCAGGAAGCCTGGGTGATTGTAGTGAGTGAGTGAGTGGCCGGAGCGGCCGATGGCACAGACTGGTTGCCTCGCTTCCGTCAATGTAACCCAGGGTAGCTGTGGCTACAATAGTAGCTTACTACCACCAAGTATGGTGTGAATGAATAATGCACAAAATTGTGAATCGACTTTGAGCATCTCGAAAAGATAAGACTATATTCTATATAAGGCTATATAATAATTACATTACTACTTTAAAGTAACATTACTCTCATTACTCAAATATTTTGGCTACTCTTCCCACCTCTGCTACAAAGTCGAATTCTAACTTAAGTCATTAGCTAACAGTAGGAATACATTCATATTTATGATGTATATTTATTATTGGAGTGGCATCTGCATCAAGTGCACATGATGGAAGTGATATCATGTCCATACCTTTGTGTGACAGGGAGAGTCTGGAGCTTCTGGTGAGAATGGTACTCCTGGTGCTATGGTAAGTCGCCACATCTTCAATACTGTGCTCTTTGGCCAATCGGCGTCTGACTTCATGTTCTTCTTGGTCAGGGACCCCGTGGTCTGCCTGGTGAGAGAGGCCGCGCTGGTGCTACTGGATCTGCTGTGAGTGAACAACACATAGGCTATTAGTCTTTATTCAAATGTGTTCATCCAAACTGATAGGTCTGTTGTTGTAGGGAGCTCGTGGTAATGATGGTGCCGCTGGTGCTGCTGGACCTCCAGTAAGTCTCCACAGCTTTTCACAGTCATGTCTTTAAATGGAGCACTGACAAAATGTCATTTTGTATTCACTTTTTCTGTCTCATCTTACAGGGCCCCACTGGCCCCGCTGGACCTCCTGGATTCCCCGGTGGCCCTGGATCCAAAGTATGTGTATAGCTTTTCTTTCTTATTGTTTTTTGTTTGCAGTATAGTCGTTATTCTAGTTCTTGTTGACCTGATTGACCTTTGAATAATACTTTGAACATGTTTTAGAAAACAGATAATGTTACTGTGTTAAAGCCACTGATGAATCTTCCCAAGGGATAAACAATATTCTTGCATTAATCCAACAGTATTGTTTCTCTTTTTAGGGTGATGCAGGACCTCAGGGTGCTCGTGGAGCCGAGGGCCCCGCTGGTGTCCGCGGAGAGCCTGGTAACCCTGGACCTGCTGGCCCCGCTGGACCTTCTGTAAGTGATAGCAATCATCTCTGTCCCATTTTCATCAATAGTTGGGACACAGCAAAAGTCTGTGACGCCTCAGGTCTAAGTTTGATTCCTCTCGCAGGGAAACCCTGGAGCCGATGGCGCTGCTGGAGCTAAGGGAGTTGCTGTAAGTGCTTCTATGAAAACATTGTCAATATTGTATTTACTAAATAAGAGAATCAGTGTAATTGGGAAAGAGGCTCAGTCCAGTCACTGCCGCATGACACTATATTGTTGTATGCTGCCCTCTGCAGGGTGCTTCTGGAATTGCTGGAGCTCCTGGTTTCCCCGGACCTCGTGGACCACCTGGACAACAGGGTGCAGTTGGTGCCCCCGGAGCCAAGGGAAACACTGTGAGTAATGCTTGATATTATACCCATAGAATCTATCTTATGTTTTAACACTTAAGACCTAGATGTTTTTCTTCAAAGTTGAATATGACTTAGGAAATGTCTCTATACATTTGTATAGTTGTCATGTGTTTGATCATTTTGTTTTGTTTTTATCTTCAGGGTGATGCTGGTGGCCCTGGATCCAAGGGAGAGCCTGGTGCCAAGGGAGAGGCTGTAAGTTCAGCCCAATCCAAATTAAGAAATATAATCCATAGTTTCTCATTTAGAGAATGAATCTTGTGTGCTTCTTTAGGGTGTTGCAGGAGTTCAGGGACCCCCAGGACCTCCTGGTGAGGAAGGCAAGAGAGGTTCCAGAGGTGAGCCTGGAGCTGCTGGAGTCCGTGGAGCCCCCGGAGCGAGAGTATGTACTATCATATTGTATGTTGTATGTACCATCATATTGTAACACTGTAAGTGATAAAAGGCTAGATTAGTAAATTGTTTTAGAGAACAGTCTTTATGCATTTTCATTGCAAACCAAACAGGGACTGTCAAAACAAATAATAATAATGTAAGTGTAAAATGAAGCACTCTTTTCTAAGATTATCTTCTTTTGTTCACTATAGGGTGGACCTGGAGGCCGTGGTTTCCCTGGTACTGATGGCCCTTCTGGAGCCAAGGTCAGTAAAACAAAAATTACATTCTGATATGTATCATCAAGTATATACGCTGGTTAGGGTGATCAGATAATCCAAATAAAAAACAGTTCACCGAACGCAGCCACATGTTGACTTTTGAACTGTTTGATTGTGAACAGCTAATGAAGTTATTATGCAATTATAAACTTTTTAATTGGTTTATACTTTGTGCTGCACAATATACAGCCAAATTATGGTTGGTGTATAGGTGACACAATATCCATATCACAAGAAGCCTGAATACATCTCTAAATCACTGAGGGCTTCCATGTGATCTGAGATCTGAAAACAAAAACTCATGGTAATGTGCAGAAGTTCATGTAGAGTCATGATTTCCCTCATTGATGTTTAGCCTTGGGAAGTTCAGTCACCCTAATGCCAGTTTATCAACGTGTGATCATTTTACTGTTCTTTATTTGGACATTTCTTCATTTCATTTTTCTAGGGTGCCCCTGGTGAGCGTGGTGCCCCTGGTCTGGTTGGACCCAAAGGTTCCACCGGTGAGTCTGGTCGCACTGGTGAGCCTGGTTTGCCTGGTGCTAAGGGTATGACTGGTAGCCCTGGCAGCCCTGGACCCGATGGCAAGACGGGACCTGCTGTAAGTCTACATTCACTAACATCAGCAAACAATGAGAAATGAATTATATCAGAGGGAAATAAATGCTTTATAATGTGTTTAATGTGTTTTATAGGGACCCTCTGGACAAGATGGTCGCCCTGGAGCCCCAGGACCTGTTGGAGCCAGAGGCCAGCCTGGTGTCATGGGATTCCCCGGACCCAAGGGAGCCGCTGTGAGTGATTTATTGACTTTTTGCGTATTGAAACAGACAAGCATTAACATAAACTCACCTGCCCGGGTCTGTGTCTAGGGTGAAGCAGGAAAACCTGGTGAGAGAGGTGTGATGGGACCTACTGGAGCTGGTGTAAGTTGCACTTGATCACTCCCTCATATTATTATTGTAAAGGAAAATTGTCACTAACATGTGCTTTTTCCTCTATATAGGGTGCACCTGGAAAGGATGGTGACGGTGGCCCTCAGGGACCCCCGGGCCCTGCTGTAAGTCAAAAAAACTTGTATCACTACAGAACCTTTATACATGTGCACAATGCGCAGGTATTGATTATTCTTCTTTCCACTTTTAGGGCCCCAGTGGTGAGAGAGGAGAACAGGGACCTGGTGGACCTCCTGGATTCCAGGGACTCCCAGGACCTCAGGGTGCTACTGGTGAGAGCGGAAAGTCTGGAGAGCAGGTAAGGGTCGTCATACTGAATTATTGAGCAAATTTAAAATTAGTTTCTGATTTAACCTTTTTCTTCAATTGTGTGGTGGCGTTTTTGTAGGGTCTGCCCGGAGAAGCTGGAGCCCCAGGACCTGCTGGAGCTAGAGTAAGTAACTTCTGCCCCTCAAAGTCTGTCAATACAATGAGAGAAGAAAGTTAACATTTAATTAAGTACTAAATTAAGTGTCCATTTCTCAAGTTGAGTTCTGGTTGTTCTTCTTAGGGTGACAGAGGTTTCCCTGGTGAGCGTGGTGCCCCAGGTGCTATTGGACCTGCTGGTTCTCGTGGCAGTCCTGGATCTCCTGGAAGTGATGGTGCCAAGGTAATGCAGATCATAAACAATACCACAGAAATTTAAATCTCGTTGCAATTTCTTTCAACATGTTATTTCTGTAGGGAGATGCTGGTGCCCCCGGTGCTCCTGGAGCTCAGGGTCCTCCCGGACTGCAGGGAATGCCTGGTGAGCGTGGTGCTGCTGGACTGCCAGGATTGAAGGGAGACAGAGTAAGAGCTACATTCTGGTCCAAACGCATTTGTGCGTAGATGTGCAGAATGACATGTTAAACACACTGATGTTATTCTTTTAGGGAGATCAGGGAGCAAAGGGTGGTGATGGAGCTCCTGGTAAAGACGGTCCTCGTGGTATGAGTGGACCTATTGGACTTCCCGGACCTGCTGGAGGCACTGGAGACAAGGGAGAGCCTGGCCCTGGTGGACCTGTCGGACCTTCTGGAGCCCGTGGTGCCCCTGTATGTTTTAGTAGCATCCATGCTCATTTGTTGCTTTTGTAGCGTATATCCAAATTCAAACTCCTTTCAGTCAGTTGACAGATTAGATTGTAGAAACATATGTGTACAAATAATGTTGCTGGTCTGATTCTCAGGGTGAGCGTGGAGAGTCTGGACCACCTGGACCTGCTGGTTTCGCTGGACCTCCTGTTAGTGAAACACTGATGTTCCTCCATTTTCATCTTCAGCTAGCTCAGAATGGTGCTAACGTCTGCTTTGCCACTTCAGGGTGCTGACGGACAGCCTGGTGGTAAGGGAGAGTCTGGGGATAATGGTGCTAAGGGAGATTCTGGTTCCCCTGGAGCTGCTGGACCCACTGGTGCTCCTGGACCTCAGGTTTGTTAACTGTGACAAAATTACACCAACCGTCTTTAATGTATTTGTCCATAGCCCTGACATAAACATGCTCTTTCAGGGTCCCGTTGGAAACACTGGCCCTAAGGGAGCCCGTGGACCTGCCGGACCTCCTGTAAGTCTCTCACACTGTGGTGCTAGTAGAATTTGATAGTGAATAGTTTCTGTCCTATTGTATGAACTGATGCTTTACTTTTCTTCAGGGAGCCACTGGCTTCCCTGGTGCTGCTGGAAGAGTTGGACCTCCCGGCCCCTCTGTAAGTAATAATGCCCTTTTGGATATTGAAATACTGAAAGTTTCTTTTGACATAAATAGTTGCCGCAGGGTGTTAAACTCAGTGTTTCTCCACGAATAGGGCAACTCTGGACCACCTGGACCTTCTGGACCTGGTGGCAAGGAAGGACCAAAAGGAAACCGTGGTGAGACTGGTCCTGCTGGTCGCCCTGGTGAGATTGGTGCTGCTGGACCTCCTGGTGCTCCCGGAGAGAAGGGTGGCGCTGGCGCTGAAGGTCCATCTGTAAGTTTTCTCCAAAAGATCTTAACTGCTCCTTAATTATGTGATAAAAATGGTGAGGATTATAGGTTTCTATTTCTGTATTTTTATCCTCTAGGGTAGTGCAGGTCTGCCTGGACCTCAAGGTATTAACGGACAGCGTGGTATTGTTGGTCTCCCTGGACAGAGGGGAGAGAGAGGTTTCCCTGGAATGCCCGGACCTTCTGTACGTTTTTAAACAATGACTTAAATGGTATGGTAGAAGAGGAACTATTCAACTGACTTATATTGTTTTACATATAGGGAGAGGTTGGAAAGGCAGGATCTGCTGGGCCTGGTGGTGAGCGTGGACCCCCTGGACCCATGGGACCCCCAGGACTTGCTGGTGCCCCTGGTGAATCTGGACGTGAGGTATGAACAACTTTCGAGTCGTCTGATATCTTTTCCACTTTGTGCATAATAGAATGATTGATTTGTTTTCGTATTTAGGGATCCCCAGGTAATGAGGGAACTTCTGGACGCGACGGAGCTCCTGGGCCCAAAGCAAGTGCAACACTGGACACAATCAAGAATCACAATCGAGATTGGAGATTATTGTTTAAACTCAATATCTTGATGTTCCTTTCAGGGAGACCGTGGTGAGAGCGGAGCTTCCGGCGCCCCTGGTGCACCTGGACCTCCTGGTGCCCCTGGACCTGTTGGACCTGCTGGAAAGAGCGGTGACCGTGGAGAGACTGTACGTGACAAAGAAATTCCTGAAAATGCCTGAAAAGTCTCTCTGGTTGATAACTAATGTATGCTTTTGTGGTGACAGGGACCTGCTGGTCCTGCTGGCCCTGCTGGCCCTTCTGGATCTCGAGGCCCCGGTGTAAGTAATATGTAACATGATGAATATCAGCTGTTGTAGGCCAATTATAAATATGGCAACAAAAAAAGAGTGTAAATATCTAACACACTGTCATCCATATAGGGACCCGCTGGAGCTCGTGGAGACAAGGGAGAGAGCGGAGAGGCTGGTGAGAGAGGCATGAAGGGACACAGAGGATTCACTGGCATGCAAGGACCCCCTGGACCCGCTGTGAGTTAAAAATCATTGTGCGCATATTGTATCATCAAAAAAACACTATAATCACTAATAATCTATGACATTGCCCTTAGGGATCTAATGGAGAGCAAGGACCCGCTGGACCTTCTGGACCTGCTGGACCTAGAGTGAGTAGATGAGATGAGCTGATCGCGGATATTTGTGATCCTATAGGACTGCCAGAATGACCTTAGTTTTCATTGTTATTTGCAGGGCCCTGCTGGATCCGCTGGTGCCCCTGGTAAAGATGGTATGAGCGGTCTTCCTGGACCTACTGGACCTTCTGGACCTCGTGGTCGTTCTGGGGAGATGGGACCCGCTGTGAGTGTGACATCCAACCATAGATTTTGCTCCAGACTTTGCTAACCAGCATTACACTTATAGAGCTAAGGTTCCTGTTGTCTCTTTTTTAAGGGTCCTCCTGGACCTCCCGGACCCGCAGGACCTCCAGGTGCTCCTGGTGGTGGATTTGACCTTGGATTCATTGCACAACCTCAGGAGAAGGCCCCTGATCCCTTCCGTATGTTCCGTGCTGATGATGCTAATGTTCTGCGTGACCGTGATCTGGAGGTGGACAGCACTCTCAAGAGTTTGAGCCAGCAAATCGAGCAGATCCGCAGTCCTGATGGAACCCGCAAGAACCCTGCCAGAACCTGCCGAGACCTGAAGATGTGCCATCCAGACTGGAAGAGCGGTGAGAATCAAGAGTTTTGAGCTTTTGGTGATTAGTTTATGGTGGAAGATTTGACCTTGTACGATGTTTTTCAATTGTATAGATTTCTACTGGATTGACCCTGACCAGGGCTGTACTCAGGATGCCATCAAAGTCTACTGTAACATGGAGACAGGAGAGACGTGTGTATCACCATCTCAGCCTGAGGTCGCCAAGAAGAACTGGTACATGAGCAAGAACATCAAGGAGAAGAAGCATGTCTGGTTTGGCGAGACCATGAACAATGGCTTACAGGTACTGCATTTTTAAGAATAACAACAGCGCAATCTTCTTCATCTTTAAAACTGACCCATGAAATCGCTCCTCTTGAATCCATAGTTTGAGTATGGCAGCGAGGGCTCTCAGCCAGAGGATGTTAACATTCAGATGACCTTCCTGCGGCTTATGTCCACCGAGGCAACTCAGAACATCACTTACCACTGCAAAAACAGCGTTGGCTACTTTGACGCCACTGTCGGTAACCTCAAGAAGGCTCTGCTCCTCCAGGGCTCCAACGAGATTGAGATCAGAGCCGAGGGCAACAGCCGTTTCACCTACAGTGTTCTGGAGGACGGATGCACGGTATGGAAGCAACAGGGTTTTCAAAGTGTGATAATTGTACAGGCCATTACTTTGTGATTTTGCTGCTTCTAACAGACAAATGCATCTCCCACGGAGAAATGGCATTAATGAATTAGACGTGTATAATAAAAGTTCCACATTGACTTTTTTCTGTAGATGTGTTAATAGATTATAGGCTATTTTATAGTTCACATTTCACTGTGTAAAAATAAACATTTACCACAAGATGTTGCCAGATAAGACCAGACATGTTTGGTAACCTTATACTGTACATCACTAATGCCTTGTATTTTTCCATTCCAGTCACACACCGGAACATGGGGCAAGACAGTTATCGACTACAAGACAACGAAAACATCTCGGCTGCCCATCATTGATATCGCTCCTATGGACGTTGGTGCTTCAGACCAAGAGTTTGGCATTGAAGTGGGACCTGTCTGTTTCTTGTAAAAAGAGCAATCTGGACTTGAAATTGTTGTTGTGTGCGTGAGTGCGTGCGTGTGTGTTTTTTTTTCTAGCAGTCATCTCTCTCTACAAAAACCCACCATAACATTATCAAATTTGCAAGCCCTCCATCCAAAAAACCTGCACTTCAACGAAATGGCGGTGACGCAGAAATATTGGCATCATCGTGTTTGGGACCACTACTTTTTTCCTTGATTTTTGAGTTCTTTTTTTTTTTTACAACAACACCAAGGATCCTGTAAAGACGTTTTGTTTCACTGGCAACAAGAAAATAATATATGCTTCTGTAAAGTGTAAAAAATCTACTTCCCCTGCGTTCCATCAAGCCCCCACTTGGCCTCTCTGGAGTTTACACAAGTGACTTATTTTTCTACACCACTGCGAAGAGAGGAAGGACAGTCCCAACAGACAGAACCCAAATGCATTGTACCACGTTCAGGTGTTGATGAATAAACGGTGAAACTGACAGCCATGTTTGTTTCTGCCCATCCTTTGACTTGGCATGGACGTATGCTTGTTTGTTCCTTCCTGTCCTCTTGTATTAAAACCACCAGCAGAGAACACATGGGTTGAAACCTTTTTTTAAAGAACAAAATCTCTCATGGCTACCTCCAGTTTTGAAAAAGGGACCCGTATGTGTGAACGGAAGCCTGATGTGGCAGTCAGTGGGGTAGTCAAGTTTTCAGCAGCAAAAATAGCTAACTTTTAAGGTGCTATTCTTTATTATGGGTCATCTGAATTCCAACATGGTGGTATTGTATTGTTGAGGTCATGTTGGAATCGCAGGACCGTTTGGTGCTAAAAATCCACCTGTCAATTTCTGGTGTCTCGTTTAGATTAAGACCGTCAAACTTTGTGAAGTGGATCTATATTTTCATCTATGTCACCCACCCCTCAAACAACTATTTTTCCCCAAATTTAAAAATGTACAGAAAGAGAGCCAGCATATTGTGAGCAATAAGAAGCGACTATGGGGACAACAGCACATGGATCTGTACCTACTATGTATGTGTATAATAATTGAGATGTGTTTAATTATTTTGAATGCTGAAATAAAGCATGTCAAGTGGTCTAAATGTTGAATGCTGCCTAATTCCCTGACTGACTCACTGACTGCCCCCAGACGAACAATATTCAGCTAAACTGAAGTAGCTATAGCCTATAATCGATTAGCAACAGCAGCCATTTTTTATATATTTCAGCGTTAGCTTTTTAGAACATAGTTGCTAAACTGTATGCATGCTAAGATTAGCAGTAACTAGCTGCTAGCACCTTGCCCCATATTGCCACTAAATAAGAAATCATGGCCTACCTCTTGCCATCGAAGAGGTGCTCTTTGCATAGTATGTAATCCAAGGCTGAGTTTCCATATTCCACTGTCATCCAGTAGGCTTTGTGATGCTAGTCCATTGAAGGTACTTGTGAGTCAAAATAATGTACATAAGGCGACTCTCCATCATTTTCAGCTTCATGTGATCTGGTCCGGTCTTGTCTGGCTGCTGACTTTCAGTGAATGCCCGGGTTTGCAAGGACCTGCATCAGCTGTAGGCATTAGCATGGCTTCACAAAGACACTGTTGTCCACCTTGAAGGGGATAGACTTTCATTCCCAGTGGGACCCGGGATAATTTCTGCAAGTATTTAGGTCTTTATTTGAACGTAGGGGTGAGGAATGCTGCCCTCTCTGGTTTAACACACAGAAGAGACACTGTGTGGAGCTGGGGAAGCCCTCTCCCCAGCAGCTGACAAGATAAACATTGGCACTGGTGAAAAAGGTACACTGGACACTTTAAACGGTTTTGCTGAAATTAGTCAAATTTACATTGCCCAGACCTATTGATTAGATATGCACCACAATTGAGTAAAAAAAAAAAAAACCTGGGCAAGGTGATCTGCAGACAGCAATTATGAAGAGCACTCATAAATAAAAGAGCAAATATTAAACCAATGTATATATGTATATATACTGTATGTGTGTGAATGTTTGCAGCATTGCATGTGGAATCCCACAAGGGAGTTTTTTCAGTCCTCTACTTTCAACATTACTATTATTTATTCATTATTTTTACAGTTTTATTTTTATTTTTAAAGGCTATATTTTATATAAATTATATGTTATGTTCTTATTGACAGCCACATAACCAAATTGCAGTGAATTTCATTTGGCCCAAGATGATTTTGAGAAGTATGATTATACACAATAGAGATCAAATGCCAGTTTAAATAAAATAGTAAATTCTGTAAAAAAAAAAAAAAAAGAAAAGAAAAAGAATCTGTCAAGTCTTAAATAAGTCTTTTGACAAAGAAGGAAATTGTCCCATCACCGAGCAGACACACTGCTTTTGACTAACATGAGGACAGTAGGACACAGGAAAATAATGAACACAGCAGTTGCCAGAGTTTTGAACATAATCAGTGACATTTGCTGATGGAGGGATTAGAGGATTAAGACATTGCTCGCTCTACTCTCGCTCTCTGGTCTGCTGCAGCAGCAGTCCCGTATCACCATCACTTAGTCCGTGTCCCGCACAGGCAAATATACCTGTGGGTCTATCACAAAATGGAGGATGCCATTTTCTTCAGCAAAACAGGTGAGTTGAAAATACTTGGTACTTCATCATATTTTGAATATACAAAAAAAAAATATCCAGTGCTTACTTTTCTGTATTTTTTTGCATGTATATTTATAATTTAAGATTACACAAAGAAACCTATAGTCAAAATGTGTTATGATTAAAGTGTATTACTATATAGGTTGTCAAAAGAACAGTCATATGTAAGCATGTCATATATATGAATATAGAAATACAAAAGAAATAATAAAAATGCATGTCTGCCTATTTCAGTTCCCTTGGTGTGCTTTTAAAAAGGGATGTTTTATAATAAACTGTTAGAGTTAGAATTAGCAATCAGCAATGTATATGCATTGTTCAAATCTAAAAGTGTGTTGACTGGAGAGCTTACAGCCTATGTGTCAGTGTAATACCTCAGTTAAAAGCCAAGACTTTCTAGTTTCTAAAACTATGTGTAAGATCTGTGTGAGAGAAACACAACTTACATCACATTTGCTGTTCCTAACCCTAATCATAACCCTGGCCCTGATCATAACCCTAACCCTAGACACCTGATCAGGAGGGACGGCAAGTAACAGGTTAAATTCTGCTGACAGAAACACTCAATGTAATTCTATCAAGTGAATTGTAACAACCCAATTCATAATAATGTTTGGCACGGGAAAAAAGTAGCTAAATTAGGTCTGAAAACTAGAACTATTTTTGCAATTGAACTGAATATAATTTTATGAAAGTATGTGCGCAGATAAAACTCATTCCATGATGGGGTTTGATCATCATTGCGCAAACTTCTTGACATGCAATATTTGTAAAGTTTTATAAATAAATGGTCATTTTATATATTTATTTATGTATTTATTGGTTTATTTGGCCCCTCCTGGAACCGCCACCTTAACGTGGGTTTGAGTTTGAGTGCCCGAATGAGCCAAGGAGCTACAGTATGTTGTCGGGGGCTTCTTGCTCCTGGTAGGGTCCCTCATGGCAAACTGGTCAGACAAAGAGCGGTTCAGAAGCCCCTTATGAGAGACCAACAGGCCCGGTTAGAACCATGAGGCCGTCCTTCTGTGGACCCACCACCTGCAGGAGGAGCCATAGGGGCTGGTGCAATGTGATTTGGGCAACTCCAACAGCTGCCCCCACGACCCGGCAACAGACAAGTGGAAGAAAATGGATGGGTGGATGGTTTATTTGGTCAGGACAGTGCGACAGTGCACGTTAATGATCATACATGGGCCATATAGCGCCTTTCTGCCTGCTTTAGGCACTCAAAGCGTTTTACATCAAGGAACCACTCACCCGTTCACAAGCTCATTCATACACCAGTGTACGCAGACACTGGAGGCAAGGTGGGTGAAGTGTCTTGCCCAAGGACACAACAACAGTTGGCACCTGCAGGATTCGAACTGCCGACCCTCCGATCACAAGACGACCCGCTCTACTATCTGCGCCACTGTAGCCCAAAGTTTATGTTCTTAACAATAATTGGACAGTTTCTGATCTGAATTACATCTCTATGTTCTTCTTTTTCAGATGTGCTAAACAAACGGATTTAAAGAGAAGTGTCACGAACGGCTCTTCACCTTATCTCCAGCCACTGTTTCACGACTTCAGCATCTCTCCATCCTCCTGGTGCCGATGAAGAATCCTCTTTTCCTTGTCCTCTTCCTTCTGACTGTTTTATATCTATTCCCATCGTCGCGGAGCTCCCCTTCATGCCCGGTGCGGTGCTTGTGTTATGAGCATGCCAACCTGGTGGACTGTCAGGACCAGGGCTTCCTGCATATGCCGCGGGGCCTCCCTCACGGCACCTGGCTGCTGAAGCTGGGAGGCAACAACCTGACAGAGATCGGCAGCCACGCCTTCATCGGCCTGTGGTCCCTGAGGGTGCTAGACCTCAGCATCAGCCAGATCGAAGACATAGCGCCCAAGGTAGACTAGCGCTTTCTGTGAACATGCTTGGACTTTATTTCATTTGTTGGCCAAGACCAGTGATGACAGTATCATGCTTGTTTAGCATATATTAATACTTATGTTTTCCAAATGCATTATTCAACATCCAGTCCTTGTTGGTGTGGCCCTCAGTAATGATAAAGTCTATGTCCAAAAGAGGACACAGGGCTTTCCCAAAATATAATGCAGAATAGATCATTTTTGATAGTTGTGGAAATGCTTAAATCAATAGAGCTTAGTGAGGAAATTCTGAATTTTGATATCACTGTAGTTCTTCACTTGCTCAATACTTTTTTTTTAAACATGCTTTCAAACAAATTTAGTTTTCGAGTAAAAATAAGAGTATATTTCTATTTTAAATTGAGCAGCACGGTGACCCCACATAATCAGCATATCTTTTTTACCCAGCACTGTGGAGGGTTCAACTGCAAGGCCGCGGTTGGTCGAGGTCAAAGTGATTAGGCCTAAAGTAAATAAATAAAGGATGAAAAGGATTACAATCTCATCTGGCTGCATGAATGAGCAGGTGGTCGGATTAAGCCTGTGCCTGTGTCCCGTGGCAGGCGTTCTTCTCCCTGTACTTCCTGGAGAAGTTGGACCTGAGTTGGAATCTGCTCACCACGATCCCAGCGGACTTCTCCTCCAGCATGTCGGCCCTGAGGGAACTGCGGCTGGAGCACAACTACATACAGTGCATCCCTCCAAACAGGTAACCGAGTGTAAATGACTTTTGCTGAGCCCTATTTGATGGAAAATGTGTCCTTGTTTGAGCTGTACGCTGATGTTTCAGTCACTCCTACTGTTGCTTTATTCATACAAAACCCTTGACAATCTCACATGGTTGTTGTTGTTTGTTTGTTTTTTATCTATATATATATTGCTCATGTACTGTTTCCAGCCTAGAGAATCTGGACAACCTCGAGAAGCTGGATATGAGCTACAATCAGCTGGAGGCAGTGGGTCCCGGTGTGCTGAAAGGGCTGTCCCGACTCAGACATCTCTATCTGCAGCACAACAGGCTGACTGTGGTGGAGCAGGGCAGTTTGGACATGCTTCCAGGCCTGGAGGTGCTCATCACACATACATACAGTGGCTTCATAAAGTATTCATTGATTATCATTATTTTATTCTCAAAACAATCTCGACTAAATGTTTATGATTGTTTGAACAACTCCCCTTATGTCCTCTTGTTGGGTAATCCACGCAGATTGGTTACTAAGAGAAAATAGATTTGGGCTTATATCATTTTAGTATCAGGTTTAGTATCAAAATAAAAGGTCTAAAAACTTTCTGAACCCATTGTATTTGACCATAAGTTCATTCAATCTCTTGCAGTTGCTACGGCTGAGTTACAACAACATCTCGCAGATTGACAGCGATGCTCTGGCTCCTCTCTACAGTCTGACCGTTTTAGCTTTGGACGGAAACAATCTGCACAACCTGAAGTTCAAGACCTTCATGAGCCTGCACACCACGACCACTCACATCCAGCTCTCAGGTACTATTGTCCTTCTTTACAAGGCTTTCTGAAAGGATCATGCATGAGGGAGAGACTCCCACTACTGTTGGTGCAGTCGGCCGAGTTGCTCTAATTTATGCATTAATATTATTTACATGACGCTAACAGATAAAGGTCTGCATTTGTAAACCAGATTTTTCCCATTTTCAGAGTGTGAAAGGAAGAAGTAGTGCTTTCCCAAGTCATTTCTAGCTCTCACAATACCTCCCACATTTCCCAATTGTTTCCACAAAGTTAAATTCAGTTAGAGCACATACAGTGATTTAATATGACTCTGACAGACTTGGTGCAACAACAGTTGTAGCTGCACTGGTTTTGCACAAGAAATAAAGACCCACGTCTGATATTGATGTCTTGATGTCATTTTAATTTTGCTCAGGCAAAAGACAGCTCTGGACTTACTGTAACACCGTGAAAAGTAAAAGAACAAAACAATACGGTGTCACTCTCAGCTCTAGTACAGTACATATTACATTGTAATGTGCCATACAATAAACATATTTAACCTTTACGCCTTGTAAACCTCGTACACAATGCCTGTACTCTCTGGTTATGTTTCTCTTTGCTTAGCATGTTCAGTATAACCCATAATGCATCTGTTACTGCACTTACCAACTAACCGTCATGTGACAAGTTTGTTGTAAATAACGCGGTTTATTGAAGCTTTACATTTGTTACATGTCACGTCGGGCGCAGCCACCTTTAAATGCTCCTTTTCGGGCTTGGTGATTCTGACCCGAGTCTCAGAGTCCGAGTGCAAATACATATAAAACATATAGGGGGCAGCAGAGGGAGGAGAGAGAGTTCAGCCTCTTGGTGGATTAAGTCGTTTGTTACGACCCAGCTCTGCTAAGGTAAAGGAAGTAACAAAAAAAGATGTAAAAAAGGTTAAATAAAGTTGTAATTTAATAAAAGGAATGTAAAGCGTAAAACAAAACAAAACAAAAACAATTTACAGAGTTAAACCAAAACAAAGTTACTAAAACAAATTTCACAAAAACTAACAAGTGTCTCCAAAACAAGTCACAGTAGAAGAAGAATAAGAAGAAACTTTATTTATGCACTGTCCCGACCAAATAAACCAATAAATAAATATAGCACCTTTCATAGATAAAATCACAAAGTGCTTCACAGGGGCACAACAATAACAAAGGTTACAGAGAAATGTATTAAAACAAATTAATTAAAATAATCACAGCCTTTTCAACTAAAAGCTCGTCCATACAGCCACGTCTTCAGCTGTTTTTTATAGAAATCGACGTCGGTCACACGTAGCGACAGGGAAGGTCATTCCACAGTTTAGGAGCAACAACTACTAGTACTAAGAGTAATTAACTAAACAAGTAACAACCAAAATGAGACACAAACTAAATCAACTTAACTAAAAACAATTGCTCCTAGAAAACAAAGTTTGTACAGACACGAAGGCCCACATACAAAGAATGGCATACTGGCCAGAAAGGCCAGCCATCAAGAAAGATTGAAAGTGTGGCCTTTTTATAGGCGTGGCTGCAGCAGGTGGTTATTTGGGGCCAGGTGTTGAGATGCCGCACCAATCAGGAGTGAGAAGCAGCAGCCAACCAGCCCAGAGCAGGAAACCAATCCTCCAATCCCAGGCCAGGGCTCACACAGCCAGGTTTCCATGGAGGACAAAGGGAAATTAGCACACAACCAAAACTAATACAAAATGGAGGGAGACTGGAGACCTGGGGCCGTAACATTGTTCTTCAGTCAGTTGGACCTGGCATGGAATGAGACTCCGGGCTTTTCTCACTGAGGCAGGACTGAACAGGCTACCACAGCTGCAGTTTTGTTTGGTCTGCAGCCCACTGAGAAGAGTTTCTGTGCCCTAATGCAGCACCTACACCTTAATCGTATTCAAAGAACGTAAATGATTGAGAACATACATTTGCATCCTACCCTCCGCAGGTAACCCCTGGAGCTGCGACTGCGACCTGCACCGCGTCTTCAGTAAGATCTTATTTGTGCGTCACCTACACATCGACGACTACCGTAACGTGACGTGCCATGAGCCCCCCCTGCTGGCCGGCTACTCTCTGGTCTGGGTGGACAGTCGGCTGTGCGTGGCTGAGACGGCGACTGTACTGGTCATAACGGTGACGGTGGTAGTGACCGTGGTGGCAGCTGTGGTGATGGCCGAGAGGAACAGGAAGAGGAACCGCGAGAGGAACTGGGACACTGATTCGCACACGCAGGCGCAAAGTCCCCCGTCCTGAAGGGGTTTCCACATGTTTAGTGGAAGTAACTGTCAAACCAAATGTGTATGGTGTCCAACATTGATATCCAAATGTAATCCTCTGAACATGCTCATTGAAGGCACCAAAATCGCTCGCAAAGGTAGTTAAAACAAGCATTAATCTGAACACTTAGCTGTGTGTAAATGTATTGATTATCTCATTCTGTTTGCGATGATTTGTGTATTTCATATTGAGCATTCAAATGTCTATAGGCAATAAAGTCTCCATCTATAATAATAATACTAATGCATTGGTTTTATATAGCGCTTTTCTGAACACTCAAAGACGCTTTACATTGCACTATTCATTCACTCCATACTTGGTAGTGGTAAGCTACTATTGTAGCCACAGCTGCCCTGGGGTAGACTGACAGAAGCGAGGCAACCAGTCTGCACCATCGGCCCCTCTGACCACCACCAACCACTCACTCACTCACTCACTCACTACATTCGCTAGGCTTCCTGGTGTTACCAAACGGTCTCCCATCCAAGTACCTTCCCTGCTTAGCTTCCAAGAGCTGACGGATTGGGCATAGCAAATGCGGTATATCTAGAGTGATATCTTTGATTGAAGGTATCTTTTTCCTTCACAGTCACTTAGGCTCTGTTTACATGGCACTTTCCGTATAGAAAACTATCAGTCATGTTGTCTTAGATCCAGTTTGATCTCTAAATTTGGTGTGAAGAAAATTCTGACAAGCTGTAGCTACATGCATTTGTCAAGCAAACTGTGTCCTGCAAAGCTCTGGCACAGGATATTTTGTCAAACAGTGAGTAAAATTAGAATCATTAGCAATTAAGAATACAAAACTAAATATTCTGTCTTTTGAACGTTGAAAAGTCCTTAAAATGGCGTACATAACAGGAAACTTATAGACTTCACATGGTCCCAAACCTGGTCATTTTAAGAAGACTTGAGCAAAGTCCTAATATTCGCGGTGCAATGTTGATTGTTTTGAATAATTATTCACAACCACTTCATGATTGATTGAGAGTAAAATTGGAGGACAGTCATCGCTGTGAATGGCCGAGGGACCCTCCGGACTCTACAGAGAACTCAGGTCTGTGTAGTCAGGCTGTGTGGCCTATAGCAGCAAGTCAAACTTGTGTGGGGACTTTGTTCACTGGGCACGGAGCCACTATGCCTGGACTTACAGTGAATGAGCAGTCAAATCTACTGCAAGGTACAAAAGTCTGCATTCATTTCTATAAACTTCATTGAATGTTATTATCATATTTTATCCACAGATGTGTTGTTTCACAGCTAAAGTTGCTGTGTTGTTGGCCATTAGAACCGCTGTGGTGACGCCCGTCAAATTTGTAAGTAACTTGATAATCGCCTACAATGTGACCACATGTATGGACGTTTTACTGATCCTAATATATGTCTTTCTGGAGATACCCTTTGAAACAGCAAACACACAAGGTATGGCAAAAATGCACAGCCTGGAAATAAATTAATAAATGTCCTGAAAGAAAGATTGCACTGCCGTACCAAAAAATTCTAAAAAGCAAAATATTAGATTTACTTAGATTGTGTTGAAAAAGTCTGAATGTTCCTCCATGCACCTAGACAAGGCAGACAATGTAAAACAGGCCGCCTTGTTAGATACAGTTGTGCTCAAAAGTTTACGTATACCCTGGCAGATTTTATTATTATTATTATTATTTTACTATTTTCAAAGGATATGAAAGATAACACTCTTTTTTTTTTTTTTTTAACACATAGTGGCTGTGTGAAGCCATTTATGGTGAAAAAATTGAGTTTGCTCTTTTTAAATCATAATGAAAAAATAAAGTACCTAAAATGACCCTGATCAAAAGTTTATGATCAAGAGGAATGGGCCGCTTTACCATTAGATTATATACAGAACCTTCTCAAAAGACTCTAAGCTGTCATTGATGCTAAAGGGGGCGTGTGTGTTTTTTCACCACAAATGGCTTCGCACAACCACTAACTATGAGTGACAAAAAACCTTTTGTGTTTTCTTTCATATTATTTGAAAAACGGACAAAAAAAGATCAAAAATTCTGCCAGGGTATGTAAACCTTTGAGCACAATACCGTAATAATAATCTCTGACATGTGTTGTGTTATGAGCCAGGGAGCGCTGTTGTCTTCTTCTCTGCGTACCAAGGCTGAGGCAGATAGAATTCAACCCCATCGTCTTTAACCAGGTGCTGGTGAACCAGGCCTCAGGTTACAACAACCAGACTGGAGCTCCACAGACGGGCATTTACCAGTTTATGTTCAGTGCTCAGCTCTGTCGTGGCAGCTTCAACAACTTCTGGCACTTTGTAGTCAACAATGTGCCAACGAGTGTCTGCCACTCACAGGCAAGGATACCCAAGCCACAACTGAGCATTTAAGGATTTCAAATTTCAAAATACACTGACCAAACGAATTTAGAAAAAAATAGTGAAAATAATCAACTAGAAAAAGGCACAAATTCGGTTCCAGTCAACTGTATTTGTGGAAAAACGTAATGGTTATTGCAAAAGTATTGATCAGTTCCAGTGATTTGATCAGGTTAACAGTCATTGTGAAATGTGTCCGTGCATACCCCAGGTGAGCCATGTGTTCAGACACCACTCTGAACACGTTACCTGATGGTCTCCCTCAGGCACGGGGACAGGGTGTGGATGAAGCAGCACATGGGAGCTGTGCCTGGGCCAGTACAGCATCCAAAACAATCACCTTCTCTGGAGTCCTACTGACCAGCAGGGGGAGCATGTCCAGCTCATGTCCCCTGTTCAGTGCGGACATGGACGGCACATCTGTGTACAGCTCTGTAGACACACAGCACCTCAACGCTGTCGGGCTGCTCCTGGGGCTGCTCCTCTACACATGCATTTGATATTTTTAGTAATTTCTATGTATTTACGAAGTTAGTTACATTAATAACTGTACATTCAATTATATTACTAATAACTTAAAGGTGCATTATGCAACTTTTTATATGAAAAAAAAAGTTGATGTTTGAGTGTTTCTGACCTTGCAGTGACCTGTGGCTGTATGTGTGGTCAGCATGGCAACTTTACTTTCCATCACAGTGGCCTCTAGGATGCTCCAGGATCAATTGTTTGGAAGTTTTTCACTGCTGATGAACCATCTCACCAGAAAACCTACATGCTAACCACTCATACAGCCGCTAGGTCACTACAAGGTCAAATACACACAAATATCAACTTATTTTCAGTATTAAAAAGTTGCACAATGCGCCTTTAAACAAACTGTCTTTATCTAAAGGAACTGCACTCATTACTTTTTTTCTGTGAATGTGTAATTGTTCACAATATAGTATTACTAAAATGCTCTTGCTTGTTTGAAATGGCTCAGCCAATAATAAAGTAAAGTGACTAAGTGGTTATCATTCTTTTGACTCACAACAAGATGGTCCAGTTTAATTCTTAAAGGAACAAGCCACCGTTTTTATACTGAGATATGTTCTTACCTGAGCTTACTGTAGACCAGTTGGTACGTACCTGTCTGGTCTTTGTACGTGCGCTCAGTCGACAAAACGACCAAAGATGTTGTTAGCATTAACCTCTCCCAGTATATTCCTATGGCTCCAAACAGGGTGAAGTTAGAAGTGACCAAGCTCTTCCACGGGCACAAAGACCAGACAGGTCTTTGTGCGCTTAAACTCGTCTCAGCTCAGGTAAGAACATATCACAGTATGGAAAAACGGTGGCCTGTTCAATGCTCTGGCTGTGTCTAGAGTGCCCTCTGGCATTCATCTTCAAATAACAAGAAAAACAGTGCATATAGACTCAAAAGTCTTTATTTCATTTTTCTTTTTTTGGGCATCTTACAAGTTCCTTCACATATAGCTGGTGTGTGTTACTTTGAGGAGCAAAGTGCAGGTGCAGTTGGCGTCTGAAGGAAGTGGGAAAGTGTGAAGAGCCGCCTCCATCTCCTCTCACCACTTGCTCTGACACTTCTGCGCAAGCTTGCACCTCACCAACAACTACAAACTTCAAAATTAAATCTAAATGAGGATTAAACATTTAACACAAGTATGCTGTTTTATCAATTATAAGGAAGAAGCAACTCGCTTTTGAAAAAGATCAAACTGTGCAGGTTTCTGGCGAGCTGGTACTGTGAATGAGCAATCTAGTTGACTGGTCTTTTTTTTTTCCTGAATTTGCCCAGAAAAGACAAGAAGTTAGCAATCCACGCTTAAAGTATGGGACAAATTACAAATTACCAGGTTATTATAAATCAGAAGACTTGGACTGTAGGAGGAGTGATAGCATAGGCGTATAATATGAGGGTTGATGGGGGTCACAATCCCCCAATATTCAAACCTAGCTAATTTAACGAATTAGACCCCGTTAGAGAACATTACGCCTTGAGTGATAGTGATGGTTGGATCCGACAGACAACAAACAATTAGTTTATGAAACAAATCCAATTTTAAAACAGTTAAATATTTATAATTTTAGGTTTTTGTTTATTCAAAAAATAAGCATTATTAGAAGAATTTCTTTGATATTTGTTCAACAAGCAAATGTATTACCTAAAATGGTCAGTTTGGTTCCTTTGCAAAAGTAAGCAGGACTGAACTAGTCACATTGATACAAGGCTGCAGTAAAACGCCTCGATGGACAGTGTAACACCTTCCCAGTGACAGGCCTAGTCCACATTTACTGTATGGGCCCATGAAGTTGGATTTCTGTAACATTTCTCTGTCAACAAACAGCCCATAGAATTCTATACTAGGGTCTACTTTGAGAAAAATATATAAATAGTTAAGTATAATTTCAAAGATGACCTCAGCAAGAAAGCCTCAGGTTTGATTCTCAGGCCTGGAGGGCCATTCTACGTAACCTCATTTCTGGATTTATTTAATCCGGATACTGCCATTTCCACCCTCAACCTTAGACAAAGTTTTTTTTTTTAATTACAAAGATAATAAGAAAGAAACAAAATGACAAAGGGTAAAGGTGTCCCTACAACACTGCACTCTAATGTCAAAAACAATAATGAGAAGTACCACAATGACACTTGAGGTGGAGAAAAGGCCACAAAAGCAAACTTGCCAAGATCTCTCATTATTCCGAAAATGTCCCATTGCGTAGGGGTTGAAAAATAAAATTAGGTTCAGGCAAGAGTCCACTGACTGGTTAGGGCCAATGGTTGTATATGGCTCTCTAATCCACAACACAACTGGGTTAGAGATGTCGGACTAATGGCACCACTGCTCAGTGGTAAATTTTCGGAATAATAATGAGACGTCGGACTAATGGGTTGTCGGACCAATGGCATGGCACCTACACATTTCCCTAACTAGACAAGATTGTGATGTATGTGATATATGCCTATGACCACTAGGTGGAGTCTGACCCCTGTGTTGTGAATCTGCGTATATGTATGAGCAGAGGAAGAAGTAAATAAAAGAAAAAACACGAGTTGATACCGACACAGATCTCCGTGTATTTAATATACATAATATTACATGGTGTCAGAAGACAAAAATGGAGCAGTTAAAGCCTCCGGGTTGTCTGAGCTTTGAAGGAAATCTGGCGGAAAACTGGCGAACGTGGATTCAGCAGTTTGAACTCTATCTCGTAGCAACAGGCATCGAAGAGAAGTCTGAGAAGGTGAAATGTGCGACATTCCTTCATGTTGCTGGAAGTGAAGCAATAAAGGTATACAACACTATGGTCTTTGATGAAGATGTGGATGGTTTCGAAGGGCTGAAAGAACTGTTTAGAAACTACTGTGAGCCCCGGAAGAATATCACTTATCTGAGACACGTGTTCTTCACCCGAGTGCAAGGAGCTAATGAGACAATTGATGCCTATGTGACAGATCTGAAGAACAAAGCAAAGGACTGTGAATTTGCACAACTGACAAATGAGCTAATAAAAGACCGTGTAGTCTGTGGCATAACCAATGACACTGTGAGAGCTAGGCTACTCAGGGAGACGGATTTGGACCTAGCGAAGGCTCTGGATATATGTCGAGCAAGTGAGGTAACGCAAAGTCACATGAAAGCTCTACATGAGGAAGCAGACGTAGCCGTGAACAAGATAAAAGTTAAAAAAATGAAGCAGTCAACTAGCAAGCCATGTGAGAAAGATAGAGAAAAGGCAGAATGTAAGAGGTGTGGCTACGTTCACGAGCCAATGAAGTGTCCTGCATATGGAAAAATATGCAAGCAGTGCAAATTAAAGAACCACTTCAGTCGCATGTGTAGGTCACATAAACAACCGTTCAAACAGAAGAAAACGGAGAGAAGAGTACATGGGATTGAACAAGAAGAGGATGACGTCATGTTTCTGGGATGTTTAGAGATCAGGCCAAGTGAGCAAACAAGTGCAGAGTTTCAGCTAGATACAGTCACAAAAATGGATAACGACAGTAACAAGTGGACTCAAGAGCTCAAAATAAACAACAGTGTGCTGACTGTAAAGCTTGATACAGGAGCAGAGTGCAATGTGTTATCAATGAAGGACTTTGAGAAAATCACAAATGAGGATGCAGTGCTAAGTAAGTCGGGATGTAAGCTGGTTACTTACTCGGGTCACATGATAGTGACAAAAGGCAAAACCAAGCTAAAGTGTGACTACAAAGACAAGGAATATGAACTGGAATTCCAGGTTATAGAGAGAAATTCACCTGCTATCCTTGGAAGAGAATCCTGCACAAAACTAGGACTCATCAGAAGAGTGTACAGTGTGAATAAGAATGACAACACTGACATTTACAGTGAATATGAAGATGTGTTCACTGGTCTAGGATGCGTGCCTGGACAGCACCACATCCAGCTCAACCCGGGCGTCACTCCAGTCATTCACCCACCACGGAAAGTGCCAATAGCACTGAAGGAAAAAATAAAAGCAGAACTGGATAGGATGGAGGGTCTTGAAGTTATTGTGAAGGAGGCTGAGCCCACAGACTGGGTTAACAGCATGGTCACTGTAGTAAAGCCCAACAAACTGAGAATTTGCATCGATCCACAAGACCTCAATAAAGCTATAAAAAGGGAGCATTATCCACTAAGAACAGTTGAGGAGATCATCACGGAGATGCCAAATGCAAAGGTTTTCTCTGTAGTGGATGCCAATCACGGGTTCTGGCAAGTAAAACTTGATGAGGAAAGTTCCAAGTTATGCACATTTAACACCCCATTTGGACGATACCGTTTTTTGCGACTCCCATTTGGAGTGTCCTCAGCTCCAGAAGTGTTTCAGAAGTGCATTGCACAGAGATTAGAAGGCTTGGAGGGAGTTGTGAACATAGTGGATGATATCTTAGTGTGGGGTGAAGATGAGGAACAACATGACAGGAGACTGAGAGCACTGATGGACAGAATCAGGAGCATCAACCTGAAGTTAAACAAGGACAAATGCAAGATTAGAAGGAGTGAGGTTACATATGTTGGCCACATTCTGTCTGCAGAGGGTGTTAAACCAGACCAGGAAAAAGTCAGAGCTATACAGGAGATGCCCGAGCCACAAGACAAAGCAGGTCTGTTGAGATTCTTAGGGATGCTGCAGTATCTTGCCAAGTTTGTCCCAAGTCTTTCAGACGTGAGTGCGCCACTCCGGAAACTCTTGGAGGGTGACGTGGCATGGCATTGGGAAGCTGAGCAGCAGAAGAGCTTTAAAAGGCTGAAGATGCTTGTGAGTAAAGCTCCGGTGCTCAGGTATTTTGATGTTAAAAAAGATGTAATACTGTCTGTTGACGCAAGTTCTGAAGGTCTAGGAGCCGTGTTAATCCAGGAGGGACAGCCAGTCGCCTATGGATCAAGAGCGCTGACGGACTGTCAGAAGAGGTATGCACAGATTGAAAAAGAACTTTTGGCCATAGTGTACGGGTGTGAGAAATTCAAACAATATGTTTTTGGAAAGACTGTGCATGTTGAAACAGACCACAAGCCCTTAGAGACTGTGTTTAAAAAATCACTCCAGAAGGCTCCACCAAGACTCCAGAGGATGCTGATGAACCTCCAACCCTATGATCTGAGGGTCAGCTACAAACCTGGTAAGGAACTCTACATAGCAGACACCCTGAGTCGAGCTTTTCTGAAAGAACACCCAGAGAAACTTCTGGAAGATGAACTACAGATTCATCTGCTAACAGCTCAGCTACCAGTTACAGAAGAAAAACTAAACATGTTCAGAGCACAAACAGCAGCTGATGAGGAACTGCAGCTGGTTATGGACATGGTCCAAGCAGGATGGCCATCAGAAATACGACATGTACCAGCAGAGGTGAGGAAATATTGGACGTTCAGAGAGGAACTGTCATGTTCTGATGGGTTACTTTTTAAGAACACACGACTTGTTGTTCCACGTAGCCTCAGAGCAGAGATGTTAACAAGAGTCCATGAATCTCATCTCGGAATAGTGAAGTGTAAGGAAAGAGCAAGAGATGTCATGTTCTGGCCAAACATGGCTAAAGAAATCGAAGATGTTGTGTTAAAGTGTGCTGTTTGTAACACTTTCAGGCGGTGCAACACAAAGGAACCACTTATCTGCCATAACATACCAGAGAGGGCCTGGGCAAAAGTTGGGGTGGATCTATTTCACTATGAGCAGGGTAATTATGTGCTATGTGTAGACTACTACTCAAAGTATCCAGAAGTTGCCAAACTCACTGGGACGACCAGCCAACATGTGATAACAGCCCTAAAATCAATGTTTGCGAGACATGGGATTCCGGATGAGGTCGTCTCAGATAATGGTCCACAATTTGGAAGTGCTGAGTTCAGGACATTTTCAGAGAGCTGGGAATTTGCACACACTACATCTAGTCCTGGATACCCACAATCTAATGGACAAAATGAGCGAGCAATTCAGACTGTAAAAACTTACTGAAGAAAGCACATGAGAGCCAGAGTGATCCATACATCGCTTTGTTGGAGTACCGGAACTCTCCTTTAGATGGAGTCAAGCTGTCTCCTGCCCAACTCCTCATGGGTCGAAGACTGAAAACTAGACTGCCAACATCAGCACAGTTACTGAAGCCCCAGCTGTATGATGGAGTGCACCACAGCATCAAGGAGAGACAACTAAAACAAAAGCAGTATTTTGACCGAGGAGCAAAACAACTTCCACTTCTGGTGGAAGGAGAGAAGGTGAGAGTAAGAACCAAAGACAACTGGCAGCCAGCAGTAGTCTTGAGAAGACATAACAAACCCAGATCGGTGATAATCCAAACTGAAGATGGGAACACGTACAGGAGAAATCGCCGACACCTGCTGAGAACCAGAGAAATGGCTTTTCCACAACGCTCAGAAGATGTGGAGGAGTTTCATTCAGACACTAGTACAGCCACAGAGACTAGCATGCCGATGCAATCACCTGTGCCATCACCAAACAAAGGGACTGTGACACCTACTGTGGACTGTGATGATTCAGTTAAAAGATCAAGGTGTGGCAGGCCAATTATTCTACCAAAACGTTACTCTCAATGAAAAGAAGTTTTTCATTATATAGAGACTGATCCATTGTAAAAGAAAAGGATTTAAGTTTACTTAATTGTGATTGTTCATAAGGTCACTTAAGATAATTTAAGTTGGTAAATTTAGGTTCAGAGTTTAGGTTATATGCCAATTTACCTCTGATGGGAAACGTAATTTTCAGTTGAAATCAGATGCTGCATGGTTCTGAGGTATAGGATTTTTTTTATAGGAAATTCAAAAGTAACACTAGTATTTCCGGATGTTTTTTATTTTATTTTTTTGAAGAAGAGTTAACTATGTTAAACGGTGAACCTCTAAGTCAATAAATACAATTGTTGAAGATTTGGTTATGGAGCGCAACTTAAGGGGAAAGATGTGATGTATGTGATATATGCCTATGACCACTAGGTGGAGTCTGACCCCTGTGTTGTGAATCTGCGTATATGTATGAGCAGAGGAAGAAGTAAATAAAAGAAAAAACAGTATCGAGTTGATACCGACACAGATCTCCGTGTATTTAATATACATAATATTACAAAGATAACTAGAGGAGACTAACGGGTTGTCGGACTAATGGACCGACCCCAATGTGTCAAGGTGTCTTTATTTGTTATTATACAACTGTACAACAAAATGTGTCGTCTGCATTTGACCCACCCTTCGATGCCGCAGGGGCAACCTGTATGTTTCCTGATGAATGTTCACTAAAGTCATCAGAAGTAGGTTGTTGTGATGGTCTACTCTACACCGACCCCTGGTGGCCATCAAATGCAAACACATTTGTTTGCTTGTTTTCAAGAAATTAGCGCCAAGAAATACTCCATTAAATGTGTCAAATAATACAACATTTAATTAATGTAGCCTGTTATTCAAGGAAAAATAAATCTACTTCATCGTGACGTCATTACGCAAGGTATAGTTTCCGGAAGTAGTGACGGACAGTTTCATACAACGTCCACATGATACATTTGTTTACTTTAAGTGCTGCCGTTGTTTGAGCAATGGAAATGCCGTTCAGTGCAATGCATGTTGCATTCTACCTACTTTGGCCGAGGACAAGAAGTAGACGAACAGGTCTCCGACCGTACTTTTGTTTAGAGCTAACGTGTTAGCCCCAGGTAAGTGCTAGCTTAACTGTCACACACTCACTCAGGTCACAACATGGGTCACACTGTGTACAAATGTACTTTTACACGATTCTGTTGCAGAAAACAAAATAGAAGATTTGCAACAGCTGTGTATTTCCACAAACGGAATTTGAAGTGAAGAAAGGTTAAGTAAACAAGTATCCTTAAATTCTGCCAAACAACAACAAATGTCACATTTGGTTTTAGTTTCAATAGTAAAGTTTCACCCCAACTGAGTATTTTGAAGCAAAAATAAAAACATGTGCACATATTGATAAACTTTGTATTCCTAGTTTCTATTAGTTAATAATGTATTAGTCTTATAAAGCACATTTCACACGCTCAAAGTGCAGTACTCAGTCACACCATACTCAGTGATAGTAAGCTACGTATGGAGCCATAGCTGCCCTTGGGTAGACTGATGGAAGCTGCCAATCTGTGCCATCGGTCCCTCCGACCACCATCAACCACTCACTCACAGACTACATTCACCCAGGCTTCCTGGTGTTCCCAGCGGTCTCCCATCCAAGTACCAACCAGGCCCTTCCCTAGTTAGCTTCTGAGATCTGACAGGATTGGGCAGAGCAAAGGCCGTATAGTTTATTATGGAAACTTGAGTTTCTGTTTACAGCAAAGCCTTTGGACTCCACAGTGTGTCAGATGTATTGACACTCAATTTGCAATGTTGAAGGTTTTGTTTTTATCTAAATTCAAAAATACCCTCCATAGCTACCACTCTCTATGTAAAATGCTAGGCCAAGCCAACATCGTAAAGTAGGATTTGTTCTTAAAGTTTTGCCTGATAAAATAAAGAAAATAAACTAATATAAAGATTTTCTTTCCTCCTACAGGTGTGTTTGAATAATGGCAGAAGCCGGAGCCCACCTGAGCAGCAATGCGGCCCCGGAGCAGCCCTCCATCTTTGAGGCACTGGCCCAGGAGTCTCTTATGGAGGCCGTCAAACCTGCTCTGAGGCACGCAGTGAAAGTACGTGCTGTAACAACCATGAAGAGTGGTATTAAAAGTAGCGGTATTCCTCAGTTGTGGTCAAAGAAGCCCAGTGATGGCTTCTGTTGATTTGAATCAATTGTAATGTCAGCACAACCGTATATCTTCATCAAAAGCAGTAAAAGGGGTTATGAAAGCTGTGTGTTATGTCTATTTTTATGTCCTTCCCTGAAGTAAATGTGAAGTTGTTTAAATATCTACTATCTGCTTAAATATAATCAGGTCCTGGCTGAATCCAACCCGTCCCGTTATGGCTTCCTGTGGCGCTGCTTCGATGAGCTCTACCTGTTGTTGGACGTTCTGCTACAGAACCACTTCCTCTCCCACTGCAGCGCCTCCTTCTCTGAGAACTTCTACGGCCTCAAGAGGGTGTCGGGGCGTTACCGGGCTCAGCTCGGTCTAAGCAGCAAGTCGCACTGGCGCTCTCTTCTGCTCCTTTGCCTCGTGCCATACCTGCGGGCCAAACTGGATTCGCTGCTAGCCAGGCATAGAGACGAGGAGGACTTCTCTATCCGGCTGGGGCAGAGCAGGTGGCAGAGGATGTACCGGGCTGCTGTAGCCGCCTACCCCTACGTCAGCTCGGCCTGGCAAGCACTGGTCTTCTGTCAGCAGCTGCTCTTCGTGTTCGGAGTGGCCAAAAGTCACAGTCCTCTGCTGTGGCTCGCCCGAGTCAGTCTGGCCCGCCTCAGCGCCCAGGACATCAGGGACATGGAGCTGAGATGGGAGAGCGAGCAGGGACCCGTGGGAGGGAGGTAATGTTGGAGGAGTTTAAGTTTAAGTTAGGTTGTAGAATTTGAATGGTTCCGTTCCAACTTGAGGGTAATGACCATGTATAATAACCTTATTCTATTATTGGGATAAGGGATGAACTTCCTGTCTTCTTTATTTCAGGTACACAGGCCAATCATTACAAAGTTAAAAATTAAAGCTAATTCTGTCATAACATTCTGGCTTGTTCTCCACCTCAGTAAAACTATAGGTTCTTTAGGAATGTTTGGATGTCATGAACGCACCAATTAATAACAATGGGTCACTGTTACGAATGATTGAAATGTTTTATCTAATATGATTTGAACTGTTTTAAGGCTATGACAGATAAAACTAGTGTATGTTCTCCATTATTGTCAACCACGATAGTAACATTTGCCCCTCTCTGTGTCCGCAGCCTGATGCACAGAACGTGGCACTTGCTCTCTCAGGCCACCAGGGGGCTCGCCGTGTCCCTGTCCACCACCCTGTCCCTGGGGGTGTTCTTCCTGCAGTTCCTGGAGTGGTGGTACTCCTCAGACAACCAGAGCACCATGAAGACTCTGACAGCTCTGCCCGCCCCGCCGCCCCCCTCTACCTGCAGCCGCCCAATCAGAGCGTGGCGGAGAGCGAGCTGTACCTCCAAATGTGCCCACTGTGTCGCAGGCTGCGCACCAACGCCACCGTCCTGTCCACGTCGGGCTTTGTGTTCTGTTACCGCTGCGTGTACACGTACGTCAAGACCCACCACCGCTGCCCCGTCACTGGATACCCCAGCGAGCTGCAGCAGCTTGTCAAGATCTACTCTCCGGAGAGTTAAAGGCTTTATCAAGAACTGCTCTCACTCTTCGGTGTAGTCTAAGAACTTCACTGTCCATACATTTCAGAGGGATGAAATTTGAGTACAGTTTCCAAAGCAATTGAGAATTCAAAACTAATCTTTCTCTAATCTTTGGGGGGGGGGGGAAGTGCTCAAAATGGCGGCCACAAGAAAAAAAGCCACGTGACTGAAATGCAGTTCTGAGTTAAAGTGCCTTCAAGTGTTTGTACAATGGAGTTTGAAGCCCTCTCCGGTTCTGGAAGTAAATTTGCCTCTTCAGCTTCTGTATTTTACTGATTAAAGTGTGAATATTTTATATGAAAGAAATTCGTACATCGTTATCATATTTTTATTGGCCATAGCATGTAAACATTTACAGGACAATGTGGAATAAGTAAGTGAAGCCAGGAATCTCGCTGAACTGCAGCAGTTTTGTAAAGAGGAATGGTCCAAGATTCATCCTGATCGTTGTGAGCTTCTAATCTGCAACGACTAAAAAGCAGTTATTGCTGCAAAAGAAAGGTCAGTCAGCTGTTAAATACAAGGGTTCACTTACGCAGGTGATTAAAACTCATAATAAAACAAATAATGGGAAATTTACTTCTGGGTGGGCCGGAACTGTTGGGCTCCGCCAGCATCTTATTTTAATGATACTAAGAAGTGCATTAGATTTATAAATAACGATTTTGCACAAATTCCAGGTTTTTTCTTCCTACTATTAAACTTCCTGACAATCATATACTCAGGATAATTCAGATGTTTGTTTTAAAAATGCAATGAGTTCCTATCCATCTTCAAAGAGTTGCTTATATGGACATTATTGTCTTGGCCTTCAAATACAATACAAGCGTGGTACATTTGTCAGTGAATTGCTTTATTGAGTTTTCCAACAAATTTAACAACAGGCCCACTGTTTTAAAAAAAAGAAACCGATACTGAGGAGCAACGCCACAACAATACAGTGAGTAATAAAGAGGGTGTTCTCAAACATCCGCCAAACCCCCGTCGTGAGTGAAGAATCGGCTTCCCTTTGACTCCTGACTTCAACAACAGAAAAGACGAGAAGAAGACGGGCATTGTTCTCAATAATCATCACAGTAATAAGATTGCTCCGATAACGTGTATTGCACGTGTACACAATGATGCACTTTTTGCTATTTACATGTGAGTCAGCGAGAACTACACACATGTCGTATTGTCGCAACAAGAAAAAGCGTCTGGCTCGAGAAAAAAACGCCACGGACATGAGAAAGAGTCAGGAATGTGCTTGTGATCGGATTTTAAGCCACAAACTAGAGATGACAGAGAGAAAGGGCCACTCCTCGGAAAGAAACGGAGGAGGATGTCCCGTCCCGTTATAGCGCACTGTTTCAGA
This sequence comes from Neogobius melanostomus, assembly GCA_007210695.1. Lineage (NCBI taxonomy): Eukaryota > Metazoa > Chordata > Actinopteri > Gobiiformes > Gobiidae > Neogobius > Neogobius melanostomus. The sequence goes on from VHKM01000493.1 coordinate 1,352,536, forward strand.
GCAGGACACGTACACCACAGTATCAAACATGTTAAGAAATTTACACCGTTCGCTCACGTAGCAAAAAAGTCCAAATGTTGTGAGTAAAGTAGTGTGCGTTTCACTGTCGTGTGGCTGGTACTGAGTCAGAAGGACAGGCATTTGAATTGGGGAAACCATCACAGCCCCACATTCATTCATTAAATATTAGTAGTAAGGTTAGCAAAAAGATTTCCACTCTTCAGTGATTGTGCTATCATTAGTGAAAGAAATAAACACGTAGAATTAGCTCAGATGAATACAGAGGCAGGTAGTACTCCTTTTGACTTTACTGTACCTCTTGGGAGTATTTTTATGACGGTGAGAGGAAGTAGTATGTGAACCCTTTGGAATTTCTTACATTTCTGCCTAAATTGGTCATAAAATGTGGTCTGATCTTTATTAAAATCATAAGAATGAATAAACAGGGTCTGCCCAATTACATGTTATCATATTTTTATTGGCCATAACATGTAAACATTCACAGACTAAGTATAAGTAAGTGAACCCAGGAATCTCGCTGAACCGCAACAGTTCTGTAAAGAGGAATGGTCCAAGATTCATCCTGATCGTTGTGCACGTCCATCTTCAGCTACAGAAAAGCAGTTATTGCTGCCAAAGATGGGTCAGCCAGCTATTTAATACAAGGGTTCACTTACTTATTCCACGCTGTCCTGTGAATCTTTACATGTTACGGCCATTAAAAATATGATAAAATGTAAATGTTTGGGTGGTATTAGTTTAAGCAGACACTGTTTATTCATTCTTACCATTTTGATAAAGATTAGACCACATTTGATGAGGAATTTAGGCAGTAATGTGAGAAATTCTAAAGGGTTCACATACTTTTTCCTCCCACTGTACTTCCACTGTGAGTAAATTTTTTGATGAAAGCAGAAACCACTAAATTAAAGTATTAGTTGCGGTCCAAACTCATTCCTAACCTTTCTTACATATTCAACGAGTTTGTAGGCACATTTCGCAACTTGCGGAGTCACTTTTCAGGGTCACAAGTTCATAAGATTGATACAAATGTTGTATAATTAGATGCACAATGTTTTATTTTCCCCACGAATGTCTGATGTGTTCCACAACTAGAAAAAAACAAAAACAAGTATAGTGCCTTTAATTAATTGTGTATCTTCAGAAGTACTGATTATATACAAATTTGTATGGCGTATTTGGAAATATTCTCTCTGTTTTACGTTTTGTTGCATTAACAAAACATGAATCAGACGTTCTTACTGCTTACTGTGAAGCAGCAACTCTATTTGTCACTAAGCACTCCTTTACTCCTGCTAGTGTCATTATTTTAATGTAGTTGATTTTCTTTTTGGCTAACGGCTACTCTACCCACCTGTCTTTATAACCCTGTTGGTGTTTTATTGTTTTTGAAAGAAATAACTAAACTTTAACAGGAAATGAAACCTCTTCCCCAATTCAGTGCCTGCTTTTTCTTTTTTTCTTTTTTTTTTATCAAATACCAAATGGACAAAATGGACTTAAGTTTATCAATAGTACAAAAATAGCACAAGTAACTTTCTGGAAACGAGGCTCAATCATTTACTGCGTGTTTTCCATCACTGTCCACCTGTAAGACAAACGAATCAGACCTGGCTCACTAAAGTTGGTTTGACCTCAACAATATGCGCCTAAGATCAGCAGAGTGGTGAGGCAAAACGGACATTCATTCATGAACCATGGAAATCATTACATTTGAAAAGTCCTTTTGGTAAAAAAACAAACAAACAAAAAACAAATAGTGTTGTAGCTCATTCCCTTCAGCATTTAGTCATAACTTTTTCCAAACCCACAGTGGTTGCCATAGTAATGAGACCTCCGGAACAGTTCTATCACAGCCTTAAAGCTTTCTAAAACGTGCGCCAAACTGAGCTAAAATGGTTTAGTCGTGTGATACAATGAAACTGTCCTATGAACATTTCGCTAGAGCGCTGGTCCAGGAATGTTTTATCATGTCAAGACATTTATACAAGTGTTGAGAAGGAACGCAGACAGATCGCCCCACCAGAGTGTCAGGTTAGTACCGCATGTCACAACTAAAAGAGCATTTAGACATCCATAACAGGCCTAGTAATGTGTCATTGTACCGAGAACCTAGAAACCTGTGCTTTCTCATCAGTTATATGCATTGTGTAGGTGCATATTAGGTAAAGTAACAAGTTAAAAAAAATATGGCTTAAGAAATGTGCAAAAATATGGCTATAACTAAGTATTAAACTTGCAGTGCATGGCGAGTTTCTTTTGCCCCATGTCTCTGCTCATGTTTAGGTCTGTTATTGCTTAAGGTACAATATGACAGAGAAATAATAATAATAATAATAATTATAATGCCTTTAACATGTTTTATTTTCCACAGGACACTTAACCTGACACTCAGATGAGGCGTACTGCAGCTTCTGAAGTGAACAGTTCCACCCGCTTTGTTGATTGGATGGAGATTGCTGGCCAAGCTTTGGTGAAACAATGTCACCGAGTGGAAAAAGAGCCTCTACTGTCGCAGTTTGTTCCTACTGTAATGTCGCCGAGCGCAGTGCAGTGGCATGTGATGAAAAGCCTGTAGTACAAATGCTCTAAAGTGACGACACATCGTCATCAGGGCCTGTCCCGACCCTCAGTCTTTAAGGGGGTGCTCAGTATTTGGAACAAGGGGTTCTATGTTCTATGAGATAGAAACAGGCGAGGCCAACGTGTCAGAGGTTTGTATCCCTGTTCTAATAAAAAAACAAAAACAGCTGTAACTATGTATGGGCCCATCAAAAGGCTTCTATCTGTATCTGAATGTTGTAGATTTTAAAGATTGTCAACTGGTTGATCTAGTTGAGGAAATGTTGCTGCTATCTTCACAAGCTTCTTATGGTCTAAGGAAAGACAAGCCAGAAGTCGACTTAAACTCTGACCAGGACTCCAATAGCTCCACCTTCAGGACTTGAGTTTACAGCTTCACTGATTAGAATAGTCTTTGTATGGGCTACAAAGACTGAAAATACCTTTTATAACATTTGGAAAACACAGTTATTGCTTGATTATTAGTTTTTGCAAAGTGGATTATGGTAAAGTCAACATGTCACTAAACTTGTCTATGTGTTTTATCCATTAAATGCAACACGAGCAGCTCACTGAACCCCACTCACTAAATACTGCACAAGCACCCTTTAAAGCTGAAGTTGTGTAGTTGCTGGTGTTGGCCTGTGGAGGGCAGCATGCCTGCTTTGTCCAGCCAAAGGAACTGGACCTCTGCTGTACTCCAGCTGCTGCCTATCAGCATGTGTAAACAGACAGACCGACAGACAGACCGACAGACAGACAGGTGGTCTGAGCCCTCACTTCATGTGCTTACTCTCTGTTCAACATCACATCAGCAAATATATACTCACAATCCAATCTGATTGGATCAACACTGTTACACTTATAGATATTGAGAATAGCATGTTTTCATGTTTTTATACAAAAGAGAAAGTAGTGTTTGATGATGTATCTACAGTCATAGAAAAGTGAGCACACTTTGACAGGACGCATATTTACAGCCAACAGGAATAGAACAGGAGAAAGTCCTGTGGAAAGAGGAGGGCGCAGAGACCAGACAGGATCCTGAGGCACCATCACCAGCAGAGACGCCATCAATGCTCCAAGGATATTAGCTGTTTAGCACTTAGCAGGGCTTGGCAGTCTTTATTCATTTAAAATATCATCATTCTAACGAGATTCACTGGTGTATCGTAAACGGAGCTATGTTAAAAATGGAAAATGTACCCAATAATTACAACTGTACTAAAGCTGTAGTGCATTGATCTAAACTAGACATAACCATTTACTTTGGATAATCATTTTGAATGTCAGACCTACAGTACTTATAGTTCTTACTAACTTGGACACGAGCACACAGCTGTGGCTTCTCTACAGCGAGTGATGAAATGCAGAGTTACAGTAGAAATGTGTTGCCATCACTTGACTCCCACAAATGTAAATGTTCTACTGTTCAGTAGTTTTCTTTGAAATATTACATTTACATGCACATTATGTTTGAGATCTTTCCCACATGATTCTCGGTACATTATTATGAGTGTTAAGGTTTAAGATTGTATTTTGTTATATATATTCTGTCTTTGAAACTTTCGTAGTGCACTGGGTCTGGACCCATTGTTAATAAATATGTATAAATATTTTGGGTCACCTTTGAAAAGGTGATGTCTCTGAAGTAAATATAATAGACTATTATTATATACAGCTGTATTTACATAAAGCAATATTCAGTGGAGATGTTACATGGCGCTCTGTGGTGAGGTATGATGGCTTAACTGTATATAGAAAACATAACATGACACGTCGCTCCCTGGTGGTCACTAAATGAAGAACAAATTAAGGCATTGACATGAAGTAAAATGATGTGACTGTAGTGAGTGCGAGTCCAGGCCGAAAAGGGCTGATTGTTTCTTTGTAGTTTTTTGCTGAGGTGCTCCGGCGGTGGTTTATGTGGTTTCCAAGTACAATTGTTATTTCTGTGTGGACAAAAAGGCACCTAGTTCCCCCTCCTCTTATCAGATCAAAGTTTTTGTTTTGTTTTTTTGTCTCCTTTGCTCCATCGACAGGTCGACGGGCCGTTAGACAAGTCGTCCACGCGCCACCTGCTTAAAAGTCCTCTGCAGACGGGAGGATGAAGGTCGAAGCTCTGGGCTATATTGACTGTCCTCCCTCTGGTTGCCATGGAGATGCCAACAAGTCGTCTGCACCTCCTCCAACCAGTGCAGGATTGGTGTGAGTTTGTGCCAATGGCGTCTCAGGCCTTACAACACTTCCACCTCAGCCAGTAAAGTCCTCCATTGCTGCTGGTGTGTTCAAAACACACTCAATGGAGGGAGAGGAAAGAAGAGGAGGTGCCACAAGAAGGTGAATGTGGATCTGCATGTGCCTCTTAGACGCCTCCTATAAAACAGGCTCCTGCTCCATGGGCTCTTCAGTGGACCTGCACATAGACAGACATATCAGCACACCAGGATTTGAACTTATGATGCAAGAGCTGGGGACAAACTGCACAACCTTCTCAGCACAGTGGAAAAAAGGGCAATCATGAAGGAGTGCACGCTTTGCTATTATGTCAAATGTAGAACCACACGACTGATTATAAAAATCACAGTAAAATGACGTTGGTGTGTCAGCATATATACATAATGTATCTTGTTATTGGTTTCTTGTAATTATTAAGGCTTACATTCTCAGAATCACCTGAGCAGTCAGTAAAAAAGTATAAAGGTCCACAGAACCATGTTCTCACAGAGACAGTATGTAAAACAGACCTGCTGGTGTCAGAGTTGTCGGCCCCAGAGCTGGACTGTTCCACGTCCACACTGAGTGAAGCCATAGCACTGACGGTCTCCGCTTCGTCCCTCTCCGACTGTCCCTGGGGACTGTCCAGCTGCATGTGTCCAGTGGCCTGGGACAGACTGCGCAGACAGGGCCAGTGTTTACCTGAGAGACAGGGCTCACAGTCAGAGCTCCACCAGATAAAGCTTGGGAAGTTTACAAACGCTGTTAAAGGTGCTTACTCTGGATGTCTATGACGGCCTCTAACGAAGAGCAGGCCTTAGGACAGGGCTTCTCCTGAGGCCACTGGAACGACTCGCACTGATGAAGAGAGCACAAGCAGAGGGTCACTGCACCGCTGTGTTCTATTACAGCCTCAAAATGCTATTGACCTTTTCAACACTAGATGGCACCATGCTGTTGCCTAATGTAATTTAGTAGTAGTAGTAGCAGCACTTTAATAACTCAGAAGTGCCACAGATTTTGCCACTCACTACAGAATATTATGACATCATGTGCATACCCTCTGTAGCAGTGGTTATCAACCTTTTTTTAGTTGTGACCCCGAATATAAGAGCTGCTGTTATTTGTGATGGCCACAGGCCACAATTTCCATTCAAACTACAGATAATATTCCTCCCATATGATCTGGTGACCCGCAGAGGGTCCCGACACCCTGGCTGAGAACCCCTGCTCTATAGGCTCTGTGTTATTGTGGTTATCCTTCTCTAGGTGAACAAGTGTTTCCTATTTCTGTTTCAACTCAAAGTTATAATTCAATTTGAAGATTTAAATAAAAAAAATAATTAAAAAAATATAAGCTGAGGCAACGAGCAGGTTAGCTCAGATTGTGGAGCTATAACATTTATAAAAATGTTTATGATTTATTATACAAAGTATTAAACAAGTATTTACATCCTACAAAAGGTTTTGACATATAACTTGTTAGTGATTATCACCATCTGAATGTTTCAATGTTCAGTGTTTAAATATGTTTTTTTTTTCTCAGCGAAACACAGCTAACTAAAAACAAGGACCGTAAACAGTTGTTATCCTCAGCATCATGTTACTACAACAGGCCACAGCGTGTCATGTAACGGGAAAAGTGACAGTAGGTTTGGAGAGGTTTGGGGCGGCTCACCGGGTCTCCCAGCAGCGCTGCCACACAGGACTCTGAGGCGTCACAGATGGCAGTCAGGTCATGACCGCCCTCCAGCGCCATGACAACCCGCCCACCGGCCAGGCCCATCAGCAGCTGCGTCAGCTGACCAAAACCTGCACACAAACAACACCTGTGTTACCATGGCACTGGCACATGGAGCTGTCGCCCCCAGGTTGTCATGGTAACTTCGGTTATAAAATTAACAATGCAAAATCAAACTTTGATATTGGCTCAAACAGTGTTTAATTAATGAATAGGTGACATATTTTGTTATTGAAAAGGTCTGTTTTTAGAGCATTGACACTTTGACCAAATAAATACATTTTTAAAATGTGGTAAATCAAAAGACTTGATTTGTATAAGGGTCTAAACCAGGGGTGTCCAAAGTGCGGCCCGGGGGTCAAATGCGGCCCTCAGACCAATTTTTGGTGGCCCTCAGCCTTCTTGCGGAATCGGTACACATAATCAGAGATGGTCTTTTTATTTGAAATGTAATAATTATACACAATTCTAACCTAACAACTAACATGTTATTGTGAGACAGAGTTAGCATGAAGGTTTTAAGCATAAATAAAGGTGTGGGGCACAATTTAAACCTCTGCTAGTTGAAGGTTTCATGGCATTAACCACCAATCTATGGCCCTTCACCGTGTGTACGCTTCAATATGCGGCCCCCCATGAAAAAAGTTTGGACACCCCTGGTCTAAACGATTTAAATCTCAGATTTGGCTGTCTTTTCTAACATAGATGGGAGCAACTACCGGGAACTCTGCGCCCCCTTTGGATGAAAACAAGATCTAAAAATGACACACAGGAAAATGGCCGTTCTTGCTAACAAGTCAACTCATTGTCAGAAGATTTTATTTTGTGTGGAAAATTATATGAGCTAGTTTATTGATTGCTAGTACTTGTCAAGGCCATGTCAGGGCTCATTATGGGGGAAATAGCTCCTCAAAGTACTAATACACCTTGAACTTTTGCACATTTTATTTTGAATTTTTTACTGAAAGTTCACACACAAGTAACAGACAACTGTGAAGTGAAAGCACAATGATACATGATTCTGTTATTTTTCAAACAATAGAAAAGTGAAAAGTGGGGCGTGCATAAGTATTCATACAGCATGACTTAATACTTTGTGGAACCCCTTTTGCTGCAATAACAGCAGCAAGTCTTCTGAGGTATGACTACAAGGTTTGCACATCCAGAGACTGACATTTTAGCCCATTCCTCTTTACAAAACAACTCAAGCTCTGTCAAATTAGAAGGAGAGCGTTTGTGAACAGCAGTTTTCAGGTCTTTCCACAGTTGTTCAATAGGATTCTAACACATTAATATGTTTGTTTTAAACCATTCCATTGTAGATTTAGCTTTGTGTTTAGGGTCATTGTCCTGCTGGAAGGTGAATCTCCGCCCCAGCCTCAATTCTCTTGCTGACTCCAGCAGGTTTTCCTCCAAAGTGTCTCTGTATTTGGCTCCATCCATCTTCCCAACTATTCTTACAATCTTCCCAGTCCCCGCTGAGGAAAAGCAGCTCCATAGCATGATGCTCCCCCCACCATATTTGACACTGGGGATGGTGCACCTTCTTCCACATGGTAGCTGTGTCCTCCATATGACTTCTAGCAAACCTGAAACGGGATTTCTTATGGCCTCCTTTCAATAATGGCTTTCTTCTTGCCACTCGTCCATGAAGGCCAGATTTGTGTAGAGTACGACTTATAGTTGTCCCATGTACAGATTCCCCCAGCTCAGCGGCAGGACGTCGCAGCTCCTTCAGAGTTATCTTGGGGCACTTGGTTGCATTTCTGACCAGTGCTCTCCTTGTTCGGTCTGTTAGTTTAGGTGGACGGCCGTGTCTTGGTAAGTTTGCAGTGGTGCTATACTCTTTCCATTTCCGAATGATGGATTGAACAGTGCTCCGTGAGATGTTCAAATCTTGGGAAATCTTTGTATAACTTAACGCTGCTTTAAACTTCTCCACAGCTTTATCCCTGATCCTTGGCCTTCATGATGTTGTTTAGTGACCAATACACTCTGACCATAGCTCTGAGGCCCTCACAGAATAGCTGAAATTATACTGAGTAGATTATGCACAGGTATTTAATGGTTAGGGCACAGTGTGAACTTTCTGCAGTCATTAGGAATGTTATAAAGGCACTTTAATGCACTCTGAAAATGCTGTATGAATACTTATGCACGCCCCACTTTTCACTTTTCTATTTTTTGAAAAATAACAGAATCATGTTACTTGTGTGTGAACTTTCAGTAAAAAATTCAAAATAAAATCTTTATGTTTATGGTTGTAAACATGACAAATGTGCAAAAGTTCAAGGTGTATTAGTACTTTCCAGAAGCACTGTATATTTTGCTCTCACAAGCTACAAAACTACATTGTAGGCTGCATACATTTAATTTAATAACAATGTAAAAAAGGGACCGACTAAAAGCTGAAGCTGTAGTGGCATTATTAAGAAACCAGTGAAATGTTACTGACAAGTCATGATCACAGTGGGTTTCAGCTGCTCAGTTTAAAAAACATTAACCGTCTTCTCTATTAATTACCTGAAGCAACAGGTCACTTCCAAGGCCTCCTTTCCACATTCAATAAATAAATAAAACAAAAAGATTTTTCTTATGTAGATTTTACGCTCTCAGACATTCTCTGCCTATTAATTTCATTGGACGAGAGCTGCTGTTTTCACCCACAGGGGGCGGTAACCTTCTCAGTGGCTCCAATCTACTGTATCTCCATGGAGACGAGCTGGAGACGTCCCGCTCCCAGTAAAGTTACAAATCAGGTCTGAGGAGAGGTGAGCCACTCACAGCAGAACACATGTTTGTTTGTTCACTTTTAAGGTCTTTTCACCTATAAAAATATCCATAATAAAATAAATGCTTTTATTTTATTGTTTTTATTGGGTCAAATGTTACACTGCTAACAGACTGGTATTTAATGTGTCAAAACAGTATATTGAAATGCCGCAATAATAGTTTACTGCAAGAAAGTTATGCAGTATTTTTTCTCATATCCAGCCGTTGTTACCAGGGGAGTACTTACATTTAGCTGAGACTATGTACCCGCCCAGAGGAGACTGATGACCCTCCACTGCATCGAAGCCCGCTGACACCAGCACCACATCAGGACTGAACTGCTGGGCGATGGGCATCACCACGCTCCTGAAAAGCAGACACAAAACCACCCTTTCAAAAGCCTGTCTCTTCATAATGGCATTCCTACTTCTCACATTCCAAACCTGCCGCCTAACAAGGCGGCAGCACTCGCACTTTGATGTACTTTTCTTCACAGCTTCACAGTACGCTGCTACCTGTGGGTGTGCTCAATGCTAGCACCTTCAGCACAAAGAGCCAACTCAGCACGACCTTTACAGTATCTGCAGCACGTGTGTGAAAAGTCAAAGTGTTATTCGACTTCCAGGATGTTCCTGTTTTCTTGTTTCAGTGGAGTCAAAGCCACACAACTCCTACTGTAGTTTCATTAGTGGGACACTCTCTGGGCCAGATCTTGTGCCTGGCGCAGTCCGTGCGCAACGCGGTACACTGTGTGCGCCATAGGGAGAGGGCGTTATTTAAGAAAAAGAGGCCGACTGAGGCGTGGTTCATGACAAGCAGCACACGGAGCGCTGCTCTTCTGTGGCAACCTTCACATTATTTTCCTCTTTACATCGCGCTGCCTGGTATTCTTCCTTAGAATCGATGTCAAATTGAAAACAACACGAAATTACCTTGGAAAGTCTGCTTGAGCGCACGCACGGGCTTACTTTGGTACAGTAGATCAACGCGCACACCCAACCAAACATCAACACCAAAACAACAACAGTTTTCCATAAATAAAGCACACATGCCTAGTGCAACAACACCACGTCTAATCTGTGTTTTAAGGTGACGTTTACATCATGTGTCAGTGTTTACCTCCTGATGAATGAAGAGCATCAGTGGTGGTCGTTGTAATAAGCCTCATGTTTCCTTTTTACATTGTTGCTCCTTGTGTAGGCTACAGCTCAGTGCAAAAGAAAGAAGCGCATTTCACATACGGGCTGGATAGAAAACTTTTTTTTTTTCCAATTCAGCCGCTCCGAGAATCCTGCAGCTGTAGCGCAAATGTTCCAATAGGCTACACTTTTTTGCAACTACTGCATAACTCTGCAACTCCTCCGCAGCCAATATGACAGTTTCTGATCAATTAAATCCTTTACATTTGGTAACTTTGCGCATTCGAATGGCGTCCAACGCCGAGGCTGCTGCCTTTCTTTCCCCGCCCGCTCATATTGAATCTGCAGCGAGGGACAGTTTTATTTCTTTCATCTTAATTAAACATTGCGCGCTACATCGTGCATATTATTAAACGTTTACAGGACCCACCCCCTCCACAACCCACCTTGCCTGGCCTGCCAAACTACATGCTTTTTCATAGATATTTCAAATCATTTTCCAAATGATTTAAAACAGACGAAAGAGCAGAAGAAAACAGTGTACCAGCCGCCATCTTGAATGTTTTGGAAGAGTGCGTGGTGGTGACAGGTGACGGCTTCTGTCTCTTGGTGCGTGATTGGACCGATGTGGGTCAAATCGTGAAATGATTGGCTGCGAGCAGCCGCCCAGACGGTTCTTCTTTTGAACAGAAAGGAGGAGTGTCTGGCAGGCCAGGCAACAACCCACCGCCTTCCGCAGTAGCGGTCTGGGGAAAGCATGGGGCGGGGCAGCACCACAACATCGCAGTGCTAGTCTGTCCACCCCCGTCTTGCCCACTTTTTGTGCCAGGTATGACACTGAAGACTGCAAGGAGCGCCATCCGTCTGCGCACTCGTCTGCTCTACAGCCTGCGCTATAAACCACAAGATCTGGCCCTCTGAGTCAGCCTTGTGTTCTGCTTGACAGGTGATAATACAAGTGTGCATCACACTGTTTTGTACATTACAAAAGAAGGCAAAAAGACAGTACACTTGGCATAATAGTATGAGCAATAAGAAAATGAAATGCTTCTGCTTGTGTAAAGACTGTGAAAACTCGAGCCTATCCTGTGTGACGTCGTAATGCTTTAGGGAAACTAGTCACAGTGCTGCTGCTGCTGCTACTGCTGCTCTTTTCCCGAAATTATATTTACAGTTTTGTTAGTTTTTCATAGTGAGCCTAATTATCAATGCTTGACTCGTAAGAACTCAAGAGGAAATACTTTTTTTATTAAATACATACATATAAAATATGGTCAAACTACAAAATGTTCTCATTTTGATTTCAAATTCCTATTTTATTTGGGTGGTAGCTTGTCATTATGGATTTAAAATGTCTCCTGAAACCAAAGCAGACGAGCAAGAATGCAGAGAGAACTTGGTTATTATAAAACAAAATACTCTCATTCCATCGCGTACATGATCATCCTGTGTGTGACCTTTCCTGCTGCGTGCGCTCCAGTGTTTGTGTTTACCTAAACGCTGTGAGGTACTCCACATCCCCCATGGGCGGATCCACTCCTCCAGTCCAGGCGATGTTTACATTGAAGCCCACACCTGCGCCGGATCCCACCTGCACAAACACGAGCTGTTACTCCACATGCGCAGAACGTGAGGGGAGCACACACACTGAAATAGCTCGGCACACAGCACCTCCTCGGGGGCGCCGCTGCCGGGGAAGAAGTTCCCGTCGTCGTATCGGTGCAGTGAGATGTAGAGGACGTTGGGGTCGCTGTAGAAGGCCTGCTGGGTCCCGTTGCCATGGTGAATGTCCTGCGGGAAAGAGGTGCTGCATTTAAATTACCTCAAACTTATGCAAGTGCTTCACTGAAAAATTGCATGTATTATACATGGCATTTCAGAAATAGCACAACTTGATTTTTGTGATTTTTCTGCTAAATCATAAATCAAGATTCAGTGGAAATATTTTAAACATGTTCAAGAGCAAACATTTGACAGAAGACTGAAGTATAAACTGCTAAACCTGCTCCACTAGCCAGAAATGTCAAGTACTAGTGTCATATAATTAGAGGTGGGCATAGATTTGAATCTAGATTAATCTAGATTAATCTTGAAATTAATCTAGATTAAAATGGCTCATTTGAATTTTGCTGAAAGCATTCAGAATATGTATGCTACCCAAATAATGACTAAAAGTAAGTCTTTGAGAACGGGTTTCTCAAGCCAGGTGACGCATTAGACCAGGGGCTCATCTCCTGTTTCCAAAATACGCCACAAACTGCTTGAAAAAGCTGTTCTACTGTGATAATTGGTGATGAAAATAATTCATGTTCAATAAGATGCACTGTTTATTCAGTTAAACATGAATTTTGAACAGTAGGCCTACATAAGAGGTCGTGATGAACTGTTTACAGTCAGTAGCTTTGTATCAGTCAGTCCAAGCTCCGTTTCTCCTTCTTCCACCAGTCACTCAGGCAGACCATCTTGTTCACATTTTCTGGTGACAAACTAGATCTCCTCTTCTGCACAATATGGCCTGCTAAAGAAAAAAAGTCTCACGTATGAGACATTTGTGCCAGGAATCCCCAAGTATTTACGGCAAAACAAGAGGAGACAACAGCGTGTTAGCCGCACGTGGACACGAGCGCAGCACCAGTGAACCCCGCGATGATGCAGACTCGATCCCCACGCTGCGTGCACCTTTTGCCCCACACAGACCAACCGGATTTACAGCTGAACTACAGTCAAACCCACTGTTCTCTCCTGGCGCAGGTCAATTCAATACTCGTCAAAACATCCCTCAGTTCATGCACTGCGCTTTGGATAAACCATTAAAGCCGACGCACACCGAAACACTTTGAAACGCAGCTTCATGACATTTCTACGATGAGGTGATGCGCACTGCTGAGGAAAACATACAGTAGGCTCTTTACACTTCTGCAGTGACACACACGACTCTATGGCCTGTGACAAACAGGGAGACTGCTCTAAACTTTGTTGGAACTTACGAGAGAAGCCATTGTAAGAACTTCACTCTGGGAAGGTAAGATGTCCGTCGCCAACTCACTATTAACCTGCTAAAAAGAGCCATATTTGCTCTCTCTTACAGCACTGACCTACGTGTTGTATTTTACGTTTGATATATGGATAAATCGTGTGTTTAAAGCGCTGCACGGTGTGAGGAAAGCGTTTGAAGTGCCGTTACCAATGGCCGCTGGCTGCTCTGCTTTGCGGCGACGACACTGGAGGCCGCCATTGCTGTAGTACCGCCATATAGCTGCTAGTCCCCCATTGGGGACATTGCACTTTAGACACGTTAAAAACAACTTTAATGCCCAATGCGTAACTTTTTGGAACTGTCTACAGCTAGATATTCCTCCTGTGATTACGCTGGGTTAAACACAATCAGAGGCACCGGGCTGGTTATGGTAGGATACATTTTAGAAATCTCCTACTTAACGGGGGGTCTGACTGTTAGCATTGGAGCTGCGCGAGCTACACGTCACGCAAGGGCCGAGTCTACAGTGAAGATCCCGCCCTTATGCCCTTATTAGGAACATGCTTCGTCAGAGCAGGGGAGGAGGAGTCTGTAAATCCGCCATGATTTCCCCCTCGAACGTGGTCATTGTGGTAAACGGGGAGGAGTGAGGAGGAGCTGTCTATTATTTGTACAGTCTATGAGCGTTACACAGCACGCTCCAGTGTTGGCACATGGCGCGCGCTGCTTTCTGATGCGTGCTCGGCGCTGGCCTTTACAAAACTCGGGACTTGTCGGGATTATAGACGGTTAAAAAGAAGGTCGGGACTCGTGACCCATGAGATTCCCGTGTGAGGCCTGGGAGCGGGCGGGAACGGGATTGAAATCCATTCCGGTGCAGGTCTCTACTCCCAACCCAACTTTGAGAATAGATTAACGGCGATATTTTTTTTATCGCCCGATAAGAGTCTTGCGTTAACTCAGCACGTTAACGCCGATAACGGCCCACCACTATATATAATCCAAAAAAATAACACCAATAAAAAACACCTCGTTTTCTTACCCAGTCAACGATGAGGACTTTGCCCACTCCCAGTTTCTGTTGCAGTAACTTGGCGGTGATGGCGACGGAGTTGAAGAAGCAGAAGCCCCTGTGGCCACATAATCAATCATTTAAAACAATGAAAGATTCAAAACCGCTACAATTTACTGAACACTTGTAGACGGTGAGTAAGTGGTAATAGTACTGACATGGCCGTGGATTCCTCAGCATGGTGCCCTGGCGGTCGCACTACTGCAAAACCATTCTAGTAAAACACAAGAGGGACAGTTTAGTTTGGAATAATAAGACATTTCTGTCTGTGCGTTCATGTTCACAAGTCGCTCATGGCCTTGTTGTTGTGGAGCGTATATTTTTTGGCACTGTGTTTGCGGATGTATTAATAGAAGTGGACACAAACAGTCCAGAGTGTGTTACCTTGAGCTCCCCCGCTGCCACCCGAAAGGCCAGCTCAATGACAGAGCCCACTGCCATGCGCACGGCCGCCGACGAGTGCATCTCATTCCACACCGTGTCACTGTCCACCTGCAGGGGCAGTACGCAGTCAATCCAAGGTTAGCATTCATTTAAAGTGGACATGCAAAATCGTCCGTCTTGAGGTTTAAACCATGTTTTAACATTGTTCCCTTGTCAGTCAAACCTGGAGTAATATTTCACAA
Organism: Neogobius melanostomus; assembly: GCA_007210695.1. Taxonomy (NCBI): domain Eukaryota; kingdom Metazoa; phylum Chordata; class Actinopteri; order Gobiiformes; family Gobiidae; genus Neogobius; species Neogobius melanostomus. Next base: position 1,367,663 of record VHKM01000493.1, read on the forward strand.
CATTCACGCAGTTTTGAGTTATTCCTCGGACAGAATGGCTAAATTTGTCTGTTTCTTCTTCTACGGTGTCAGCGCCTCGTTCTGTGCTTCCTGATTACAATTGCCTCATTGTTCAAACCCAAAAACTGTCCTCCACATTTTTAAAGCTCATAATCCAACATGATTGATTTTGAGGCGTTCTGTGGTCGAAGTGTGTTTATCACACGCTGAACGTCCAACCTGGATGTTATTATTTTAAGTTAAAATTATTCTTATAGCTGCCAGCAGTAGGAGCCTCAGTCAAGATTTTCACCAGCTCTTTCGCCTGCATTTCATTGTTACCATCTAATTCTGACAGAGACATATTTTTCAAATGATAAAACTTAACATATCAAAGCTGAGGGACCCAAAATAATGTTTTTAAGTCTATTTTTAAGCTCCGTATGCATGACATGACCTCAGGAAAGAGATATCGGGCTGCCAAGTCTCACACCAGCAGACTAAGAAATAGCTTTTTCCGGACAGCCATCCTTGAGTTAAAAAGTCGCCCAAAGACTATTGAAGTAATTTTTTCTGACTGTATCGTTTCTTGTATTCTGTGTTTTTAATGCACCAACTTTGAGTCTCAAATCAAATTTCGTTTTGTAAGTTACACAATGACAATAAAGTTAATTCTGAATTCTGAACGTCCACTATAAGATGCTTTGGTGGCTTAGGTGTTTGGCATAAAGTGGGGGATATGTGCAGATAAAATGCAGATGGGTCTCAAGAGATGAAACATTCGGACCATGGCCATTACACCATTTAAAAGTAAATATTATACTCAATGTTCAAAATTCCTCCATGGATAGTTCATCCGCGACACTGGTGTCATTGAGCTAATTTCTCATGCCGGCGTTTTCCTAAAAAAAAAACTAAATCGGAGTCAATCGAAGAGATGCACTGACTGCATAATGTGTTGGCCTCAAAAAGCACCTAACTGGAGTTTGTTGTTTGGTAGTACTCTCGCCTTAACTGAACCACAGCAGTATTTATATAGAAGCTGATTCAGACTTTTCTTTGGAGGCTGACCTCAATGTAAAAGCGGCCCATGAGAGCTGTACTACAGTATAAGTAGTGCAGTGGACACATTTCTAACCTTAATACCATGGATACACAGAAGTAAGTTATTCCATACTGCTGCATTATACTACAGTATGCCCTGCGTTGTAATTTCAAGGAGTGCTTTTTTTCCCCCGTAACTAATAACAATGCGAAAGTGATCTCTTACCCCGATCCCGCCACAGGGGAGGACAGCGTACATCTTCTGGCTGATGGGCCCTGAACAAACAGAAGCACATGTTATGAATGTGTGTGAATGTGTGATCGGGGCCGACAGGCAGACGGGGCCAATACCGAGAAGCTTCTTGTGGTCCAGTTTGTGACGGTTGAGCGGACTGGTGCCGTAGAGGAGAGTGTGGAACTCTGAATGGACAGTCTGGATCTCGTCCAAAGACGCTTTCCTCCCACGGATCCTCTGCTCACACACAGACAATGACCATGTATTTAACACCTTTTTTTCTTCTTCTTCTCCCCTCTCTCTTTCATTTGTGCATAGGAGATAAAAAAGCAGGATTTTTGGCAATTCACAAAAATATTACAGAGAAACAGTATTTTCAGACAGATGGGGCTGAATTAATATGCATGTATTCAGACCAAGCCTTCAGCTGTGATTCTGGTGGCGGTTTCAGGAGAGTGACGCACTGCATTCTCAGAGTTGTTATTATTATCACACAGTACACGGCAACTTCCCAGTAATGAGAATCACTGCTTTCTACTCGAAAATTGGGTGACTATGAAGGCCTCTATCTTATGGTGGTGTATTGACAGGATTGTGCCTGACAAATGCTAAGCTAATCTGAGAGAAAGACAGCAGTGTGATAATGTGACGAGTGTCTGATGTACCTCGCAGCGGTTGAGCAGACCGGTCTCCTGCAGACGGGACCAGATGCTCTGCACTCGGCCGGCGTGCTCCGGGTGGATGTGAGCGTTCCCACAGATGCACTGGTGCTTCAGCATCAGACTGTCGTAAACCAGCCCTGCACACACAACAGAGAGGCGGCTAGTCAAGAGTCTTTCAATTCTAGCCCTTTCTCCCTTGCAAAAGTCTTCCAGAACTGAGAGATTTCTGGGCTGTCTGTCACGCACTGCTCGTTTTGGTCGAGGGACTGTAAAGGCCATGGGAATACCTTCAGAACGCACCTCTTGACGGCGTCCACAGTGGATTTTGAAGTGTGCTTTTGATCATTACCCATTTTTAGAAGACATTTGCTTTTTAACTTCAGCTTCTTGATAAATGGTGTTACGTTTTTCACCAGAATTTGTTGGAATTTAAATTAATCCATTCCCTGTGCTGGCTGCAATACAACCCTGAGGATCGATACACCCCCAGGCTTATATTGGAAAATAATTGCTTTTTATGAAATTCTGAGCACCGTCTTCTCCACATGGACCTTTGCTCACTCTGGACAAAAAGTTCTACATTAGGATGCAAGAGTTTAGGCATAACATGACGAGCCTCATGCATTATGGCTTAAGTTAAAAAGCAATTGGCTTCCGTCAGTCTACCCCAGGGCAGCTGTGGCTACAATAGTAGCTTACCAGCACCAAGTATGGACTGAATGAATAATGCAATGTTAAGCATCTTTGAGTGTCCAGAAAAGTTCTATATAAAACCGATGCATTATTATTATAATCGTAAATGACCTCAGATGTGCTGTCTGAATGTTTTCCCATGGCCTTCACAGTCTCCTCGAAAATCGGAACTCTGCCGGGTGCTCAAGTCTATGCTCAGGATTTTTTCCTTTTATGCTATTTTGAGAATGTAAAAGGTGAAAATATATCCTGATATATTTTTAATTTTTTTATGTTATGGGAATATCTCATCTGTAAATTCGCGCCTTTTGGAGATCATTTCAAACATTACGTGCAAACCGTTGCACGTAAAAATAAGTTACCAAAAAAATAAAAATACATGTATTAGAATGTGACATATATTTTATCCAAATTAATGGGAGAGGCCCATATTAATGATGTTTGACTGAATAAAGTGAAAGCAGGCACATTTATGAGACTGCAGAGACGTCTGAACAAACACATAAACAGCGGTGATTCATGCGCTAAAGGAGGAAATGAGTGACAATAAATAAATATGATTAGGTAACGGCTGTATTTCATTGCTCTTGGTTCACTTGAGATGTTGGACAAAACACTGTTGGCTCTCTGTTGCTAGGCAACAAGCCGTGTGGCGTATGCTAGCTGAGCTAATGTGTAAAGTGTCATCATCTCACAGTCCAGATGCACAGGCATCACACTGACCGGTGGTGAAGAGGTGTTTGATGGGATTGACAGTCGATGTGGCGGGAGAAGACTGCGTTCTACCCAGAGTTCTGTGGGGCAGTGCTGACTGGAACACTCCGACCTGCAAAGCCTGATGGGAAAAATGAGAAAGTTATGAGTCATCACTGAAGCATTAATGAGAGCACACTTCATTCACTGGATTCATGCAAAAAAAAAAAAACGGTGTTATTACTTTGTAGCATAATAATTACATAGAGATTTTTCTTTCTTTTCTTTTTTACAGAGGTGTGATGTCATTGTCTTGGTTGGTTGTGACACATGGTGACAAAACAAAATGCAATAAAGATCTAGATTCTAGGCTCCTTCTTGACACATCCATTTCACTAAACCTGCCATGCACTGACTGGATTATAACATGGATGGAGAACCAGAAAGTGTGTGAAGACTAAACCAAAAAAAAACACTCACAGTAACCATTATTGTACCAATGCAATATAGATATGTGCCTTTCCAGCCTCGTGTGCCACTTCCTCTCCACACTCTGCGCTCACACATGAGTTTACACCGTCGTCCCTGCACTCCCCACTCCTAATGACCACCATTTTTTACCCACTTTGACTGACTCCTCCTGAATCTCCTGCTCGTCTATATATAGCTGGCGTTGCTGTGGCCCTGCTGTGCTGGAGGTGACTCATCAGGAGTGGGTGGACAACTAAAAATGCACACAAACGCACATCTCCTCACTTACACACACACACACACACACACACACACAAACGCACGTCTCCACAGCGGTGCGTCCAGAGGTTGAGTCACCGCCTGATGATGTCACAGCCGTGTGTCGGGCAAGCGGCTGGACAGACACTCATCAGCGTCACTTTCACGCTTTTTGAAAGTGCACCGGTGACAAAAAGCTGCAAGCGCACCTCTAGCATTTACATTTCAAACCCACCTTTTTTTTTTACCCCCTCTCTCTCAGTAAAATGTCAGCGCTCGCTGCCGATGACTCATTCTCCACTTGAGTGCATATAAAAAGCACAAATTGATAGATTTTGAACTCAGTCACATTTCTCTAGCATTGAAGGAGCAGCGTCATCAGTGAGGCCGTCAACATAAACACAAGTCAAAAAGTGCTTGGAATGATATATATAGACAGGCTAAACACACAACAAAGGTCAATTCTGGCCTGTTCCACTACATGGGCAGCAGACGCCTAAGATCACTGCTCTGCTGAACAACTGAAGTGAGCTGTGCAACACCTAAGCATTAAACTATTAGAATGACTTGAAAGTTGTTTGAGGTCAAGGTTTAGAAGTTTTTCACGCATTAAACTGTTGCTGGAACTGTTATTTGGAGGATGGTGATGTCAGAGCTGCTGTTTTTTTGATGGTAGTGCTCAATGGCGTATGTCACAGATTCTTTTCTTAACGTCCTCATCAGTATGATCATAGTGGCCCGAGTTCCAATGATAGAAAACAAAATCTGCCCATTTTTAACCCTGAAGGTGCCGATTAGGAGCAGTTTATTGGAGCTCGATTTGGCAGTATTCCCCATGAGAGAAATGTCAAATTAACAGTGTAAATAAACATTGCATTAAAAAAACGTTATCTATTGGAAATAAACGTCACGTTAATCTATTTCTATTGGCTGAGCAACACGTTGGCTGTGTCAATCAAAACAGAGGACGCATAATAAGAGACTGCTGCCTCCTCAGAGACGAGCCATGTCAATACTCTTCCTCAGAGATCTCGTCATATTCAAATGTCAATTAGTCAGAGTAAATGCAACGGGATGTGGTCGTCGCTGTTCAATAGCACTATTAAAACTGCCTCTTCAACCTCCCTCCAGCTCAGCTGTCAATCACACACTCCCACTCAACGCCTCATATATAAAGAAGAAGTTTGACTTAACATTGGCTGCCATTTCAGAGTAGCTCCGATTAGCATATCACATTATTCTGTCATGCATCAACCAATTTAACTGTATGAAAGCACAGTCAAAATGATACAAAAATGCATTAAGTGGCAGATGTGGAAAAATGAAGATGAGGTTTAGCTTTGGGTGTCAGTGAGTTGATACTGCATTAGCAAGTTATTAAATTATTTGATCAATTTATAGAATAAGTCACAAAGGACAAGGACTCATAACAATATCTAAATACTGGAGCATTTATACATTGCTTTTTTGGTACTTTTTGGTTGTGAATGCACTCCATATTTCCACTCAGGGACAGTACATTTAAAGTATCTCTATAGTATCTGTTCTCACTATAAAGAATTATGATGGTTCACTAAAAATGTGCTCCTAGGAATACTGCAGAGTTTACCTACAAAAGTAATAACAGAAGTAAAGTGTTTACATCAATAGAACACAGTATTAGTGTGTGAAAACAAGAGTGGGAGGGTGAGAAACACCTGAAGCCAATTCAGTTCAGAGGAGCGGCTGATGCTTGGCTCAGATGAGTCAGAATACTGGCGCACAGGCTTGTGTCGCCGCACTAAAACACTGAGGCACCGAGCATTGAGCGGCGGGCTGTTCATGCACCCTGTGATTCATTCCCCAGAGTTGGGACGCTGCGCAAACCTCACTGTTTTCAGAATGGACGCATGACACCTCAGAAAGAGCACAAGAACAAATAGAACTTGGCCTTAATCTCTACTGGCTACAATTTAGTCAGCTGCAAAAGTTATGAATCGAGCTGCACATGGACTCCCATAGACAGAGGCTGGATGCAGTAACCACAGTCACATTAAAGGAGCTATACCTGATTTTTTTCTAGTAATGGAATGACATTTGTTTTGTCTTCCTAAGTATATTGTAAACTCAGACATGTGTGGAGAAAACACTGCAGATCTAATTATAAAGCATTTGTATCAATTTCTTGAACTTGCAGGCTAGTTTTCTTGCATTTGTGTGTAAGAGACCCTGAAAAGTGAGCCTGCAAGTTGGGAGATGTGCCTATAAACATGTTCCTGTGAAGAACTGGGATGCTACAAATATGTTAGGAAGATTGGGGATGAGTTTGTACCTCAACCAACATTTTAATTTAGTGTTTTCCTCTTTCATTCTATGAAATGAAAAAAGGTATAGGGCCTTTAAGTCACTGGTTAAGACAATGTGTTCAAAATAAGATACATTAAAAAGCAGACAAAGGGATCTATAGATAGAAAGAAAAAGAACACTGTATGTACTGTACAGACAAAGAACTTCAGTGAAAAGTGAGATACATAAAATAAGGGATGAACAGAGTGTTAAATGTGATTGCTCAAAAATGGATCAACTGAACTTTAAAGCCAGCATTACAGCGTGAGGTGCACACACCTGGCTGTACCCCCTCTCGTCTTCATCGCCCTCCCTCAGCTGGATGATGTCATCGTCCTCCTCCTCCTCGTCCAGCTCGCTCTCGGTGCTCTCTCCCTTCACGTGCATGTTCCCTCGCTCCTCCTCGCCCTTCATGCCCAGTCGCTCCGAGGACGGCATGCTCTCGTCAGAGCCGTCCTTCTGAAGCCTGAAATAACAGAGCAGCCTCTATAGTGCCTGCATCCTACGCACAACAGGCAGGTCTCATTCAACAAGGGTGCTTTGCACGCCATATTTTCGGGAAAGAAAAGGACTATATTTGTATAGCACCTTCACAGGCATGGTCATTGGCATGGGACCATTTATAATCACGCCATACTAGATGGTATTAAGCTACCTTAGTAGCCACAGCAGCCTTGGGTCAGAGTGCCAGTCTCTCAGTCAGCCCCTCCGACCACTACCAAGCACTCACTAACTCATATACACCATTAGCCTAACATGTACATGTTTTTCGTGGTTGGGGAAAGCGAGAGGAAACCTACACACACACACACACACACACAAGGAGAACATGGAAACTCCACACAGAACGGCCTTCTGGCTGTAAAGCACGAGCACTAACTGCTGCGCCACCGTACCACCCAATTGACTCACATTTTACTCTGCCATTTTACTTTTTATTTATAGACGCATATCTTAAGATTCACTGAATGTAAATTGTTGGTCTAAATGAAAAGGCTGTATAATAAAGACATTTTTCTGTCTGACCTGCTTTTACAGACTTTACTCACCAATGGAGATTTTAAAAGTCCAACTACTCGAGTGACAATTTTACTGTTGTAAGTTCGGTTACATATCATCAAATATGTAGAGAGTGCATAAGTATATTCTACTTATAAATAAAAACATACTTATCAATCAACTGGACTTGCCATACCTGTGGTGTCTTGGCCCCGTGTCGTCCTCCTGCATGTCATTGGTCTCTGTTAGCTCCTCCTCTGTCTCTTCAGGATGTGTGGGCGGGGGCCTGGGAAGCTCCACCCCTTTGGACAACATCTGTAAGCACAGCGCTATGTTTTAGCCTGGCCATGTGCTGCAGAACTGCCGAGGTGAGGAATGAGAGTCACACCTTGTAGTGTTTCTCCAAGAAGTGCTGATGCTGCTGTTGGACCACGAGCTGCTGCAGGGCCTGAGGCGACTGGGGCAGCGGGGCGCTCTGGGTGCGCGACAGGGGCCGGTGGCGAGGCAGTTTGTTGACGGGACGCATGCCGCTGGACACACCCCGTTCAGATGTAACCAACGGCGACTGGTTGTACATAGGGACTGTGCACAAAAAGACATAAACCACATCTATGTTTGATGTCCAGTACTTTGGACACCACTTCACAACTGGGAGGTACTGTAAGTGTACTTGTGTATTTGTGTACATACCTGCGAGCATAGCATTCTGCTGCCGGGCCTGTTCCAGCAGCAGCACATGTTGCAACAAAGAGGAATGGGTAGAATGGGAACTGGGGGGTGGGGTCTCTACATCATGACCAACACCTGCAAAGACACAAGGTCAGATATTTAACATCCATATTCATGTTCAATTTTGCTAACCTTCACCTCAACACAGTTTCAGATTCAGAAGATTTAAAATGGCAAGACTGATAACTTTTTTATGAAAATAACAATCTAAACTAGGAAAGATTTAGTTTGTTTAGATCTTAATATTTCACGCATCTTTAAAATATTAATTAACAGTCATGTATTTTTTCCCTCAATGCAACAAAATAATCAGTAAGCTGTTATACCTGCTGGTATTGAGGACGTGGAGAGAAACTTCCCTGTTAGAGCCCCGCCCCTCGTAGCGATTGGATGGCTTGCCGCTCTGCTTCCTGTTGTGCGGTCAGTTGCTGTGACGTCTGGGTAGCAAATATTAAAAAAAGATTTGGTATTACGAGACAAAATAAACAGAGTTCTAATGTGCGTGCCAAATGCAGACATAAGAAAACATATGGGCTCCTGACAATGCATATGGCGGGCCATATTTCCAGACAGTATGTGCACATAGGGAGCCTGCAGAAGACACTGTGTGGGAGCATACGTGTGAAGAAGTCTTACCGTGATATGCGTGTTGGCAGGGAGACCCAGGGAAATATTGGGCAAAGAGGGTGATGTGTAGAGACTCAAAGGACTCAATGTCCCATCAGCCCCCAGCGTCTGGTGCAGAGATCTCAGCTGTAAGCAAAACAAGCAAAACATTAGCTTTTTAGCATTAGCAAAACATCGCAAATTATGGATGATGGAGACGACGTTCTTGGCATCAACCTCATTTACGTGATATCAAAGTGTGATTGCAAACCATTACTGAATCTACAGTCATAAAAAGTTAAGTTTTCTGCTTTTTGTGGAGTCGGACACACATCTAGTGGCCACTGAACCTCCTTTTTAAGGACGTTAAGGATGGCGAAACCAACATGCCATTGACTACTCCAGTGTTTGCATTTGTAGCATTATGCCACGTTGGCCAAGGCCGTCTATGATTTCTATGCATGGTATAACTGAGTAATAGTGTACCTCCGTTTGAATGTTTGGGACAGATCCTGTGTTGCCGTTGGCGATGGCCGAATTGGAGCTGTTGGGACTGCTGGGACCAGAACCAGGAGCGCTGTTACACAGAGACGACACTGGAAGAGATACAGCAAATCTAACATTACTGAGGCAAACCTTATGAACAGAGATTTTCAGCTTAATGGGGTTAATGAGTCTCAAATATTTAGTTCATATGCTCCAAAGATATTACGAAATCAGGTGCTGAAAGATTCAGAAGCAAGTGTGGCACTGAAGTCTCAATGGCGCAGTGAAAAAGTGTAAGATTTACCTGATATTTCAATCGCTCTCTTCTTGAATGTGCTGATGACTGTCCCATCTTTCCTGCGCAGCAGAGGGGAGCTGCGACGCTCTGCAACTTTCTGCTTCAACCGGGAGCGCACTTTGAGGTTTGGCTCAGACACTAAATAACAAAAACACATACAAAATACACTGAAGTAATTGTCATTGGTGTCACTTGGGTAATCCTATTAGGACTTCTTTGTTGGCCAAGTTATCCAAAGTAGTCTAAGGGCGGCTGTGTTTTTTTCTGCCAGCTTAAAGGCGGATACGACGTCTAACTATTTAATCCTACATTAGCTTTTGGGCGCCAGTGCATGTTGGCACTTTGTTTACAGGATGAGCTGCTATAGTGGGCGTCTCTAAAGTAACATTGATTCACATTGAGACCAAAATGAAAGGCTTTTGTCTATTAAAAGGTTTGACGTAGTTTACAATTAGCAATTGAGTTTATCATGCCAAACCTTGCAGAGCTACAGTGGTGACTAGTTTGGCTGGTGTCAGGGTTTGTGGTCATTTAGGTAAAAGCTGCTCAAAAGTAGCAAATACGAATATTCAGAACTCTCAATTTTAGGTAGGACCAGGCAATTAAAATACTCTAAAATACTCTAAAATAATCTAGATATCTAATTCATCAACCTACTCTTCCACAGCTCTTTCAGTCAGTCAGCTGCATGTACCTGTCTTGCGAAGCGGGAAGTCATCTTTGCCCTCGTAGTTGCCCAACAGTGGGGGTAGTTTGTAGGATGGGGGAGTTCCTGGGGTGTTGCTCAGTGGAGGTGAGCTCTGTTCTAAGGACGAGTGCTGGCCTCCCCTGTGGACACAAGGTAAAACATCAAAATGACATACTTTTAAATCCCTCTGCAGAAAATATCTCAAACAAGCAGTTGAAGCAGTTGCTAGTTGCTACAGCAACAGTAAAATCACTGGTCTCCAGAGTTTAGCCCCTGCATCCTAAAGCCATTTCCTTCATTTCCTAGAATGCATTTGGTGTTATTTCCTGCTTCGACGAATGTGGATGGTGTCTGTGCGTCTCTATTTTACAGCTGTCCTGCCCTGAATTGCGGCTGTATATGGGTGAAAAACACATGCTGTAAAGGAGCTGTGAAGGTCTAACAGTGAACAGTGCCATTGTGTTTGATGTTTGAGATCAGTGACACACTTCCACTCTTTGTTTATATCAGACGCTAAAATAAACCTGCTCCAGAGTCCTCATACATGCACCACATAACTCTGTTCTGTGAGTAAGTTCTGGAACCATTAGACACAAGAATCCGTCTTCTGATGTTCTAAATGTTGAACTATAACAGTAGATGGTCTCCTTTTATTCTTTATCCTCACCAGCATTTAGGGGAGAAGGAATGGTTGAGTCCACCAGGGCCAGGTTCTTTCTTATTGAGCAGGAACTCCTGCAGCTTCAGCTTCACCTCTGTACTGGCAATAGCACCTAGAAGACCAGAGGAGAGACGTGTCGGCTGGGGTGGACGCTGTTTTAAAGGCCTGTATGAGGCAGGAGGAGGTGCGGTCCTACTCTCTTTGCCTTTCTCCTTGTTCCTGAGCAGAAGCAGCTGCTGCTCCAGCCTCTGCTTCTCCTGCTCCTCGTGCCTCTGCTGCTCCAGCTTCCTCTTCTGCTCTAGCTCCTGCTGCCGCTTGGCGGCCAGCAGCTCCTGTTGTTGCTGAGGCACACAACACATCTATTTTATTAGAAGGAAGTAAACATGGCACAATCAATACAAAATACTGTTACGGAATAATTCTGTGTTAGTTTGTGTTAACTCAAACCCAAAGATGGAGTTTGAGACATGGCATGAGAAACGTACTTGCTTTAAAGTGTAGTCTAAAGTCTGGCATCTTGTACCTTGAGGTGCTCCTGTAGCTGCACTTCATGTTGTCTGGTCAGAACCTCGTGTTTCTTCTGAAACTCAGCAAACAATAGTTGTTTCTGGAGCTCCTGCTGTTGCTTGAGAAGGACCAGTTCCTGCTGGAGCTGCTGTTCTCTCATGGATGTGTCTACCGCCGCAGGGCCCCCAGATATAGAGCTCACCCTAGGTTCCGTGCGCAGATCCACCGGGCCCCCACCAGGCCCCTCTCCCTGACAGCCAGCTGTAACACAGACCTGTTTTAGGAACTAAGCTACTGTCCTTATTTCTCCTCATTTCCTACATTTTTATACACCTCTCAGTCGCCTTTCATCACATAAAGGAGAACGTTTTTGAATCCACGCTACATAGTTTTTATAACCTAACGTCCATCTCTATTCTCATTTAAGTCTTGAGAATTTTGATTATGACACTACACTAGGTAATGTGACTCGCCGTGGGAACGAGGAACACAAGTCGGCAGCCGTGTCTCGGGTAAAACGCAAAAGTTTTTTTTGAAAATTCCTGATTTTCACTTTTTTGCAGAATCATTCAGTTGAAGTCATGAAGAAGCCTCTCCATGTTTAAGCTAGCAGTATTAGTATATTCAAAAGCGTAAACTTTTAGGTTCAAACGGACTTGTTTGGGGTTGATTCCAGAGCGTGCAGTAGGGGCGTGACTTTGTCTGTGTGTATTTACATACTGGTTAAGCAGGTCGTGTTTCCTTTGTCATTGCCCCCGCCCTACAGCTGTTCTATCAGATCTCAAAATTCAATGAAGATGGATGCCGCAAAGATTGTAGCAAACGAGCTGAACCGTGGACGTTACAACGAAAATGTTTGGAAGTACTTCTTTGACAAGCCAGATGCTTATGAACAAGCGCTCACTGATTCTGACGACGATCAGAGCGACGATGAAAGTGACGTGATAAGACAGAGATGTTTTGCTCCCCAGACAGGACACCACATTGCCACGCAGCTTCAGCGTTAAAAAAAGCTTCCCGCAAAAGCATCAAACTGTAAGTAGTATCTTTTTAAACTGCTGGATTTTGCGTTTGAGTTGATCTCTGATGTCCCGCCTCTCACACTCAGCCCCGGGCTGACGCTCCGTCCTCCCTGCCGACTCCCACTGAGTCCAGGGCCTGACTGGGTATAGTGCCAGCCTGTTCTGTGGTTCTTCAGCCCTCTGTGTCATTTTTCGGCTTGGTTCTTTTCTCTTGTGATGTGGTGCGCATTCGTAAAGTGCTTTATTTTCCCCGCGGACTTTAATTCCGTCCAAAAATGAATGGGACTTGAGTGTACAGAGCATGAGAGGGGAAGAGAGCAGACGTACGGCAAACTCACACAGAGACACACATATGTGAAAAATAGGAGACATTGCGCAACATGGAAGTGTTCTCTGGATCACAAGCTGCAAAACGCTGCTTGTTTTGTGAAAATTCGACGCATATTTATGCATAAACCTTCTGTAAAGATAATAAGTCGTGGCTGTGTACAATGAATGCGTGTACGGCGGAGATCACGTGTTAACCTGCGCAATGTCGGCCTTTTCCTCTCATGTGTATGAGAATGTATGTGCATTACTGTCTCCCCGTGCCGCTGTGCTCTGAGCCCGGGTCCGAGACTGTCTGTGCCCGGTCTGAGCGCACCTCAGCAGCCTCCGCTCAGGCCCAGGGCTCAGAGCGGAGGCTGCTGCTGCCTGTCCCCGCCCTGAGCGCACTGTGAGCGGGTCTACCTCTGCCCGTCCCCGCTATGAGTGCGCTATATGAGCGGATCGGCTGATCCCTCACAGCTCTGGCTAACGGGCTGCAGCAGAAGTAGTTCACACAGACAGGGGGAAGCAGAATGTAGCGCCGGATGAAGCAGAAATAGATGAAAATCTGTAGGGTTTGGGCTGAGACACTTGTTGAAAAGTACAAATGTTACCATTATATTTTAGAGGATGTCAGGCGGGCTGAGTGCCAGCAGGAGCCACAGTATATTTGGAAACTTGCTTAATTTAATGAATAGTTTTTCTTAGGAAAACTAACAATGTGTCTTTTTTGATATAAAGTTTATCGAAAGCACATTCATTCCTTGCATTTCCCCAACACACAGACAAGTCAGGCATCGATAAGAGAATCGATAAAGAATCGAATCGATAGGTAAAATTATTGATGGCATTGATATCAATAAAATCTTATCAATTCCCATCCCTAATGACTACAATAATGTCCATATGCATACGATCACATTGCTAAAATGATCAGATGATTTTCTCTGCAAGATTGGGTCCTATATTTACAAAGTACTTATTAAATTGCTCGACAATTTCACTCATATCTTCTATTTTTTCATCATCATTATGGATAATGTAATCTATAGGGCAGTTTATGGTTAGTCTTTTTTTTTACTTATTTGTCTGCCTAATTCACCACAGCCTCGTCACCATGCAGGAGAAACATGTGTTTTTGTTGGATGTAACTGTACAGGTGTGGAGTGTCAGCCTTTAGTTTATGGTAAGTGACGATGACACCCATCACCCTGTTTGGATGCGCACACACGCATGGCAGTCAGATCCGTTTCATTTCACATGGATTTTACGTGGACTTTTTTCTTAATTTTTTGCCTAAACACAGGGAGCTGTCGATCGTTTAACAGCTCAAGCAGCTTAAGCAGCAACTTTTCACAGTGACGATTTATAATATTCAAGTAGTTTATTCATGAAAAACAAAAATACGCAACAAGTGATTAAAACAGCTGTTCGTGTTGTGACGTGTTTTATTTTCCTTCGACGGTAGAGTCGCAATGCATTGTGGCGATTGTGGTCTTTATTAACCCGTGGCTGGTAGGACGGTCATGTGGGGGCCGCGGCGAGTGCTCTGGGAAATAAAAAACATGGTGGCGTCCTATGGAGCTTCTTTTTCATTGATATATCTTTTAAATGGCGGTGACATGACACTAGATAGACCCTATCCGATGTAATCACTAGCAGAGAATGTAAGTGTGTTTGTCACACTTCCGTAGACCGCGCGGTGTGTCTGGAAAACGTTATATTCCATGGCCCCGCCCACCCCGGAAGTGTTTGCCATTGCGGTTTATTATATAGATACTATATTTACCATATAGTAGATGCTTTACTGAAGGGCAACGCTAAAGTTGGAGCTGTGCAAAGACCACTGTAATTGCTGTGCTCAGATAATTATGAACAATTACACACCAAACTATTCTCTATGACCACAAAAAGCCCTCCCTCCAGCCCCCAATGACTCACTCTTTTATTCCTTTTGTTTTGTTGCTGTAAAAGCGTGTGGAAGGAAATCACATATAATGATAGCTTTTTGTATAAACAGCCCAAAATGTCGGGAACATTGCAAAATGAGAATCGCTGCAGTTGACTTAAGCACGCTCCAAAATCCTGTCTGAATGTAGAGGTGGCCTTTAATCAAACAGTAACAAGTGCATGTCAAATTAACATGTGATATTTTGTCATGAGGTCTTTAAGGACTCTTGGCGGACTCACCCGTGTCTCCAGCCGCTCCCCTCTGCTCACCGGCAGCACCCACCAGACTCTGCATGCCCGACGGGAGGCCGCTCTTCACTTCCACTGCAACACACACACAGGCACAGAGGCGTGAATGATGGTGACATCACACTTCATTCATATGAGCCGCCGCAGCCGGCATGGTGCGAGGGCTCAAGTACACCACGTCCTTGCACCTAAATATAACCAGCGGCCCGACATTGGCATAGTGAACATTTGGAGACACTGTTGTGGTGCCCTCGCCCAATTTAAAACACACACTCTAATTTAAGACACAGTTAAAGGGCTGCCACTGCAAACGTGCAACATAACCTAACGGCTTTACCTTTTATGAGTCGAAACAGAACTCATATATGTCTGGGAAACAGGTAATCTTAAGTCAGGAGGACTATTTTCTGAACATGCAAAATGCCGTTATGTGTTTTTGAAGTGAAGGCAATTTGAGAGCTGAAAAGAGCAGAGAAGCACCACATCGTGACATCGTCAGAGCTTTTTAGACTTTTTACCATGTTAAAATGTTGTTCTCTAATCAAAAACAAATGTGGTGCAGTGTTTTGACCAACTCGCGCTTCTTTGAGTGATCTTTGGCTCTTCACCTGGGTGTAGCTATTCTTAGCACCGTAGCGGCAGCTCCCAAAAAGCTCCTCCTGAGTTTATTTATTTATTTTTTCTTTATATTGAAACAGCCGCGAAGGGGAGCAGGAGGATGGGAGTGGGAGAGGCTTATGGTTAAACCAATGGGATTTGAGTTTCCGGGATGCAGATCTGTCAATCAACGAGCGCCACTCGCTCACAGCCCCCACCTTCCTGATTCAGACCGCACACCCCCGCCCGTGTTTTACGCTCCGGACTCCTCCATGCTGTTTCTCCTTCTCTCTGACTGCTGCCCAAGCAACAGGTAGCCTACACGTTATTCACGTTTATTTGGTGCTAGTAAACGCTACTGTATAATTAGTAAACCAGTCGAGTTTAAACAAATACATAGCCTTTTCACTTTAGTCATGCAGACTTTTCTCAAGGCAAAAGCTGCTTCAGTATTATAGTTACAGTACTTTACATATTGTATTTCACATGTGTTTATAATATAATCTTTTTGTTTTCAGGTCAAACTATTGACAAGATGGATTCCCACTTTGTGGATCGATATGATGAGTTCTTACAGTGTGTCAAGACCAGCATGTTCAGCAATAAAACAATTGAAATAAAGTTACTATAAAACAATGCTCATGTTTCATTTATATACTTATGAACTGTGTTTTTGATGTGATGGTGTAATTCTCGAGTATGGAAGTAGATTTTCTGGGAAACTTTATTAGTCAATTATATTCAACAAAACATGACAGTTTACACCAGTCAGTAAAGTACATGATCATCCCTGTGTCCACACGTGAAAGCCTGAGATCATCCTGAGAGTTGTCTTCTTTCTGGGGTCTTCATAGTACCACTCGGTCTGCAGGAGCTCAACACAGTCCACTGTAAGTGTCTTCAGTGTACAAAGTCTGGGATTTTGTCCACACAGGCAGAAAGAAGTCTCATGATGATGACACAGGCTTTTCCCTGAAACAAAACAAATTGTCAGCTGCCTCTGGATGAAGCACTGCCATCATCATTGTCTAATAGTATTTCTATATCAATATGTTCCTTACCTTTAGCCTGTCAGCCAAACGCCTCACCTGGCGTCTCCTCAGCTGTGGGAAAAGCAGACAACACTGTAGTTCTGTATTTGCAAATGTTCAGCCCTGCACATTATCACAATATAATCACAATATAAAGTATAATAAAGATATCTGCGCCAGGAGAACTAGTAAAATGGTCTGCGAGATCTGTTAGCATGTCTTAGCTTTTGATGCTATTGAACCACTGTCTGTGGTGTTTCTTTCACAATTTTGACAAATACACGTGATTTTTGGGACTGCTAATCATAGGTAATGTTTGTACAGCAATAGATAAACGTTCAGGTGTGAGATTGGCGATGGTGAAATGTTAAAAAAGATGAGCTTACCTCCACACGGAGCAGCAGTTTCACTGTCAACAACAAACGCACATGAGCCTTCAGAGCGATCCCTGTGAGGGAGAGGGGAGGAGGGCGGGCCTTGAGTGAGTGTTTGGAAGGCGAGGGAGGGACAAGGGAAGGTGCATCGTTTGAAAAAATCACCAAAACGTAAGACCTCCGGACTGCCACTTTAAGATGGTGATAAAGGTGTGCAAAAACGGACTTTAAGCAATATTACAATGCTAATCTAAAACACCACTGAGATCATGAACCATGTGGGAAGTGGACAATGCCGTAAACGGGGAATACAGACGTTACTGTTGTGAGCCGCTTTGCCCAGTGACAAACACACAACGCGCCTCTCTCTGATGCGGATTTGTAGCTCCACTTGAGCTAATGAGCACAAGAGATTAATATTGATCACCCACTCAGGGCCCGAGAGGTGTTAGTGGACATGGTCAATAAACGATATGGAGCAAATACCCCAACACTGTTCAGCGTTACTCCACAGTGAATACTGCAGATACTGACTCAGGTGACGCTAATTATATACTGTATGTTGGGTTGGGCCAAGATACAAATCCCACGAGAACGAGACGAGACGAGATAGAGTCCACGAGAACGAGACAAGATTTTGACATAATTTGCAATAATATTTTGCAATTTTGTATGGAGCCATTGTATTGTATTGTTTAACAAACGAATAAGAACTGGTAACTGATAAGATTTTACCAATATCATGGATAAAATCATGCAGGCTCTATTTGTGTGCATACCGTTTAATATTAGAAGAAGGAGAGATTTGGGAGGTGTTCCAGGCATGTCCTATTGGGAGGAGGCCTCATGGAAGACCCAGGACACACTGGTGGGACTATGTCTCCGAGCTGGCCTGGTGTTGCCTCGGGGTCCCCCCACAACAGTCTGGGCATCTCTGCTGAGACTGCTGCCGCCGCAACCCGGTCCCGGATAAAGCGGAAGAAAATGGATGGATGGATGGATGGATAATAAATGTGGCTCTTTTGACAGGTGTATTCTGAATACATTTCCTAATTGCGATTGTAAATAATAATTAAATAGAATTCGAAGCATAAAAGTTCATTTCACTGGGAAAAGGAGGAGACAAAGACTTAGATTTAGGAGGAAGCACAGGAGGCTTTAAACATTAAATGGATAATGATTTTTAGTTAGACTGACCTCTTTCTTACTCAAATGGCCCACTGTAAGCATCTGTGCACTGGCCTCTCCCTCGCTGCCCGCGTGGGCGAGTAAATCGTAGCTTCCAACAGCGCAGACTTTTGTTCGTAATGAAAGAGAAAGTAACGGGATGCGAGTGTGTATCTGCAGGCGTGAATCTGCAGTGGCCCAGTCTGCAGGTTTAAGCACCGAGGCGGCGGTCCCAACTGACTGACCTTAAAAACTTCAAAGTTTTCTTTCTTTTTTACGTGCCAATCAATACATAGTACAAATTGTTAGATAACTATTACCTAAATATTCCCTTGAGTCCTATAAGCCGTCTACAGGAAGTACGTCTAAATCTAAATGGCAACCTTTAATAAAAAAAGAAGAAAAAAATATCACAAGATCTCTTTACACTGTGATGAGAAATCTCGTGGTAATTTGATCTCGCGAGATCTTGTGCCACGAGATCTCGGCCCATCCCTAATATATGTAATAGGGATCAACAGATTTTTTAAGGCCAATTTAATTCATAACTTAAAGCGGGGAAAGAAGTACACGATCAAGCTTCCTCCCCCTCCCCTCCTGATTGGACTAGACAGGCCGGTTCAGAGGAAAGCTCTTCTCATTGGTCAGAGTTACGGCACCTGGGCTTCTGAGTCTGATTCTAGCTGCCGAGATCACACTATTAGATGATGTAATATTCATATGAAAAGAAGCGACAATACCGCACAAAATCACTGAGGTCTTTAAACTGACTAAATATAAATATAAACAATTGGCAACTTCAAAATGTGAAAAAGTTCAGTTTTAGTCATAATTTTACTAATTTAAACCTTGTATTAGTTCTGATTTAGTTTTTTTTGTTTTAGAAACTTGTTTTAGCAAAGCTGGATGATACATTTAACGGTGTTTGTTGTGTTGTGCACTAATATCATTATTATCCCAATTTTCAAGACAAGCCATTCTGGGAAAGTCTTACAGCAGGCATTTCTCTGACTAATCAGGGCTGAAAGTGAAACAATACAAAAAAATATGAGCATTTTCCATCTCTATGACACAATCTATCTGAAGTGGGGTTTTTCCCTGCTTGTGCATGTCTTATATTTGCGAGAGAGGTTTAATAATAAAAAGATGGTTTGGAATTCAATTTTTAGGGCACAATAAAAATGGAATCTTATTGAAAACTGACAATTAGTTAGATTTACTAATCAAGCTACAACCGCAGTCTTTGAGGTGCAGAAATATAAAGCAACTGTGCCGGTCTGGCCAAGGAAAAGTCCAAAAGAAAGAACGCTGCGGTAAGTCCTGTTGATAAAAACAAACAAAAGACACAACCAGAGTTACTACAATTAACACAACTCAGAGGCTGTAATATATTAAGCTACTCCTGCATTGAAGCTTTCATTCACATTCTGGACCTTTCCCAGTGTTCATGCCAAAACTACTCAGCATGGCCCGTTTAGGACCTTCTCGATCAGCTTAGCCGCTCCAATCAGCTTACCGTGACCGCTCAATAATTTGGTCTGCCGTATAGTAAGTGAACCCGCTGTGACGTCACGGGCACTAATTTCTGTCAGCGCGAGGAAGCGATGGGTCAGGAGCCGCTCGGGGATTAACTCAAAGTCAAAGGCCAAGGGGAGGAGTGGGTTAACTGGCCCACAATCTGGCAACCCAAGCCCTTTTCACCCGCTGGCCTTTGACCTCACTAGACGCCCTGTGACCTCTGAGAAGCCGGACAAGAAAGGCATCTGATGTTTGAAGTCAGGCAGCTCCTTGTGAGCCCACGTGGGTTTAAAGCCACTCAGGTGCAAGCGGCCAAAGTAAGCTAAGCTAATTAGCGCAAATAATGTTGTCATGTGAACAGGAGAAGATATTTCCGATTTCTAATTGTCTTAAATGTGTAGCCCAGACCATATCTTTGACCCTGTGACATAATATACGACTGATTTCATTTGGGGGGTTTTTGTGCTTAAGTTCTAATATAGCAGAGTGATGTTTTAGACATGTACGTGTGGATTTGATAACTGTATTCTGTGCAGTAGATCTGCCTATAAAATAATAATGCATAAGTTATTTTGCTTTTTGTGTTTTTGTGCAGTTAATTGTAAGATAAGATCAACATACTGTATTTGTATGGATTCCGAATGCAGTTTTAGCACAACTGCTGAAGCTGCAAAGATAACCATGGGGGTGGCAAACCTAGGAGATATTATACCACAACACGTAATGAATAAAGAACTACAATGTGAAAAGAGACGTTATTAAAAACAAAACAGAAATGGGTGCAGATCAATTAAATGGATTAATAGACTAAAAGGTAAAGCAACAATATTAATCTGCCGCTCCTAAACGTGTTGCAAATATTCTATCTCCATGTTCATAGCTTCTGCGTTCATGACTTCATGTGTCCAATGAAAGGCCGATTTAGCTCTGCAGCCACACAGCGAGACACTCCAGTCTTAGTTTGCTCTTTTATGACGGTTTATAGCCGTGGCCCGGGCTTGAAAAAGTTGGTCCGGAGCCTTAAAAAAGTGCTCGGCGCTGAGAATAAACAGGGCAAGTGTGTGCAGCGGGCGCTCGTGTCCAAATTACCTAAACAAATATTGTGGCGTTTCACTGTGACGCACGTGTGCTCCGCTCTACTACAACACACACACTGTCCGGGCCTGAGCGAGGGTGTGTGTGCGCTTTTGGCAAGCGCGCAGCATTCCTCAACAGCCAGCGTCTGACGTCAAAGCAGAGACATTTATAGTCTGGTAAACACACACACAGTTAGTTACAAGCGGGGCTAATGTTCAAGGCGGCCGTATAATGAGACTCCCTAACGAACTCTCTTCAGTCTGGAGCGAGGCATCCGAGGAAAGGAAGAAAGATGCATTGTGTTCAGACGGTTTCAGTTGATCCACTTGGTTGAGCGGAATGATGGAAAAGAAACATCTATCGCACCAGCAAAGTTGCCAATGTACAGCCCTCATGAAAGCTACGCAGCTTCTCTGTTGGTACATTAAAACAAACTTTTCGATATCACCGGACAAAAATGTCTTATAAAGGCGTGGAAAGCTAACGCAGCAATGACATCATCCCTCTGTCTCAATGTCACTTGTTTGTAATGCACTATTCCTGTGGTCAGATCCTATTTTTTTCACAAAGATGACCACTGGAACGCACCGGCACGGACACAAACCGCCGCCTGGGAATTTCCAACTTTTGTGTGTGTGTGTGTGCGTGTGTGTGTGTGCGTGTGTGTGTGTGTGTGCGTGTTGGGAATGCTGCATATGTCGGCTCTGATTAAGCTTTGAAGACGATGCGCGCAAGTCGTTAAGTTGTTAAACGTCTTAGAACAAACATAATGAGATCAGAATGTGATCATGTTAAATGTTGCTAAAAATATCCAGCGTTATTTACCCGATAAATGAAATATTAGTTGGAATATGTCGCTCAGAGAATAACAGAGGAACTTGCCGACGGAAAGCGAGACGGCGCGGCAGAGAAGAAAAGAGAGAGGCTGGTAAAAATAGTATAATGGCCAAGTGTACAGTACAAATTAGAAGCTAAGAGAAGAACAAGACGAGGGCCATTTGTGAGGTTGCCGTGGAGACAGCTGGTATAGCGGGTGTGTATTATTGGCTGGCAGACTGCAGGTCATCTATAGTGTCTGTGCCGCATTCTGCTGTAGCCATAAGCACAAAGTTCTTCACAACATCTAGGCCGGTATATTGCTCAGTGAGACATTTACAACAGTGGTTCGTCACGGTGAGCACGAGCAGCTCAAACTAGGCCTAAAGCGAACACTGTGGGCTTTGGTAAACGCAGTAACAGGAGCGGTTTGCGACGAAACTGTGACATTTTGTATACGGAGGCTCACTAACAACAGTGTGCCCCCGTACAACATGCACAAGTGGATCAATATGGATGTGCACAGTTACGGAAAGACTGGCGTGTGCTGTCGAGCTTTCAGACATGACATGGGTCAATACCTGTGACTGGTACTGGTAAAATAGCCGCAAATAAATCCCGCGGAAATGACGCATGTTCGTAATGGCATGTCTGCTCAGCCCATGCTTTCCCCACCAGGTTATTTCACTAAGCGCCTAAGTACTGTTTGCAAGGTTCAAAAACGCGCAAAACACCTGTGCCATATAATTAGTGTACCATGACAGCATCTGTGGGTTCCAGGGCATATTTTTAACTGCACTGTCCCATTCAGTGTAGTACACCTGAGCTGACGGAGGCACTGCAGATCCCCGGGGAAGGCCAGCATAAAGCTCCATCAGACCGCTGCTATAAAAGAGTGGAATATAGTCATGATGATTTCATGAATTAGGCAAGGCAAGGAAAGGCAATTTTATTTATACCGCGCATTTCATACACAAGGCAACTCAATGCGCTTTATTATTATTATTATTAAGACTTCATCTATTTTGTGTTGAAAACAGTCAGCTAATGAAATAAGGTCAATTAAGGAATGAAACTATTGCATTACATTTTACGTCTTTAACTTTACGGTTACTGTGACTGTATGGGCTTTGTTTACGGATTTTTGGCTTGTAGGCTTTTCATTTGACACGAGAGCTCAGGGTGAAAGGAAGTGAAGAGCGGGGAGAGACATTCAGCAAAGTGTCGGAGTCAGCACTCAAACCTACAACGCTGATGAAACATTGTTCTACGAGCCCTGGGGTAGCGGCAGCGCCTGCACAGGCTTGTCTAAGGACATAACAGATGGCAATGTTTACATTCAGATCAGCTGATGATCGATGAGCTCTGCCAATTTTAGGGGTCAATATGTTCGGTCGATTTGAACAGAATTATTGAATCATGAAAGGGTTTTTGGACGACAAATACATTGACAATTCTAGCAGTGAATAAACTGTTCATTACAATAATTGTCATGTTTGTTCTTGCATTTGAGCATAATATGTAAAGATGAATTTGTGACGCTAAATAGATGACTACGCACTCAGTTTAAAATACATTCATATCTTAGCTTCAAGTTCTACCACATGCTATTTATATTATACAGTATTTTGTTCATTTAGCTGTACTAAACAGCTGAGTGAAGTTTGTGGTGCTAATTATAAAACAGATGAAAGTGTGAGCTTCCAAACATGACTTGACAGACAGACTGACCTCAAGCCTTAGGGCTGGTGCACTCCACTGACCTGCTTCTGCCAGGGAGCCAATGGTGTAAATGCAGTTCCACACAAGATTACAGGGAATTTACTTCTCGTTTGTCCGAACAAGGAAAGTACAAAACCTTTGCTCACCAATCACTGAGATTCTGCATGCTTTTCACTATACAGTAATGCATATTTTCTAAATGGAGAAAAACAGAGTTGAAATAAAATCTTCACTGTACTGTATCTCGTCCAAGATTCAGTGGCACGTGTAAATCAATCACAAGATCTACACACAACACTGATCCAGCATATCGCCAGACGTTTATGATAATATTACGTTCTCTTCACTTTGATTAAACAATGATGTCAAACAAACTGCCATATCATTTCCTATACGCAGTCCCTCACACGAAGTACCGAGCCAGTCTGATGCTCATGTTGCTGCTGTGTAAGCCCTTAGCCCACTAAATCAAACTCAACTTTGTAGGACACATCTCTAAGGACCAAGCACAAAACTGTCTTTAGTATGAGCCTGCAGTACAACATGACCAAATGCCGGGGTCCCGCTAAAGAGCTGCTGCTTGAGCTGTGTTTCCCAGTCAGTGCTCCCCTCCCTCCCTCTGCGCTCCCGGAGATGACTCACCGGTCGTGGGCACGGCAGCGCCGGAGCCCCTGTCGAGCTCCAGTGGTTGGTGGGTGTCCGCTCCAGACGTCGAAAAGCATGACTCTGTCTCATAGATGGTCTGCAACATGGTGCACAGTCCTGACACGGGGGGATGCAACAGCATGCCAAGACCAGAGGCAGCTCTGTCCCTAAACACCAGTCAGTGTGGAGGCCCAGATGTCAACATGGCTCTCTCGAGAGACACTGCAGAATGTCACTGACTGTCTGACATTGAAAAATGCTTGGAGCGCCTTACTTTCCCAAAATATCAGAGCAAACTTCACATGCAGGTCTGCCAAAGCTTTGTTAAGCTGTTTAGCTCTCAGAAGTGTGCTTTCCCAGCTTTTGTTGTGAAGGCCAATCTAGCAACAGTTCAGTAAAAATTTACTTCTGGCATCAAAGTCCTAGTTCTCTGAAAATTTAAAAATAAAAAATCCAGGATGCTTCGGCAAAAACCTCCAGTCTTTTCAAGCAGGAGCAATTTGGGTAACAGTCAAAAATAGTGGATAAAAGTAGACAGAAGCTGACTGATGCTTGAAGGTTGTAACAGCAGCATCAGTTCTCCAGCTCCTTCCCAGACCACGGCAAGTGTAGAAAAATGCAGCTGCTTCCACGTCTAAAACGCAAACAGAAGGTGAATTCCCCTGCACAGCGCATCAAAGCCTCCTCATGCCGTTCTCCTCCTGTCTGACTAGAACCGGCCGAGAAGACGAGGAGGAAGGGAGGCGAGGACGCAAATAGCTCTGGGAGAGCGCTCCCCGAGGTTCCATGCTTCCAAAATTAGAACCAAGCGCTGAGAGAATGACAGAAGTGAGAGAGAAGTAGGAATAGAGCAGAAAAGGAGATAGTTTGAAGTAAAAAGCAAACCAATTTGAAAGAAAAAACAAAGCAAAGAATAGTGGGAAAGAAGTAGAAAAGAAGAGAGCTGCCGTAACAGCTGCCCGTCAGACTGCTAATATTGAGTGTCTGCGAGTGTGAATGAACAACAGCGGAGAGAAAGACAGCCAGAGCGAGAGGGGGGAGAGAGAGAGGGAGGGATAGTGGATCAGTGAGTGAAGAGGAGGTAGAAAGACAAGGGGAGTCCTTATACAAGCTTTGATCTTCGCTTCACGTCACTGCTTTTACTGCTATAGAGAAAAAGACATTTACTAAAACTGCAAGAGATTGCGGTGGTGGCGGTGGAGGGGCGGGGGGGGGGGGGGGGGTCATGCAGCTGAAAATAGCCCAGTGGGGAGGAGGCGGAGCCGCTGGATAAAAATAGCACGGAGTAGAGCAGTAAGCCTCCAGCCAGTGTTGTCGGTGGGGGGTTGTCGTGTCGCCGCGGCTTCTTCACCTGTCGATCCGAAGTAAGATTAGCATCCTCGTCTTAAAACGGCGATTGGGGTTGAAAATACGACCAGGCTTATGTCCATCCTCTTCTTATGCGGCCATAACCCGTCGCTGAGATGAGGGAAGGGTGTATGTGTGTATTCTTTAACCCAGGTGGTTATGGCGACCTGCACCATTACCTTGACCCCGTCGCTGCCGAGCCCCAGCAGACGGGGGCGGCGGCGGCAGCTTATAGCGGCAGATGCTTGAATTAATGAGGCTTGTCACTGGTTACATAATGATTGGAGACTGATTGAAATGGATAGAAAATAGAGGTGGGAAACATTTCATCTCCATCTCCAAGTACAGTTGTTTGGAAGAAGCCAACTAAAGCTGCAAAAACTGCTAGCAGAAAAGGAAGCGCAGTGCATTTCTGAGCTTTTAAAAAACCTTGGGTGATTAACAAGGACGTGATAGACAGTGCAAGTATATGTGCATCTCTTAGTCACATAAGTCAAATAAGTTGAGTTTGAACGCATGTAACATAACAATAAATACTGCATTATGGGGAGTGACGAACAAATCCAAATAGCACAGCCAAATATTGTAGCCTGGCACCTAAAATAAGCCTGAAGTAAGTGTGCATTAATATTTAAGCCGATCTAAAATAGTGGTGTTGTACTTTATCTGGTGGTACCGCCGCTGGGGGACGACCGCGGAAAACCACGGAAAAGGCCTATTTTAGAAGCAGAAGACGAGGCAGCACTCACTTCAGTGTCAGCGCGCATATTATTAATTGAAAGTGCTGGCGGCTATTTATAGGCTTTGTTTGTTCCATTCAGTCCTGAGCAGAAAAAGGACGTGCAACGACGAGGTGCTTTTTAAAGAAGTGAAGAACACTTTCTGAAACCACGGAGCTCAATGTCAAGCAGTATACAAGCCTTCAATAAAAAAATATAGCTCATATATCTTTTGATAGAAAATTATAGTCATGTACCTGAAGGGGACGCACTGCAGATTGTTTCTGTATGTGGTGAGATGTGGTGATATAGTATCAAATCTACTAGGGGGTGTGACAAATCAATATATCGATTTTGCAATATATTGCATTATTTTGCAGGACGCTACAATACTGTTCATTCCGATATCAATGTTTTTGATGATGTCATGCATATTAATGATGGACATTATGCATATTAATTTATTCCTTTTGAAAGAGAACTGTGTTTTCTTCTGTATTTAAATGTAAATAAAGTGATGCCACTGACAGATCAATGTGTAAGGGATCATCTATTCACTTATTTTTTTTAAAAACAAGGGGTACAATCCACATGAAAACAAATGTAAATCATAATGTAGCATGTTTCTTGAAAAATTATGATGTATCGCTGGGTATTTTTGTGCAATATATCGATTATCGCATTCACAGTAAAGCTATCATTATCGTGTATCGTTATCGTGTATCGTATTGAATCGCGAGGCACCCAGATGTTCCCACTCCTAACAACTACTAGGGATGCACCGATCTGATACTGGTATCGGATATTGGAGCTGATACTGGAAAAAATACGATATCAGGTATCGGCTACAAATATCCGATACTGAACCGATACCAGTTTTGGCTCTCAACGTCTTAAAAATACAACTTTTACCACCTAAATCTAAGTGAATATGGGCTGTATAACATTGTAAAGCTAAGAACCAGGAGAATTCAACATCTGAGTTAGTTTTAATCTCCACAAATGATCACCGCACAAAATTCTGTGGTTAGCATTAGCATGCTAAAGCTAGCGGGAGCATGCAAATGCTAACAAAAACTAATCAAAGCTGGGTCAGAAACTATGATAAAAATACTTAAAGTAGCCTCATAAAATAAAATAACCATTGCTGAAGCCAAGTGTTTGTATTTTAGTTTAAGAAATGACTGATCTCACATATTTGTAATGATCAGGTCATGTTTGGGAATTGTCCATCTTCAATGAAGGTACTTGAGTCATCCTCTGTACTTAGTCGTTGAAGTCTTCCGAACATTTCGCCTCTCATCCAAAAGGCTTCGTCAGCGGACCAAAGTCCCGCTCAGCACAAGGAGGAGTTGGTGTTGGCCCGGCTCCTCCCCTCTAATCACAGCTACTCTCACCTGTGGGTAAACACCTTTGAAGTAGAGCGTCTCTAACGACCTGCTCACCCCAGTATCGGTCAGTCCTGTCCTATTCATAGCTGATCACTGCTAACTACCTCCCTATAGTTCTTTTGTTGGCTGAGGTGCCGTCTCCCTGGACTGGCCCTGCCCTGTCGGCTGTCTGCGAAGGAGATTGGAGTAAAGGGAAGAAAGATTAAATCTGAGCCCACCATTCCGGTTCATGGAGGGATTTCATTCTTGACAAAAATAGCTTATTTTACTCCTCTTTCAAACCAACGTTCTTCTTTAGCTAAAATCTTGACCTCCCCGTCCTCAAAGGAGTGGTTGGAGGCTTTGAGGTGGAGGTGCACCGCCGACTGGGAGCCGGTTGTGCTTTCTCTTCGGTGTTGATAAAGTCACCTCCTTTGTTGGCACCTCAGCCAACAAGAGAACAATAGGATCATGGCTGATCAATTAGCAGTGATCAGCCATGAATAGGACAGGACTGATCGATACTGAGGTGAGCAGGTCATTAGAGACGCTCTACTTCAAAAGGTGTTTACCCACAGGTGAGAGTAGCTGTGATTAGAGGGGAGGAGCCGGGCCTACCCCAACTCCTCCTCGTGGTCTTTATCTAAGCTGCGAGTCCGCTGACGAAGCCTTTTGGACGAGAGGCGAAACGTTCGAGACTTCGACTACAGAAGATGATCATTGAAAATGATCAGATCACTTAATGTGAGTTGTCTGTATTAATGTAACCTAAAGCCTGTCATATACACAAGGATATTTAGTGTAGAAAAGTCATCCTTGTTAAATATTTATCCAAGAGTTTATCAATAGATATAATTGATAATTGATCCGTAATATCATGACAATAAAATATGACTTTATTGATCTTACATGGGAGAAAATTCAGATAAATTTCTAACTCAGAGAAAGACACTTTTAAGAAAGTCTCTTGGTATCGGTAAATATCGGGTATCGGCAGATACTCAAACCCCAGTAATCGGTATCGGTGCCTCTCCAACAACTACAGATGTTTTCATATCTACTTAGCAGCCAGCACAGTAAAATTACCTGAACTTTCTGACACAAGCCCAATTTCCCTCGCTTTCTGCTTCCCTATCAGTCCCTGGTTGATTCATCCCACCGCCTCTTCATCACCTCCTCCTCCTCCTCGGCTCTGTGTAAACATCTCAGTGTCCTCCAGCAGCCTCAGGGATGTCTCGCTGTGACTCACAACAGCACAACAGGCATCAAGACAAGTGCGGCGCGCTCATCCTGACAGCGCGTCAAACTCACAATCCCGTTCGCTCTTATTTGCTGTGATCATTCATTCATGATCCGCCGTCCAGTCTCTCCCGCGTCAAAGAGGACAGAGGGGAAGGTGAGAGCGGCCGGGCGCCTCGCGGGCCATACTAAACACATCTGGTGAAGGTGAGCACTGCGGCAGCCGGGCCGATGACTCATGTTTGCGTTTCTATTTGAGGCGCATCAACCCCAGGAGCCGCCGCGCTGCTGCGTCTGTACTCCGCCAGTCCTTGCCTTCTGTGCTATATTTGACTCCATGACCACTAACTTTCAGCTGTATTTGACATGAGCGGCTACTTAAAAAATGACACAAAAAAATACAATGTCTATTCTTTTGTTCATCTGAAGATGACTACTGTATTTTGAGCTAAATATATGAAGGTTATAATGCAACAAGAAATTCAGGCAAAACATTCCAGTTTAAAGTGAGTGAGATTTGTCAAAATGGGGGCTTTCTAATAAACAATGTAAATATTTTAGGGCCGGGACTTTTTTCGATTAATTGCGATTAATTAATTACATGAGGTTTAGTGCGATTAAAAATATTCCTTTTTCCTGCAGACGCACAATTAATGGCAATATTGCACTGGTCTGTTGGACTTGGTTGAACAAAAATAAACAATATTTTGTTGCTTAAGCTTATGTATTCAGTCATTATTCAATGGTATACTAAAAATCCTTATGAAAAAACTTACTTCTCACTGTTCTCAGGTCAAATATTTATATGCGATTAATTTCGATTAATTAATTACAAAGCCTCTAATTAATTAGATTAATTTTTTTAATCGAGTCCCGGCCTTAAAATATTTGCAAACAAGTGTAATTTTTAAAGTCCTGCTAAGCCAGATTAAACGCTTTTCCAATTCCTTTCTGAAGTCTGGGACGCAATCTTCTAACAAGTCAACAGGCGAACTACGAAACTCTTCAAATCACAGGTAAGAGAAGAATAAAGTTGGTTGAGAGTGATACGGGACTTTAGAAAGTCTTCCACCTTTGAGTGACACGTTACAAATTAGCATCTCTAATTTGACGCTGGCTATTAGTTTAGTGATACATATTAGGCTTTGGACTAAATGGCAGTCACCTTTTGTTTTGAACAATCAAGTGTTATATATTCTCATCACTGACTCACAGCTCTGACATTTTTACTCCACTGTAATGACAAAGGAAATGTGGCAATCTGCTCTATGATCTAACGATGATTACATCAACAATAAGAGCAGTCTTTTTTTATTACACTTTTTTTTAAACCTTTTGAGCTTTTATAACTGTAGTTTGTTTATTTATTCATTTATATACAGGAGGGACGCATTATACCAGGTTATAGCACAAGGGCAGACTGACACACACACAATGGTTAGGGAAATGCACTCTATGTACTTTGTAATCACACAAAAAATGTGTGATTTGTGAATTTTTATCTATAGGGACACACATTCCACAAGCCACACACTACAACATTTATAGCTAAGGCTACTCTGCAATGTTCGTCCCTAGAAGGGCTTTGACAGAACAAATTTGCAAGACTACATTTACATTTATTAATCATAATACCAAGTTCTCAAAGCGCCATATTGTAGTCATTATTCATTCACGCCATACTCAGATACCATACTCAGCCACTATTGTATCCACGGGGTACCCCATTTCTCAAACCTTATAACTTATCTGGCCTGTAGTTTAGTACTGGTTTAGAGTTAAGTCGTTTGTTTTGGTACTGACAGATCATGCATTTCTCTGCTTGGGTCCAAGACTGCACATCTTTGTAAACAGTAGGAAAAACCCTGATCTTTCGCGCAACAACAGCATTAGCGCAGACAAGTGTGACATCTTGCGTGCAAACAAACAGTGCGCTAGTGCTTGGGTGGCAAGGGCGCAGGGGGGCGTAGCTTAGAAAGACACGTCGACTGAGGCGTAGTGTGCTGCTTGCAGCTGACTGCAACGAGCGTTTGTTGCTTCTTCCCCCTTTCTCTCCGATCATCTTTACATTAACATCGCGCAGCCTCATTCAGCATTTTCAAGCTATCACAGGACATACTCAAACTGTATTCCACTGTGAGTTCAGCATTGGCAGTGCCCTGAGAGAAAGAGAACAGAGCTGAGAAGAGAAGAGAGCTGGCTCTGGTATTGAAGAGCACCGTGCAGGGCAGAAATGTGATCAAAACAACAGCACGTGTGCCCCCACATCCCCGCTCACCCACATTCCACGCAAAAGCTCGGGGAGGAACTGCTGTGGCCCATAACTTCACCATTCGCCATGGGTGTCTGTCCAGCCCATGTTCAACCCACTTACTGCGCCAGGTATGAAGCTGAATATACAGAGCACACCTCGTTATAGTCTAAAGCCTACATTTAGAAACACAAGGCCCATAGTCTGTCTGGCCAGGCTGCATGTGTTAAACCTGACTATGTGGCGTTTGGGTATGCGGCCCAGGGGCAAAATGCGGCCCTCAAAACAATTGTCCTCAGGCTTCTTGCTGATTTGACACACATCACCAGAGACAGTACTTATTCCTGCAAGTTTAATAAGTTAAATAATTGTACATGGTAATTATAGCCACAATAACCAAACCGTGTGAGACAAAGCTGACATTAAGGTTCCAAGCCTAAAGAAAGGTGTGACACACAGTTCAAACCTAAATGCACCTGGTTGAATGTTTCACTGCATTGACCACAGGTCTGTAGCGCTCCGCACTTCAAAATGTGGCTCACCCACTAGGGTTGTTCTGATGGACGAGCCACATCACGATGGAGAGTCACCATCGTGATGCCACGCCCCCTCCTGTCAGAAACACAAACTGATCTTCTGTGGGCCTTGTAAACCTACAAACTTTGCAGGGATTGCACTGTAAATTAAATCCTGAATATAACTAATATACATGCTAGTTTAAGTAGCCTACCAGAAGCCCGAAGACGTGATGTGTTAGCCGTAATTATTGAAATAAAGACGCAGCGCTGCTCTATTTCTGACGAGCGGGGCTCTTTCTGAAAGAAGCTTCACTGTTTAACTGCGTGGTTTCGCTTTGCTTTTCGTACGGAAACTAAACAGTTTTAAAATGGATCTCACATCGGAGCTGAGAGTGCATGGGTTTGGATGTTTTCACGAGAGGAGAGAGAGGAGAGAGAGGAGAGAAAGAGGCGCGGAGGTACGAGGCTACGAGCACACGGACCGGGCGGCGCGTGGAGCAACTTCAATAACGTAGGCTACGATGCAAACTTCTACATATTGTCCCGTTCACCCACGGTTTCTTAAACATTACGTTAAAACTGAGCAAATGCAAATAATAAGCTCCGAATTACAGCTGTATTAGTGTGATAAGAGCCTTGTTATTGAGGAGCAGATGACGC
This sequence comes from Neogobius melanostomus, assembly GCA_007210695.1. Classification (NCBI taxonomy): domain Eukaryota; kingdom Metazoa; phylum Chordata; class Actinopteri; order Gobiiformes; family Gobiidae; genus Neogobius; species Neogobius melanostomus. The sequence goes on from VHKM01000493.1 coordinate 1,399,575, forward strand.
TCTGAATAAGTCATTCTCCTCTGAGACTTTACGCACGAGTTTTAACGTCCATCACAAGGGTTCACTGTAAACATTGTCAACTGCCAATTAAGGGGACATCGCCCACCCCTATCGCCCACAATTAATAAAACTTTGGACACCCTTGGCTCTCAGTTATACTGCATCATAGAGAAAGGTTGTTCAAGTCTTCATCTGTACTAGCTGTCTAGAGGAGTGAACACCTTTCTCCACAAAATCAGTTTGATAAAGCCTTTGTGGTGAAAGGCGACACGTCAACTCTAAACAACCAGTACAGATGAAGACAGCCTTCTCTAGATTGTATTGGGACACCCTCCCGAGTGTAGGAGTGCGTACGTGTGTGCGTGTGTGTGTGTGTGTGTGTGTGTGTGTGTGTGTGTGAGTGAGAGTGTGGGCAGAGTACACTGTATGGTTTTGATGAATGATTGTAGTTTGCTGAGTGACTGGTGCATGGTGGGTATTTCAGCCTGGCCCAGCATCAGCGGGAAGATGGAAATCAGCCCTAGCTGTAATCCTGCATTTTGAAATATTTGTACAAGAATGCATGTGCAGCTTCTTAAATAAATTAATATAAATACAAAAACATTTCTGCAATTGTGCTTTGTTTCCGCACTGCAGGGGTTCCCAAACTTTTCCAGCACCCCCAAAGGTGTAAAACATTAACAATTACTTTGGATTTTGACATTTGGCTTAATTTCACTCAAATACTGTTTTAAATAAAAAATGCATCAAATTAAATGTCAGAAATGTAATAAATATTGTCTCAAAATCATCTTGCGACCCCGACTTCAGTGTCCCGCGACCCCCACTTTGGGAACCACTACTGTACAATCAGTTACTGTGCAATGTGCATTCCATACAGCATAACTACTGTGACCAAAACAGCACTAAACTTCCCCTAAAATATGAAAAAGCAGAAAAGGCGTCCAAATTCATATTCAGGAAGAACGCAGTCAGAACCCACGGCATCACCTTTCCCACCCTTACCTGAGGCGTGCGGTGAACTCATGAAGCTGGGTGCTCGTCTTGCTCTTTTGCCCGGTCCCTTCCGCAGCTGGCGCGAGTGTTAAAGCGGGTACTCCATGGCGGCCAGCGGAGGTGCAGACAGACAGGTGAGTCACGCTCCCTTCTCTGCAAACAAGGCAGAAGCGCACCGAGCAGACGTCATTAATTACAGATAAAGGCACGCTGACATTTGCTTAATGTGTGGGCCGGTGTGTGCGCCGCTTAAAAAAAAAGAAAAAAAAAGTCTGTTTTAATGTAACCTTGCACAAAATGCTACTCTCAGAAAGCTTCATTCATTATTTAGGCTGTGTCGCATTAGCATTCAGTCCACCACTTGTCCATTTTTGAAGAAGTCGACATGTTTTATAGATCCATGGCTTGGTTGTTTCTGGCCTGGCTCTTGCAGCTGCGCTGTCTCAGAGATAAAACGGTCACACCTGATGATTTTTGTCCTCTCTGACTCAAAGTCTCACATCAAAAGAGACAACTACACACGCACTCCTTTGTGCTTTTATGTTCACATCTTTTCAAAAAACGCCTTTAATGAATTGGCCTCTAAAAACCTGGGAAAAGAGCATGTTGTTGTTGTTGTAATGAAAGCTGCCACATTATGAGCTGTAGGTAATCCAAATCAAGAGCAGGAAGAATAGCACCTTGTCCTTTGGATTAGACTCAAAAACAAGCACAATGTTAAAACTTCATGCAAGAATAATACAAGAGCAACTTAGATATTTAAAGCTTTTAAACAATTAGTTGCAAATATAGTTATTGTATTGTGTTTGAGGACTGTTCGTTTTAACCATTTGACAGATTTCCCAAAGGCACAGCTTAAGCTCAAAATTACTGTCTGGGAGGACTTCTTTGATCAGAATGATCAATTGATCAGACGCGTTTTGTGCTAACAAAGCTTAAAACCAAAATCCATGGCAACTTTAAAAAAGCGTCATGTTTTTCATCATTTTGTTCCATTTAAGTCCTCTTTCTTTTGGGCTTTATTGGATATAGTGACAACATAACATGCTCACACACAAGGCTCATTCCCATCTGCCTGTCCATCTTGCTGCTCACACCGGGTTAGAGTGGGACATCATGTAGAAAGCTCCCCCTTCAATAACACCTACAACACATGCGCGAGTGAAGCAGGCACCCATAAGGCACCGACACACCATAGATAACCACAATCCATGCCAATCACCAACTATGGCAGCCTCAGAGGCTCATAACAGCATCTATAGAAAACCCTTAAACTGCAGCAGCCCCAGATGATCACACAACCTCTTCAGGTGAATCTGCTTTGGGTTTCAAGTGATAAGTGTTCAAGTTTAATAAAGAAAATAACAGAAAGCAAAATTAAAGAAAACTTAGTTTCATCTTTTATACAAATTAGACTGTACTCTGTTCTCTGCTTTACAGTAACATCCTCACTGACTAATTCTTAACCCTTGTAGTGGAGCTGTAGTCTGGCTCCACCTACTGGTCTTTTTCTGCCATTCACTGCCTTTGTGCTTTTGGTGAAACATTCATAGAAAATTTAAGAAGTAGTTGCAAATTCTAATCCCCATGTCCATATCCATGGTGTGAAAAATAAAAATAAATACTGAAACAGAGGTCTTATCTAAGGTACAGTAATAACAGTGTATTTGAAAGTGTGTGGGGGGAAAGCTAAATTACAAAGTGTTCATGGTTCATGAAAAATAAAAGTCACCCATTACAGCAAATAGATTTGTTTTAAAAAGAACTACAGTTCATGAAGAACTACTGTTGGAGGTGATGTCAGGGCATAGCAACAGACGTAAAATGAGTGTCAACTCAATCATTCTATCATTTGTTTTGACACGGCTTTGCACTCAAAGGAGACCGGCATCTTTTTATAACAATATGCAACTCCACAGTAGAGGTTTTTTGAGCTTTTATTATTCATCCTTTGGCAAAGCGATGTCATCCATGGGGAGATTATGCCGAGCAGTGGCCCCTTTCCAAGCTTTTCCTCCTCCAGACCGAAATATATTGGAATATACCTTCCAATATTTTATTGATTATTGAAGGTGGTTGTGGGGGTCTGGACCCATCAATATACTGTTCTCTCTCTCTCTCCGATATGCGCTGCATATCGGTGTTTACTTCCACGGAAAAGTGCAAGGTTAGTCCTGTTGTGTTGTGAGTCTGGCGATGCAGCGTGTGCTTCTGTTGTTTCGTTGAGCCTGACGGAGATCCTCGCAGCAGTGAGAGAATGCTCGCTCTGAGACGAGCCTTCAGACAGTGCAAGACCGGCTAAAACCCCACATGAAATAATCCCTGTAGTTTGGCATATTTAGCGAGTTTAGTAAATGAAAACATTTGTTAACAGTTCTTGACTCCGCGTCGTGCATTATAACCGTCTAATGCACGGCTCCTCGTTGTTTAATCCTTACTTGTCCCTGTTCAAATAAACTAATAAAATAAAAATAAATGTCACACCCCAGACCCATTGAAAGACTGTGAGGCTCTGTATCGCCAAAACAAAACACAACTTTGCTAAACCTAAATTCAGCAGAACACTCTGTCTAATAAGTGGTGGGACAAACAGCAACATTTTGTATCATGATTTTGTTTCATCACACAGTGATTGGTTAAATTCACCAGTTTCTAACTCAGATCATGACAAATGGTGACCAATACTGTACGAGAAGTAGATAGAGCACTAGCACTTTATAAGAAACATGTCTTTAGTCAAATCTGCAGATGTAATGGGCGCTTACATCATTTCCATTTTAAACAGAACCGCAAACTGTCAAAACAAACAATAGCACATTTTATAATTAAACATTGGCACTTTTGGCTTCTGTGGCCATGCTGTGACATCATCTGCATATCTCTTATTGAGCATGAACAATATTTGCATCTCTGGATTCACCTGGATTCATTTGTGTTTTCTTGACACTATCATATCCAAACAGACGTGTAAAAGAAAGTTTGGCATGTAATTGTTGAGGACCATTGGCATAGAGTAAAGTTAAACACAGTTAAATCACTCCTGATAGATCCATTTGGAACATAACAAATACTGTAGAGTACTTCATTCAGTCAGGAATGAAAGGCCCCCTCAGTGAGTGGAACCTTGAAGAGGTTCTTTTGCACATTATCCACTCTACACTCACTCTCAAGGCAGCCCACAGGATGTCAGTGCTGTGACCCGCCAGGCTGCCGTGGTAACAGCCAGTCTAGATAATGGGATGGAAGTTAGCATCAAGAGGGTGAACTGTGCACGTGCTTTGGCCAAACTACTAGCAGTGACAGACTAACCTGCTGGCCAACTGCCCTGTGAGCCCCACGCATGCAAATAAAAGAGAGGCGCTGCAAATAAAGAAACACAGCAGCTCACGTGACTTGGGAGAAACTCGCCCACATGACCAGCGCAGTTGAGGAATACTGCAGATCCACATTTCTCTCTCAATCTGGCTGTGCCGCCGCCTCTGATTCACACCAGCCTTTCCTAAAATACCTGGCCCCTCCCATACAGAGGAGCGAGGCCGGAAGTGCTGCCTAGCAACCGGGGAGCAGGCTGCCATGGAAACCGCTCACCTGAACACCTCTTCCCTAAACAAACAGGTGCGATGAGGCCAGACAGAGGGGGTTAGCAGTGCGCCATGGCCTTGCTTTTGTGAGAGCATCTCTTTTGCGTGGCTAGAATGAACTGAGAAGACAATCATAATGAGGCTGCAATCAACATGCAATTTAGAGTTGAACTTAAAATGAATCAGGGCTATCGAATCAATCACAACTTTAATGGTTGGGATTTGCAATTAGCAAATCTTAAAGACTGCAATTACTGCATGTCATGACATTTATATAAAATAAATGTGTAATATGATTCTTATATTAGTTTGGCAGTTCCTATTTAAATCTTCTCTGAGTGTTAAGGCTTATTCATTCATCACAAGACGCAAGAACTTCTTGTTCTTGCACCCTGAGCTGCAGAACAAAATGAAGTCACTTTTGCCTTGTAGCCATGGAAACGTTTTGTAACTGACGATAGTTCCATGGCGAAAAAGGCAAAAATGACTTCATTTTGTTGCAGCTCAGGGTCCAAGAACAAGAAGTTATTGCGTCTTGTGAAGTACGAATGAGCCTTTAATGCTTCTGAAGGTATTAAAAATGTGCCCTGAGAATTAATCTTTATTTTAAAATGTACAGCGCAAATCTAATCGCAATCACAATACTTGCCAGAAGAACCTTATCTAATCTTTATTTTGTTCACCAAAAAACCCTCAGCCCCACATATAGTGATTTAAAAAGTGAAAAATTGGTCTTTTATGGACAAAGAAAAGGCATTCAGCAGCCAAGTGCAGTGGATTTAAGAGAGTACACGGTGTATATAACCTTGGGGGTGTACTGGACAGTGTGAACCTTCAATGCCAGCCTAACTGGATTATTATAAATTCTGCAGCTTCAACAAGGTTTGATTCAACTGGACTATCATATTGTTTCTTTTAATTATTTTGGCATGCCAAAGGTTGACCTGATAGAAAGCCTATGCTTCAGTATCTACATGTGGTCTGGAGTTTTAGATAGCGCCCATAGTATCACACACAGTTTCTCTTTACACAGAAAGAGAAAGTGCATTGATACGTCCACCATCCTTGGAAAACGGAACAACGGTTTGCATACATTAAACGGGTGTAAGGTACACCCACGCTGCTTTTCGGCCCTTTCATTCATTCATTTGCCACGTGAGAGCTGAACGGGCCCAGGTCTGCTTAGATAATTATATCTGCAACATACAATCACAGCTTTTGTCTTTACTCCAGACAGAGGTCCCATGACTGGCATAAAGATTCTCTGTTGCGTCACTTGATCAATAAACACTGCTGCACATGAGCATATATATATGAGCAGAACTAATGCAAAGGAGAGACACAACACAGTGAACTAGTAAGCGCAGTAATGCATTAGTGATGGTAAACTTTAGACCAAAATATAGACACTGAAGGTTTTATTCAAAGGGTAATTTTAGCACATCTGAACTATAATTAAAGGTGGAATCACCGTAATAATGCTATTGACGTGTTGTGTGAGATCTACCTATGACTACTACCACTTGGTCACCACAGGCTTGGCAGTTGGTGCTAGCTGGCATGTATGAGTGTAAAATGCCCACACCTCCTTACGTCAGCAATAATTATATAGTCAATATTGTTTTAAATGTCACACTAGCTTATGCCTGGCTATTACATAAGGTGTAACCCTTTTAAAAAATGCATCATTGCTCTCCAGCCTGTAATTATCAACCAGGTCATGCTAGATGAAGTTTATCCAATGACAACAAGTAGCGTTGTATGGTGATAGAAAGGGCACACAGTATCGATCGTATCAGGCTAAACAGCGAATTTCAAGACCCCGCTAGAACTAAAGCAGTGAGCAATAATGCTTAGGCTATTTACATACCACGAATCTTGACTTCATAAGAAAACATTGGCAAAAAAATATTGAAATTAATTTACGCAGTCACTAATCATAAAGCCGCACCGCAAAAAATTTACCCAATAAATAAAATTAAAATACTAGCATTTATTTTATGACAGATATTTTCATCATTGAAAAATACCTCATACAAACAAACATGTGCTTTTGCTGTGAACGGCTCTCCTCTCCTTAGACATGACTGTAACTTCACCGGGAGGAGTGGGTACGTCTCCAGCTTTCTTCATGGAGATGTTTACTACTGTAAAATCAGCACAATTTGAGATTTTAATAGGTTACGAAATAGCATTTTCTGTGTCGAGCTGGTTATTGGGAGAATGTTTTGTACGCATGGCAACAGTTTAGTCCAAAATGTTACGCAGTGTGCCTTTAAGTATAGCGTCTTTGATTAGTTCACCCAAAATAGGGGAAAAGGTTGCAACCGAAAAAAGCACCTGGGCCACACACGAAAGGTTTGGCTATGTGTCACAGCAATGTTTTGAATGGGTTTCCTAAACAAATCAATCATAATTGACTTGTCTTAGTTCAGGAAAGGAGTCACAAATCTCCCTTTTTAAAAGTTCCCAGGGTTAACTTTTAACTATGGGGGTGAAAGGTGACTTGGCAGTAGCTGTACCTGTTTGGTTGGACACTCCTGGCTTGTTGTAGTCATGACAGCAGATAGATGCTGACTATAGACCCTTTAATTGTTTGTAAACATAGTAACGATAAACAAATGTCTAACTGTTTTGGGAAATATCAGATAAATGTTATTTTATCGTCTCAAATGTCATTCCTCTTGTTCTGGCACCGTAAGCCACAACAGGACCACATTTTGTTGTTGTAGTTTTACACTTAAAATCGCTAGTTTTAGTTTAATCTTATTTCTCTTGATCACTTCCTGCCTCCAGCTGATGTCACTGATGATGTCAGCAGTTAAAGGGTCTATTACCATTACTCTAACCTGGTGGTGCACAACTTGGTCAGTTCCTCCTGCTTGTTAGCTCCAGGCTGCTGCTGCTGCTGATGGGGCTGGAGGCTAGTAAACTTGGAGCTGGTCACTAGCTAGTTGTTCCTCGATTATTAGCACGCTATTGCCACTGTATAGAAATATGTGCAGGCGTGTGAACTGTCCTGAAGTACAGAAGCCACGTCTCACTGAGTTAGCATTCATTCCTGTCAGGTGTATTTTGGTTAGCCATAGCAGAGGCGAACTATTTCCAAGTTAGCTTAGCGTGCAGTAAGTTAGCAAGTCCAGCGCTCCTCTCTGACTCAGTTATAAATACTTAATAGATTTTTTTTTCAAAGCGTGGTGAGTAGTAGCAGCTTTCCAATGGGTTGTCTCACGCACTCATTCTCCCCGTCTCGAAAAGTCAAGCTTACCGTGGAGAGTGGATGTCAGCAGTAGCAGCGGGCGCCCCCGAAAGCGCCGTATCCGCGCGGAGGTCGCTCTCCCCGCGGCCGTGTGTTTTCGCTGGTGTGCCGCGCGTCTCTTTTTCCAAGTCTCTCCCAAAGGAAAACGCGTCGATTTTAATTCCAGAGACGAGGGAAAGGGGGAAACTCGGTCGCCGTCTCACCTCCTACCGATCAGCCGCCTCCATATTTACAGTGTGTGGATCTCGCTCTCGCGTCCCTCGCACCCACCACCAACAACAACATTATTGACGTCCTTCCACACCACGTGACCAGTCTGCGCGCACTAAAAATAGACTCAATAGAAAGCAATGGAGGCGGATATTAGACCGAGAGCAGCACGAGCAGCAGAGACAGGCTCACTGCCGAACATGTTTTAGTTATCAATACGCGCAGGAGTAGGCCTTTCTTGATGTGTTTAAAGTCAAGGAAAATTACTACCTGCAGGCCCTGAGTGTTGCAGGTAACGTTGTGCTTTTTTCCTTCTTCTTTTTTTTGCGTAAAAACCTTATAATAACTAATTGCAACTGTTTAGGATGTGTTAATAACAGGCCTGTGGTTCTCAATCTTTTCACACCAACCTCAAAACATTTTCGACCTTCCTTGTCATACACCAGGACCAGGCCTCGATTTCCAGGTCAAATCAGGACAAAACAGTCCTGAAACTAAATTGTGTCAAAACTGCGTCTAATCTGGAGAAAGAAAGAAGAAGAAAAACACTTGCTAAAGCATGAAATTTAGATAAATAATCTCAATGAACAAGCTTTTGTAGCCTACTTGAAGAAGCCCTCGTACCACCACCGTGGTATATGCACCACAGTTTTAAAGAACCACTGATATTGGTTGATGAACAACTTTGGTTTTGATTAGTTTCTTATTTCTTGATTTACTTGATTTATTTTTTTATTTTTTGCCTAAACTGGACAACAGTGCTCGTGAGATTAAAATGGTTTAAAGCCCCAAGTGCAATCCACCCTCTGTTACTGTATAATGCTCTTGTATATTGTTCTGAGTTAGTCACGTCATATGGAGTCCATCCTATGTAGCTAAAGGTTACAGCTTGGTTTGATAGAATATGATCAGAAAGACTGTATACACATCAAACACATTGGGTACAGTACAGGTCATTTTATTCCATGGGGGTAAGAATTTGCTGATGCATATACAACAGCCACATTATGACTGGTCAAGTATGAAAAACAGATTCCTTAAGTTTTGACGGATAGAATTTAGAGGAGCCAATATCGTGATGTGACTTTGAATAATGTTAGGTGTAATTACTGGATTACCGAGAAACTACTACTCAGTGGTGTGCCGTCAGGGCCAGCAGGGCCTTCTCTGCTAGCCCTGGCCAAATAAAGAAAAACAAGTGTAAAATGTCTTAATAGTACATTTAATTTCTATTTTATTTATATAATGTACCGTTGAGTCGCTTATATTGGTTTTGTTGATGTGTAACTGTAATTTCCTACTCAAAAAGTGCCTTAAACACGTCTGGCGAGCTGCTCCTCCTCAGGCCGAACTCACACCAAGTGGGAAAAAAACGCTTTCCGTCGCTCAGCTTGCTCTACATCCTTGGCCAGCCCCCCTTGTGCAGGAGCACGTGGAGGTGGGGTTGGAGACGCAGCTGAAGTGCATGAGCCAATTACGCACAGGCGTCTGTCGCCGCAGGAAATGGCTCTGTATTTGCATAGCGTTGAAAAAATTTCAACGCTATGCAAATACAGAGCCGCTGCGGCCGCCCGTATCGTGCCGCTCTCCTGTGGATTTCCGGAGGCTTCTTTCCGGTCGCCAGGCAGCATAGGGAATGAATGGAAGCTCGCCGCTCTCTTCTCTTCCGCCGCTCTTGGTGTGAGGGCGCCGTCAGGGCCTTCAGAACAGATTCTGCAGGCCCTGTGTTGTCAGGCCGCACACATGATTGACAGCCAGCGTGACTGACAGAATTATCAGCCAATCAGAATTCGATATGCATTGACAGGGCCTGCAGTAGCTCAGACGCTTCCCCTACGTTTTCTTCGCCTGGGAAAACCGCTAATGTAGCCGTGCATGGTCAGAACGTTCCAGCCACACCAGAACCAGATACACAGATATTCCTCTTGGAAACGTCTGAACAAGGCAAAATGAAGTGGATTCACTGATCACGGATATTTTGCGCCCCTTCATTATGAAGAGCTTTGGGAGCAAAGCAGTGGGAACGACAGCGGCACGTAGACGCTCGGCCCCCCGGACAGGAGAAGGGTTTCACTGCGTCAGCTGCGCTGGGACTCGGGCAGGTAACAGGTACGAGACTACGAGCGCTATAAAAAAGGGATCTCAAATAGCACCAAACTTTAAGTTTAGTATCTTTTTTATTTTACTTGCTCTGTCAACAAAACATCTCCTAAAAACAGCCGCCTGTTTCCACATTATAACGCGCTCGTCTCCGCCTGTCATGTGTCGTGTATTTCCGTATTCTAGCACGAGTGTTCCCGAAGGTGTTTGCTTTTGTTTGGAGTCGGAGGCACCGCTGTTTTGGTTTGCGTTGTTGACAAATCCTTTAGCGAACAAATGCCACGCAAAAAGGCAGTTTTATCCATACGCCTTTTGTCGATCAGTTTATATGCGTTTGACTGCGTGAATCCATGTTGCTATTGAAGGCCCTGACTGAAACCCCACGGCCCGCCACTGCTACTACTATCAGTTGTCATATGCACAGCTAAAAAGAACTGCTTTCAGCTTGGATTTGAACATTGTCAGAGTTAAGGCTTGTCTCACATCATTTGGAAGTCTGTCTGTCCCGGATTTTATAGTATAGTTGTTGTAGGACACATTATTGCTGTTTATTAGCTGACTCAATGGAAAGCATGTAGATTGAATAAGAGGACTTATAGGACCCCTGTGAAACTCCTGAGGAACAGCACAGATCATGGGATATTTTTCTGAGAAACAGTTCCAAATTTCACATAGTTTTTAGTTTAACTTAACCCCCCCTCCTCGAACCGCTACCTTAACGTGGTGGAGGGGTTTTAGCACCCGAATGATCCTGAAAGCTTTGTTGTTGGGATTTGTGCCTCTGGTAGGGTCTCCCATGGCAAACAGGTCCTAGTTGTGGGGTCAAACAAAGAGCGGTTCAGAAGCCCCTTATGAGAGCCCAACAGGCCCGGTTAGAACCATGAGGTCATCCTTTTGTGGACCCACCACCTGCAGGAGGAGCATAGGGGCTGGTGCAATGTGATTTGGGCAGCTTGGACAGTTGCTCCTACAACCCGGCAACGGACAAGTAGCCTGGCATGAGCCAAATTGAAGGTGTACAGAAGTTCTTCAAGCACGCGTGTCTTGCAACACACCAAGAGAGTCCAGTGATGTTACTAAAAATAGTATTATTTGGCTCACCTTTGCCTTAAATCAGAACAAAGAACTTACAATGGACCAGACGCGGTCAAAAACCCTATTGCCTCTGCACGTTCCAACACCTGGTGCTAATTTCCTGTCCTTTATAACAGGTGTATCTGCTTACAAAAAAGGTAAACCACAGTGCACCATAGGGGCAGGAGGCACACATACATAGGACTGTCAAAATGGCTCCTACCGTCTGGTAGTGTGCGATTTGAATTCCGCTGACTCCAGCAAAACCAAGCAGAGCCAATCATATCACGGAAGGCAGGAGTTAACGGTGCATCATCTTCCCCGCCAGGATTTCCTATAAAATACACCAGTGCTCCTCTGGGCCGTGACCAAAACAGTGAAGATGGCAGCCGCGACACAGCTATCTTTTACCAGTGCCCTTTCTTCTGTTTTAAATGAGCTGGACTTGTCCTTAAAGCCACAGTAAGAAGCTGCTCTGAGGGCTTTCACTGAAACATTTGCTCGACTTCACGTGTGGACTACAAACAATCATGGCGTAGGACGTAAACGCAAAGCGTAGGTCGCTTTGCGTTTGATTGGTTCTCTCATTCAAGCTGCGATCGTTAGGCCCGCCTCGAGTCTCGATTTGGAAATCATGTCCTATTACCACAATTCCAGACTGTCTTTATATGTTTTTATAAATAAATAAAGTCAGTCTGGCTTAATGACAGGCTAACATACAAGTGGAAGAAGATGGATGGATGGATGGATGGATGGATTTAACTTAAACTTTAAATGTTATCATACCATCAAAAAGCTTTAATTACTTAAAGATTTAGTCACGGTGGAAAGAGTACTTCAAAATATTATTACTCAAGTAACAAGCACAGGAAAAGTAAGTAAAGAATTTTACTTCAAAGGTTACTCTGAATTTATTTGTTTTATCTGTCAATAACTGCTATAAATTAAAGACGTGACTCAAGTAGGCTGTGTACTTTAGTATAGTTACTTCAGTGTGTGCTCAATTGCACAGGTATTATAAGTTAAACCACCCCTACTGGATGGGTATACAGAGTATTCGGCCAACTGTCACTGACGAAAGAGTATATATTAGGTCATTAAAGAGTTTGGCAGTAGCCTATGTCAAACTTGTTTGGTGTTTAAGCTTTGCAGTGAAGTAGCCTATAGAGAAGATCCATCCATCCATCTTCTTCCACTGTATCCAGAGCTGGGTCGTGGAGGAAGTCTGAGCAGAGATGTCCAGAGTTCCCTATCTACGCACACTTCCTCCGGCAGTTCTGGGCAGCATATGAGGCATCCCCAGCCCAGCTTAGAGACATAGCCCCTCCTGCATGTCCTACCAATAGAACATGCCAGGAACACCCCCGAGGAAGGCGACAAGGCGCCTGCAGAAGAAACTCATTTCGGCTGCTTGTATCTGCAATTTTGGCTCATGATCATCCAAAGCTCACGACCATAGGTGAGGGTAGGATCGTAGATCGATCGAGAGCTTTTCCCCCGACTCAGCTTCCTCTTCACCACAACAGTGCAATATGGCGAACGCATTACTGATGATGACCCGTCCCTCACACATGAACAAGACCCCGAGATATCTGCATACAGGATATGCAGATATCATTCCATCATGGCAACATAGCAACAGAGCTGAATGAGTGGCAAAACTGCATTGTTATTATTTAATTTGACACTCACTACGGAATGTTAAGGAATGAATAGAACGTGCAGTTCCATTTGTATTGATAAATAAAAAGCGCAACACTGAATGGAACAAATTAAAATCTAGTAAGCAATTGTATTTTTATTATATTTTTTAAATAAAAGTGTCTGGCGGCTTTGTTAAAGATTCTGGGACTAAGTTTAAGCCTGGCTGAGTAACTGTGTGACCAAGGTAACAAATATTGTAGCTTTCTGAGAGGCTTTTCACAATAAAAACAGGTAAACAAAATTGTGACCACCGTTGACTAATACTAAAACTGACATCTTACACCATACTGATGAGCTGAAATGGATCTGTCATTATTAGCAGGCACATTTGTTCCCAATGTGAGGAGAGAGCAGAGGAGGACTCACATTTTGCGACTAAAAATATCTCCCCCTCAACACAATGTGACCGCAAAAAAACAGGGAGATGAGTGGGAGGTGGAGGAGATGGAGAGAGAGCCAGCACATGAGAGTCAGGCAACGTACGCCGCTGATATGATGCTTCCGAGAACATGAGGAAGACAGGTGGCCTGTAAAACAACAACGCAGGGTGTGGCAGAAAATTCTAGAAAGACAAAAATCAAATCAAAAAGTAAGTAAAGATGCTACACAGCAAATTTGGATGCTGTTGCCATGGTAATACATCCTCTATCACATGACTCCACAGGTGCCTCATGGGTATATTTGAAAGGGCCACAAAGATTGCTTCATCAGGTTGAGGGGCTAAGAATAAACATGAAGGGGTGAAATCCCGCTTGGGGAAAAAAACCTGTTTTTACAAGAAAGGCCAAAGTCGCCTCCATTTGTGAAGAAGAAGGGCCAAAGTCGCCTCCATTTGTGAAGAAGAAGGGCCAAAGTCGCCTCCACCTTCTGAGGAGACTGAGGTCCTTTAGAGTGAGCAGGCCTCTGCTCAGGACTTTTTATGACTCTGTGGTAGCCTCTGCTATCCACTACCCTGCCGTGTGCTGGGCCCCGGGCAGCACAGAGCGGGACAAGAACAGACTGAACAAGCTGGTCAGGAGGGCCAGCTCCGTCCTGGGCTGCCCCCTGGACTCTGTGGAGGGGTGAGGGACAGGAGGGTATTAGCCAAGCTCACCTCCATCATGGACAACACCTCCCACCCACTGCACAGGAGGGACTGTAGAGGAGCTGAGCAGCTCTTTCAGTGCAAGACTGAGGCACCCTCAGTGCAAGAAGGAGCGCTACCGCAAGGCCTTCATCCCCACTGCTGTCAGACTGTACATCAAGACTGTAAAGTAACATGTGCAATAACCCCTTTGCAGAACACATGCAATAATCCCTACATCACTTATCTGCGTCACTTTATCATCCACTTGCACTATGATGTAAACCTACACTGCTAATAAATAAACAATAAAAACTTTTGTTATAGTCCGTTTACTTTATTATTATTTACTGTTTACACTTTTTGTCCCCACAAAGTCCTTGGTAGTCATTGTATATAAGACACTATTTACTATTTAATTGTTGTTTTTTCACATTTCCTGCCTAACACCCTGAGTGTTTCTAAGAGCTGAATGTAACAAGTACATTTCTCCATTGTGAGATCAATAAAGGCTATCTTAGCTTATCTTATCTTATACCCCCACATGGAGTAGTGACCGAGGCATTTATTAACCATGGATTCAGTATTAGATGGCACATTGAGTTGCCTTGTGTACGAAATGTGCAGTATAAATAAACTTGCCTTGCCCATCAGTTAGCCTATTAATTACTGATAGATTACACGGAATTGGCTTTGATCATCTTAAAATCAACTCAAATTCCTCCAGCTCCAGAACCATCTTCAGGATTGAACCACCAAGCTTCTGGATTGTGTCAAAATCTCTCAACTGGGCTACTTCTGCCACACATGCCCACTGTGTCTCTCACCACCATTATTCTCATAATCACACTCAACTGTTTATTCACATTGCACCTCAACTGTCTGGTTGTAAATGTCTGCATGTTTACAAACAAAAAGGCTTCTATTCTCTCTCAATCAGAAAATAATCAGAGCATGGTCTATACCTGTCAGAGATGATAATAATGGCTGTAATGACTGTCCTGCTGTCTCCTCATGTGTGACAGCAGGGATTAAAGGTTAATAAACAGAGGTCATATGGACACGTCCCCTCCTGGACCCGCCACCTTAATGTGGTGGAGGGGTTTGAGCGCCCGAATGATCCTGGAGCTCTGTTGTCGGGGGCTTCGTGCCCCTGGTAGGGTCTCCCATGGCAAACAGGTCCGAGGTGACGGGTCAGACAAAGAGCGCTTCAGAAGCCCCTTATGAGAGACCAACAGGCCCAGTTAGAACCATGAGGCCTTTAACATAATGCTTGACTGCAGTACCCAACCAGAAGGAATTCTAACCCAAAAGCAGAGCACAGCAGATAAGTGGTTACAAGTGTTTATATGACAGGTGTTGATGTATGGACCAGATGAAGGCCGTCCTCACCCAGCGGCGGAAACAACAGGGCAAGTGACATCACCAACAGCTGTTTCATTAAACAAATTTACCCATATAGTGTTGGATTTCAAAAAACACTGCCACTGACTTTAATTACTCAAACATGCACATAACATAACACATAGTCACACTGTTGTTCTATGTCAAAATGTAATCTTCTTACGCATGCCCTTACCATAGTCTTTATAGTTTATTATTTATCTAAAGTTATACGTTATATGTTTCATGTTGCACGATCAACCTAAAAAAAATCCTAGTTGTGAACCTATTCATAACCATGGCAATAAAGCTGATTTTGATAACCATAATCTGTGACTTTGTTTAAGTCAAACTGCTGCTCTGTTATATATGTATAATAAACCGCACTTTACTGTAGTGTATATCCTCCACAGACTGTAACTACATCTGCACTGGCTCAGAAGGTTTCAAACATGAACCACAGTAACGATATGAAGCCACACAGAAAACAGGGGATGATAAAAATAAGTTTCAGACTTTACCCTCAACAGCTACAGTCCCCAAAGCAAAAATGCTCTGGTCAAATAGTCCACTAAATCCTGTCCTTTGGCTCTTAGTCAGACAGAACAAGCTGCATTAGTGCAGAGTGAGGTCTGCTCTTACACTGCAAAATGTATGCAAATTAACCATGTGGCATTTAAGTTTGGATTCTAAATGAAAGCTAAAGATCATGGTCTCATTTGGGCCATTCACTTCACATGTGACTTTTCTGTGGTGACTATAGCATTTATTTTGTCACTTTTATAGAGTTTGGTTGTGCAGATTTTTTTAATTTTATTTATTGAATTAAATGTGCACCTGTTAAGCATGGCATCATCAATTTTCTGAATCACTGAGGGGTCGGGGTGTTGGCAGCACGGTGGCTTATGGGATGGCACATAGCTCCTAATCGCTGGTGAGGAACCTCCAGAGGTCCCTATGCTAAAGGAGATATGATAGGAAGCATACAGGCCCCTTTCCCTGCCTCCTTCCTATCTGACACTATTCGGACGCTTCTTATCATGGCGGACGCTGACGCACATCCGGTTTTGGTTTAGGCCTGTTACCAATTTGCTCGATTCGGATGCACCTGCAGAGGAGAGACGAGGACTGCCACTTATGACATCAACCAACTGAGAACTTTATTGACTCATATATAGCATTTTCCAACATGGAATTGGGAGATGGTGCAGATTATGCAAGTGGGCTAAACTGTAGTCTTTGTTAATGGAAAAACACTAGGCTATACTAAGAGCAGCAGCACAGCCATGGCACGAAAAAGTCACTTCTACACATTTCTACACATTTGTGTTACAGGTCTAATGCGGTGGTTTATGCGAGCACGAATGAAACTATGTCCAATAGAAAAGATGTAATGAGAAGGGAGAGAGAGAGAGAGGGGGGAGAGAGAGAGGGAGGAGAGAGAAAGACAGAAAGGGGAGAGGGAAAGAGAGAGAGAGAGGAGAGAGGAGAAAGGGAGAGAGAGAGAGAGAGAGAGAGAGGAGAAAGGGAGAGAGAGTAGGCCTACCCTTTATTCCAGTAGAAATATACCGTAACTTTCACTTCTAGCTACTTCTAGCTAGACTTACTTAAATTATTTTTGATAGGCTACCTACAGTATTTACTGTAAAACTGCGAGCTTGTGGGAATGAAAGAATTCCAGCAAAGATGAACTATAAATAACATTGTAGGCTATGGAAGCACAAACGCTTCACACACAGCAACGGTCTGACCAGCAGTGCGTCAGCCTCTGAGTCACACACAAATCACTAATGTCAGGGCCCGAAAAAGAGCTCTCTCTGACAAACCAGTCCACAAAAAAACGAACAAGTCAGACACACATAAAGACAGCCAGGGTTTCTCTCCGCCTGTCGCTCTGAGTTAAATTGGGAACGCTAAGGCCCTGAACAATTTATCAATGCCACTAGATGCTGCCCATTAAATTTGTAACACCTAAACCGTATCCTTACGGCAATTTACTGACGAACACCGAGCTTACACTGTTGGAAGAAACGCTGACGCGGACTTAAAGATAAAACTTTGCGACAGTATAGCTTATTTTTATCTACAGTGCGGACTGCGGCGGAAAGACTGAGTAGATATTGCCCAGATTATACCACCCTCTAGTGGTCAATTAAGGAGCTCCCGCATCTCACAAATGCAAGCATCATAATGTAGCCACAGAAGAGGAAATATGGCTTCGATTATCTCTGCATTTATTACATTGTGGAGGTGGGTTCACACAACGGCAGAGCTAGTTGGCTCTGAGAATTTGACAAATGTATTTAATGTGTATATGTTTTGTTTTGATTTATGAACTAAACACATGTCAAATCATACATGCAAAGCTATCATTTGGGCATTGCTCCGTGCACAATCCATGAAGTAGCCTAAAAGTTGTCAATTATTTAGCATACAAGTGGCCCAACATTTCTTTAAGAGGTTAACTGGCCAAATCCCATGCATATAAATTCCTGCTCCATCTTTCTAATCACCCCTTGTCCTCTTTAATAAGCAGTTAGCATTCAGCCTCACTCACTAATAGAATTTTGACTCTCAATGGTCTCTCTTCATCCTCCCTCCTCCATCCCCTACTATCTCGATCTTTCTAGGGGTTGTCATGGTAACCCCACCTTACCACACGAGACGTTAGTCATCAATCCTCCCGACCCCACCCAGCAGACAGACCCCTTTCTACTGACGTTTTGGTGACGGTCCAAGTCGATCCCTAATCACTTGTTCTGCGCGTAAATTGCGCATAGGAGTTTTTCCTCCTTACTCCAGAATCGCAGCAAAAAAAAAAAAAAAGTCCAAGGTAGGCAATGTCGCTTTAAAATAGTGCGAGCCCGGTTATTTTGCTTTGTTATTAATCTCGTTTGCTTGTCACATGGGTTGGGTTACTTTAGGAGGAGACGCACTTATCATACACTGAAGCGGAGCTGACTTCGTTGTCTGTACGTGTTCAGCGCCACGTGGTAAGTCATCATTTGCTCATTTCAGTATAGCTAATATGTTGAAGGATGTAGCCAATATATAGCCTGTCATTGTTTGTAATCAACAAAGACACGTTTAGACATGCCAAAAACGCGCCGTAACAGGTGCACGTCTCTATGGGAAATATGAATGCGCATTGGGGATTAGTTGTGAATTGCTAAGTGAGGCTAAGAAATAAGCCACAATTAAAACAAATTGTGTTATGGATCGTTTCTGCTCGGCTCGCGTCCTCTAATAGCCTCTGGCCACCTACTTGCACACTTCCTGGAGCCCATTTGTTGGTGTCAGTGGGCAGAAACGTTGGAATTAAATACTTTTTGGTGTGTAGTGTTTATGATGAGCCTGCGATGATTTTATGGTTTGCGCATGTTTTTTTGCTCTAATTGTAAATAGAACCAGAGAGCCCATTTCTCTTGGCTATACTCTGTAATAAAGCCAAGGTGTAAACTGCAGCATTATTGTAATTTATATAGGTTGCTTTTTACTTCAGTCGTATTATTATTATTATTATTATTATTATTATTATTATTATTATTATTATTATTATTATTATTATTACAGTCTATTTGATTCTTGCAACAATAACAAAATAAAATAAAATAAACGTTTTACTTGGCACATGAGCTCATAACATTTCCATAAATTTGTCATAGATTAAACAGCATTCGTTTGAACAGCCTGCTGCCTGAGTGCTCACTGATGTTGTGTCCCGGGGCAAGACACTTGGCACATTGCTTTCGACAGTAACAGAGTGGTACAAAATGTGACTGTGAGCATTTAATATAAATGTAAAGTCAGTCTCAGTCCTTTCCTCTCCAGCAGCAGCACGATCATTGTACTGCCTGATAGGCCACCTCTTACACCTCCTGTTACAGGTCATGGATGAGTGCGGCTCGTACCCCCGTCGCACTACGCTGCCGTGGGTGGTCGGGGTGACCCAAGTTCTAGGCCTGACATCGGTGGTCCTGACTGGGGTGTGGATGGGGCGCTACAGGGGTGGCTTTGCGTGGGACGGCTCAGCGAAGGAGTTCAACCTTCACCCCCTCTGCATGGTCCTGGGACTGGTGTTTCTTCAGGGCGATGGTAAGTGAACGCCGCTGTTTGCAGTGGGTTTAACTGCATCAAAGGGACAGGTAGGGCAGGAAGTAGAGTTGACACAGGTGATTACATAAAGTAACTCGTGTTAATCTGTATTAATCTGTCCACATTTAATATACAGTGATGTGCAAGCAAAGTGAAGTTCACTTATATTTTAGTGAGTTAAATTTCATGTTTAACTTTACACATGGGCTCATTATCTTTTTCCTTTTTTTTTTTGCTTTGTGTGTAGAGCCTTTAAGACAGGGTCAGGAAAGGTAGAATATCTAACACAATTTGTACACAAAGTAATTCAAAGTGCTTTACGGAACAAGTAGATTGTTAAAGTCCGTCCTATTACAATCAAATGGCAAATACAATAAATAAAAAAATCATTAACATGTTGAATTAAAATAAAACACTTTATTTTATCCTCAGAACTAGAGGAAACTGTTCCACCCATTGTTTGTAACTTATTGATAATCAATAATATTTTTGTGTTCTTATTGCAGCGCCTATGTGTGCACCATTTTTCTGCGGTGTAGGATAAAATACTATCCCTCTTTTTGGTCACTTGGTCTTCAAAAGCACCCATTGTGTTTCCATTTTAACCCAATATTGTGGATGTTACCAGCAGCAAAGCAGAGCAGCTGATTCCAGGCGCCAGATTAAATGGTGGATGTGACTGACAAGACTCAGAGCCCTAGCCGCGAGCCAGTGACTTGTTGCATTAAGCTAACACTGACCAGATGACCCTAATTCTACCCTGTCCACCCAGCACATCTCACAGGCTGACAGAACAAGTGAAGCACACAGTGGTGTGGAATATTTAAGTGTTTGTTTATGCCATTTAATGCTACTATATTTAAGTATTTAGCTCATGTACTAAATGGTTTCCTTTAAGCTTACAGCTTCTTTCTTAGCTCCTGAGGCGCTTTAAAATGTTCATGTTGGCTTTCAACGAGAACAGCATTGCAATAGTTAAACAAAAGCTCTAATAAAATGGAAAATTGCAAATTATCCAAACAGCGAATACTTCTTTCTTTGCAAAGTTCGCTCAAGCCAAGATACTGTTTGTCGTCAACTGAGTTTTAGAAACAAAGCTTAACATAATGCTACAGTCCAGTCAATCAATTATACTGTATGTCTTTGCCTTCACACCTGTAGCCTGTGGCGCATGTACAATTGCAAGTAACGCAATTATCTCAACTGTTTGCTCTGCTGCAGCTGTCCTTTACAGGATTACACTGAATTACGGCAATAAAAGCTAAAGGTCATCTGGTGGTTTGAGGCAGACAGAGGCAGGAAGCACCCTAGGGAGACAGTCACGCACACAAGCTAATCATCTGCCCCGGGCCATGGACTCATACGTACAAACACATCGATCACTTGTTATATCACACAAATGAGCAATTTGAAGTTTAATCTACTAAAAAGCTTAATGGGGTTGCCATGAGAGAAGTGCTGCCATAGTTAAGTCTGTTGCTTGGTATTTGCATTAACCAGTTTTACTGTCGGTCTATTGATAAGCAAGGAAAAGTAAACACGTCTGGCAGGATGTAGTATAAACAGTCTTCAGAATACAATATTCCTAGCATATGAGACCTTGCTAAATTCTACCAAGAGACTTAAAGTGCATACGACAGGTTTCATTGCTTTTGAAAATATGACTTATTGGGATAAATAACATCTGCTGTAAGCAATCATTCTTATTTTATTTTAGTGAAGCAAAAATAACTTTTCTTCTCAACATTTCTTCTGCTGACAGGAAGTGATAGATAGATCGAGCTAAGCATCACAAAAATGGTAAAACTAAAGAAAGCTGGGTAAAATGATTAGCAAAATCTTAAATATAATTGTGTTGAGTGTGTTTTAGCAAAAATTGTGTCTAATGTGTCATATGCACTTTAAAGACATGTAGGCCCACTCATGTGTTTCTTGCTGTGAAATGGTACTTATGAAAGAACTACTATATAAGTTTAAAGCCTATTATCCCGTTCGGAGGCAGATGGTTTGCTGTGGTGAGCGCTTAGAGACAAAAAGTGCAGAGTACAAAATGTATGTGTGTCAATTTTTGTATTTTTCCTATTGTCTTTTAGCTATCTTGGTGTATAGAGTATTCCGCAATGAGCCCAAGAGAAACGTCAAGCTACTGCATGGGGGCATCCACCTGTTTGCTCTCATATTTACCATCGTTGGTAAGATTAATAAAAACGCAGTCAAAAATATGTCTACTCTGAATGGATCTAATTATTTATGTTGTATGTTTTCTCACGGCAGGCATAGTAGCTGTGTTTGACTTCCACAGAGCATCCAAGATCCCAGACATGTACTCTCTCCACAGCTGGTGCGGCATTGCGACCGTAGTGCTATTTTGCATACAGGTGAGTGGCTCGCTCATACTGTATAATGGAGTTAGCTGGCCAAGTTTCATGTCTATCTAATCTTACAATGTTGTCTTGTCCTGTTCATGGTCCCAGTGGGTGCTCGGACTGATGTTTTTCCTGTTTCCCGTTGCGTCGGCATGGTTACGTGCCACGTACCTCCCGCTGCACGTCTTCTGTGGAGTAGTGTTGCTGGTGATGGCCATCGGGAGCTGCTTGCTCGGAATTACAGAGAAACTGCTCTTTAGCATCATGTATGTGCCGCCACTAGTGCCTATGCGTGAAATACCAGTAAAAGTGTAAATAATCAGTTCAACCAATACAACCCCAGGTAACCCGTATATCTTTTCTTCATTCTTGTCCTCCCAGGTCCACATACTCTCAGTTCACTGCAGAGGGGGTGCTTGCGAACTGCCTGGGGGTCGTGCTGGTGTGCTTCGGGGTTCTGATGGTTTTTATTATCACCAATGACGATTACAGGCGACCCCCTCACCCCGAGGAGGAGGCGTTGTCCGTGCACTTCAAGACTTTGACAGAGGGGGCATCCTCGCCCACTCCCTGAGCTTTCAACGTGCTGTACTCCACTATAGTGCCATAGTTTGAACCTATGAAATCATATATTGCCCGCCAATGTAAGGGATAGGGACATCTTTCTTAGTAGATGCTTTCATGTGACATTAAAACATTCTAAATAACTTTTAATGAGGTGTTGGACAGGCCTAACTTCTGGTTTCAAAAGATTCCATCAGAGCCAATGAATGGCACCAGTTCAGGGGTTAATATAGTACTATACAGTATATAGTGGATCAAGAAAATATAACATAATATACTATTTTTGGAACAGACTGCTACTAAAATATAGTATAGCCTACCTTTATCAAATCTCCAGTTAAGCTTGTCACGTAATCATGCTATGAAATGGCTTTTATAAATGTATATCTATGTAAATGTATTTATTAATGTGTTACTGTTAAAGTTGATACCTCAGTGCCTCTCTAGTCTCCTACCACATCACTATTGTCTACGGTGCGTAAATATCGCGAAAGCTACTGTTATTTATGACTTAAAGCCACACTGCGGAACATTCCAGGTTACTGTTGCTTTGTCACAAAAGCAACTCGACTGATTCAAAACTCAAACATTTTTAGCTGTGTGTGTGATCAAAAATAAACAGAGTACCTGATGTGTTCTAACCTAATCTTTGGCTACAAGGAGTCAAAGTTAGGCAACATATCCACAGAGACGGCCAATTTATATGGTGAAATGTAACGCAGCTTGTTTTTAATTGCAATCGCAAGCACACACTTGTTGGCATTTCAAAAGGATACCAGACTCTGCTTTGTTGTATCTGAGCCTGTTTGTGCCTGTGTCAAGAATACATCCCCAGTCTGCATACGTGTAATTATAGTTTGCTGAAGTTCATGCAATTGTGTAATATATCCTTTTGAGTCAGATAACGAATTATGTTCAATGGTTGTTCGCAATCCCAATAAAGCAGCATGATAAAAAAAAAAAAGTGTTGCACTTGTTGATCAAAAACATACTATTCTTTCTACAAATGCAAAGGCTAATCTTCGGGCCCAATCAGATTTTAACATAGCTAAACATGAATATAAAACAAATGACAAAAACTTCACTCAAACACATTTTTTATAAGCTGAAGTCACTTTTTAATCTTTTTTTTCTTTTTTCAACAAGTCTTGGAACATCCAACATGCTAACAATGTGTCTTAGCAATGGCCTTCGCAACAGTATAACTGGTCACAAGTCGATGCCTCCTTACAACTTCAACCGCAGAGGGCAGTGGACGTTTGTACCGCGATAGAAGAACTCTTAGCGTTCATGTGTAAAGACAAAAAAAAAAAAAAAAAAAGCCCAAATAAATATAAAATTACAAAAGCAGGCATCTGTGCGGAGTAGCGTCAATAAGTCGTAAAATGTAAAAACAGTCTTCCGGGGGAGTGAAGTGAATTTGCACGGTCTCTATGGCAACACATGTAAAAGGCGTGGTTTAGCGAACTGTTGTGTTTTGCATAAATTTAGCGCAGCAACGTAGAAAAAAACCTGAAGTGCAACATTTCTAAAAGGCTTTTGGACAGAAGCAGATAATGAATGGTCTTTGAATATTGTCCGTTTTGGGTACTAAAAAAAAACAAAACAAAAAAACACACACACACAAAGAAAGAAAGAAAATATACATTACATTATAAGAAATTGTATTGTACAGTCAAATACATAACTTAAAAAGATAAATAACACTTATTTTTCCTGTATATACATAAGTCAGTGCTTTATTCAACAACTCCATTGTCCTCAAACGTTATGGCTTGGGACTAATACGTAGACTATGCTCGCAACGCCACGCAACTTTAGTCCACGTTTTTAATGCTTTATGACATATAGCATTTTATGTATTAAATGTGTATGTCATAACAAGGTTCTATATCAGAAGGTAGCAGATGTTACGGGTTTCCATCTTCCTCCATAGTAAACCATTGTGCTCTGTCATACTATGTGCTGTGCCATTCTCCAAGTTTAACAATTCTTTGAGTGGCTGAAAGCATAATGAATTGTTGTAAGCACCCAGACAATGTGTAATTTTGTTTCCAAAAACAAAATGGCTGCACTTTGGTGGTAGGAGTCCCAAGTTTTCTTTGAAGACTTTTACACAATGCAACATCTTGGCAAACCAAACTGTGCTCCAAGATTCAACATATATTTAAAAAAACAGTTTTTCCCCTTTTTTGTCCCACGACTTGTCACAAAAATGTCAAGAGCGACTCCACAATTATTGCATCTTTCCTTCAGACTCGCGTGCCGTTTCTTCAGCACGTTGCATGAACTTTAAGGGTTGCCAGACTGTATTCCTTTCCTTCACAAAGTTATATTATAGCTGTAGCTTTCTATACATTGGACTCCACAAAGGGTCTTTTTGGTTTGACAGGAGAGGTAGGGCCCATTTTCCGCTCAGCGGGCCTATCCGAGCAGCTATGTATCACTGGCATAGTGCGGGCGAGCCTCACATCAACGTATGACGGATTCTGACTGACTATTTGGACTGAGCTTTCAACTTTTCCTGGCGTAACTTCGTAGTAGTCATTTTGGTTGTTGTAATAATGGCCGTTGAGCGCATTGTTGTTGCTACGGTTATGGTACGCAATAGACGAGGGGTATGGCTGAGTGGGCGGAGCTTTGCTTGGGGACGTGACAACAGTGTCCACGGAGGAGACGGCCCAGGAGCGCGATGGACTCACACATGAGGAAGAGGGTGGGGTTTGTTGCTGGTATTGCGGTTGCACCCTTGCATTCTTGTCCGAAATGCCCATAAAAGGAGTGTTCCTAGACCCACGCCCCGCCTCCCCGGGATAAGTACCGCCTCCTATAATCCCCAGATCGGACTGAGGGTTCGAGCCTAAAAACAGATCATCGTGGTAGCTTCCTGTGAAAGCAGGCGGGTCCGGCGGTAAATCCACATGCTGGGCTGAGGCTGAAGTTCGGAAAGTGGATAAATTTGGCGGAGGCAGTTGCCCCGCGAGACTGCGAACATTGACGCTTTGAGAGTGGATCAGAGGCCTGTTTGAAGCGGCGGGAGAGGAGGAGGTCGGGTGCGCGCTGAGCGGCCGTCGTAGCCCTCCTTGAGAATGGTACTGGTAATCATTGTAAGAATCAGGCGGACACACGTTTGAAGTTTCAGTCACTTCCATTGGGTAATACGCAGCTTTGGATTGGTTTCGACCGAACTGGCCGCCTTGGCTGTAGCGATTCATCCCTCTTCCGTACGCTGTTGCGGGCCTGGCCTGGCAATCCACCTCATCTTGGTAAGACAAACCAGGCTGGAGTTGAAATCCTTCACCAAGCTCAGCTAATTCCTTGGGCAAATGGGCGAATTGGGAATAGGCAGAGCCCCCGAACACCATATTGGAGTGGGCCGCAGAGGTGGGCTGGCTCGTTCGGACTATTTGAGCCTTGGCCGGTTGGAGCCATTGGCCTTGGACGGTGTTTTGCTTCTGGAACGATCTCTGGTTCTGCAGATGCTGTTCCGGGTGGTGCATCGCCAACATCGACTGAGGCAGGCTTTCCGACATGGGGCTTACTCTTTGCTGGTGGACCGGGGAGGAGGCGGGGCTAAAGTGCCGGGCGTGGCTTGGGGAGGAAGGTGAGTGGGCGGGGCTAGAGACATGGTGGTACATATGAGTTGGAGATAACGAGTTTGGAGAAGGGCCTTGAGGGCTGCTGTGGCTGTTCAGACTTTGCACCACCGCTTCCACATGTTCTGTGTCTTCGTCGTCCTCGTTTCTGGACATGTGCTGCTGATAAATGTGCTGCGGAGGGACGGCAGAGGGGTCCTGTTGCTGAGCGGCCTGACGGCACTCCTCTTTGACCCGGGACAGCAATCTCTGGATCTCGCGGTTGGATGGACACAAGCGGCTGGCCTCTAACAGGTCCTCCAGTGCGGCGTGGTACTGCCTGAGAGCAGACAGAAAAGAAATGATGAGAAAAAGACAAATGACACAAATGTCGGTTTCAGGGCTTTGCTACAATTTATCCTCATGAATGTAGAATTGTGTTTTGTTTGTAACCTTGTAACAAATATTTGACACTGTAATACGAAGATGCCTTAAAGGGGGGGTATTATGTAAAATCGACTTTTTCAAGCTTTATATCATGTTATTATGTCATTCCCTCATTAAACACATGCCTTGAGTGTTGCCTTGGCTCATTCACATATTTTTGAGTAATCAGTAAAAACTTAGACGGCAGCCATTTTAGGTGTAGCTATGCCTCAGTCCTCCTAGGAACGCCCCCACCTCCTGGAGACGCCTCTGGACCTATTGTCACCAGCCAAGCCACCAACCACTGCTCCTCAGCTCAGCAGAGCCCCCTCCCCACACAGTGTTGTTGTTTAAATGCCACAGCAGTGTGCTGAAGGGGGCGTGTCGGAAAGCTTCTTAAAGAGACAGAGGCCTATTTCAAGACGTTCAGTACAGCCATTTTGAGAGAGCAATTTTATTCAAGGCAGTTATTTTAATTTACTGCATATACAGACCAACAGAAGGTTACGTCATCATTGTAGTATGCTATAGACTGGTGCTATGTGATTGAAAAAAGCATAATACCCCCTCTTTAAAGCAGTGGTTCCCAATCTTTTTTCCTTGAAGTTTCTGCACGGTTCTCCTTTCCCAGTCATACGATATAATTTTAACCATTTAATTTCTCAATCATGTGACCCGCTGACAACGCTCTGGGGACCCCCTACAATCCCAAGCATCATTCCTTCCACAGCCTTAAAGCACTTTGAACATTTTATTCAGAAACATGTGCATCACGCAAAGAGCACAGTGGACTTTTTACTGACAATTCAGAGTTTCATTTGTGCTTCATGTTGCCATAGTTACCTGCGACCGCGCTTGGCCCGGGCTCTGGCGTAGAAAGCTTCATAAGATTTGGCTTTTAGTTCCAGTGCTTTAGTGGCAAACTCCTCGGCCAGGCTGAAATCCTAAAGCAAGCAGAAGACAAATTAATCAGCAATGGCAAACATGTACTTTGGGGTGGAGATATTAGCAATGCTTAAGTGGCGACACAGGTGTTGTTGCCAACTTTGTGCAAAACACAAAACCTATACCGTAGCATCTGTCTCATTCATCAGATTGAATGTTTATACAGTAATCACCTAATCTGAATTACAATAACCTTTTTCTATTTCGATATGGCTGTGCGCGAATACTTTTCTGTTCACTTTGATTTTACGATTTTGACCAATTCATCAAAACTACAAGATAACCCATGAGCCCATCACTTATTGCGTTATCCTTTACACTGCAGCAGCTTAATTCAGTTTTCAGTCTGTACGTCTGGTTAAGATCTATCTTTGTATCATCTTCCTGTAATGTAAATAAAAACTCTGAAAACACAAGCCGTACGTTCATTTTGCGGCGACAGCGTGAGAGGTTGAGCAATACGGAAACTCTGAGCTGTCGAAACGTCTTCAATTCGTCGCCTGGGAACTTCTGCAGAGCCGACTGGTACGAGACAACAGCCTCCTGCACATTCCCTTGCTGAAAATACACCTTGATCAGTGACTGTAATGGTAAATTGAGGGGATAACTTTTGCGAGATGCTCACGGCTTTACCTTATACAGTCGGTCGCCTTCTTGTATCAGTTTACTCAGCAGAACCATCAAAATATCAGGCTTCGATGTGGCCATGGCCCAGGTGGCAGGTCCTACACAAAGACAGAAGTATAGGGTAGTACAGGGAGGCAAATTCAATAATGTATCCAAAATCATATATTGTTAGTGTGTTGATTTAGCACCTATTTGAGCGCCTTTCTTGAGCAAAGCAATCACTGCGGAAGTGTTTCTGCAGCCGACGGCTCTGTCCAGAGGACGCATCCCGCTGCTGTCCACATGTTCCACCGATGCACCGTGATCCACCAAGTACTGCACCTGGAACACAAGACTGTTATGTTATATACTAAATAGGATCATTCTACCGCAGCAACTACCCATCAATCAGGCAACTATCACTGCGAATGTTTTCAGTGCATCTCCGGTCAGCCAGCAGATGGCAGCACATACTGTACATCTAAACATTTATGATCACCTTCTTGCTGTGATCATTTTTCAAGTCTGGCAGAAACTAAAATGGTCTATAATTAAACAGATTTCTCATACAACCAGGGAAAGGGAATAAGCATGTTAAATGCGGCGCACGCACCACTTCAGGGTCCCCGTAGAAAGCAGCCAGGTCCAGAGGGGTGCGCCCACTGCGGTCAGCGTGCGCGGTGTCTGCTCCTCTGTCCACCAGCTCTCTGACCAACGGCAGCTGACCTTTAAGACACGCCCAGCTCAGGGCTGTGAGCCCCTCCCTGTCACAGAGGTCCAGAGACGCACCTGCACACGCCATTGTAAGTCATTGTAACATTTATTAGGTAAAACCAGACGATGGGGATATCTTTCACTCAGAGGTGTACCGTGATCGAGAAGCAGTTTTGCGGAGGACATGTGCCCCTCAGAGGAGGCGGTCATGAGCGCGGTGCGTCCCTGTTGGTCCACCATGTTGACCTCTGTTCCACAGCTCAGCAGCAGCTCCACCACCTGGACCAGAAAGACAGCTTGTCCTGTCTAAACACTCTCCAAAACAATCCTCACGTGTTAAAGTGTATCCTGCCTCACCTGCCAGTGGCCTCGTCTCACACTGCTGAACAGCGCAGCAGCCCCTCGTTTGTTGCTTTTCTCCACAGCAGCCCCCTGATCCAGCAGCAGTTTGCACACAGCCAGTCTGCCACTGCCCGCTGCTGCAGTCAGCGCTGAACAGAATATAAAGCACTTCAGACTAAAAAAGGTCCCACAAACAATTTTTGTTTTTGGGACTTGCCTTAACCAAGTGCATTTTCTCCAGTTCAGCTTCACCCAAAACTAAAACTTTACAGCCAATAGGCCAGTGTAACGCCTCATTTGAAAGCTAAGACCAACAAAACTTATCTAGAAGGATCTCTTTCTTCGCATTGTTGCCGTGTTGTCGTCACTTTTTTGTTTCGTTTTGTTTCATTGCTTTTTTGTGCTTCCGTCACACACTTTTTAAACTTGTGTATAACTTCTCAATCACATTTTTCTCACTTTTTCGTCACTCTTTTGTGGCTGATCTGTTCCATTTTCAATGCCTTTTTGTGTCACCTTTTTTTGTTAGGTTTTGTGACTTTTTCATCCTCGCTTTCGTCTCGTTTTGTGTTCAAATTTTTCACACACGTTTCAAGACGCTTTTAGATTTGGTTAAAGTGGAAATGGAGAAAATGTGCTTGGTTCAGGCTGGGATTAGGAGGTTAAATGTCACTGTTTTAAATTCTCTGTGAACCGTATATAAAGTCTATACCTGTCTCTCCCCACAGGCTGTCACACATGTTGATCTCCGGCCTGTCCTCATCTTCTTCAGGCAGATCCAGCAGGAAAGACACAATCTACAAAGAGGCCTCCATTAGAACACACTGGTATATACACTGCATAAACAGACATTTCCCCGACTGTGCACCTCGATGTGTCCCATGCTGGCCCCTGCGATCAGAGCCTGTTGTAGGGCCTGGCCTCGGCTCGCCCCCCGCTGGCCGCAGCACGTGGTGCAGTTCCAGTCGGCAGATTTGAGCAGAAAGCGCAGCACCTCCAGACGTCCACGCTGAGCTGCGAGCACCAGCGCACACCGGCCTGAGCTGTCCACATGGCCCACCTGAGAGGAATGGCAGCAACGGGGCTCAGATTTGTCATACGACGCTGTCCAAGTGCAGCCACCACCAACAGTTATCAAATACAGCATGCCTAAACAAGACTGAACCAGGAATAAACTGGGGTCTCCCATCATAAAGAGAGAACGAAAAGTAAAATGGGGCAAATGTGAATTGATTCTGGTGTAGGCGGTGTGCAGTTGTGTGCATCCACCAGGAACATAAATCATTTCCAGAAAAGGAATTACAGTAGCCATAAGTAACTTTAATGGGGGGAAAAATCCAGTCCAGATAAATTCATCCACAGAGTTTTTTCTTCATTATAATTAGCTCCATTCATCAAGACTGGGCTTGAAATGTTGTACCGGTTTTCAGAGCTTTCAGTACAGCTATTTTCAATGTGACAAAATATTTATCACAAATCTGACCGTAAATAATTGCAGTTAATCATGATTATTCACACAATTAGTCCACTTAATTAAAGGGACAGGAGTGCCATTAGCGTTAATTTCTCACTTGTCTTTGGGGTGGAAATTTATCACAAGTCAATTTTAACGCAATCATTTTACCTTTTTAACCCAATGCTTTAACATGCTAATTTTCCCGACCCTACTAAAAATAATAATCATGTAGATGTTTAATTACTCCTCGTCATGCACCAAGACCTGTGCCTGGGTCTGCAAAGGTTTTACTTGTGCGAGACAAATCCATGGTAAGCAGAAAAGAGTTACCTTGGCTCGGTGCTGACTCAGCATGGTCACAATATCCAAATGTCCAGCAGCTGCAGCAAAACCCAGTGGCGTTAGACCATCATTAGACTGAGCATCCACCTGTCAACAGGGAAGGGAAGACATGTATGTTAGTCATATACAGTGAATAATAGAAATGTATAGGTTATAGACTTGACCCATGCTTCACCAAGCGCCTCAAAGCAAATTTTCATAAACAAAGGTGGAATGATCCAGGTTTTGTATCGACTACCTGAACTCCGTGGTCCAGCAGCAGGGAAACCGCGTCCTTGTGTCCCAGATGAGCATGCACACACAACAGAGGGGCGTTGTTGAGGACATCCGTGCGGTAGTCCACGTCTGCCCCCGCTATGATCAGGAGGCGGCTAACCTGCGCAGAGTAATACAGACATTATAGGGACGAAGCCCTTCCCTGTGACCATGTGCTCTAAAACATTACCTTAATGTTGGGCGTGTAGAGGTTTCGTAGTGAAGACAAAGCCGGGCTCAGACTGCCAGTGCTGTAGGAGAGCCACAGCCCCTGGAGCACTGAGGAGGAGACCCTGAGTTTCTTGCTGAGTCCCTGGGGAGGAGTAATGGCCACAGTTATGGCAGGTGTGAGGCAGTGTGGATATATGGCTGTGAGCTTGTGTCTGTGAACCTTATAGATGTGGGCCTTTAGGATGTGGTGGCCCAGCTCCAGAGTCTGCTGACGGTTCAGTTTGCCCTCTTGCCTGCACAGCCAAAAGGCCAGCAGAGTGTGGCCGCTCCTGAGCATGACCACAACAATAAACACATTACATTAACAACTGCATACAAGAAAATTCCTTCACACACGTGCTACACGGATTTGATCACGGATCCCATTTTTATTGAAGAGTTCTAGTTCTGCCACGATAGTCCCAGTGTTGTTGTGTACCTGAGGTCACAGAGGAAGCGGTCATCCTGCCCCTCCTCTCTCCACATCAGCCACTCTCTGAAGGAGGCGTGCTTCAGCATCCTGCTCCCATCGCTCCTCCACAACAAGAAGGGAGAGAGTTGCTCCAGCCTCTGAGCAAACTCTCCCCAGGGCAGTGTCCCCCCATCCACTGCGCTCGCATTTACCGCCTCAAACAACTACAACAGCCGAGGCAGAAGCCACACTTTAATATTACAAACATTATGTTTGCAAAGGTCATTGAAGGCAGAGTGCGGTACCTGCTGGTCCGTCAGAGGGTGTAGGGAGGCGGCGGTGACGTTGAGCAGAGGCAGAACTCTCTGGAAAGACGACTGGGTGGGGAATCTGATGTTCATTTGCAGCAGATAAACTTCTGCCAGGCTCACGGGAACCACCTGCAGAATGAGTCCGTACAGTACAATCAGTATGTACATTATGAATATGATTAAACTGATGGTAAACATTACGAGTAAATATGAAATGAAACTTAAATGAACACGAGCACAATACAACTGTTTGATTTACAGTTGCCCAGACAATCACTTAGTCGGCATTGACAGATCTAGTTTGTGTGATTGTGGTTGTGAGACTGTGTAGAGACAAACCAATTGAGAAAAGAATGAATAGCTTAAATTGACAACATTTGAAAAGCTATGGAAATGCATTATAATTAAAATTGTAAAATACTTGGGTGTGCTTCATCTGACAAGCTCATTTGTTCTATTCTGTTTCTCCCAGAGCCGTCCTCACCTTGAAGCTGGAGCTCTTGAGCACCAGGTAGCCCCCTTCGATCAGGTCCAGAGTCAGTTTGAGGTACAGGTAGGAGCCTCGGCTCAGGCTCTTGAGGTGGCTGATCAGCTTGGCCACAGCCATGTTGTCCAGACGACCGTTACTCAGGGACACATTGCTCTGTATCTCTGCGCTGCCGTGGATACGCTGCGCCAGGTAGCCCTGTGGAGAGGCGTATGTCAGCAGCAGGTAAAGGTGTAATGATGAGACAGACCGTGGCCTTGTTACCAAAACAGCTTTTGGACAGACAGTGTTCGCAGTACAAGGGCCACAGATCTGGAATACTTTACCTGCTGATCTGAAAACTTTAACAGACCTGAACGAGTTTAAAAGTAAAGTTAAACAATGGCCCAAACTGAATCAAACTTGTGGACACAACAGAAGTGTATAATATTTTATTGCCTTTTGTGTTTTGTATTGATTGTAATGATTTGCGTAGGTGTATTATGCGTTTTTGTGTCTTAGGGACCAGGTCTGCGAATTAGCTGTTAGCTATAAAGGCCTATGAACATGGCATCGGTTATTTTGTAGCAATGCTTCTTGTTCTGTCCCTATCAAATAAACATATAAATAAAAATAAATAACCTGCAGGTCCTGCTCTATGGCACTGTTCTCCTCCATCCTGTCCAGGGACACACGGTGGAATGGCAAGGAGTGCGTGATTTCCTACATAAAAAGAACACAATTTACTTGATGAATACACATCTTTCAATACAAGACAGTGTCAGTACGTACCTGCTGTGCAGTGCGCACAGTAGTGATGACCTTTAGCCAAGGAGGGAACTTGGGAATGTGCCGGATGAGGAAGGAAGTCAGAGTGTCGCCGTAGTCCGGACGGTGAAACTCTGCTTCATTTAACCCATCAATCAAGACAATCAGCCCCGTGCGCTCGGCTTGGATCTTCCTCTCTAGGAAAAAACACCTCAGGTTTACCATAATAACTTGAACATACAGTAAACATGCGTCTACGCTGAATTATTTGTTTGAGCATGTACCTCTGTAAAGTCGGTCAAGTGGTTCCAGTACTCCCTTCAGCAGAGCAGCGTTTGGGTCTTGAATGCATGAGCGCAGACTGAGCATACTCTGGAGCTGTGGAGACTGGTGCAGCAGCTCCCGGTATGGAGACAGCTGAGGGCTGGAGCTGAGCATGGCAGCCATGTTGTGGACGAACTCAGGGACCAGGCAGGTGTGACAGTGGTCGGCCTGACAGAAGTGATAGGACACCACCTGCACACAAGCCAAGAAAACAATTGTGTGATGGACAGATGCATGGAAGCGCATTTGTATATTGGACTATGTAACTAAATAAGATCATATCCAGAAGAAAACTTGGATTCAATCTAAAGTTTGAACACCCAGCAGAGTTAAGTCCACGTATACCCACAATATGGCAAGCTTTAAATGCTCTATGCAGTCAAGAGTTTGAGGGATTTTTGCCCTTTCTTCCTGACAAAAGTCTTCCTGAACTAGGAGATTTCTAGGCTGTCTGTCATGCACTACTCATTGGAGGTTTATCCACAGATCTCCAATATTCTTCAGATCAGGAGACTGAAGGCCAGGACAAAACATTCAGACTGCACGTCTTGACGTAATCCATCGGATTTTGAGGTGTGTTTACAATTTTTTTTTTCACAGATGGTGTTAGGTTTTCCTCCAGAAATGTGTTAGAATTTAATTGAATCAATTTGTTTCGTTCTACCCATGAAACGTTCCCTGTGCTGCAATACAACCCCAAAGGAAGATCGAAATTAAACTAGGCCACAGTGTAAGCCCAAACCTGACAGTGTGATCTTATTTAAACACAAGTTTCACACAGAATACCGACGTCATCCACCTACTTCTGCAAACATTTGTCTTGCACATTATACGCCTCATTACAGAGTGTTGACTTTGATGGAGCTAGGATCCTACCTGTCCTGCCAGGCGCCTCAAAGCCTCCTCCTGTCTCCTCCTCAGCTCCGGAGTCGCTGGGCAGCTCTCCTCTCGCCCTTCTTCCACTCCTTCCCCCTTCCCATTGAATTGTGGGAAAACTGCACATTTTCGGCATCTAAAGTCAAATTACAGTCAACGATTAACGTGTATGTTACACACACAAAGTGCCACTGTTTCCCACTCACGTTTCGGCACACTGTGGTTACCAGTGGTGGTCGGCCACATGCGGTTCCCGTGACAACTGAGCGCCACAAGCCGCGCGATAATGGCGGTTTTGCCGAAGCCCATGTTGCCGACGATCACCACGCCTCGACTCATTGCCGGATCAGCGCTGCGCAGACAGGCGTCGACTTCTTGGAAAAGCCACTCCCTTCCCGTGAACAACCAGTCGCCGGCCAGCCCGGGAATCTCGAAGTGGAAGGGCTTGAGGTTGAGGGATGGAGTGAAGCGCACTACAGAGGAGAGTCCAGAATGTTAGACTAGCTCGGTACCGGAGCCGGTCCATGTGAGCGACTTACCTCTGTGGTCCTGCTGACTTCGACTCCCAGAAGTCTGTCTGGGCATTCTGAGGGAGGACCTAGAGGGGGTATGTCTCTGCTGCTCATCCAGATACGCCAAGTCTTCAAGGTGGGCGGTGCTAGTGGCTGGAAAAGAATAGGCTCTGTTGTCATTTTCTTCAGAAGTGAACCATAACACTATTACAATGAAAAATGTGGTTAAAAACACTTTTAGAAGATTGAAAATGCCTGGATATGTGCGCAACAGTGGGTAAACGTCGTCTCCCAGAGGCTGCTGATCATTGACATTATGTTCTTGATTTTTCCATTGATTTGAGATATAGATACATAACTAAAAAAAAAAGAATGAGTTGTCATTCTGAACAGAGGCTAAAGGTATAGGATGAGGGTTTTAGCCAATTGTCTAAAAACGGTCACAGAGCCCTAACGCGCTTCAGTAGATTCCATTATTCCCACACCTGACCAGTTTTATTAGCAGTGACCTTGCGGGGTGTAAACAAAGCGAGCTAAAACAGGCTTTCTCCGCTTCAATGCGTTACAAATTTAACAAGCTGTAAAAAGGACCAACGTTTGGAAGCACTTCCTTGGATCGCTGCGAGTTTGTTAACATGTTTGTACTCAAAAGCTTTTACAATGACATGACACCTCAGGTCTGTGAACTGACTGTGCAGTGTATGTGACCATCAATACAGGAGACATAAGTAGAACATTTCTAAACACTGGCAATCTAAAATGTAATATAGCTTCAGAGCTAGGAACTGCCAACATGTAGGTATCCCAATAACCCTTTACTTTAACACTGTCAGTACCAGTTTAAGTGCTAACTCTCGTAATCCTGCTCTCTGGAAAAAGCTGGGCTATTGGAATTGAAAACAAAGCGGTCGATTTTTCAGTAAACTCACCAACTTCTGCCTCCACACTCCAAATCCATTCTTGCTGAGTGGGATAACTGTGCCTTGTATCCTGTCTGTGCGTTTGTGAATTCTGACTAACGTCATACATGTCACTTCCTTCCTCTACACAGGGCTCTTGGGTTTTTACTTTTTTATAAGAGCCAACAAAAGAGGGAAGGGGGGTGGCAACATTAGGCCAAGGGCAAATATCGGACAATTGTATGATACAGTGCGTCTCACTAAATGTAACGATGGCAGCTTTAGATTGTGTTATGTTTAATAGCTAATGGAGTACAAGTCATAGATCCAGTTAAATGGATGTAAAAATGTACAGCGAAGTTGATGGTTTGACCTTTTAAAGAGAGGATTCTTGGCCTGTAGGCTCAAAGCGTGCGGTCTATTTGTCAGTTTACAATTAATTACACAATCGTAATGTTTTATCACTGATCGATGGGAACAGCCTGACTATAAAAAGGGCAAAACTGCCTGTTTCCCCCATTTCTACAATGTCTTAAAAGAAGTAGCTGCCACACTGACACATAAAATATGACTAGAGCCTGCTTGTACAGTATAATATATGTTCTCTATCGTATCGAGACTCTCTCTCCACCCAGTTACATATTCCATATGTACGGGGACTGACCCCACGAGGGTCAGGCGACGTGGATAATTATTTAAGACACCGACTACAAAGGCACCTGCGTGCCATGCGCACATCGATTAAATTTTGATGGAACGCATCCCCGAGCGGAATCGAGCTGGAGAGATAGTCTCTTCACTCAGAGAAGCATGGTTACATACTGTAACGTATTACGGCTAAGATGATCCATGACATCTCTTAGACACACTACACAAAAACAACAAAAAAGTCTATTTGTTCTGTTTGTTTGTTCTAATTTGGGGAACCGCAGGTCATTATCTGAAAATCATTGCCCAGTGGCAAAAAAATGATTTACGTAACTACGTTTGCAACCTTCTGCTAACACCTCGGCTTCAGTGAAAAATAGCAACAATTGTGGCATCATAATTTCACAATAAAATGCAACATGCAAAGAACGAGAGGGAATACTCTGTTGCTCTCCCTCGCTGCGATTACTAAAAGACTAGTAAGATGTAAAAAATGACTTTAAGTTCGTTTCAATTCACTAGCAGCAAGGTGGTGAACCGTTGTTTTCCTTCACACAGAAAAAAAAACTAGTGAAAACAGCTGTGCTATTAACTACTACCTTTTCCTATAAACCAGATATGATTGGTTTTCCACTATTCTCTATTTAAGGTTTTATGTTCAGGTAATGAGGAAGTGGTCTCGATTTCACCCTCACAAGGCACTGGGAGCAGAATCAAGAAGCTCAATCTTTTCAGTAATAAATATGAAAGAGATACTAGGCAACAGAGTTTGCTCCTTCCCCGCAGTACGAGTTTCACATTGACAAGTGCTGAACTACACCAAATATATGGAAAATCAGAAGTGAATAATAGACCTTTCCCACTTTAATTAAAGCGATCTTGCTGACTGAGCCTTAGCCGCAGCTCAGTAAATCCTGCGATATGAACTGAGGAGGGTGCGCAGGCTGGAGTGACAGTGAGTGATGTGCTTTCCTTTCTAACAGGAAACACACACAGAGGCACTTCTTACCGGCCACCGAGTTGGGCCGTGGCATGAGGTAGAGCGGGATGGAGTGGGTGGAGCCAGAGGAGCGGGAGAAGTCGTGCGCCCGGTCGGGGTGGAGCTTGTTGAGGCTGTAAGTGGAGGCGGACATGCTGTCTTCCGTCCGGTACAGGAAGCTGTTGTTCCCGCCCCTTGGTGCCACCATGCTGGACGAGGACGTAGAGGCCACCACCTGCCGACCCCCGGCCTGATGCCAGAGGTTGAGGCTGCTGCCGTGGTAACCGTCGCCGTGGTACTTGCCGCCGCCATCGTCCCGCTCCACGGCTGACTCGGCGGAGTAGCTGGTCAATGTGGCTACGGGAGAAAAATAACTTCAGATATATTTATAAAATCCCTTAAAAATTACCTATGTTGCCTAATACTATATACGGTAAACGCTTAAGTGTTACCTATAATGCCACTGTCCCTGCTGTCCAGTGTGGAGGAGGGAGAGGTGATGGAGGCGTAGTTGGAAGGGGCATGCTTGTTGTTGTTGTTGCTCTCTCCACCAGCAGGGGGCTGCAGCGTGGAGCAGGGGGAGGTGCCGCTGCTGGCCAGGCTGGAGGACGGGGAGATCCTCTGGGGAAAAGGCAGCAGACAGTGGATGTGATCAATCAATACGGCATAACAATGAGGTACAAGGAGGGGCACAATGGCTTGCTTTACAGCTTTAATTACTAGGTACACCATATTGCAAATATAGCAGCACAATAGTATATAATGGCGTCAATAATATTCTGTACATGTGCGTAAATGTGTTGCTAGGGGAAGGTAGTGTTGTAGCACCTGTCCATCCTCCTGAGGGTGGGATGAGGGCAAGGATTCTCGAGCCACAATCTTATCCCCCAGTAAGAAACCCAGCCTGGTCATCAACGCATCAGCTGCTTCATCGACCGAGGGCGGTGGTCCCAGCTCCTCCTCCTCCTCACCTGGAAATAATCAGAAGAGATTTTGATGATGGTCAAATATAAAAAGGGGGACATTCTGAAATTCCAAAAGTGGTGCATGTTTGAACAAGTATTTAGGTCTGAAATTACAGAAATGGGGGGAGGGGTCTGAACCAGCGACTCTCTCAAATAGGCCCGCTAATTCCCTCAATTAAGAGGTAATCGGTCGGTCCTTCCATATATCTATCAGACACTCCCAGGTTGTTCTGCAAGTTTATTTAAAAGTAATATTGTGTCTCGTCTCATATAGTTCATATCTGTTCATTTGCATTGCTAACTAAAAAACAATATACTAAGCCAATTATAAACATAAATAATAAAAAATTACTGAATAAATAAGTAAATAGATATCAGCTAAAGGCTAAGCTAAAAAGGTGGGTCTTGAGCCTAGTATGTGTATTTACAATATACGCCAGAGTGTGCGTGGCATTTATGAACCTGAGCTTTCCGCTCAGATCTTGCCGTACGCAAGAGCATCTGATGGTAAATGCCACGGAGAAATCCTAGCGTCATTCGAATGAAACTGCCAAAAATATTCATGTATGAGGAGGCTTCACCCACGGGTTTTACGGCACGCATGCACAGAAAAGGCAAAAAAAGAATATTTCTCCAACAAGGAAATTATAGTTGTTTTTAAATGATATTTTTGCAGTTGAGGAAGATTAAAAAATCTGTCAGTAACCCACATTAACCTTATACATGCATTTCCAATGGCCGCTAGCTGCTCTGCTTTATGACCGCAACACTGGAGGCCGCCATTGCTGTAGTACCTCCATATTGCCGCTAGGCCCCCATTGAAAAGCATTGGACTTTGGACACGTTAAAAACAACTTTAACGCCTGGTTTCTATTTTTTCAACACTTTCTATGGCTACATATTCCTCCAGAGATAACGCTGGGTTAGTCACAAAAAAAGAAACCAGGCTGGTTTTCGAAAAATAATTTTTTTTGAAATCTCGTACTAATGAGGGTCGGACTGTTAGCATTGGAGCTGCGCGAGCTACACGTCACGCAAGGGCCGAGTCTACAGTGAAGATCCCGCCCTTATGCCCTTTTTAGGAACATGCTTAGTCAGAGCTGGGCAGGAGGAGTCTGTAAATCTGCCATGATTTCCCCCTCGAACGTGGTCATTATGGTAAACGGAGAGGAGTGAGAGGGAGTTGTCTATTCTTTTTAACGGTCGATGGACATCACGCATAGTTCCGGCGGCCATTTTGAGCACCAGAGTAGAATTATGCAGTACTATAACATGTAACAATATCTCAACTCAGGATGAAAATGAAAGACAACTGATTGAGATTGGCATTTTTATGTACTCGTAATCATTGCTCATGAAGATAACAGTTAAAACACGGAACCAGAGAGCACACGTTTATATGATATAACCAAGAAATGTAGCACAAACGTTGCAGCTCTGTCTGTCGAACTACAGCAGGATTTACTAAAGATCTGCTTCACTCCTCAGACTAAATTAACACATCAACGAGGAAACAGAAAAACTTTCTCTGGGATTTTTACAGTTTGTCATGTCAACAGAGTCTCAGTCTGAGTCAGTGTTTAAGCTGCTTAAGATGTTGGCATACTACCGGTTAGCAACCGTCAACCAACTGTCAATGTTTTCAACACAATAAACACATGTGTGGCTCTACGAACACTGAGGAAATACTACAGGAACAGCTTAGCTCTGACCTCTGTCACATGTTGTATCCAAGGCTAGATTTTTGTGGTTCAGGGCTTTCCCTTGGAGAGGTCAGAGCTGAGCTGTTAAGGCTAAATGCTAACCGGTAGCATGCTACATCTTGAGCAGCTTACTAGTTTCTTCACATAAATGTGCGTCTCTGGGGCCTTGTTTTAACCGTTATCTTCTTGAGCAAGGATTACGAGGACATAAAAATGCCACTGTCAATCAGTTGTCTTTCATTTTCATCCTGAGTGGAGATATTGTTACATGTTGTAGTACTGCATAATTCTACATCGGTATTCAAAATGGCCGCCATAACAACAAAAGTCACATGACTGAAAAGCATGTATAGCCAATCTAAGATCACATTTACTAAATAAAAAAGGGGGGGGAGAAATAGGCTAATAGTAAAAAGTGATCTTTATTAAATAAGCTGTAGGCCTAAATAGCCTATATAAAAAAGGGTATAAAATTAGACCACATAAAAGAAATTGTAGAAGTGAGTAGAAGTCTAATGGTGACACAACAACACATCGTTTTGCCTTAATGTGGTGTAATGATGATAATCCTTTATGTAATAAGTTCCTCATTGACAAATGCAAAATCAAATAGTTGAAAATGAGTTGAGGACATTGTGGAGACACTGTGGAACAGGCCTGAAGTTGAATAGTGACACAAGAATGTATCGTTTTGCCTTAATGCGTTATAATGCTGCCAGCCCTAGTATCAGAGTACTGAACAGCGCCCCCAGAGGAAACTCTTGTAATTGTCCAGGTAGCAGGTACCAATGAACAGAGACATGGTCCAAAGTCCAGGCCAATTCATCACCATATCTCTACATGAAAAAAAGGACGAATGTAATATCAAAATGTATAGGCTACTGTTTTTTTTTTATAATTGTTGGAATAAACACACAACAACTTCCTGGGAGGTGACGGTGTTCAGAACAAGCGCACCCACGGTTTCGGCAAAGCTGGAGACGAGGCTGGCTTGACTGCGGTGTGAGTCCCGGTG
The DNA here is from genome assembly GCA_007210695.1 of Neogobius melanostomus. Lineage (NCBI taxonomy): Eukaryota > Metazoa > Chordata > Actinopteri > Gobiiformes > Gobiidae > Neogobius > Neogobius melanostomus. The sequence continues at coordinate 1,440,719 of VHKM01000493.1, forward strand.
TCCTGGTACAGGCAGCGGCCGCGGGTGTGAGGCGGCAAGGCCATCCACACAAAGTTTGGACCCTCAGAGCCCAGAGCTCTGAGGGTCCTTGCCAGAGGCTCAGCCCGTGCGTGTCGATGCAGCGCAACATTGATTCAAAGTCTGCCCATAACATAAACATTTAGCCTTGTTTTATGTTTAAATCACTAATCGGGATAATATGCGATGTGGCAATAAAATTCATGCTGTTAAATTAAAAACTGTTTTCCGGCGCCGTTTAGTGTTTAGTTAAAATTGGTGTATCATGTACACCACCTCAGCGCTCAGATTGATAAATGTCAAAACAGGCGGGGATTTTTCGTACACCCCACATACGCTCTGATTTCACCGTACGCAAGTTTGATGAATGAGGGCCACTGAGCAGCTCGACACAGAAACAGCTGTTTTTGCAGAGGGTAATCGAAGAGGGGATTTGGATGAGGACCTAATCTATTTAAATCTCACATTTAGCTGCCTTAAGTCAACATCTCCATGGAGACGAGCTGGAGAAGTCCCGCTCCCAGGAAAGTTAAAAGTCAGGTCTGAGGAGAGGTGAGCCTAGGGTTGCCAACTGTCCCGTATTAGCCGGGACATCCCGTATATTTATCTAAATAGGATTGTCCCGTACGGGATGTCTTTTGTCCCTTATATTGAGTGTTGAAAGTTTCACACGCGGGCTCTGTAAACACTATGAAGAACTAGCTAATACCGGTGGAATACTCGGATATTCTTCGGTTTTTGGACGGCTCCTCGCCGTGCGTTTATGTACGTAAGGAGGACGCAATGCTCCTCAACGCGGGTTCACATCTGTCCGGGTTCAGCGCTGTTAACTTTAGCAGGACATAAACGACTCCTTTATGCTCTCATATCATTTGGGTGAATGCATTGTTAGGTAATCTGCTGTTTCATAGTCTGCTGTGTAAATTATGTTTTGGAGCTGTTTGACAGCCGTCTATAGAGTAAACTTTTGCCCTAATGATGGTCTGATGCTCTGGGAATAAGCGTTGTTTGTAATGCTTGTTCCGTGGGTATTTGCTGATATGTGGTTACATGCTTCTTTTTAGTCTGACAAGTGGTGGCAAATGTGTTTAGTAGATCTGATAGTAAAAATAAAAACAGCACGAACACCTTGTGTAACAGCCCCACCTACCACTGGTATAAGGCTAATTTAAACAGCAGATGTTTGCCTAAAATACACTAGATTGCACAAAATTGTATCCGATTAGTCAAAATGTTCCTGGGGAGGACTGGCTGTTGCTGTAACTTTCTTAGAGTATTTCAAACACATGCACATACAGTATAAAGAAGAGTTATTCCTTAAAATGGTTTAAAACTTATTTCTAAAATAAATAAAGAGTAATGTAAAACACCTTCTGTTACATGTAATCTACACACATCCTTTCAAATATCGTTCTGAGTCGTCTACATTAGTCCCACCACCTCCCAAAGTCCATTTTAACCACTGCTAATAAGCATGCAATACCTAACCTTATAGAAAGAAAGTGCTTTAACCCGTAAAATATATAATATATAACATAAATAAATAAAAAGATCCAACATTGTTTGGATGCATATATGTTAAAAACCTGGTTACAGCAAATGAAAAAATGATCTGTAATTACAAATCACAAGCTCTAAAGTCGGCTATTGATGTCGTTGTCGCCTCCTCACCCTGGTCGCCCAAAAGTGTCCCTTATTTTTCTGTTCTCAAGTTGGCAACCCTAGCTGAGCCACTCACAACAAACACAACACGTTTATATATCTATAAAAAATATCTGTAATTAAATAAATGCTTGTATTTTATTTTAATTATTAGCTGAAATGTTACGTGATGTGTCTTTAAATAGTACAGGGATCAGAGGGTGTTTTAACAAAATATTAAAACGGTATCTAAATGACATCGGGTTGGGCAAGTTTGCTTGGTGGAGGGATGATTTTCTGCATCGTCAGAAGACCAAGGGGCGGACCCTCCAACTGTAGTAGGCCGAAGTAAAGCATCACTTTTGACAAATGCCAGTGATGTACAACATATATTGTACACAGACAGGCCACACTCGAAAATAAGCCGCAGGTGTCCATAGTGCCGTGCATCCGCTCAGAGCAGCCCATGGCGCAGATGAGGAAGAGACACCTCATCTCGGAGAAAGGTGCAGTTGCGGGCAGAGGGAGGGCGGCAGGGACAGCAGTGATAAACGCAGAAATGGCCAGTGTAGCCTACCTCAATGTGGAACTGTAGAGGCCAACGTACTTCAGAGACTTTTCTCACACCATGCTGGGCTTTACACATGTGATTTATACATTAATCATAAATAAAAAAAGACACATATGTCCGTGTTGTATGAGAGGGAACAAAAGTGGCTCTTTTTTGCAGGTTAATAGCGAGTTGGCGACAGACACGAGTTTAACATGCTTCCCCTGATGCCTGAGCCCTGACGATGGTTTCTGTCTCCGCGGCTTCTCTCGTCCCTCCAAACAAAGTTCACGGCGGTCTCCCTGGCTGTTTCCCAAAGCCTAGGTACCTCGCCTTGCCTTGGTCTGAAGTGGGCGTGGTCAGGCAGCCACATCATCACTCGCCGCCCAAGTGCTGTTCCAATGTTCAAGTCGTCTGGAGGCATGTGTCCTCCCTTTGGTTAGCATGTGGCCAATATACCAAGGATACATCTGTGTAGCCTTCGCTGCCTTGCTCATGCCAAAATTACCAATAATGCACAATAGCTCCCAAGAAAGAAAGAAAAAGAAAGACAGGTGGTGCTGGCTTGTGTCCCTTATTAAAGCATTTAAATTCCACTTTTTAACAGAAACAAAATTCATTCTTTGACTTGTTTAATGGCTCTGCAGCCAGTGTTCATGTTACTTGAACCAGTAGTCTTTACAAGAAAGGCAATTATTTAGTAAATAATAGAAAATAATTTGTTTTGTTTACTTGAAATGTATAGAATTAGATTCAAACATTAAAGCAAATGCCACTGCTTCAGGAGCAACAAATGACATGGATTTGTTTAGTTTTTAATTTAATTGATGTAAGGCACTTTCCAATATTTCTAAAGTTTTTATTTTGTATTTTCAGATCAGTTTCATCATCTCTGACTGCTTTTTAGTTGGGTAAAAATATACCAATATATAGAACCCCCCTCTTAAGCAGGTCCTCCCCTTTCCCCTGGATGAAACATATCTTCCTTTTTTATTTTGTGATGTCACTTCCTTTACTCCTGAAGTGTGTTCCATTAGCAGCCCTTTTTGGTCTAAGGCAGGACACTTGCCTTGGACAGGAAGGAAGTGAGTTTCAACACCAAGGCAAGGCAAGGTACCTAGGCTTTGGGAAACAGCCAGTGTCTGTCATGGCCAGACCCGCCTCTGTGCCTCTGCAGGATGGTTAAAAGCCTGTGTTTTCCTCCGCGGCGCCGCGTCTGGATTCAGCAGAACTGAATCGTGGCGCGGGGTCCAGCAGCGTCACCGCGAGTCACTGCAACCTTGGTGTGCGTTCTCTCATAGAAAATAAAGGCGGCGGCTCTTTTGCCACACGTCAAGGCGTTTCGGTGGGCGTTGGGGCAAGCAAAGCTCTTCGACATTAAGGCTAAAGTGAGCTTTCATCATTTTAAAAGTTACTCATCTACCGTTCCTCAGCCAAGAGCAGCGTTTAGCGATTAGAAGTCCCGTCTCACTTTTGCGTTTACTGCTAGAGAGTGCCTCTAGTGCCTGTTGGCGGCTTTATATTGGCCGCACAGTCATGTTGGCCGCAGGGTTCAAAGCGTGGGGAAAAAAAGTAGCGGCGTATAGGCTGGAAATTACAGTAGTCAAAATCCTCACCTTACAAAAAAACTTGATGTAATTGCGAGCTTTGATGTTTTCCCATTTTTAGCGTTTGTAGCGTTCAGACATCTTGAGAAAGGCGTCTTGTGAAGAAAAAGCTTTGAACCGTAACTTTGATTGAACTATTTCTGCCTCCATCTTCATAAGCTTCAGATGATGCCCATTTGTCAGTTGCCATGGTAACTCAAAACTACACCTTCCTATTCTGTGAAAGTAAAGCCATCCATTGGGGGACGAAAACAGGAACAAAAGCTTCACGCCAAACCGATAGAAGTAGAACAAAATGCACGCGTGCAGCACGAGCGCGGTCGGTAACCAACGCGAAGCCCAGTGGAGCGGCAGTCTGATTGATCTACGCATTAATATATTCACAATCATGACCTAAATATGCCAAGTATAGACACACGCTGGTGCACGCAGAAGCCACAGCCACAGCATGAAAGCTCATATTCTGTGTCTCTGTAATTACAGCTATGAACTGCTGACTGCTGGACCCAGAGCAGGAACAGGAGCATCCCAGTGAAAAACCAGGCGGACAAAAAGAAGGGGAGAAACTATGTGCTCCCAAACATGCAGGCATGCGGTCAGCCAATGACAGGGTGTGCAGGCCGTTTATAGTCGGACCCAGATCAAGTGGAAGGATCAGAGACAGTCAGCAGACATCCATTTTGGTTCTTTAGCTGTATTCAATCACTCTTTCTCATTGTTTGTTTTAGCTTTTTTACATGGCACTGTAGCACTATAAAAACATGTTTCTTGACTTTGAGAGAATTGGCTTTCAAAATGCTAACTTTTTTGTCGTTCTTAACCATATATACAAATCATGTATGGGTGAACAAGCAGATCGTCCAATGCAGATCATGGATAGTCTTTCTTATTCAGTTCTGTGACAAAGATGACAGCTATAAATACTGTATGTATGTATGTAGGAAACATTCCGTGTCAATGTAATTCAATGGATGCTATGATACGTTTCACACACAAGTTAACTAGGGCCTATATGAAATCATAAAAAAAACATCAATCAGGGTAATTGGGAGCACAACACATACTCATGAGAATCAGTACATTGGTGTACCCCACGACATTTTCCGACTGTTTAATTGTATCATTTATTTTACCTGTTCTTAAAGCTGAATTGTTATCAGAGATTCATGTGGTCATTCAAACAAAGGCGATGTCCTCTTGGTTTTGTTAAAGGGCTACATGTCATTCGGAAGGACACACCTTACAACAAAAATGGTTCAATACTAAGCAATAAATTGACTGCAGTATCAAGGCCACAGATATGCGACGAGCAAAGATGACAAGTGACTTTTTCATTGGCGGGTCTCAAGTTGATTTGATGCTGTGACGACTGCGTAAGTCACATCGTAAAACAAAGGAGCTTACTGGAGCACAGTGTCGGCACCGGGCTGGACAGTTGAGGCGGGTGGAGTTAATCGAACTGAAAATACTGTTTAACAGCTTTAATGCATTCAATTTTCAAAGAGTCAAGTAAATGCAATTCAATATTTTTTTAAATAAATAAATTTTGTTGGAGTTCTTCAAGTTATGGTATAAACCTGGAGGCGCTCAGTAACGCTCTCAAGTGAGCACAGATCTCCACCAAGACTTTCAAATATCGCAAAAGCAAACATCGTTACTGCCCCCCGTGACTGGAGTTAGAACTACAGGATTCTAATAGTTTACAAAAGGCTGATCCTCCAGCCAGGTGATTCTGACAATCTCCGGGCACAGCACTGCATTCGCCCGCTGCTCCTGACAGGTCGCCCCAGCGGCATTGAAGGATGGGTCAAAGGCAGGGGACAAATTTCCCTACGTGGACAATAAAGTACACCTTAACCTTAGTTTTCTATACCCAGGATAAATATTGTGATAATTGCTAAGCCCCACCTTCCTCTTCTGTTCTTCCTCTTCCTCCTCTCACAGATGTATTGCTAGTGCATTCTAGCCAATCCCGTCGCAGATCTGGGCTCTCGTCGTGTGACAAACAGCAACAGACGTAGAATAGCAGGCATTGAAGGAGAGAGCAAACATGGCCGACAACGTGCGCCGCCATCGCATCCTCGCAGCATCCGCAGTTTTCTTCCCGTCTCCGCAGACGGCGAGATGATGAACAGTCTGGTCGGCATAATTTCACTCTTGAACGTGCGCAAGTCTTTAAAATTGCTGCTGTGCAGTCCATTTTGGCAAATGCTGTCAAATGTTAATGCTTTTTTAGCAAAGTATGCAACGTTTTTAGGACGCTTCTGAATACATTTGTACTCTGCTAGCAACCAGTTGAAACTTTGTTTTCCAATATTCTTCTCCGTGGTCTAGAGCTCCTCCTTTTTGAAGGTACAAAGGATCAGGGGAGTAGATTAGGGAGGAAGGAATGTGATAAAGCACAAAAAAAGCCTCCAAAGAAAGCAAAAGCGATAGATTAGATAAAGTGGGAACTACAGCAAAGGAACTTCCCAAAGACTGGTTACTGCTGCATTTAAAATGGCTCTGAACTCACTGGCAAATCCATTTACTGCAGCTCTGACCACAACTCACGGCATACAGATGATGTAGCTCCTGTTAGCCAAAAATCCCTCTTCATTCCCAGGTAAGCCCTCACTTCAAAACTTGCAAAAGAATAGAAACACTGATGTGCATGTTTTAAAAGTGTTATCAAGCATAAAAGATTATGTCCGAGTGGGTTTGAAGTACGGAAAAAAAAATTCCGCAGGATTGAAAAAGTTTTTCTCTCAACAGCAGGACCTCCATATCTGGGCTGAAAGGCGACCTCCCTCGTCTGACTGCCCCGCAAATCAAAAGTCCCCTCCTCCAACCCCAACTGCACTGCACACGCACACATGCAGCGAGGGGGACGGACCACGGGAGGAGCTACACTGTGCAATCTGTTACATGTCGAGGCATTCGAGGAAAGGTTTACAGAGAAAGAAGGGACCAAAAGGAGGTCAGCAGAGGGAGAATCCTGACAAAAGACAGTTAGCTTAATAGCTTAGTGCTAGTTTGTACTGAAACTTTGTAAAAAAAAAAAAAAAAAAATTACTAAAATTCCGTCAGGCTCCAAGGGAGTGACAGGTTAATTTAGCCAATAACAGTAAAGAGTGCAGTAAAGACAATGCAAAGGTACAAGTATATGACATGTGTCTTGCCCAAGAACACAACAGCATTACACACACAAAAAAAGATTGAACATTGTTTTAACACTCACAGTAGCTATTTAATGGTAGAATTGCCGTTATCAGAAGCCAACCTATATCAAAATGAGAAAATGAGCATGTTGGCCAAACTAAACACTTGACCCTTTAACGTTTCATATGTACAGTAGAGCAAAGGGATGTCATGGAGGAAGCGTTGCCTGTCTTTGTCCCGCATTGCGGCTCATGTTTTGACAGAGAGAACTATGGGGGAGACCCAGGGAAAGACTGCACATGTTAGTGTTTAGGAGAAGTGTGTCAACTCAACCCTGGGGAGGAGGCAGAGGAGGAGTTCCAGAGGAGAGCAGGAGTTACCATAGGCTTAGGTTACATTTGTGTAGCGTCTCACTCTCTCTCCAAGTTCCACACATGATCGGACGAGTGGTCAGGGGTCATCAGTTCTAACCCTCTTCAGAAAACAGGAGCCGGCAGCCACAGCCGACAACATGATTAGTTAAAAATCATACACAAATGCAAGGGCCAGAAAAGAGAATAAAGTACATCACTGTCCTTTGATTGCATTATGTGTGTTGTGGCGGGATGGCGCTCATACCTGGTCTCTTGGCCAGCCGCAGATTCAGAAGAGGAGAAGATGGCAGTGACCGAGTGAATCCTTCCATTATCCGTACGTCTGATCCGTCAGACTCAATGCTACTGCCGCCTGACAAACACATGGTACACGTTACGTCTAAAGGGTTCAACACTAAACTTTGGAGAATATGGGGGGGGGGGGGGGGGTTTGTTTGGGATTATACATTACTTCACAGTTCAGTTTATGTTCTCACCACTGGTCGTGTTCTTGCGGCCCCGGCCTCCAAGGAGCATCTTCAGACTGTTCCGAAACATGCTTGGACACTTCTGAAATATAAAACACACACACACAAATAATTGCATTAGCCGGAATTCTTAATTGTACTTATTTATTTCAATGGGACAATTTACATTGAGAAACTAATGTCAATGTACCAGAATTACCCATAAGGTTATTTTATTTTAATCTTCTGTCCCTGGACAACAAGACAAGACTCAAACCATAACAAATGCTATCCTCTCTCCAGGATTCAATCAATCACAGTGAAGAGTGAACTTTCAAAGGAGCAGAAAGAACATCGTGATATGTCTGTGAGCGCTTACACAGACATCTTGCTGCCAACTTTGGGAGAGACACCCTTCTCTTGGCACGCAGACTGGAGAAGGCCACCAGAAAATTAGCAGACGAGAGGACCCACCTCAGGTTCAACCCTTGATCCCGTTGCCTGAGGCAGAAGGCCCTGGAAGCGGGATATACAGCAGAGAAATTGCAACACAACTATGTGATGAAGGTTCTTAATTAAGGATTAGACGACTCAATCAAGGAACCTATAAGCTCAATTCTGAGGCCGTATCCATTCAACAGAGATTAGAATCCTGCGTGACTGAAGAGGCCTTCCTCAACATTTGTAATTTCACACAAGTGGCTCAGATGGACAAACACAGAAGGTCCAAAGAGAGACAGAAAGGTAAGTTGCTAAAACTCTGGGCAAAACCAGCCAAGATACAGCAGGCAGTGGCGGGGGAATGATGAAGTAGATATCAATCCTAAAACTACAGCCAATTGGGTTAAAAACCTCTCTGACAGAGAAGAGCGTGCTCTCCAAGGGGCTGAACTTCTCGATCACACCTGATGGGGAATTATAGAGTTAATTCGGCCCTCACACATGGCCCTTATCATATCGTACTACCAAAACAGCACAATTTGGCCTTCTATGACTTGTGGCCTAGAATTCACGTGGCACACTGCCAGTGGTAGATGCTTAGTGCCTACGTGGCACCAGGTTTACTTAACTCTCTTGATGTGGAAGGATGGACAGATTTGAATGTTAGGACTGTGCTACTGTACTGTGCTTTGAGCTCATGCCTCGGGTCTCGCAAAGATGGCAATAAAACTTCTCCTGCATAAGACATCCGACTGCTGCCTATTCTTCCCGACCTTTCGATCATCGTTTTGTAGAGATTCTCTTACAACACCCAAAGCCATTCCTACAGTGGACTTCATCAGAACAACAGGATGACTGAGTCTGAAGCAGGGGATCTTCGACTGAAAATCTCAGCAGCCCTCAAGAGCTCCAGACCTCCTCCCTCCAAAATCTCTGGAGAGGAAAGAAGAGCTTTGGCAGCCTTGAAGAAGGATGAGAGCATCACCATCCTTCCAGCAGATAAAGGTAGATGTACAGTGGTCCTCAACACAGCTGACTACAAGACCAAGGTCAAGCACCTGTTCTGTGATGAAAAGACATTTGGGCGACTGAGAAGAGACCCCACCCGCGGGTACAGGAAGAAAATTATAGAGCATCTTCAGAAAACTAGAAAAGGAAGAAATAATTGATAAAAAGCTGCATTACAAGCTTTACCCGGGAGAGGCTAGTCCGTGTATTTATGGTCTGCCAAAAATACACAAGGAAGGTTTTCCTCTCAGACCCATTGTGAGTGGCATTAACTCCATCACCTATAATCTGGCGAAACACCACAAGTTCATTTTATCGCCTTTGGTTGGCAACGCTGAACACCATGTGGAAAACACAGAGGAGTTTGTAGAGAAGATCAAACACCTGCAGCTGGAAACCATGGTATCTTACGATGTGACAGCACTGTTTACATCTGTCCCAACCTCAGCAGCAGTCACAGCGGTGAGGAAGAGACTGACTGAGGACATCACTCTAGCTGATCTCACGCCTGACCACACTTGCCAACTACTGGAGATCTGTCTTAGCACCACATATTTCCAGTTCATGGGTAACTTCTACAGACAGATTCACGGCTGTGCGATGGGCTCTCCAGTTTCACCCATAGTGGCTAACCTCTACATGGAGGAAATGGAGAGGAATGCCTTGGTTCTCATACCCAGGAAACAAACCCAGCCACTGGCATGAGAAATTAAAGAGAAGGAAGTGGCACCTTTTACAGATCACATCAATGCTGTGGACCGCAGCATTAAATTTACTCGGGAGGACGCTAAGGAGAAACAACTTGCCTTTTTAGACTGTAAAGCTATCATAGGGGAAAACAGACAACTTCAGACAGAGGTTTACAGGAATCAACTCATACTGACCAGTATTTGTTTGACTCAAACCATCCGCTCCAGCACAAACTAGGGGTCATCATGACGCTCAGACATAGAGCTAAAGAGGTGCCTAACAGTGCAGAAGGAAAGACCAAAGGAGGAGCAACATGTCCATAGAGCCCTCTCAGGCTGTGGCTATCCTAACTGGTCTTTCACTAGAGCAGACTACAGAGCCCAGAAGAAAGGGAGTTGCAGTGCCGTATGTAGCTGGGGTCTCAGAGAAATTTTAGGCAGCACAGGATTCCAGTGTACCACAAACCGGTGACCACACTGAGACAAAAATGATTTCATCCCAAAGACAAAACTCCGAGCCACAAACAAAGCAATGTGGAATGCAAAGAACATTATATTGGAGAAACGAAACAAGTTCTACAGAAGAGACTTTATCAACACTGAAGAGAAAGCACAAGTGGCCCCCAGTCGGCGGTGTACCTTCACCTTAAAGCCTCCAACCACTCCTTTGATGATAGAGAGGTCATAGAGAGGTTTGAAAGAGGAGTAAAAGAAGCTATTTTTGTCAAGAAAGAAAATCCCTCCATGAACCGGAATGGTGGGCTCAGATTTAATCTTTCTTCACTTTACTCCAATCTCCTTCAGAGACAGCCGACAGGGCAGGGCCAGTCCAAGGAGACGGCACCTCGTGGTCTTTATCCAAGCTGCGGGCTGAGCGGGACTTTAGTCCACTGACGAAGCCTTTTGGATGAGAGGCGAAACGATCGAGACTTCGACTACTGAGTACAGAAGATGACTCAAGTACCTTCATTGAAGATGGACAACTCCTGTATGACAGAGAGCTTAGACAACATCGTGATATCACTTTTTTGTCATATCACCCGCCACAAATGCAGTTTTTACTAAATTGATATTTCATTACAAGACTGTACTTTCGCCTTACTAAGTACATTGGACCGGCCATAATCCTAAGTCAAGTCGGCCTTTGATGGACAAGAGCTTAGCTAAGATCTGGCTCTTATCCAGTGGCTTGGACACACAATTCTGTCATCACGGATCACTCATATGCATGCATGGTCCAAATGCTGGATATTTCGCAATTTTTTTCACTCCCAAAATGACACTCAAGTGAGAGTGGCAGCATATGGTGAAACAGAGTAGAATACTGAGGGAAAGCAGTCGGTAACCCAGTGAAGCAAGCTCTTTTGACACACCACGGCCAAATACAACAGCCACCAAATCTTGCAGAACTTGTAATTCTAAATTATCTTGCAGGTATATTAGAATTCTAGTTAACGTTTAGGTTATAAATGTGTGTATGGTCAGATTAGGCTCAGTCTTTTTTTACTTCAATTGCAGAGGATTGGCTCTTTGTAATGTTTACAATGACTTGACAAGAGCAGCACAGTGCCATACCAAAAAACCAACAAGTACACAATGTAAGCTGTTTTCCCTGAAGTGTTGCTGGTATTTTATGAGAGCGGAAGGACTAATCCCAGTCTTGTTTGTATAAACCGTTCACAGTTGTCTTCAGCAGCTCCGGGCCAAAGCAATTGCGAAGCCTCATAAAGAAGCTACTGGTGGAACATTTGAACGGAACCCTGATATTAAAAGGGTGAAGAGGGGGTGAGAGGAAAAACAGGCCTGGAAAATAGAATTTTGTGCGTTAGTGTTGGTTCAATAGGAGGCCAAAAATGTGACATGTAGATGCATATTTAGCAGGATCTTCAGTCCTGTGTTGCTTAAATGGTGCACACAAAGTTTATGCTGTTGGGTTCTGGGTTTGACTCCCGAACCAGGTGGGGCCTTTCTGTATGGAGTTTGTCTCCTCGAGTCTTCAAAGGTTTCCTTTGGACACTCAGATGTCCCCCAACACTAAAAATATGCACAGAACTCTGTCTACGAGGACTATGAAGTCTCCAAATGCAACATTTGTCTTTGAATAGAAGTATATTGAAGCGCTTCTTGTCCAGTGAAGTTCTTTTGGTTTGAAAGCATTAAAGTGTGAGAAGAAAAAAAGAGAAAGAAGATCGCCCTCTGTGACTTTGGCAAAATGACAAAAACATTTGGACTCGAAACACATCACAGCCACTGTGGTCTGCGGTTGATAAACATGCTCAAGAAGTTACTGCTGAAATGTTCACATTGCCTGAGCTCGTCTAACTGGTGTCCACTAGGCAGTTAACCAGCTGGGCCAAGACGCAAAACCATTAACAGTTATTTAACATGCATGGTGAGCTACAGCAGGATGATCCAGACACTAGAATCTGACCGTTTCCAGCCGCAGCGCAGGCTTTTCTCTCCTGATCAGTCCTGAGCGGAGCCTGACGTGTGTTTGATGAGTGTGGTTGTCTCAGCCACACCACATGCATGTTTATGAGCTGACTCGGCACAATCTCTCATTTGTCCCAGTGGCGGCAGAGTGGAATTATGGGTCTCTCTGTCACATACACCATCCCCCTCCTTCGACTACAGCATGACTTTGAACACACCCTACATGTAGTGATGCCATTGCTAAGCAACCAGCTGCCGTTGCTTAGCAATGCATTAATGAGGAAAATATTAGAAGCTAACCCCGCTCACCTGCAGCAGCTATACGATTCTCCCAGAGTTAAGCATGTCATAAGTTGCACAAATGGGAAATGTGGCCCCTGAAGAAAAATATTTCTTCCAAAACATGTACAACTTTTCCAGTAGGATTAAAAGATAGAAAATGTAAGATGCTGAGTCCTATCAATTTGATGTAGATGTTGTACTTTCATCTTTTTTTCTCTTATGCCATTTTTTTTTTATCAGTCCATAGTCACTACCACTGGAAAATGCATCCAACTCAATACTTTTATGTGAACAATAACTGCAATGGTTTATTATTATGGAGTGCACAACAGACATTAAAAGCCTGAAATTGAAGCCTGTTATTATGGATGTTACTGGTTCTTGCTGGTTAAAGATACAAAGCGATACAAAATGAACCCTTGGCTTCAGTCTTGGAGGCAGTTGTTGATATTTAAATCAGTACAAAGACAAATTAAAATGTAAACCGTCTGCCCCGCCTCTTCCTGTGGGAGGCTGACTGAATGTGAATTTTGTGTGAAAGCGCGTGTCTGTGTTTACAATAAGACGGTCCGGGCAGTGAACAGATGGCAGATTAAATGGTGCAGGCACTGCCTCCTACTCATTTGCACATGCTAATGTCAACACATGCATGTGATGCGCAAACACACGCTGACTTCATATTTTCTTTCAAAGTGCAGTGGACGGCAGATGTGATCCCACTTTCAATAGCCTCGTTTGCTTCTTGATTTGTTCTCATGTGTAATTTCACACACAGAGATGAAATAAATGACAGTTAGCAGCGGCAAAGTGTTCTGATTCTGATTCTATGCCCAACAGGATATATATTGGCTGTTGGCTGGAAGTTTTTAGGTTTGCCAACATTAATGTACAAGTCATGCATCTCTGTTTTTAATACTCGCTTATGGAAGTATAACTTTGACAGACATATCTCTCAGCAAAGTGCACAAATATAATACAGGGATAGAGGATAATTACTAAGCAAGAAATTACAAGGGAAAATAATGTGTTTAGCTCAACAACACATGCGGCAAATGAAAGCACACTAAAAATCTGAATAATTTCTTTTCCTCAGTCACATGTATAATAGAGCAGTCATTCATCATAATGGTGTTTGGCCATGTTTGCAACCAATTTTGAATATAAAGTCCAAACCATTTTCTTTGCAATCTCATCCCAAAAGTTGCTTAACACTCTCTCGTTTGAAACTCTGATGTTTTATCCATATATGCCATAATCCTCCCTTCACCTCCGCCTCATCTTAATTAAGTCCATTACTCTGGAGCAGCAGAGCAGAAAATCACTGCTCTGCACCTCGCTCCTGAAGTGTGCAGAATAATTGTGTCTGTCTGCCACAAAGAGACTGCACTTAATGAACACGTCTCTGTGACTAGACCGTTTCAGGAGGATTTTGGAGCTTATGCCCTTTGTCCCCCTCTACTGACTGCCTGCTATTACTCACAATTGCTTTGGTCAGGCCCATTCAACTTGATCCATTTAGTACAAGTCCGCAGCGAGTGCAAACAAGTGATTCATGCGCCACAACAGACTCCATTTTTGGATTTTCCCGCACAAAAGATGCTATTATCCCTTTTCTTAAGACCGGACAGCAAGCGCACTGTTCTTGGATGGTTACACATGAATGACTGTTTTATCATAACTGAGCCATAGAATGGGGACAAGTCATTCATTGTGGCTCTGTGACACATTGGCCTGGTTTTAGGTTCTTACAGGGTTGGTCATTTACAGCTGAAGACAGTGCTACAGCTTTTTTTTTTGCCAACAACTGAGAATGAGAAATCACGTCATGTCCATTTGGGATAGTCAGTCCTCAAATGCATTGCACAGTCGACTAGTCTGTTAATGCCCTATTGCACACACGGAACATTTCGTAAGACATTGTGCAGATAAACATGGCAAGCTAGAGTGGACGTTGTGTTATTAGCTGCTATAACCTTTCATTATGTAAAATTGACTGCACTTTGGCAATATAATTTTAACGTTATTTATCTCTGAAAATGCAAACTAGTCAATCCTTGTCGATGGTTCCTCTTCAAATGTGGCTGCTCACCACATGAACAATGCAAGACAAAGCATTTCCGTTTTTATAATTTGTGTCAATCATTTCAGACATTTGATTTTTGGGGATTCAAAATAAGCAACGAGAAAGACAGGGTAAAATATGTCATCAAATTTTACATTTCCGTCCAAGTCCAATCAGGATTTGTTTGGATTAAAAAAAAAAAACACATCATAATCCTCGTCTGAGAAAGCGCCCCCAAAAAGATTGTATTTGTTGACATCAGCTAGCTTAGCCTCGCCCGAGTGTATACTATGTGTGTCAGTGTGCTAATCCTCCATGACAAGTGAGCAGAAATGATGGGATTGAGTCTAAAAAAACTAAGGCTGTATCATGTACGTCCGAACGCACTTGAGTGAAAGCGCGGCGTCGGGGTGACAGCAAATGTTTCCGGGAGGAAACCGTTGCCCTCAGTGTAAATGAGACAGACATTTTGAGTGCTTAGTTCCGGGTGAAGCTGCATAATTCATTGTAATCGAATCAAGATCGCCGTTTGAATTGTTGCATCTGGACTATCACAAATTATTTAAGAGCGATATCCTTTGTAAGCAAGAAAATGTTCAGTCTTCTTGGGGTCTCTCCTCTTTAAAACCTGCTAACCCCTCTGCTAATGTTTGGAAATGCATACTGCAGCAACTAGAGCGGGTATACACATAACATTGCACAGTGAGTGAGTGAATGGCAGTCTGTTTGAGTGGCAGTGTTGAGTTATGAAATCCCCCCCCCCCCTCAGTCCGTAACGGTGAGGAGGGGTCGTTAAAGTACTAGATTTCATTACTTGAGTAAAATTACAGATACTAGTACTCGTCAAATATTACTCCAATAACAATAAATGTTGTTCAAACATTTTTTTAAGTTGAAGAACTTAAGTATTTGCTCTTAAAAATAGTTAAGTATTCAAAGTAAAGAGTAAAAATCTTGCTTAAATAGTGGTATGAAAAAAAAACTTATTAAGATCATGCCCCAATTTACCACCTGTACGGCAACACAATGGAGACAAACCTTGTGTTGTGACCATAGACCGTAAAATATAGACAGTTCCTCCTCACTCCTCCCCATTTGCCATAATAACTACGTTCGAGGGGGAAATCATGGCGGATTTACAGACTCCTCCTCCCCTGCTGTGTCTGAGCATGTTCCTAAAAAGGGCATAAGGGAGGATCTTCCTTGTAGACTCGGCCCTCGCGGGGCACGTAGTTCGGTTGTAGCCTCGCCCACGCCATTAGCTCTAACGCTAACGGCCAGTCAATCAAAGTCCGGCCCTCATTAGTAGATGATTTGAAAAATGTTTCTTACGAAAACCAGCCTGGTTTCTTTAATTGTAACAAACCCAGCGTTATCACAGGAGTAATATCTAGCTGTAGAAAGTTTAGGAAAATTTGAAACCAGGCTTTAAAGTTGTTTTTAACATGTCTAAAGTGCAGTGCTTTCTAATGGGAGACTAGTGGCTACATGTAGGTACTACAGCAATGGTGGCCCTAATGTCGCGGTCTCGAAGCAGAGCATAGAACTATATTACGAAGCAGAGCAGCCAGCGGCCATTGGTTGTGACACCGTGGCATTGACGGTACATCTGCATAGTGCCACCTCCTGCTCCGAAGTGTGCATTGTAAAGCTAATTTTAGACAATATGCTTGCAACTTTATACCTTGGAGCTTGTACAGTATGTACTGTGGTGGATTAGAAAGTATTATATTTATCTTTCAAATGTAGTGGAGTAAAAATAACAAAAGTGACAGATCCTCAACAAAAAC
The DNA here is from genome assembly GCA_007210695.1 of Neogobius melanostomus. NCBI lineage: Eukaryota > Metazoa > Chordata > Actinopteri > Gobiiformes > Gobiidae > Neogobius > Neogobius melanostomus. The sequence goes on from VHKM01000493.1 coordinate 1,457,201, forward strand.
ACCACTCACGTAAAGTACAGATCTTCTACTTTAGTAAATGTATTTAGTTACTGACAACCTCTGACAGTGAGGGTTCAGTTTGGATCACCTGAAAGTCCATACTCTCTACTGTAGCCATTTCTGGCCTGGGATGGACTGATGGAGGCGAGGATGCCAATCTGCACAACATGGTTACATTAAATGACGATTTTTGCACTTCACATGAAGGAGGCATCAACACCCATTTACACAAGCATTCATAAGACACTTGGAATGATAGATGTCGGAGAAAACTCAACCAACTCTGACTCTGCTACAGTAGAAGACCAAAATCAAAGTCCATTTAGATTTCAGCTTACTGTCATGTTCACACATAGAGCTAATGCTAGGGCTGCACGATTTCAGAAAATACCTAATTGCGGTTTTTCTGACAAGCATTGCGATTGCGATGCGATTTTCGATTTTTCTGTTCAATACTTTTAAGTGCGTAAAACTAAAATTATGAATACAATATTTTGTTACTTTTATGAAACAAAGGGTTAAATAAACTACATGCATAGTGATTAAGGTAATGAGATTGTTCGATGCTTCGTGATTATCAAATGTTCCCCTTAATGTTCAAAATTACTGAAACTACTGGGATTTTACACATGAAACAAAAACTATACATTACAAAACTAATCTGTGGATTTTACATTTCCATCAAAAACGCAACGTGAATGTTGAGACGAGTGGTGCTGCTTATCACACATCGGTTTCTGAATGTCTGGCTCTAAAGAGGAGAATTTCAGTCTTACACTGGAAAACCTAACTTAACAGGTATTGGGAAGGGCATGAGCACTTTGAGGGCAGACTCTAAGCTTTGGATGTTAGGTAACGCAAACTCATGCACAGACGCACATGCCGTGAAAAATACGAGACATTTGGTTCCACAAAAGCGTTCTCTGGATCACAAGCAACAAAACGCTGCTTATTCTATGAAAATCCGACGCATATTGACGTCAAACACCTGTAGCTGTAAAGATGGTAGAATGAGTCGTGGCTGAATACAGTGGACGCGCGTATGGCGTCGGTGAGCGGCGGCGCGCAGCAGCAGGCCGAGATTGTTCGACCCGCCACAACCAGACCCGCCATCAAAGGAGAATTTATGACCCGATCCGCGAGCGTGGCTGCGGAAATCCTGCGCGTTTTACAATAGCTACATATTGACAAACGGGATGAAGAAAGATTACGCACGGTTCTGAGAAGTGCCCTCCGTGCGCATCCATGTCGTGTGTGTTAGCTGCTTTGCTGCTGACAGAGAAAGCCGGTGTACTGCATACAAGCTTGTTTCCATTGCCATTTCTGATTGGCCACCAAGCCAGGAACGCGAGATTCGACCATTTTGATTGGCTAATAGGTTTGTCAATCAAATGTCAGGGGCGGGAAAAAAAACCTCAGCCTCCTGAGGTTAGGTTATCGCAGGAGTTAAAACCTCAATATCGATGCGATAAAGGTTAATCGTGCAGCCCTAGCTAATGCTGCATACCATGTCTTTGAGTCAGGCCATACTTGCAAGTTTCAACATCTGCAACTGAGCAACTATTTTAACACAATTAAATCCATGCTGCTGCCGGATTTCTCAGACTGAACGGAATCTCATTTTATGGAATCACACAAAATCAATGAGAAACTGTCCATTCCTCCCTGTAGTTAAGAATGAAGAAAACAGGAAGTATGAAATTTTGTGGTGAACAGCGCGCCTGACTCAGCCAGTAAATGTGACTCAGCAGCACTGACGTGGGGAGCCGCTCATTCAAGTGTGTCTATGTACACACACATATACACACACACTCTCACCATCTGTTGTCAGTTACATGCTCCATCTGACCCTGCAAACTTATTATATAATTCACAACAACATGACACCATTAGCAGACGTGATGCTGAGGCTAAGCTAGCACCGCCAAATGCAAATTTTGAGACTTTATACACATCACTGAACACTGGGCAACTACACACAGACTGCCCTTTTGTTTAATTGTGCGCCGTTCTTGTCTCATTGTTGTAATGAAGGGTTTTAGCACTTTATTTCCGCATCAGTGCATGCGTAAATAGCAGAAATGGATGACCTTATTACTCGGGGTGAGAAAAAAATCCTAACTGCTGTCTGCTTCCTCTGAGGAGAGTTTATACATCACTGTGACTGGTTAAATCCACCTGTCAGTCACTTAGAGCATGAAAGAGGCAGTCCAGGAGTGTGTGGGAACCGCTATTCAAACACAGACAACATGAGTCTGAATGTAGAAAACACCTGAATCACAACATGTCAGTTTGAGGGACTGCATTCTGACACATCAATTCAGTTTTGCTGACTTGAACAAAAAGTCATATTGCCATCATTACATTGTGGATCCAGATGTGTAAAAAAGTTGTCTCTCACTTGGCTGGCTGTAGAAGCTAGAAACGACTACATACTGAGCTGATTCATAGTGAGCGGTTAGTCATGTTTACTGTCTAGCCGTATTCACAAGTACAGATCTCTGTTTGCTGTTATGTGGTTGATACTATGCTTAATCTAATTCAACTTTTGACGTGCTAAATGCAACAAAAAGGCATGTTAGCTCACTGTGACATGAGGACAATGACGACAATGATGACTGGCACTCCTAGTTTTACTATTTACAATACATGTTTGAACGCAAGGAGAAAAGCTTTAGTACTGCACATGCTTACACTTGCCCAACTGTTTACTATCCATCCAAGTGTTTGTAATGCATGTTAGCATGTTAGCTCGTTCAGGCTGACATACGTTGGCATCTCAGATACTGTATATGAACATAATGGGGGGGGGGGGTTCATTTTACTCATAATCACCAATCTAGATCAAATTGGGAAATTAAGCACAAAAATGTTATAGTTTATTACCGAATGAAGAAAAAAATAGAAAATAAAAGTGATACATTCTCAGCAAATGTTGCTCAAAGTCTTAAAGTGATAGTCTGTAAGATTGCGAAGTGAGGATAGAGGGAGAGAGAAATTGAATGGGAAAATAAACAGTCAAGTCCCTCCCCTTCTGATTGGACCAGAAAGTCACTCCTAGTGCATTTCCAAATGTCCACCCTAGTCCCTAACCCCTCATTCACTACATAGGCCTGCACTATAGTAGACTATATAGTCCACTGATTCTGTTGGCGATTTGAACAGAAGCCACTACTTTCTCCTCTTTGCGTGACGTCATGCGTGCTGCGGTGTGCAGATTTTTTTTTTTTTTATCAGAATTGATTTATTGTTACAAACATTTATTTTATGAAACAGAACAACAGTTTTGGGACTTTTACAGGCGTTTTATTTTATTTTCAAAATTAAAACAATCACAGAAAAAAAAATAAAAAAAAATCACTCCAGCGTTAGCTCAAAGACGCGCAGAAAGTAGGTCAGAGCCCGTTGTTTTTCACCGTAACCTTTATATTCAAGTCGTTTATTCATGATTCATTCGCGATTTAAACAGCTGATTTCATTCAGTCGTGTTATTTAGTTCAAAGACCTGTCGCTGTCGGCCGTTCTTCTCCGGCTCTCGCAATGCATTGTGGTCTATATTGACCCGTGTAGAGACCACCGCTGCTCACTACTTTTCAGAATGCATTGTGGGAAATTTTAATTGCACTACTTTTTTCTCTCTGGACATTCGGGCACCCCTACAAAATGGCGTATCCACTATATAGTGAACTATATAGGGAATAGTGTGGACATTCAGATACAGCCCTAGTTAGCAAAATGAGAGCGAGAACAAACTTTCAAAAAACAAACAATCAAGCTCCCTTCCCACCTGATTGGACATGACAGGCAAGTTCACAGGAAAACTCGTCTCATTGGTCACAGGGATGGATGGATGGAGTCAGCAAAAGGGAGGGACTTTGGAGAAAATAACTATCATTAAATATTATGGCTGGGACAAAATATTGGATTGGACTTGGATCGCAATACTTTGTGCTGCAATACCAAGTATCGACACTTTATCAAGTATCGCAATACTTTCAATACTTTGGAGGCATTTTTAAATCACACACCCCTTTGCTTTTCCAGTAACAATTACACAGCACTTTGTTACTTATTGTGTACACTTTTCAATCTTAACATTTCAGTAAATGTCAAATGGCATTTGGTCTATAAACTTTGGACACATTACTTTTTACACATTTTAAGGTTAACATATTTCTTATAATTACTGACTGTATCGCAATACGCATCGGATCGTGACAAAAGCGGATCGTCCCAGCCCTATTAAATATTGCTTACATTATGTCAAATTGCAGGCCCAGGCAGTCAATTATACAATCTATTACATTTGTAAATCATTAAAACGTACAGACTATCACTTTAATAACTTGTGCCACCAGCACCAGGTGCCACTTTTGCAGCCCAATACCGCAGTTCCGCTTTAACACGCTCGGTCCAAGAACTTGCCTTGTCGCACATCTACTCTTCCCAGTACAGGCGAGGGTTTCACAAATATTGCTGTTGTTGAGGGCGGCACTCCCACACTGGAATACACATTACTCAAGCAACAATAGAATGGCCTGAAAGGTTTTTTAAGCCGTGATGAGAACAATATGGACAAATGCTGTCTTTTGGTGGGGTTTATGGAATTGTTCAGAGGTGCCATGGCAAATACTTATTTTAGCCACTAAAAGACAACTATGAAGGTAAGCTACTAATGTTATGCTAACACCAGCTAAAGTTCTGTTAACAGTGGCTAAATGCTAATATCTTCAAAATCACCTTTTTCAACCGCAGTAAGATGTTGTGAAATATTAAATCCATATGACCTGCATGGTAATGAATGAATGAATATATATTTATTTAAGTGTCAAAGTGTGTGTGCCCAGCCCTCATGGGCTTATATGACACTATCAACAATAATAAGGATGACAGCCAACACCAGTAAACACAGATATATATACTGTTACTATCTCTCAGGATATAAAGTTCTTTGCCTCAGTGCCCATGCTTCTTCAACAAAATTTGTCAAAGCTAAAATTTCATTTTTAAATAACCAGCACAGCCGTCAGAGAGCCAAAACAAATCAGGATTTTTACATTGAATCTTTGTGAACGAGGCAATTCTTAAAACATTATATGTTGGACAGTAAAACAAAAATAAATTCATCCTACACTACTCCCAACTCACAGAGAGCACACGGTCTACCATCTTGTGGAACCCCCTTATACCGCCCCACCTCAGTCTCAAGGGGCAGCAGTCCTGCTCTTAGCTGAGCGCACACAGAGTAATAGTGAAGGCTGTCCTCTCTCTCTCATTTGCCAATCAGACGCCAGCAGTCTGTTCACGTCACGTTAGTCTCGGTTCAGCGCCCTTAGCCACAGCCAGAGATCGGTCCCAAAACGTATGCCTGGTCAGACAGGATTAGTCCTGGCCTGGGCAGTGGAGACACTCGCCCAACATGGTTGACCAGGCACTGAGCTGGGTAGGGCCTGCCAGTGGAAACACCCCATAAGTGCCCCCATTGGATCTACATAGTGAAACAAGTCTAGAAATAACCTGTATACCATTAATTCACCCACTGAGCATGCAGCACAGAATAGTTCAATTATACTTTATTAATCTCCGTAGATAAATTTGTTCTCTGCATTTGACCCATCCTCAATGTCGCTGGGGCTGTCGCTGTAGGAGCAGTAGGGATGGGTACCGAACCCCGGTATCATAACGGCCCCGGGGCCACGTGTGCCGGTCCAACCGGACCGATAAGCTCCAGCCTTAACGGTCTTCTTAACGGGGCTGCTGCGCTCAAATAATCACTCCGCCCTCATGGATGCGTTCGCTGCATCAGATCTGTTCATCCCCGCTACCCCACACGAAAGTGCAGGGTGTCCACCCAGCCCTGCGCTCTGCCACTGTCTCCCCTCTGCAGCCGTGTGCAGTGAGACAGGTGCGCGCGGGAAAGAAAAGGGGTGTTACGAGCTGCTACCGCTAACGCGGTAAAAAAGCGAAACATAACGACTTCGTATTGAACAGACAGACGAGCAACTCGCACTTTTCTTCATTCACAAATACACAAACTAAAGAGTTTCGGGTGGAGTCTATTTTTCCACAAACGGTGTACACAGTGGCGTGTACGTGCACATGCGTGCGCGCTCGCACATGGACGTCAGCGCGAGCCGGTGTCGACCCCACTGGACACAAACTGAGAGGCAGAAAACAGTTCATTATTTTACTTAAGTTTTCATTTGGACTCAGTCCCCAGAGCTACAGCCAAATCTAACCAACAGCCTTGATTTACTAGACAATAATAATGATTAAAAAAAAAAATAGCAACGTAAGTGAAGTATTTTAACTCCCATATATTAAGTGTATGCGCAAAGTGGAAATGAAATGTAGAGTAATAAATAAATAGTATAGACCACCAAGGATTAATGCCTACGTATACGGTAGTCTCAATCTACCTATATATATTTTTCTATTAAAGTACCGATAAGAGTACCGTTAAAGTACCGGATCGATAAGGAGTATCGATAAGAGTAGTAGTATCGATAAATCCTTAACGATACCCATCCCTAAGGAGCAGTCAGCTGCCAGCGTGGGCCAGCGCTCCGTGACCCATCTCCAGATGTGGAGCCAGGCTAATGGTCAGAAACACCTGGCCGGATTCACCTATTGTACATGTTTTAGTGTTAGGAGTAGGAGGAAACCTACGCAGACACGGGGAGAACATGCAAATTCCACACAGAAAGGCCCCATCCAGATGGGAATCGAACCCGGGACCTTAGCTGTGAGGCACGAGCGCTATAGGTTTGTCTCTACCAAGTTAAAAGCTTTTGGTTTTATTGACCAAATGTACTCATTCCATTTCCATAAAACTAACAATAGATGCAAGTCTGTAACTTACAAAAGAAAACTAATCTCCATTTGAACAATATAATCAAGGAAGACTGTTGCTGCTTGGAACGGTTGTCATTCTATTGCTCAAATTTACAAATTGAGACTTAGGGTAGGCAAGTTATGGATCTGTTGAGAGGGACCCTCCCAACAGGCTCAAAACCTTGTCTTTTAATGCACCACTCGGCATAGGAACACCATCTACAAAATCAGAAGTTGGGGCAGCAGGGTGGGGGTTTGTTGGTGGGGAGCTGCACTCTTCAACTGGCCCGCTCTACAACTGGCTTTTTAATGCACCACACTATGCAGGACTTACATCATACTTCACACATAACTCAAATAAAAATTAATAAATGAATAAAATAAAGTAATAATAATAATAATAATAATAATTAAACTCAAATAAAAATTATATTGAGGATGGTAATGACAACTGGCAAGTAGCAAGATCACAAAGTATAATATGTACTGCATAGTAACGTGCCTTTATAACATAAAAATAGTGACTTCCGGTAATGTTACCAAGGTTTGGCATTGTAACATGCTGAAATATATTATATTAAGGGTTGCCTTTTGTTACTTGCTTTGTACTAAACATCGTACATGAAACAAGATTGTGGTTGTGCTTCATTTCTGTTATCTATATGAACATTTCAAACAATGCTTTGTAATTTGGTCTGTGTTAAAAAAGCCGCTTTGAAATGTAACTGGTTCTCCTCTGACATTGATGAAAATCAAAATATGTTGCTGCTAATTGTATGATTGATAATGTAATTGCAATAGCATAAAGTTATTATTATAGTTCTGTCATGGAATGTCTTTATGTAGATGCTATATTGTAAATGTTGTATTGATTTTGGGGGTGGGCGCTTATAAGCTCACTCCTTTTGAGCAGAATGTTTACTGCTCAAATAAACTAAAACATATGCAAATAAATTCAAATAACCAGCTCCCACATCTCCTGCCCATACTATGTCCAACTGAACACAGCTTAGCTACTTCCTTGTGTGGATTTATATGTTCAGCGGCATGCTGGGATATGCAGGCCATCCTGCTTCGCCTTTGCCTTCTTTCCGTTAACACTTCAGATGGACTTCCTCTTTAGCCCAGGACAAAAAAAGTTGTTGTTGGCTATAAAGCAAAGGAAACTTGTAACAACTTTTCATACCTGCAGATTAAAGCTGGGAGTACAGAGCTTGTTTGTTTACTGGGCTTGGTTGTGTACATCTCAACTGGATGTTTCTTATACTGTAGCAATAGCGGTGTGCAGATGCTCTAGCTTTTAGCCAAACCTCACACTCTTATCTCTCTTCCCCAGAGAAGCTGATCCTGATTCCTGACTTCCTGCAGTTGCTCAGCCAGAGCACCTTTAGGAAACTAATGTGATAACGAAAAAACAAAAAATAAATCCAGTGGCGTAACAAAGGGCCAAATGATAGTCACCTTTTACCGATTATTGTGTAAACCGAGATCTTCTCTTTGAAGAAGTTTAATGGGTCTCAGAGCAGCTTCACAAATCATCTGATCTAACCAACAGGTCAGTACAAGCTAAGAGATGTACTGACCTGTTGTACTGATTCACATTAGACCTAATTCAGTGAAAACAAAAAATATCCAAAAGATTAGAGAAGAAATGACAATTTATGAACATCTGATTCCAGAGACTCTGCTTGACTTGTAGTTGCCTTTATAGTTGGTCTTTCATCCATGACCATAGTAGCTCAAGTAGAGTAGACAGTACATTTCACAAGGAACTACATTTTCTTCACTATTTTATTTACTCATTTTTAATGATCAAGAACAGGGTCAGGCCAAAGTCAACTATTGTTTTCACTGACCTGAGACCATATTCCCCGAACACTCACACAATTGTTTCTGTACATCCATCTGTACATTCCCCCCAAACTACATTTGGGGGGAAAGAGGCTGAACTTAATACCCCCACTGCACTGAAGTAGGTAGCTTCAGATTCCTATTTGTATGTGGCTGCCACTATAATGTGAAAACACCTCCGGGATAAAATTGAACCGACATGGCACCTCTGCTGATAAATGCAGCTTCTTTTATGCAAGCGGGCAGTGTAATATTTCCAGTTGTGCCTGTAAGCGTAGTATATCCCAGGCCACAGCGGACGTGCGTGGCGACAGGGGAGAATTAAATACAACTGCTTAGGATGGCAAAGTGCCGAAGGGTGGCTTTGCGAATTATTGACACACGACTCGAATGATATGCGCATTACCTGCCTTAATCCCAACAACTCAAGGCATTATCGAAGACATGAGTCAGCTGGCCGCGCAGTAGTCTGACTTTACCTGATACTGCAGAGCAATACTGGCCTGGTAAATCATGCTGTTCCACTTAATTCTATGGTACAAAATAGGGGAACATTTTAGATGGTATTGCTTTTTTACAATTCCTTTCAAAAGAAACAACAACAGAGAATGTTCTCCAATAATCAGAATATCACAATTGCAAATCATAGGACAGGTGACACGCATCATTTCAAATAATGGAAAGGGATTGGCTGCCCAGATTACTGACTACATCATAGTACATATTTGTAAGATATGAATGTGTTAGTTTATTTATTAACCTTTAATTAAAAGGGACTAGATTAAAGTTGGTCATGTTTATACTCACTACTGCCACCTCAGATCTCCAGTCTCTATATTAAGATCGTGCATGACGGCAATTCGGACCGAATTAACAACTTTTTGAGTGACAGTGCAGGATTTTAGAGGCAGTTGTGAACAGGTCTGGGCTCATTCTACACATTAGGACATGGCTGGAACATGTAGGGGGAGGAAAATACATAATTGTAAACATTTTCAAACTCTGTATAGTCCCTTTAAACAGGAATGTCCCACTAAGATTTATAATTTCTTTGGCATGGAAGTCTTAGCCCATCCAGAGGAAACCTACGCAGACACAAGTACACAAAATCGACACAGAAAGGCTTCGCTCAGGTCCTGGAGTCAAACTCGGGACCTTCGTGCTGTGCCACTGATATGCTCAAACAGGAGCAAGCCTCGACTGATGATTTATGGTAAATGGTGTCAACTTGTATAGCGCTTTTCTACCTTCTTCACCAGGCCCAAAGCGCTTTACAGCAAGGAACCAGTCACCCATTCACACTCTCATTCATACACCAATGTACGCAGACACTGGAGGCAAGGTGGGTGAAGTGTCTTGCCCAAGGAGGACACAACGAAAGTGGGAACCTTCAGGAGATGGGATTCGAACCCCCGACCTTCCAATCATGAGACGACCCGCTGTTACACGCAAGTAAATGACCAGGTTGTGCCATTAATCTTCAATTTGTAAGATTTATTAAAAAAAAAAAAAAAAAAAAAAAAAGCTCTTTTCTCCCTCTGTCTGCATAACTAAATGCCATGATCGGAAGGAATACATTTTCATTTGAAACCAATAAACCACATGTGCATATGGCAACGTTAACCTTATTTAGTAGCGAATACCGAGTACAGAAGAGATTATATGTAACTGAGCACAAATGTTTAGTGTAGTCTTAATTAGCTTTAATTAAAGTAATGACAGACATAGTAGGAGGTCGCTTAATCGCAGTAGTGATAAACCCAGAATACTGGACTAGGCAGATTAACATGGGATTACACCCTGCTGCACCACAAATGTCTAGGAAAAATCCAAAGTAGGAAAAGGGGATCAGCTCTGCCCAGAAAACTGCTTGTGCACATTTCTAAAACCAATAGCTGCTCTGTGGTGTATGTGATGTGTTGGATGACTCGGGTTCAAAAACATGTGCTTACTACTCAAACTGCTGCAGGTACGTCAACAAGAAAGATGGCACCCACTGATTCAATCAACTGGCGAGTCACCTGAAACAAATCACTTACCTCCCATATTCAATCCAATCGATCCACGGCATAAGAGGACAGCCTGGGGATTAATAATACAAATTCCGTATGGAGAGATAATCCTTTCAAGTCCGCACAAAGGATTTCTGTTTCCTGCCAAAACAACTGTTACCCACCACCAGCTGGCTCAGGGAGACAAGCATTACAGTACAAGCACTTCTTTGAATCGCGAGCCAAAAGTGTGAGGGGGAAAAATGCGAAAAAAACCGGCAAGACAAGAGGAGGGCGTGAAAGTGCGATCACTCTTCTTCAAACTGGCGTCCAATGGGGAGAATAGCCATGAAAGCCTTCACACGAGTCCGCATGGGGATGTCGTCGGTGTGTGTTGACAGTCAAACTATTGCTCGCAGCCAGGTACAGAAAATACAACTCAAATCCTCCAAGCAGACAATAAAACGCGAACAGTTGTGTCCTGAAAATACACAGCGCTCATTCTCAAGTGATATGACACTTTCTCTTCAAATTGATAGATATTACAGATATGACGGGAAAGCAGCTAATTGAACAGTGCCGTAGCTTTTGCTGCTATGCTAGCAGTGTCCATTATATTCAAATTAACATACAAGATGTGATACAACATCGTATTGTAGTATGTACCATTATGACTTAACTGCACGCTCTTTTCACGTTCCTATGAGGCTAGAGGTGTGTCAGTCAGAGATAGCATCGACACGACACACTCTTTTTTTTTTTTTACTACGATCTAAACACGTTTTGAACAGGAAATAAAATAGTCAAACAAACCCCACCTCAAAAGCAGCGGCGTTGGGTATTGTGAGTCTGGCGGAGGAGAATAGGTGGGCACGGTCGGGTTAATATCAAGCCCTCGGCGTGTGCCCTTCCCGGTAGAAACCCACGATGATGTCGGTGTGCATACAACGGATACCAGCTCTTCTCCTGTCCCCGCTCATCACCGGGTGTTATTGGTCCCTCATTCGTAGACAAAAGCAGGTCGGTTTTTCGTACATTATCCTTGGTTCACCGGTGCGCACGGCGGCACGGGCTGCTGCTGACGTCTGAAGAGCAGCTCCGGTGGCACAAGGCTGCTCCGCTCGACAGGAGGTGTTGAATTATTCATGACATGGGCGTGGCCACTGCGTGCGTCCTTCCCATACATCTCTACAGCAGAGCCACATCCACACAGCAGCGAGGAATCAGACCGCGGATTGTTAAGATATGGCGGCATCTAGTGGTCAATGAACATAGGCGCATCCACATGTGCTGTGTGTGCCCCCTGCAGTGGTTTTGGTTCATCGTCATAACTGGTTAGACTCAGGACTCACCAACCTTAATTATGGAAATGAAATTACACCCCCATTTTAAGAACAGACTACCTTCAATTTACATGAAAGATTTTTATTGCGACTTAGTTTTTAATATAAAAATTCAGCATTTTGTCAGAATTGATTGACAAAGGCAGCAGAAAGTCATTTTTGGCAAAGACTGACCCATCCGACATTTTGCATCGGAATTAACAAAAAGTGGCTCTATAGGAAATAATGGGAATGAACAGATTTAATAGTAATACATTTAAATATGTATCACTGGTGAGATTAAAAGTGTCTTAGAAATCATCACCATGTTTGACTACAAGTGTGTGAAGAGGACTGCCAATACCAAGGATTTTGGAAACAGAACACTCACTCTGTGTACACCTTGTGTATACTAACCAATTGTGTGCAATATTACAAAACTATATCATTTTAGTCTGCCAGTGGCAATTGTTCTATAATAGGAGGTCTGTTCCCCCCTCCTGGAACCGCCACCTTAACGTGGTGGAGGGGTTTGAGTGCCCGAATGATCCTGGGAGCTATGTTGTCGGGGGCTTTGTGCCCCTGGTAGGGTCTCCCTTGGCAAACAGGTCCTATAGGTGACGGGTCAAAGAGCAGTTCAGAAGCTCCTTATGAGAGACCAACAGGCCCGGTTAGAATCATGAGGCCGTCCTTCTGTGGACCCACCACGACTCGGCAACGGAAAAGTGGAAGAAAATGGATGGCTAGATGGAGCTGCATTCAATGGAACAGACCTATGCTCAAACACAGGCATCCACTTTTCCCGCCCACTCCTATTGGTCAGCATCTGTGTGAGTGACCAGTCAGAAGTGTGATAAAATCAAATTAAATTTTTGCAGTTTTCCCCACATTTCATTCAAAGAGTATTTAAGACCTGCAAAGACGCAGCACCAAAGATTTTAGAGTCTAAGGGTGTTTTCACACAGGCTCTAGTTAGGTCGACTTATAGGGACTTTCGGCGAGAGCGCCACTTTAGGGTCAGTGTGAATCTAACCGCAGCACTTTAAGACGGTGTAAACAGCCGCTCCGACTGCGGCTGAAACAGGTGGTCTCGGAGCGGCGCATCTCGCTCTCTGCGTCGGAGCGGTTGTGGTGTGAAGGCGGCCGACCTCTGGTGAACTATTCTCGCTTTGATGCCTCTTTTTTGCACGAAGAATGAATGACTACGCGCTGCATGAGGACGTTTGGATTACTCTGACGAGGCAAAATGGATTAACCTTAAATCATCAAGGTACGCCTTTCTTTCCTGTCTTTCCCTTCCTGCTGCATTGAAACTTTCCTCTCCATGTGCTGATTAAGTACATTTCTCCACGCTGCGCGTCTATAAGCCTCAGTGTATTTAACCAGGAGGGAGAGGAGTGACCACCGCGTAACATTGGGTAAGTGTGCACGTACGTGCGCGCGTGTCAGTGTCGGCACATTGACAGGTCGATGCCCGTTGTCATGGGAATAAGTTCGTTGAACAGCTGATCGTTGTTACGTGGCTGATGTTGCGATGTTTTGTGCGAGCGTGTGTGAACACGGACTTAACTAACTTTGGAGTAAATACAGTTGGAGCTAAGGCGGTCTCGAGGCGACCTACAAAGCTCCTACATGTGTGAAAACGGCCTAAGTCTTTAGGAAAGTTATGAAAGTTGCTCTTGTTTTGTTGTTGTTTAACTCACCAGTTTAGGCTACCTTCATCTAGATGCAGTCAACCATTAAATGAAATGAGCCTTTGACGCACACAATTTCCATATTCATCAGTGAACAAGGTTTGTTGAAGTTTAATTTATATAAAGACAAATTCACAGTAAAAACAAGATCATAAGTCGTAAAATCACATGCTAAAAACCATGCATAAAAAGATTTTAAAAATTATTTGGAGTAATCAATAGAATTGGAGTTTGATTGTAGTGGTGTATATCAAGTCACCATTTGTAACTACAGTAAAAGATGACTCCCATCCCATTTTCACATTTGAAGTCTCATAACTTTGACAGAATGTTCCATGTTTTTGCAGTTACCACAGGATAAAGCGGCGCTTTTTCAAATCCATTGAACCCACTTGCCAAAAGAACAGAGTAGGCACCAATGTCACTAACAAGAAGCCAATCTCCAACATTTTACTCCGGCAACCAAAAAGTGTTTATTTTGTCCACACTGTCGTAGGTCGGACCCCAGAAGGTGGACTCATACCTTGGCTCACCGATTTCCACAGGCTGCTCAGGGGCAATTGTCAATATGTAATATTCAAAAATATAAGCATGCAAAATTCTTCCAAGAACAAAACGGCTTACCCTTTTTAGAATTGGGGAGATATTCCATGTGGTCATATAGTATACTTGAGCATCCAGGGTACCAAAAACCCCTTCACTTATATAGTACATCATTTTTTTTGCCATTGCATTTCCCTCTATCTGAAAAGGGGTAAAATTAAGTGTTTAGTTTGCCAATTAATATACAGTACAGGCCAAAAGTTTGGACACACTTTTGTTTTTTTCCTTTCATTTCAAAACTGTTTCCATGGTAGATTCTCACCGAAGTCGTTTATATATAAGTGAACACATACAGAATTGTGTTGTTTTTTTTAAACGCTGACATACATTCTTCCAAATGCTTTAATTACTGCTTTACACTTTTGACATTTTCTCAGTGAGCTTCATGATGTCGTCCCAGAAATAGTTTGACTTCTCAAACACGTTGAAAACGTATTTCAAAAGACGACCTTATGAAGGTCATGGAGAAAATGCCAAGAATAAAGGGCGGCGATTTTGAAGAATTTAGAATATAAAACATATTTGGAGTTATTTCACCTGTTGTTTCCTTCATAATCTCATGTGTTCATTCATTAGTTTAACGCCTTCAATAAGACTCATAGTGTATTAATGTTGAAAATAAAGAAAAGCCAATACATAAAAAGCATGTCCAAACTTTTGGCCTGTACTGTAGATAGTTAAAACTGCTAGTTTGGCCTCCTATTCATAGCATTATTATTTGATGAAGTACCTCTGCAGCAATACGAGTCACATGCAAGAACCTTTTTGGCGAAGATGTTGGCGGCCAGTATGAAGGCAGTCTCCACAAAATAACGTCCCGGTTCAGCAATAATTTGAACCCCATTGTCAGCAGGAAAGAACTCATCCAGTGCCTCATTTATTGAATTTGACACCTGAAATGTGGAAAGACAGTATTACCAATTGTCTTTACACTTTTTTGCTTCATCCTTCAAAACTATTTGGCATCTACAGAGGATTCAATTATAGGTACAGCAATAGACGATTAAAATAAAAATGTACAGTACAATGCTGCCTTCATGGTCTTGTAATTATGGTAAGCACCAGTTGCCGAGTGGAAAATTGCACACGAATGCCATCTCATCCTGTATTTCCAATGGGAAACTGGAAAATAATTTTGATGCCCAAGTTCCCCAGATGAGATAAACTTTGACCTTCAACACAACAGCAGCGATAATACTTTTTTAAAAACCTTTTATCTGATTGTTATTATAGGAGCCAAATATGGCATGAATGAACGTATGTTTGTGTTTGGCCCTTGTGCGCTCACTGGGTGGCGCTGATGCCATTTACTACTTGGGCTGTACTAGGTTGGCAAGTAAAGTTATGAAGCCTGCATGTAAATTTACTTGTTTATAGTGTATTGCATGTTTTTTAATGTTTCAGTTTGCTACTACACTAAAGCGCTTGAACACAATCCACTCATAATTCCATGGGCAAACTCTGCTAAATCTACCGTATTCAGTACCTGCTGAAATGAAACCGGAAAGTTCTCTTTTCCTGAGAATCCAATATCAAGAAGGCTCATTGGAAATCCTAGTGACTTCTGTGAACATTGCAAAAGTAAAAAGTCATAATGGGTGTCATAGTTAAGTTTCAATTTGTGGGGAAATAATGTGCCATATAATGTGTCATACATCTCCTAAATGCAAAACAATGTGTTGTGCCTATAGTTTTCCATATTGGCCCACTGGCTGTTCAGAGTTGAGTGGTGCAATGTAATGTAATGTTATGCTAGTACAATCAAAACCATGTGCAATTTATTAAATACAAGGCCTGAGCGTTGCAAACTTGGCTAAATACCCCTTACTTTGTAGTCATTTCTACTTACCGCTTGATCAAAGACCTGTCGAGCATCTGCGATGGCCTTCATGTACACCCTGGTGTCCATACATTCACATCCAACATGGAAGCTGACTCCAATAACATTTAAGAAGAGCTCCCGAGCTCATTTCAGAAGGTTTCCAACATTCTCCAGTTTGGCTCCAAACTTTGAGCTGAGGTTTACGCTTGATTTAGAGTTATCCACTGAAATCCGCAGCACCAGTCTGGAAAGAGTGTTAAAAGTTCCACAAAAACAAATACTAATTTCCAGTGTTGGGTAGAATACTTTGAAATTGTATTTAGTTACTGAATACTTGCCGTAAAATGTATTTGTAACGTATTCCATTACTTGTAATACGTTGTCTAATCAAAGTACTGTATTCTGAATACTTGAATACTTCACATAGATTGTCATATTTATGTATGTAGCAAGACGAGTGGTGATGGTATATTTTAGCAGGATTCAAATTAAATAAAACTAAAAGACAACGCCACCGAAGAGAAGGCTCCGGACCTCTAGAAAGGCTCGTAGGTTCGTTCATTGATAGGACAGAAAATGTTCCAAAAGTATACATGATAGGGCTGGGCGATATGAACCAAAAGTCATATCCCGATATATTTAGGTTGAATAACGATATACGATATATATCCCGATATTTTTTCCACAAAGTGAGAGCAGTGAAATGAAATGTTAAGTCAAAGTCACTGCCAAATACGAGTGTTTTTATATTTAATATTGTGATTTAGATTTTTTTTTTACCCCATTTGCTGTTAATAACTTTATGTTGCATATAACTAAACTAAAGCCTAAACTGAGACAATGAAATATGACTTATGAAAGTATTACTTACTTTTTAGTCCTTAATAATCATGAAATATAATTCAAAATAGTCCACATGCTCATTTACATAATTTACAATAAGCTTATACTGATATTTTTTTTTTTTTGCAAATAGCCCAAATAATGTCTTGATATTTGCTCTTGATTTAACTGTGTTGTAGTCAGTGGTTGTGAGATAAGTTCTTATCTTTTTTCAAAGCATTCCCAAACATAAGCCTCTTAAAATGAGCCACAAACGACTCTTTACTCTCAGAGGCGTAGTTTGCCATAAGGCAAGGCAGGCAGCTGCCTGGGGCCCCCAAGCCAGCAGGGGCCCCCAGAGGGCCAACAGATTTGACAGAAATGACCAAGAGAATGAAGTCACTGCAGCAGCATTTACAAGGTGCAACGACAGTTGTCCGTCGCATACTCCCTGAAAGAGCCCCATGAGCGCCCCTCCCCCACCTGCTTCTCAGAGGAGAAGGAGAGAGAGAGAGAGACGGCGCAAACCCACGTGTTGGTGTAAACAGAGGAGCTACGCATCTCCTCCAAAATGAAGAGAAGTGATGCCTCTGGCAGCAAGAACGAAAGAAAAGGAGAAAGAAGGAGAGCAAGACAGGAGTGTAATAAGTTACTGTAGTTGTATGTCTCTGAAGTGCCTTCTTTTATTAGCCTTCATTGCTTGGCATGCAAATATTATTGTCCCCCCTCCTCGCCCCATTGCAGAACACAAAACGGCCACCAGAGGGCCCCCTACTGACATTCCTGCTTGGGGCCCCCTCGTACCCTTGCTACGCCACTGTTTACTCTTTACAAGCGTATGCTCACCTTCATCTTTGTAGAGGGAGGCACAGACGGAGTTGAGGGAGTTTATGATCAGTGCATCAGAGCGGGTATCAGCGAGGGAATGGAGTGATGCGGCTAACGTAATGCTAACGAGGAAAAGGCAATAGTCCTTCGCGGTGGCAGCATTACAAACGCTGATATTTTCACAGTACATCCACGATCTACCGCAAACCTAGACTAGACTGAGAAGTAAACAAAAGCACATGGCGCAACGCATGTCGCCACCATATCTCGCCGCTACATTCACGTCTATATAGGCCGTGTGCCTCCCTACATATAACGTGGTTTTGTTGCTATCTGATTGCTCTGGTTTTTGTTATACCAACTAAGGGGCTCTCCTCCGCACGCTTCACAGACGTTGTTACTTTCTCCATGTTTGTTGAACAGTGCCTGAGTGTCTGAGGAGGGGCGGGGCCGCGGCGCTGGGAGCAGTGCAGAGAGCTCCGAGCAGCGGCTTGCCTGAAGCAAGTATTACAGCGCAAATTTGGACTATATCGATATACACTCACCTAAAGGATTATTAGGAACACCATACTAATACGACAGTGGCGCAGATGGTAGAGCGGGTCGTCTCATGATCGGAAGGTCGTGGGTTCGAATCCCGCCTCCGGAAGGTGCACATTGTCGTTGTGTCCTTGGGCAAGGCACTTCACCCACATTGCCTCCAGTGTCTGCCTACACTGGTAGCCCCCTAGGAGAGACCAACAGGCCCGGTTTGAACCGAGAGGCCGTCCTTCCGTGGACCCACCACCTGCAGAAGGAGCCATGGGGGCTGGTGCTATGTGACTTGGGCAGCTCGGCGGCTGCCCCCACGACCCGGCAACGGACAAGTGGAAGAAAATGGATGGATGGATGGACCATACTAATACTGTGTTTGACCCCCTTTCGCCTTCAGAACTGCCTTAATTCTACGTGGCATTGATTCAACAAGGTGCTGAAAGCATTCTTTAGAAATGTTGGCCCATATTGATAGGATAGCATCTTGCAGTTGGTGGAGATTTGTGGGATGCACATCCAGGGCACGAAGCTCCCGTTCCACCACATCCCAAAGATGCTCTATTGGGATGAGATCTGGTGACTGTGGGGGCCATTGTAGTACAGTAAACTCATTGTCATGTTCAATAAACCAATTTGAAATGATTCGAGCTTTGTGACATGGTGCATTATCCTGCTGGAAGTAGCCATCAGAGGATGGGTACATGGTGGTCATAAAGGGAAGGACATGGTCAGAAACAATGCTCAGGTAGTCCGTGGCATTTAAACGATGCCCAATTGGCACTAAGGGGCCTAAAGTGTGCCAAGAAAACATCCCCCACACCATTACACCACCACCACCAGCCTGCACAGTGGTAACAAGGCATGATGGATCCATGTTCTCATTCTGTTTACGCCAAATTCTGACTCTACCATTTGAATGTCTCAACAGAAATCGAGACTCATCAGACCAGGCAACATTTTTCCAGTCTTCAACTGTCCAATTTTGGTGAGCTCGTGCAAATTGTAGCCTCTTTTTCCTATTTGTAGTGGAGATGAGTGGTACCCGGTGGGGTCTTCTGCTGTTGTAGCCCATCCGCCTCAAGGTTGTGCGTGTTGTGGCTTCACAAATGCTTTGCTCCATACCTCGGTTGTAACGAGTGGTTATTTCAGTCAAAGTTGCTCTTCTATCAGCTTGAATCAGTCGTCCCATTCTCCTCTGACCTCTAGCATCAACAAGGCATTTTCGCCCACAGGACTGCCGCATACTGGATGTTTTTCCCTTTTCACACCATTCTTTGTAAACCCTAGAAATGGTTGTGCGTGAAAATCCCAGTAACTGAGCAGATTGTGAAATACTCAGACCGGCCCGTCTGGCACCAACAACCATGCCACGCTCAAAATTGCTTAAATCACCTTTCTTTCACATTCTGACATTCAGTTTGGAGTTCAGGAGATTGTCTTGACCAGGACCACACCCCTAAATGCATTGAAGCAACTGCCATGTGAGTGGTTGTTTAGATAATTGCATTAATGTGAAATTGAACAGGCGTTCCTAATAATTCTTTTAGGTGTGTGTATACGATATGGTCTAATTCCATATCTCATTTTTAAAAATATCGATATATCTTAAATATCGGTATATCGCCCAGCCCTAATACATGATATTTATTTTATCACATTTGTTTCCTTTAAAATCTTTTGTTCACATGTCCATTATTTGCGCTCTCAGAAATCGTCAGTCCATAGTTCATCTGTTAACAATTGTTTCTCAGTTAAACGAAAAAGTCCACATAAAACGGACACTAATAAAACAAGAAAACCAAGGGGAAAAACAAGGCAGCAGGAGAACAACAAGCAGCAGGCATATGACCCAACCCCTCGACCGTCGCACGCCCGCACGAGCTACTCGGCCATCCCGGTGCTTCGATAGTGCTCACACCGCACCCCAGCAGAGCAGACCCCGGAATGCCAACCGAGCAGAGCTTTGGACGCCATGGAATGGTGCGCTATGAAGCCCTCAACCATCCGCGACACTACAGAAAAGCTCGTATTAGCGGCCATACAAAGTACGAAGATAAATGACCGGCAAATAGCTGCAATATCTACCTGACAGAAGACGTAAACACACCCTGGGCGCTCCCAGCCCAGCGGACCCAAGGCGGAAGTACGGAGAATGGCAGAGGACGAATGAAGAAAGGGAGGGGCTTTTATATGATTTTAAGGGGTCGAGCGCCATCTGCTGATGTTCCGATGCTATGTACTAATAATGAATAATAATTAATAAGATCTACTAGCCTATATTTAACAATAAAATTGATAATGCCACACATATATTTGGCACAACGAGCTCATCAAGACCTTTAATAGAGTTGAGAGAACTCATTTTCGCCCAAAATGCCACTTGGTTCCAAGCCCTCGATTTGGGAGCACACTTTGATTTCTTTTGTTTGAAAAATACATTGTGACCGTTTTCTCTGTGTTCAGCGTAAGGCAGGACTTGTTCAGCCACTCTATTGCTTTGTTCATAGCCACAGATAGTTTAGCTGCTACAGAATTCATCATCAAGACCTCCACGTCATCACAGATGGAAGGTAGGTCATTGATGTCTGTGTAAGCTCTCAGTCGTACAGGAGTTGTCTATCTTCAATGAAGGTACTTGAGTCATCTTCTGTACTCGGTAGTTGAAGTCTCCAAACGTTTGGCCTCTCATCCAAATGGCTTTGTCAGTGGACAAAATCCCGCTCAGCACGCAGCGTAGATAAAGACCATGGGAAGGAGTTGGGGAAGGCCCGGCTCCTCCCCTCTAATCACAGCTACTCTCAACTGTGGGTAAACAACCTTTGAAGTAGAGTGTCTCTAACGACCTGCTCAACCGCAGTATCGGTCAGTTATGTCCTATTCATAGATGATCACTGCCCATTATCTGTCCTATTCATGGCTTATCACTGCTAATTACCTGCCTATTGTTCTTTTGTTAGCTGAGGTGCCGTCTCCTTGGACTGGGCATGCCCTATCGTTTTTTCCCGAAGGAGATTGGAGTATAGTGACGAGAGATTAAATCTGATCCCACCATTCCGGTTCATGGAGGGATTTTCTTTCCTGACAAAAATAGCTTCTTTTACTCCTCTTTCAAACCAACGTTCTTCTTTAGCTAAAATGTTGACTTCCCCGTCCTCAAAGGAGTGGTTGGAGGCTTTGAGGTTGCTCTTCTAAAGAAGAGCAACCTTGATCCCAAGGTACTGAACAACTACCGGCCCATATCAAACCTACCGTTCTTAGGAAAAGTCCTAGAGAAAGTAATATATCAACAGCTCACTTACTTTCTCCTATCTAACAATGTGTTTGATACTTTCCAGTCAGGATTTAGGCCCCGCCACAGCACTGAGACAGCTCTGATCAAGGTGACAAATGATATTCGTATGAACACCAACGCAGGTAAGGTCTCAGTTTTAGTTCTGCTGGACCTGAGCGCTGCCTTTGACACAGTGGACCACGGGATCTTACTTCACAGGTTAGAAACTGGGTGGGAATCTCGAGGATAGGACGTACTTTGTCGAAATTGGCAACTGTGTCTCAGACAAAATTTCCATCTTGGGACCCCTCTTATTCAACTTGTACATGCTTCCATTGGGTCAGCTAATAAACAGCAACAATGTGTCGTACCACAACTACGCAGATGACACTCAGATCTACGTGTCACTGACGGCAGATGAACATGGGCCTGTAGATACACTCTGTCACTGCATCGAACAGCTTCCAAACCATGAGCTGGTGCCCCAGAACCGGGCGCGAGCGGAGGGCTCCCCCGGCCTGGACTAGGGTGTCGGGCCAGTCTGGAAGGGGCCACGGTTGGGCAAGAGCCATTTCCACCAAGTCCAGGTACCACCTGGCACTTGGGCTGTCCGGGGCCACCACAAGAATGAGAACCCGCTCCGCTCTCACCCTGTGAAGTAGAGACGCCATAAGCCGGAGAGGAGGGAAGGCGTATAGGAGGCTGACTGGCCATGGCCGACGGGCCAAAGCGTCCACCCTGAGAGGAGGCCCGTCTGTTGACCTGAGCGAGAACCAGAGTGGAAAAGGTCGGCTATCAGTCTGCCGAACCGGAGCCACACCTCCGCCGCAACCTCTGGAGCCAGGCCCTACTCGTCCCGCAAGGCGCCTCTCCTGGACATCCTGTCGGCGCCCACGTTGCGTTCACCGGGGATGTGGCGGGCCGTCAGAGAGGCTAGGTGGGTGTCCGCCCACAGTAGGATTTCCACCGCCAGACTATGGAGAGCGGGGGACCTGGTCCCCCCCTGCTTGTTCAGATAGGCGGCCACAGTGGTGTTGTCCATCCGGACCAGCACATGTTGACCCTCCAGACTGGCTGCAAAGTGCCAGAGAACATTCTGCACTGCTTCCATCTCCAGGAGGTTGATGTGTCTCAAAGGCAAGGACCAAACTCCGCCTGCAGAGTGATGACCCAGCACGCCGCCCCAACTGGACAGGGAGGCGTCTGTGAACACTTCCACATGACGGTCCGCTAGACCCATTCGTACTCCCTCTCAGAGCCGACTGCGGACCAGCCAGAAGGCAATGTCGTTCCGCGCCGCCGGGGAACCCGCACCGGCCTCGACATCCTTCTGAGACGGGAAAACCACCTCTGGAGGTTTCTCATATGCAACAGGCCCAGCTTCACCACCAGGTGAGCTGCCGCCATCATGCCCAGCAGTGAGCGTATCCGCTGAGGGCGGATCTGAGGCTCGTCCAGTGCGGCCTGACCTAGGTCCAGTATCGCTGCCTGCCTCTCCAGCGAGAGCAAGGCTCTCATGTTTCTGGAGTCCAGGACTAGCCCCAGATATTGGAGCCGTTGGGTCGGTTGCAGCAGGCTCTTGTCATGATTGACTACAAAGCCTAGACAGGAGATGTGCTCTAGCACTCTGGCTGTATGAGCCTCTGCCTCCCGTGGAGAGGAAGCCAGGACCAGCCAGTCGTAGATGTAGGTCAGTATTCGGAGACCCTGACGACGGAGTGGGTCCAGGGTCGCCTCCCCTGTACTACAAACCGGAGGTATTTCCTGTGCTCCGGGACAATGGGAATATGGAAATACGCGTCCATAAGGTCCACGGACGTCATCCAATCCCCGGGCCTGACACACTGCAGCAGCTGCTTGACTGTGAGCATGCGAAACGGCCGTTTGGCGACACAGCCATTGAGGAGGCGCAGGTCCAAAATTGGCCAGACACCGCCGTATTTCTTCGGACGAGGAAGTAGGGCGAATAAAACCCTATCCCTGCCCTGAGCGGATCCACCTCCACTATAGCTCCGCGCTGAAGCAGAGAGCTCACCTCCCCTTGGAGAGCCGCCGTGTCAAGCTTGTTCGACAAGTGAGGCCACCCGAGCCCCGCTGTCAACTGCCGTCGAGGCACTGAAAACAAGCGGTCTCTTCACACTGTTATCAGAGATAGAGACAGAAGCGTGCTCTTTAGTGATGTAACGGGCCTGATGGCCTTTATTGGTGAATTTCACCCCCTTTCCCCTGGAACCGTAGGACGGATGGCGGTCTCGTCTCCGCTGCTGGTCTGGTCCCAGAGACGCAGAGGAGCAACGCGGGGAAGACCTGCCTCTCTGCTTGTATAGCGGCCGCCGAGATGCAGATTCCTGGGGTCCCTGCTGCTGCGGATGGAGATGTGGAGCCAGCTGAGCCGACGTCTTGAAGCAGCCTCCATACGCTCCACCAGCGCCTGGATGTCTGGGCCAAACAAGGACGTAGTAGACAGCGGCAGGTCCAGGAGGCACCGCTTGTCCGTATCCTTGAGCGAGGACAGACCAAGCCACAGATGACGACTGGCCACATGTGCCGCCATCAACTGCGAGCCCCTGAGCCATGCGGAGAAAGGTCGCAGTGGTGTCCTCTGCCTCCTCGATGTCCGTCCAAGAAAGCTGGTGTCGACCACGCACCAGACTATCCAAGGAGGGTCATGTTATTTGCCAACGCCACGACATGAGCAGCGTTGGCATAACACCTGTTGAGCATGGCCATGGTTAGCTTGTCCCACTCGGAAGGAAAAGCAGCGCCGGACCACGGTGAGGACGAGGGCAGCAGAGACAGCCGGACACCGTCCTCAATGTGCGGGACACCGGGCAACTTAGACCACTCGTCCACACCAGCTTAAACCCCATATGCCAGGGCCCGGGATATTGCTGCCAATCCTCCACTCCTCTCTGCCCCACTCCAGCAGTGACTTTTGTTTTGCAAAATAAGCATGCACAACTAAAGTGACGCATCTCCCCCAAAGAGGAATTAAAAAAAAATACTCCGCGAACCCGTTCATATCGTTCACTGTAAAGACTCGTTCAAAAGAGCCGGATCGTTCGCGACCGACACATCACTTTCGGCGCCCCTATGAAAGGTATATTGCGTATGCCCTTTTTGCGCCACTGCTGCAGGTAACAGGTGACGCTTGTGCTCACTATTTGAGCCCAGTCCCTGATTGGTTAACAAGGCGTAAATGAACGCACGTGTAGATTGAGTGCATGAAGCAGTGGGTGTGGCATCGCTGCTCTGTACCGCGCTGTTCTCACTGGCTTTGACGCGCGTTAATCCTCATCTGCTCGCATTTGGAACGCTTCATACGCGCGGACATCTTTGCTTACATTTCGAAGCGCGTCGAAGCACGTCTACATAGGGTTAACATGGAAGTTGGTGGCGTGTCAGCGTTTGGTCTGTATGCACCATGACATGTTAGAGCCGTATGAACCATCTCGGGCCCTGAGAACTTCAGGGAGGGGTCTCCTGGTGGTTCCCAGAGTCAATAATAAACACGGTGAGGCTGTGTTTCAGTTTCATGCAGCTAAAATCTGGAACAGTCTTCATGAGGATGTGAGACAGGCCTCAACTCTGACAATGTTCAAATCCAGGCTGAAAACAGCTCTTTTTACCCGTGCATATGAAAACTGAAAGTATTTTATCGGCACTCTTGCCTTTTACTGTAATTGATTAACTTTATGTTGATGTTTTATTGATTGATTTGATCTGTTTTCTTCTAATTTTTCTGCAACTGTGAAGCACTTTGAATTGCCTTGTGTATGAATTGTGCTCTACAAATAAACTTGCCTTGCCTTGAGGTGCACCGCCGACTGGGGGCCGCTTGTGCTTTCTCTTCGGTGTTGATAAAGTCTCTTCTGTAAAACTTCCTGTGCTGCCTAAAGATTCTCTGAAGTTTCTCTGATACCCCGGCTACATACGGCACTGCAACTCCCTTTCTTCTGGGCTCTGTAGCCTCTCTGTCTTGTTCTTTGGGTCTTTTTGCCCTTTGTGCTTTAGTGAAAGACCAGTTAGGATAGCCGCAGTCTGAAAGGGCTCTCTGGACATGTTGCTCCTCTTTGGTCTTTCCTACTGCACTGGCACCTCTTTAGCCCTATGTCTGAGCGTCATGATGACCCCTAGTTTGTGCTGGAGTGGATAGTTTGAGTCAAACATCAAATACTGGTCAGTGTGAGTTGTCTTCCTGTAAACCTCTGTCTGAAGTTGTCCGTTTTCCCCTATGATAACTTTACAATCTAAAAAGGCAAGTTGTTTCTCCTTATCGTCCTCCCGAGTGAATTTAATGCTGGGGTCCACAGCATTGATGTGATCTGTAAAAGGTGCCACTTCCTTCTCTTTAATTTTGATCCATGTGTCATCCACATATCTGAGCCAGTGGCTGGGTTTGTTTCCTGGGTATGAGGCCAAGGCCTTCCTCTCCATTTCCTCCATGTAGAGGTTAGCAACTATGGGTGAAACTGGAGAGCCCATCGCGCAGCCGTGGATTTGTCTGTAGAAGTTGCCCCTGAACTGGAAATATGTGGTGCTAAGACAGGTCTATTAGACCAGCACAGATCGCCCAACCTCTTAGCCGAGGCCAGAGCCAAGAGCCAAGAGCAATGCCGTCTTGTAGGACAAATAGGCAATGTCTGCCCTGCCAAGGGGTTCAAAAGGGGGCCCGGATAGGCCCTTGAGAACCACCTGAAGATCCCACGACGGGGCAGTTCGACGGCCTGAGCCGGCGTGCTCCCCGCAAAACCCCCAGAGTTGCGGCCGCCTTGCCCCTGTCCAGTAGGTCCTGGAGGAAACTCAACACATCTTCAATGGAGCAAGATGTGGGGTCCAAAGTCCTACCAGAGCACCATTCGGCAAAAAGCCACCTGGATCATAGCGACCACCGAGGGGGGAAGGCCTAAACGTAGCAACTTCCCCCTCTCAGCTTCCAAACCATGAGCTGGTGCCCCAGAACCGGGCGCGAGCGGAGGGCTCCCCCGGCCTGGACTAGGGTGTCGGGCCAGTCTGGAAGGGGCCACGGTTGGGCAAGAGCCATTTCCACCAAGTCCGGGTACCACCTGGCACTTGGGCTGTCCGGGGCCACCACAAGAATGAGAACCCGCTCCGCTCTCACCCTGTGAAGTAGAGACGCCATAAGCCGGAGAGGAGGGAAGGCGTATAGGAGGCTGACTGGCCATGGCCGACGGGCCAAAGCGTCCACCCTGAGAGGAGGCCCGTCTGTTGACCTGAGCGAGAACCAGAGTGGAAAAGGTCGGCTATCAGTCTGCCGAACCGGAGCCACACCTCCGCCGCGACCTCTGGAGCCAGGCCCTACTCGTCCCGCAAGGCGCCTCTCCTGGACATCCTGTCGGCGCCCACGTTGCATTCACCGGGGATGTGGCGGGCCGTCAGAGAGGCTAGGTGGGTGTTCGCCCACAGTAGGATTTCCACCGCCAGACTATGGAGAGCGGGGGACCTGGTCCCCCCCTGCTTGTTCAGATAGGCGGCCACAGTGGTGTTGTCCATCCGGACCAGCACATGTTGACCCTCCAGACTGGCTGCAAAGTGCCAGAGAACATTCTGCACTGCTTCCATCTCCAGGAGGTTGATGTGTCTCAAAGGCAAGGACCAAACTCCGCCTGCAGAGTGATGACCCAGCACGCCGCCCCAACTGGTCAGGGAGGCGTCTGTGAACACTTCCACATGACGGTCCGCTAGACCCATTCGTACTCCCTCTCAGAGCCGACTGCGGACCAGCCAGAAGGCAATGTCGTTCCGCGCCGCCGGGGGAACCCGCACCGGCCTCGACATCCTTCTGAGACGGGAAAACCACCTCTGGAGGTTTCTCATATGCAACAGGCCCAGCTTCACCACCAGGTGAGCTGCCGCCATCATGCCCAGGAGTGAGCGTATCCGCTGAGGGCGGATCTGAGGCTCGTCCAGTGCGGCCTGACCTAGGTCCAGTATCGCTGCCTGCCTCTCCAGCGAGAGCAAGGCTCTCATGTTTCTGGAGTCCAGGACTAGCCCCAGATATTGGAGCCGTTGGGTCGGTTGCAGCAGGCTCTTGTCATGATTGACTACAAAGCCTAGACAGGAGATGTGCTCTAGCACTCTGGCTGTATGAGCCTCTGCCTCCCGTGGAGAGGAAGCCAGGACCAGCCAGTCGTAGATGTAGGTCAGTATTCGGAGACCCTGACGACGGAGTGGGTCCAGGGTCGCCTCCCCTGTACTACAAACCGGAGGTATTTCCTGTGCTCCGGGACAATGGGAATATGGAAATACGCGTCCATAAGGTCCACGGACGTCATCCAATCCCCGGGCCTGACACACTGCAGCAGCTGCTTGACTGTGAGCATGCGAAACGGCCGTTTGGCGACACAGCCATTGAGGAGGCGCAGGTCCAAAATTGGCCAGACACCGCCGTATTTCTTCGGACGAGGAAGTAGGGCGAATAAAACCCTATCCCTGCCCTGAGCGGATCCACCTCCACTATAGCTCCGCGCTGAAGCAGAGAGCTCACCTCCCCTTGGAGAGCCGCCGTGTCGTCCGGGCCTCGCAGTCTCGTCTCGAACACACCGCAGAAGGGTGAGGGCCTTCGAGAGAACTGCAGTGTGTAGCCCCTCCGTAGCGTCCTGTCCAGCCACGGCACCGACAGGAGCCCTGCATCCTTCCAAACCCGGCAAGGGGGGGGGGCATGGACGGCGCTGCACCAACTGTCGGCCAATCATCGCTGAGGACTGGCATAGTGGAGAGCGGAACCGTGGAGGGTGCTGTGACACTGGGCCAATCACCGCTCAGGACTGGCACAGCGTGTGTGGTAAACCGAGAACCAGAGCCGAGCTCGAGACCCAGACACGAGCTGGACGTGTCTCTGGCAGAGCGCTGTGGGTCGCAGAAGGCCCCACGTGCACGCCTGTAGTCACCATACGAGCAGAGGGACAAGCTTGTTCGACAAGTGAGGCCACCCGAGCCCCGCTGTCAACTGCCGTCGAGGCACTGAAAACAAGCGGTCTCTTCACACTGTTATCAGAGATAGAGACAGAAGCGTGCTCTTTAGTGATGTAACGGGCCTGATGGCCTTTATTGGTGAATTTCACCCCCTTTCCCCTGGAACCGTAGGACGGATGGCGGTCTCGTCTCCGCTGCTGGTCTGGTCCCAGAGACGCAGAGGAGCAACGCGGGGAAGACCTGCCTCTCTGCTTGTATAGCGGCCGCCGAGATGCAGATTCCTGGGGTCCCTGCTGCTGCGGATGGAGATGTGGAGCCAGCTGAGCCGACGTCTTGAAGCAGCCTCCATACGCTCCACCAGCGCCTGGATGTCTGGGCCAAACAAGGACGTAGTAGACAGCGGCAGGTCCAGGAGGCACCGCTTGTCCGTATCCTTGAGCGAGGACAGACCAAGCCACAGATGACGACTGGCCACATGTGCCGCCATCAACTGCGAGCCCCTGAGCCATGCGGAGAAAGGTCGCAGTGGTGTCCTCTGCCTCCTCGATGTCCGTCCAAGAAAGCTGGTGTCGACCACGCACCAGACTATCCAAGGAGGGTCATGTTATTTGCCAACGCCACGACATGAGCAGCGTTGGCATAACACCTGTTGAGCATGGCCATGGTTAGCTTGTCCCACTCGGAAGGAAAAGCAGCGCCGGACCACGGTGAGGATGAGGGCAGCAGAGACAGCCGGACACTGTCCTCAATGTGCGGGACACCGGGCAACTTAGACCACTCGTCCACACCAGCTTAAACCCCATATGCCAGGGCCCGGGATATTGCTGCCATGGGCTGGGACCACTCACGCTGAGCATTGTGCAGCAGTGACATCAGGTCGAGGCTGCCGGGACGAGGTGACGAGGCTCTGGAGATAATCAGCCGCCGGAGCAAGGGGCTGAGGGGGAAGCTCCACTTGCATTCTGACCGCAGCAGACTCAACTAAGTGAGGGAAGCGTCCAGAGGATATCGTTCCCGCCACTCTTCCTCCTGGGGGAAGAGAGACAGCACATCCTCCACATAAATGCGCTGATCGTCCTCCTCATCATAATCTGCCCAAGCCTTTCCTGCAGTGCGACAGGTGCTGGCAGTGGCGGGCCTTGCCCAAGTGATTCCGGGCCCTGATCGGCACACACCGGGTAGACCGCCCTCAGGAAGCTGTTGCGGCGCTCACGCTCCTCCCTGTTGTGAAAATGACTTCATAAAGTATTATATTAGTATAAATTGTCTGTGAATGAGAAGCGATATCGACAACATTATAATTCTGCTATTTCATCGAAATGTCGAATGTGAAGCTGGAAAACCGTGACGAGATTTTGATAAGTTTATTATTTTTCTCATAAACTTTTTACCCTTGTAGTTTTCAATTGGACATAAATATTGTTTATCTTACGGTACAATTGAAAATATTCCAAGACTGCGTGGATCATCAGCAAAACACGGGCTTACAGGATTGTTTCTGTGCTTCAGTGCGCCTGAATGACTTTGTTTCGTCACACTTTGAACTGGAAATCATCAGGCACCTACCTGTGCAGTTTGGCAAACCATTGCTGTTTGCTCCTTGGATTTAAGGTGAGGGCAGAAGTTAGGGGTTAGAAGTGCTGCTGCCGTCTGGGAGGAGGTTTAGGATCCCTGTTTGTACCACACTCCATCAAATTAATTAATGAGAATTAATGAGAACAACTAAATACTACGTGACTGTGTTAATCCGGGCCACCGTGGGTATCCTTTGTCTTTTTGTAATGTGTTTATGTTCTTGTATTTGTATTTATGTTGTGCAACTGACTCTCCTCCAAGTCAAATTTCTCCCTCGGGAAACAAAGAATAAAATGAATCTGAATGAATCTGAATCTGAGTTATATTGGAGGCTCAGTGTTGGACCTGTCAGTGGAGGAGGACGTGGGGAACATCGCCTGAGTAACATTAGGTTTTAGATTTGGAGGTTTGGTATGAGGTGAAATCTGTGCCACCGGGAATTGATACTGAAATACCCGATTTGAATTGAATCAGTGAGAAAAACTGAAAGTTTCAATCCTGAACGGAATCAAAATAAATGTATTTCTCAGATTCAACTCAGTATATCAGACACTTTAAATGTTTTTTTTTTTACATTTTGCCATTACTGAAAACTGAAATTATTTCTATTTTAAAATTACGTCGATCCGCAAATTCAACTTTTTTTTGAGAAAGTAAAAACAAACAATATGAATACACAATGAGTAGTTAAAGTTAAAGTGGCATTACTTACAGTGTTATTTGATGTGAGCAATGAGTAAATATTATACAGTATACAGAACAAAGAGCAGTTCTCTTTAGAAGGACATGGTGCAAACCATTTAAAATGTTTTATGGTTTGACACATTTTGTTAATTAATTAACAATTAATGTGGTGTCGTTTTTCAGACATAGCCCTCTTCAATGAAGCTTCTACCTGACCAGAGCCTATGGACCTGGACCAAGATCCTTTGAGTCATGGATTTCTCCCTCTTCCTTTAGCTGAACCTATGTAACCTATTAAAACATAAACATTTCTCCTTTTTTTCAACTTTTCTTCATAAAATCACTGAAGTTAAAACTGTAACTGTACCCAGCCTTTCGTGCCTTATGTACGTTTTTGTTGTTGTTGTGTCAGTAAGGGGGCCATGTGTGTACAGAAGGTGTGTGGGTGTGTGTGTATGAGACCATTGGGATATCTGTAAATATTTTAAACTGTAAAGCACTTTCTGGGGCACCTGTCTATTAAAAGTGCGTCATGAATAAAGTTTGGTTGATTGAACTGTTTTGTTTTCTAAAAGTGGAACAAAATTAACAGAAAAACATGAACAAATGCTTAACATAGTGTACTATTTTATTTGAAATGATAACAGGTTCTTCTCTGCACCTGCCAAAAATAATAATTAAAAAATAAAGATCACTTGTAGAGCTCTCCAACAGTCGTGTGAAAATGTACCCAAAAATAAAGATAAACGTTTGACATTTCTCATCAAAGTGTGACCATGTTGGTGATCCTTTATAATCGACTACACACACTATGTACACAAAGAAATGTCTTTCAGAAGTGAGATACAGACTCTATAAAAGCGAATCCCTGATGTGCCTGTGTCGCAGATACACGATGCTTGGCAGTGTGGGGTAGTACTGGTGATGTTTACATAGTCATAAATACAGCAAAAACACTCAGTATTTACACATGTACATTTAGGAAAATAATGCTTTAGACACTCTTTGTCCCACAACTATTTCGTATTTACATTATTTTACACATTGTATAGGTACTTTGCAAACAATACATTTCTTTAAATGCATAATCCAACTCCATTCTGACCATTTATTGCTGTGGTCTTTACAACACAAATCATTTGTTTCACTGAAGCCACTTTTATGCTCAGTTTAGTGAAGATTTGTCAAGATGCTTTCATACTTTGCTCTGAGATTGTACAATGATTGAAATATGTCAAATTGCAATATCCCCACCCCCACTTCAATTTGCACATTATAAACCGGTCCAGAGCATTCACATGTGAGAGAAGACTGAAATATGAATTTAAAAACTGATAAAAAAGAGTCACATGCATTTGATAATTGTGGCGGTCTTACCAACAAGGTTACAGACAGACAGGTTATTTTTCATACTTTGGGACTCCATTGAGACAGGGGTAGAGCAATAACTAATTGAAAATAATTGCAGTATGTTTTATTTACAATTTACAAAAGCACTTTTCCCCCCCTTGGTATACGTATGGATCAAGCCACAGTACCCTGAGGGGACCAGCAATTGTGTTGGGGTGTGATGATGCTTTTGTTTTCATGCTTGGCGGTAAGGACTTTTAATCTGCAAAGCACTTTGTAACATTGTTTTGGAAAGTGCGAGTAATATTATTGAATTCGCTTTGGAAATGTTTCAACCGTTCATTGAATCGTACAAACAACCTGGATTTAAGCGTAGCAAAGACAGTGACATCCGGCAACAGAAAGTGAGCAAAAAAGTGGCTGATTTTTCGGCATATGCAGTATCTTTGTTCACTGTTGTCTGGCACTGACAGCACTGTTCTGCCCTCTAGTGTTCGTTTTGCAGCAGTGGAGGCATTTCTTTTTGTTTTAGGTCTGGTTTTGTGGGACCATTTCCAGGCGGTGGTGTTTTCACGAGGAGGGGGAGGGGGTGGATGAGCAGGGGAGGAGCAGGGGGTGGGGGAGGAGCACTGTGGGGAGGCGCCGGGCGAGTGCTGGGTGCTCTTGTCTCCTTTGGGTGCTTTCCCCTTGCCCCCCTGCCCCTTCTGCCCGTCGCCCTCCGAGTTCTCCAGCATCTCCTGGATGAGCGGAGGCATGGAGCCCGGGATTTCCATCTTGAGGGTGATCACACGCTCCGCCCCTGAAAACACAAGACGGCGCAGGCTTGAATTTTGAGACAAAAAATTGCCAAGAAGGGCAAGTGATGAAGTAGTTTCAGTTCAGCGTTAGATGAGTTACTGTTTAAAGACATTGCAGTTTCCAAAATGGAACTATGAAATCTGTTGTCGAGAGTGGATTGGGCAAACTAACCCCTCACTATGCGCTAAAAGGGAGGATTAGGTTTGTTTACAAAGTGAAGTGTCTCACCCTTCACACTGATGCTCCGGAGGTCAGTAATCTTCATGAGGATCTTGGGGAACATACAAGGTTTCTCAGGCCTCCTCCTCCTCACATAGATCTGCAAAACCACCAACACAAGATGAGAACACATTGTAATTAAGTACATGGACACTTTGAGGCACAAAAAGTTAATACTTTTACATAAAGTTATCAAACCTTTAAGGCCTCTAGCAAAGGTTCCTGAAGCACGTCCACTTTGTCAGCCTCCTCCAGGTCTTGCCGGTCTGAGAAATCATTAAAAAACAAGCTAAAAACTGTGGTCCAATATTATGCATGGTTCCAGCTTTACTTTCTTTCTAGCCTTGGATGTTTTTTAAGCTTCATGACTATTTGAGTGGCAACAGAGACAACATTATATCATTAAAAAAACAACTCTAAACTCCAAACATATCTGTGCTTCAGCTGCTCAGCTAAACACGGACAATGCTATTTTTTGCAGCGGTTTATCGAAATAAAGCATTTGGTGGAGGACCAATGAAATAAATGTATTTTGTTAAATGTTACGCAGTATGGCTTTATGCTTTGTCTTATTTTATATAAGGAAAGAAATACCTCCACACAGCAGACAGATGGCGCTGAGTAAGCCCGTCTCTGCATCATCCATTTCCAGCGGCAGTAGCTGGCTGGCGAAGGAGAACACCAGGTCGGTGAGAGGGCCGAAGCCGGCGTTGTGCATCTGCGTGCGGTTCAGCGTCAGGCCATCGGAGAACGTCATGGTGTCTTGGTCTGGAGTGTAGCGCGTGCAGATCCTCAAAATCTACCAGAGGGTGGAGAGGTGGCTTTCAGTCATATATCACCATGCTGTATATATTGTTTTTTTGAATGATGAAAATAGATCATGTAAAAAGAAAATGGCACGACTACTTCACTTCCATCAAAAGCTAAATTTGATGACTCAAAACTCCTGGGGTCCTTTATGTGCTTGGGATAAGATGGTCTGATCGCCCAGAAGCAGCTAATGGGAACATTATTGTTATTCCCATAAGGTTGTTCTCAAAGCATAAGGAATAGCAGGAAATATAAGTTACAATTTTGGGTAGTTCCAGCTCCGGTTCCAGAACAAGTCGACTGAGGGTTTGTGTACGTCACTTTTTTTTAAAAGTGCTTTATAAT
The DNA here is from genome assembly GCA_007210695.1 of Neogobius melanostomus. NCBI lineage: Eukaryota > Metazoa > Chordata > Actinopteri > Gobiiformes > Gobiidae > Neogobius > Neogobius melanostomus. Next base: position 1,491,490 of record VHKM01000493.1, read on the forward strand.
TCAAGTTAGTATGGCATGGCAGTGGTTCCCAACCTCTTCTGTCTCACATACCCGTGAGTCTTTCATTTCTACTCAAAGTAACCCTTAATTGGACTAGATGCAAGTTGACATTTTTATACTCGCTACTGCCACCTCAGGTCTTAAGGGTAACTGCAGCTTCTATATTAAGCTCCTGCATGACTACTTGAGACCCGAATTAACAACCTTTTGAGTGACAGTGCAGAATTTTAGAGGCAGTTGTGGTGAATAGGTCTGGGCTCATTCTACACATGTGAAGGTTAAGCAGACACGCACATCACAGAGACCTGAAAAGCATGCGGGATCCAAAAAACTACTTGAAAAAGACAAAAAGATCCGCACAGCTTGATTGCTCCCAGTCAATTTTATTTCGCACACCACGAAAGTGACGTTTCGGGCCACAAGTCAGCCCTTCATCAGACTAGTCTACACATTAGGACATTGTTGGAGCAAGTAGGGGGTAGAAAATACATACTTTTAACATATTTAAACTCAGTCTAGTCCCTTTAAGTGCCCCTTAAATAATTGTGGATTATTTGGAGATTTATTGATATTAAGTTGTGTATTGTGATAAAATAATAGAGCAAAAACACACCAAATCATCACTGAAAATACGTTTTCTTTAAAAACTATTTTGAAATACTTTTCAAAATTTAAAGTTTCACCTTCTTTTTATTATAGATCTGACATATTTCCAAGTACCCCCTGCTAAGTCCTACCCCATGGGGTCCCGATACCGCGGTTGGGACACAGTGTGGTATTGTATGGTAAAGAGATACTTGTTATTAAAACAACATTGTTTTCTAAATGAGGTTGGAATGCAGCCTTTAGCGCCCCTGTAGATGTGGGCTTGTTCATATCAAGAATTAAAACGTAGAACAATGAATGACTTTGACCTTCCATGTATGACATAGATCGTCAGATAGAGGGCTGTTTTTGTCGGACTCACCAGTATGTCGAGGCAGGCGGCTTTGAGCAGCGTGATCTGGTCTGCGATGGAGAGCGTGGTGAAGCCTGGAATCTGCTTGGCAAACTCCACCGTTTTGATGATGCATTTGGTGGACAGCTCGCTGAACTTGTCCCAGAGGTTGACGTCCAGAGCCACACGATGCTCCGAGCTGTTATTCTGATGAGGAAAATCAGCATAATAAGCATTTAGAAAATAGAAAAGGAAAGCAAATGTACAATATTATGGCAATAACAAACTCACTGGATGTGTATTGTTTTCGTTGTAGATGTAATAATTTATTGTAAAAATTCTATAAAGGCTTAATAACACATTTCCAATAGCTATGGGTCCAAGTAATTAGTGTGATTTCAAAACAGTAACGTTTTAAACAAGGGCGCTTCCAGGCTTTTTCACACGGGTGGCACAAGACTTTAATCTAAAATCAAACTTTTAAATGGTTAAAAGCCTAAAACTCACTAAACCGTAATTCCATGTGCCTACCGTGGTGTACTTTCCGAGCTGACCCAAAGAGGGGAAGGTGTCTTGATGTGCTCGACGAACTCGCTCGATCATCTCCTCTGTGTCTGCGGACAGCACATACACCTCCACTTCAGCCGGCTTCTTCTCTTCCTTCTTCTTTTTCGACCTGTCATTGCGAACAACTGATGGGGAAAAAATAACAGGGTTAAAAAAGTATTTTTTAAAAGGAGCATGTAAAAGGTTAGATTTGATCAATTTAAAAAAAATGTATGCGCTACTACATTTTTAGCATCAGATGAAATTATTCTCAGGGAAAAAGTAGGTTTTGTAATGTTTTGTATCAGACAGGCCACCAGGGGGAGACACATATCTAGGTTAACACGCAGCTAATGCAAACTGACAGTGGACCTTACAAAGATGCTCTGACCCATGCTGGTTATTTTGGAGAGTCTGTTAGATGTGATGTTGACTGTGCTGTTTTGCTCTGTCACGAAAACCGCGACTTTGAGCATAGTGTTGTTCCTTTGTGGTTTTAACTAGTGTCATAGACTGTTGCGTGCCACAGTGTGAGTAAAAAAATTGTGAAAACTGCCTTGAATTGTTGCAATTGTTGTTTGTTTCATCAAAGTCTGTCAAAAGAAGACAAAAGAACATTCCCATTTTTGCAAAACATCTGCAACTCTCAATCGAACAGACGACCTCAATGCATTTATTATGAATGTTGCGCCACATAACACACTAATTTGGTGATACGTTGTGCAGCTGTTGTATTGGCTAACTTTCTAAGCTGCAAAAGCTATACTCACGCTCTTTGGACATGCCGACATCGAGGCACTTCTGAAGCCGGCAGGACTGACAGCGGTTCCTGGTCACCTTGTTAATGACGCACACTTTGTCTCGGTGACAAGTGTAGGCCATGTTCTTCTGGATACTCCTTCGAAAGAAGCCCTGAAGAGAAAACGGCCTTCACATTAGTGGTAAATAATGGCACTCTTTACGTATTGTCACAAACACAAACAAATAAAGCGCAGCATAGTCTTACTTTAAAGGTGCATTATGTAACTTTTTATGTGAAAAAAAAAATGCCCAGCAGCTGTATGAGTGGTCAGCATGGCGCCTTTACTTTCCGTCACACTGGTCCATTGACAGTGACGCTTCAGGATGAATTGTTTGGAAGGTTTTCACTGCGGATGGACCCTCTCACCAGAAAACCTTCCAAACAAGTGATCCTGGAGCGTTGCAGAGGCCACTGTGATCGTAGGTAAAGGCGCCATGCTGACCACTCATACAGCCACCACCACAAGGCCAAATACGCACAAAGTTGCATAATGCACCTTTAAGCTCTCTTTCTAGCATATCTCAGAGCAAGTTATAAATATCTTAGATACAAGCCAAATGCAGGTATATTTCTATGTAGCATCAGCTAAATCAAGAGTATTTTTTTTGCTATAGTGACAACATGAATTGACTTGAAACATGTAAGAGCGGTTCGGGCTTTATTGATCTGGCAGTGGAGAAAGGCCAGAGTGCAAATACGTTGACAATAGCTGTGAAAGATGAGCGTGCTAAGTGCCTAAAAGCTTTGGCGTCTAAATCCTATGTTTCATGAAAGAGTGACTGATTTGGCCTGAGGATGGGCTACTGTCACGCCAACGAGCGCATGATTACACCGACAACGCTATAGAGGGCGACTGCATTTGCTGATTCTTTGTGCATAGGATTAGGTCAAGCAAAGAGGCTTATGGATCTGGCAGGAGGTGTAAAGGTCGCGCCTTCTGCATCGACACATTATGCAAATGCCGGAGCCGCCTCTTTCACGCTCCGCCAGGGTGTATATGCTGCTATAAGGGCTCTGCCATTTTAACGCCGTGTTATAGATATACCTTGCAGCCCTCGCATGCGCTGACTCCATAGTGGTATCCGGAAGATTTGTCCTGGCACACGAAGCATGGCTTATAGATGCGGGGAGGAGGGGGCGGCGAGGGGGGCCGGGCACAAGGAGGTCTTCCCCCGAACTGGTGCTCTCGGTTTCTATGGCTGCGGAAAAACAGCAAAACCGTGAAGAATTAGTCCACGTGAAGCGAGATTAGTCAGATTGGTTAGTCCCAGTGATGGCTTCATTGAGTAACTACAGAGACACAAGTAAGAAGATACATAATTATATGGCACATTGTGATTAACTAAGCGCATTTTCTCCAGTTCAGTTTTACCCATATCTCAAAGCTTCTTGTGTTGAGCTTACAGCCTGAAGGCCTCATTTGAAAGCTAAGAACTACAGATCTGAACTTTTTTGTCGCGTTGTCACCGCGCGTATGTCACATATTTTTGGGTCTGTTTTTGTATTTTCGCCTTTTTTGTGTTGCTTCTTGGTCGAGTTTTTCTCACTTTCTTTTGTTGAGTTTTCATCGCTATTTTGACGCTTTTAGATTTGGGTAAAGCCAAACTGGAGAAAATGTGCTCAGTCCAGGCGGGGGTTAAGAGATTCATTACTATGCAGCATTCATGTAACAAAACTATAACCAAATCAATTGATATTTTAACACTTTAAAACTATTATTTGTAGCAGCTGTAGTGAATTGACACTTTGTTATGAAAAGGAATAATGTTGGTAACTCTTTCTACAAATAATATGGAGGGAAAATGTTTATATCAATAAACGATAAACTAATGAATAAAAGCGCACAATCTTTGTTTTTATTTGATTCTATAGATCTGTTTAGTTGGACCCGGATTGAAGCGATGGGCTGTCCCGCACTCACAAACACACTCAACCTGGCCTATTGCACATGTTTTTAGCGGTAGAGGAAACGCAGTCACGGGGAGAACATCCAAACTCCACACAGTAAGATTACTATTGTTTACAAAATGGATATAGCAAACAAAGTACTGTAGGAGAAAAAAAGTTATATAATCAACGAATTGCATGAGCGACAAAAATACTGTATTGTGCATTAAAAAAACTTTTAGTGGAAATCTTTGCATGTCGAGATTTGTTGTGATTGGGGTCTTTACAGAATCATAATGCGGTAGACGGTGAAGTTGCAAGAAAAAAATCATCTCCAAGCAGCAATAACATGCCTCTTACGCACACAACAATAGTCAAAATATAAATACATCGCAGTACAGGAAGTAGCAGCTGGAACGCTTGCCATAAACAAATCGCAAATGCGGCAATAATTCAGCTTTTGTTATGGCTCAGACCTCAATCGCATTATTGATAGTGTAGTATAATGTTGCTGCTGTTGTTTGTTACAACCTCCCTGCGTTCCCTGTTCTGCCTGCGCTGTGTTTTATTTTAGCGCGGCGATCTGGCAGTGACAGCCTGTGACACATTTAAAGGTCCTAACCTTTCAGATTAAGTAAGCACAAGCATCCACTAGTCCTCCTTCCTTTCAGCCTCCTAACCTCTAACCTAGCAGCCACGGAGCCCCTCCCCCGGCCACTGCAGCCATACCAGACATTCCTCCACTGCGAGCTGCCCTCCCCTGCTCTCCTCTGCTCTGTTTACATAGAAGGGGGAGAGGGGGTTGGGGATGGTGTGTGTGTGTGTGTGTGTGTGTGTGTGTGCGTAGGAGGAGGAGGGAGAGAGGGTTGGGACGGCACACATGGACAGATATAAGGCCAGGGATGCTCCTCTTGCCCCTCTGCCATCCTACTTTTTGTTTGAGCCGGGCAGTTTGTCTTCCCTCCTCTCGCGGTCACGCGCACGCTCGCTCCGCTTTCATCTCTGTTTGCGATTGCCTCACACCGACTCCAAAGAGGAGCGTGTGAAGGCAAACCATTGATAAGGCTTGTTCAGATGCCAATATCAGATACTTGAAACAACGCTTAAAAGGTGCATAATGCTAAACTGACTTGTCTCTTTTAAGCGGGTAATGTTCTCTCACAAAAACACGCATGTAGAGGGGGCGAACGATACACTTTTCAACACAAGACCCCGCTGAGATATCCTGTCTCCACGGGGTCTCATTATGTTTCAGATCCACTCATCCTTCTTCTACAAACGTGTTCTGAAATGCATGTAATTGTTGTATAATTAGGTTATGTTGTGGTCTTCTATTCACCGTGAATGCACTGGACAAGTCTAAAATGTGCACAGTGAACAGAAGAATGGTTTCGAATCGTGCAGACCTAAAGCAAAAGGGGCGAAGAGGACATTTGCGCGGTGAAAGTTTCACTCCGTGCAGGTTTAGACAGATCATTCAAAATCAAAATGACAACAGTATGGAAAATATGAAGTAACTCATGTTTACAAAGCCACATCCCTGAAATATATGATCTGGGGTGGAAATCTGCACGCTACAGAGCAGATGATTTGGTGAACCCAGAGGGGGGAGTCAAAAAGAAAACATTAAAAAAAAAGAAAAAAAAAGGATTCGTCATCCTAACTGCTTTTTTTCTGCCACACGAGCAGGAGTATGCGGCAGATGTTGCGTCTGAAGAAAGTGTTGACCTTTCTATAGCGTTCATTTATAAAATCCTGAAAAGGTGCAGGTTTCGCTGAACCTAAAAGTGAAAGTCCACAGATGTGAGACGCTCCGATGAAAGTGTTGGGGGGTGAGGAACTTTCGTAACCAGTATTGCAAGTAATGTCTTTATATGATGCAAAAAAAAACAAATTAATATAAACAATTATTGTAGCATTATTATTGTTTCTTTTTTTCCAGCATTTCCACTACTTTCGAACCTTTCTATTTGCACCCTTTCAAATGGTGGCCAAATCTTCCGTCCACTTGGATAGAAAAAAAGAGGTTGCTAAAAAAGAAAAAAAAACTATTATCCACTTAAGGCAGCTTAATGAATAAAGTCATGGGTCACTTCTAATCAGGGGTTTATGAGGATAGCACACTCCGGAAGCCAACATAGGGAAGACTCTAGCATTATTTTGGGAAGTAAAGGCAATACAATAACAGGGGAAAGATACTTGATGAAGAAGAAATGAAACTAAACTTAAGAGTCTGCCTGCACTCGAGATAAATGAACCAGAGAGAATTGATTATTTGATAGATCTGTGTGGCCTGTCAAGTTGAAAGAAAAATGACTCCTAAGTCTGCAGCCGCCTGGTTATAATGTTTACTCACATATCATGATTTATTTTCCCTATACTTAAAAAGCTTTCATGGTTTCCGCGCGTGTTCAGAAGAGCACCTGCAGCGCTCACTAAAGCACTGTTTTTACTCTTTGCAATGTCCTCCTAAGCTTTAATGGGGTAGAACATTTACCTTTATTGTCTTTATGTAAGTATTGCGCAATAACTGAAGCAATTAGTTCCTGAGGGGTCAGGGTCAGGGGTCTGATATCCATGGTAAAACAGTAAACCAGCGTAAACAAATGTTCACACTACCTTACCGACTATAGCGCTTACTCTTATTGTTGACCATTTCTTTATAAATGTCAGCAATTTGTTAATGGGGCATATTTCCTGTCTAAAGTTTGATGAATTTATTTTAAACAGTCTGTAAACCATGAGATGTTACATACATTGTTAAGTCTTTCGATCTCAGAAGAGGCTTGAACTCTGCTGTCACTTGACTTCTTAAGATACTGAAACTTTCTCTTTGAGCTTGATGATGCAGAAAAAACTGCAGTAGTTAAAAAGAAAACACAGTGGCCAGCTTGCTTACGGCGGCTGTCCTGCTCCAGTGGCATTGAGGATCGGTCAAGTCTCAAGTTTCTTGGGTGACCCCTCTAGGAAACATTAATCCAGAGTTATAGTCAAATAGGAACAATATAGCAAAAGTAGAAAGTCATTCCCTTTTCACATTGGATGATTAATGGCACAAGTTCACCAAAACAGGATATTCTTCTTTCTTTGACTAATACGCCTTTAAAGACAGAATCACTCACCATTATAAATAAAGAAATACTAAGAACTAACCGACTGACCATAAAAAAAAGTTACCACTGAAAAAAAGGTTGCATGCTCTTGTATTTGGTCGGACCGCCTTTAGCTTTAATTCCAGCACCATTCTCTGTTTTTTAATAAACCTAACTTGGTTGATTACTGCCGTCTCCATGTTGTCTGTAAAGAATAACCAGAGGAAAAGTACGAGAATACTTCGTTTTAAGAAAAAGATTGATTGAAATCGGTTCTTCAAACAAATAATCAACAGATAAATACAATGTTTTGTATAATAATTGTTGCAGCCCAAAAATATTTAAGGTGCAATTAGTGCTTTAGATAAATTAATTATTTCAACTGGACTTGTAGTTTGTATATGTTGTATATGTTGTATATTGACTTGTATATGTTGTATCTATTAAAACATTTCAGCAGTTAATTATTAACAGGAGTCATTAACAATGAATTCATAATTTGTAATTTGGGGTTGTTTCCACAATATAGCACCCACAGAAAGAACTGTGGCCATGGAGCATAGGGTTAGGTAAGTATGGTGTACTTTATTGTCTCCATAGGGACATTTTTGTCCACTGCATTTGACCCATCCGTCAATGCCACTGGAGCGACCAATAAGGAGCAGTGGGCAACCGCAGTGCTGCGCCCAGGGAACCCATCTCTAAATGTGGAGCCAGGCTATCACCTATTGTACATGTTTTTCATGGTAGGGGAAACATAAGCACCTGAAGGAAACCTACTCAGACACGGGGAGAACATCACACAGAGAGCCTCCGTGCAGGGATCGAACCTGGACCTTCTAGCTGCGAAACATGAGTGCTAACCGCTGTGCCACCATGTTGTGTGTTTTACTATCTATGTATATTGATCTGTTTGAGCAGGACAGTACACATGAATGATTCTTGCATGTAAACATGGTATATCATATATAGCCATGAGCTAATGTCTCACTCACAAACCCACAATGTACATGTGATAAGAAGTCCAGGGAAACCAGAACAGGTGTGGGGAGAACATGCAGACTCCACAGAAAGACCACCTGGCCCGGGGATTGAACCTGGGACCTTCTTGTTGTGAGACAAATGTGTTAATCGCTGTGACACTGTGCTCAAGTCTAACCCATGTTTAAATGAACTGTTGTGGTGCAGTTGCACAGGGATATGAATTCAATGCACAGATAGATGGTGGTTAACCAGATAAAACACTTGATAAAGGGTGGTTTGAAGCATCCCACCTAAAAGATTGATTAGATTTTCTTGAGCACAAAAGACCAGGAGGAGAGGCTAAATGCTAACAACATCTTTGATCTTTTTGCGTGACTGAGCGTACACACAAAGACCAGACTCGTCTAAGTTTAGGTAAGAACATATCTCAGTATGGAAAAACGTTGGCCTGTTCCTTTAACGTCACACGCGGTACACATAAAAATGTATCTAATGAAAACAGCAGCGCAGCATCCTCCTCCCAGCTTTTCACACACTCACACTCAGGTCAGATTTGCTCAGTACACCCTCACATTCCCAGACAAACTGTGAGAGTGTCCAGCAGACAGAAGAGAGAGGTCATTCAGTGCGGAGGGAGAAGTGATGACTGGGCAGCTGCCACAGGAAAGAAAGAGCCAGATAGAAAGACCGAATAAAGACTGAGCGGAGATGTAGGTCACTTCCCAATTGTCAGTTGAGTCATTGCACTGGATCACACCCAAAACTCAGGCAGTGTTTATGTGGCTCATTGGGGCGATTGGTCAGTGTGTGTGTGTGTGTGTGTGTGTGTGTGTGTGTGTGTGTGTGTGTGTGTGTGTCCGTGAAGGCCCTTTGACCCTTGAACTGGAGCGACTCTTTTCATTCTAGTCACACACACACCTCCCCATCTTTACGGCTGTAATTTACGATCTTAAATGCTCTGGCTTCCATACATCACCCATTCCCCCCTGTGTGTCTCAGCGGCTTCAGCCTTGTTCCTTGTGAGCGGCGCTGACTCGGACAAAGTCCAAGTCACACCGACATCAACACATCACTGATTCTAGGTTTACTGTCGGACTTTCAGCCATGTAACTCAGGGGTGGAGCCTTATTTATCTTATCAGGCCGTTTGGTAGCAACTGCTAAGAAAGTGGCCAGGCCACAGTTAACCAGACCTACACCAGACCTTTTGGCTAACGCAATTTTGAGATTAGACCAATGAGTCAACAGAACTGGCTAAACTGGAGACTGATGTGTCATCTAAAGTTAACTGCTCAGTAAATCACTGACAGCTCATTATTAGCTTGCAACATTGGCAACTTTCACACATGAAATGTACATGTTTCACTTTAGCAACTTGGAATGTAAAATAAAAGATAAAAATATGTAAAATGTAATACAAAACTAATCTATGCAAACTGCAAGAATCTGATATATAACTGCCTTCAAATAGTTATGTGGTGCTAGTATGCAATTATGGCTATTATTTATTACACAATAATTCATCCCAAGACTTTGTGTAAACACTGACTCCTCCATACTCTAACTCCAGAAATGTGCATCCTATACAGATGTGTTAACTTACAATCCACCAGTCCCACAATGCTTTGTGATGTAAAAGCACAATCTCACAATCTTTAATTACACTGTAATTACACACGCAATTACACTGTCAATTGTTAAGCAATCAAGATGTTTAAGATAATAATTCTCACTCCCCAGTTAGCTAGTCTGACGAGATTATTGGTTATTAATAAGATCACCAACACAATTTTAACAAGGCCGAAATATATTGTAGTCAATTTACGAGTTGTAAGAGCTCTCTTTCGTATAACATTTTAATAGGCAGTAAAAATCTGAGCTAAATGTTGCAGAGCAAAAAAACGATAGGCAACAATAATGCTGGGGCTGTATGATCAAAACGTATGTTATTTTGGTGCAAAGGTGTAGACTCCATGTATTGTTGAATAGTTTTATGTTCATGGTTTTCCATCAGTCAGCATGCTATAAAGCAAGCCACATGGTGAAACCTGCAGTGCCATGGAAGCCCATGCAACACAAAGTGAAATACAGCATTCGTTTACATTATTACACAGAAGTGTGTGATATTTTGTTGTTTTGTTGTTGGCATACTAACTTTGTCTTTGTAAGCTATTTGGAGCATGCATAATCCAAAGCTTACATTGGGGAACTGTTACACAATTCTCCATCAGGCCTAGTTTAAAATAATATTTTAAAATAAAGGTATAGGTTGCAAAATCAGTCCAAATTAAGTATGATTGCCAGTCAGTTTGATTTGAGGACAGCGTGTTGAGCATATCATTTAGGCACTATTACTCAGTAAGGCTATATTTACATTATATTCTAAAGCAAAGGTCACATATGTCTCTAATATAATATGCAGAATGTGACACCCAAATGAGATGTTACTAGTATGATCTGATTTCAGGACTGAACTTACAATGGCTGGAACCGCTCCAGTGTCTACCGGTGACCAGTGAGCCTCCAAACGTCCGCTGAAGACCTCCAACACCGGACAGCAAGCCCTTATCCGGCCCGAGCCCCGGAGGTCTGTGGTAGTAGTCCATGCCCAGAAAAGAGCCAGGGCTGGGGCTGCTGGGAGTGGGGCTCAAACCCACCACATCCACGCTTTCACTGTACATCCCCGAGGAGAGGAGCGCAGTGAGGACGGAGCGTTTGATGTCTTTGTGCCAAAAGAGTGGGGAAAAGATCAAAGCAGTGCGCACGGCGAGGAGAGAGCGGAAGGAGCGGGGAGAGTTCACATCTTCATCACAAAACTCATGGAAGAGGAGGAGGAGGGGCGGCCGAGCAAAGCCTGCCCCGGTCCCTCTGACCTTTTAGCCCCTTCGGACACTGGAGCTACATGCAAACTTCCCCACCGGCGGCTGCGGGAGCTAATTTCAGTCCAACCGGATTGCGCTGATGCCCTGCTACAAGTGCCGATAACTTTCTACGATTGGACTTGCAGCTGCGTAGAAAGGAATAGAAATGAGAGCAACACCTACAGGCTACAGTTTACAAAGCGGACAGAGGTTGCAACACACGGGTCGCTATCGTTAGCATTTCACTAGCTTAGGTTGGTCATAGAGCACGTTAATCCCTTTACTGACTTTCGTAGATGGCCACTATAAACCAGCAGAAATGTTGCGTCGGGGAAACCAGAAAATTACGAGGATTCGGTCAAAACAGAAAGGTCCACTTGGTCACAAAAAACACCGGGTGCTCCACTCGCCGGAAAATCAGTCCAAGCCAAAAGGCTTCAAAATACAACCGAATGAAATGACTGAAATAAACTCACTGTCATGTCAAGCGTCTTAAGTTGGCACGCGCTAAAAGACAGTATATCCAAAGGCAATGAGATCTCCGGGTCATTTGCGAGTGGCGATCTTTCGCTGGTTGTGAGGTCCTGCCCTGGACGGACTCCGGCGGACCCAGCAGTGTCCTGTGGTAACCCCCGCTCTGCACCCGGCGGCCTCTCCGGCCTCCCTCCCTCCCTCGCTCTCTCTCTCTCTCTCTCTCTCTCTCTCTCTCTCTCTCTCTCTCTCTCTTACGCACACACACGCGCGATGCAAGAGCTGTGCACGAGCGCCACCTACCTGCACGCGGTGGACACAGTACATAATCGTTTTAATCGTTGCAGTTAGCTTTTTGCTTTATCTTTTAAAGATAAAATAACTTGAATCATAACCCTATTATTTCATAGCCTATCCTGCAAATGCTACGCTGGGAACTTTGACCTTGAAGTTTACGGTTTATTAATAGCAACCATGTTTCAGTATATATTTTAAATTCCACTAGACTGTGCAGTCCAAAGACATGCATATGCTGCATGTGACATGTTGAATATCCCCCGACACAGGCAGAGTTGTAGAAGTGGGCCCATGTCCTTGCAGTAAGTCCCTTGGTATTGATTATCTGCTAGTTAAAATATGAGTCGAGGAAGGGGGAACACATCACTTTCATTGCTGCCTGTTAATGGACACAGGACATTTAATCTATGGACATGTACCGGCGGGGTGAGGTGAAGAGTGGTGGCGATAGATTCAATGAAAAGGTGACAATTAGGATGAGGGTAAAGTTTGTAATTTGTGAAAGTGCACAAGAGAGAAATGATCAAGTGAGGTCACGGGGAAGAAATTAATTTGTGTTACTTTACAGCTGCTGGACATGTCGATGAACAAAGCTGGTCTAAATAAGGAAGGTGTGTTAGGTGTATTATTTTAGTTAGTGAGTGTTAATTTAGACAAAGCTGGTATTTTCCTGGACAATTTTCTTGGACAAATTTACCATTAACATTTTCTATTCTATCCTAAATTGTCTTATTGTTCATTCCCTACAGCTGGTTCAACCCAATGTTGAAATGAAAAGGGAAATTAGTACAGCACTACGGACACTGCATGCTTTACTACAAATGGCAAACTGCTCATGATGCATCAGTGTAAACAACATTAATTGACTGAAAAAGACAAGTGTGGGCTGTTGATGCTAAGTCTAGCGGTGAAGATAAATCCAATGACTTTACCAAAGCATTATTTGCCTTATAATGTGCTCAGTGTCAGTAAACATAAGGGAGCTGTGTGTTTATGTGGAGTTTTGCAGAGAATTGTTTGTGACATTCAGGGTTACAGACATTTTTAAAGAATATCTTGCACACAAACCTGTGTTTGTCTGTTGTTTATTTGGTGATTACGTGAAGAACTATAGACATGGGCAAACTGACCAAGTGACTGCCAGAGTATGAACTCATAACAGTTGGCACCTCGGGGCAAACAGTGACACATGAACAAAGAAGCAGTGAAGATCAAGAGTTTTACGTCCAGCTCAATAAGCTGAGATCCATTTAAGAATGTGAGAAGGAGGTGGGAAAACTGACCAGGCGTGAAGTGAAAGAAAGACTCCTCAGAGCACAGACTTTGTCAAGTTTACCGTTCATTTTGTGCAGCCAAGTCCATCATAAGATTTGCTCATTCTTCTTGGCTAAACATCCAACATCAAGTTTTCCAAAGACAAATCACGCATCGGTAAAGATCTTTGACCTTGACGAGGTTCAGGTGAGAAGATTGAACTGCGTGTGATGCAGAAGTGGTTCCGGAGGCCTATCCCGCAAGCTGCAGATATGACAGGATTAGTGAGTGTGAATGGAACAGTGCGAAGTGCGAAGGAAGAGGAGAGTGTGAAGGTGAAAGGCTGAGGTGGGAAATAAGGCTTGGATGCTCTGCAAAGTGCTTTCATTAGAAAAGTTATATTTCTTCGGGCCTTTAGGTCACTTTATGAAGAGAACCAGATAGTGCTTATGTTACGTAAACATATAGGCCCGAAGGACCAATGTTTTTAAAGGTAAACAGCTAGCCTATGAGCATGAGACATTTAAGAGCTACAAATTTATTTTTCTGAAACACTGAAGGGGCACCGAGAGCCCCCCACACCTGCAGCACAGTGGAGGTGTCAACGACTGGGGAGCGGAGGGAGCTGCGCAGGAGGAAGAGGAAGGAGGAGGTAGAGGAGCTGACCAGTGCGGGACACCACGCTCTGACATGGGGACACACCCAGGAGGCGGTGCACCGTTTCAGAAGAGCACGGAAGCCAATACTCCGGTTTCCCCTACCTCCGAAAATCATGCTGGTCAGGTTGGCCCACAATGGCGGCGCACTCAGTTGCAGTGGCTCAGGACTAACCCAACACCTGAATGAAATTTCATTGTACAATTGCATGACAAATAAAGAACTTACTTAAGACATTTTTGCATTAAATAGTAGCTCTTGCATTTGAAATGGGTGGTTTTACTGGGATGCTATATTTGGTAGGCTGCGACGGAAAAAGGAGTTGAAGAATTAGGCAGTGAGCAGTGAAAGTTGAGGCAGAAGGCAGTGGAGGAGACTGAAAGAAGATCAAAGGTGGCTCCCGCCGATAGAGCTGCTGATAGTAAGTGCCTCTGCTCCATTATTCATCAGACAGCTGTGTATGTAGGTTACAGTCTGAGAGCTCCATGAGAACGGAGAGGAACACTGCATGGCACATCTGAAACTGGAGGGGAAAGGACAAGGAACATGGAAGACTGAGGCCAAATTAAATGAATGAATAATCAGGAAGGAACAAGGAGAGACATAAATCAGATATACAATAAAACATTAAACTGGACTCAGCACTAAGTAATATTTTATTGCATGAAGTTTGATTTCTAGCCACTTAGCCACAGTTGGATTAGTTATGAAGCTTGCTTTTATTATACTAGGTCAGAAAACACAACCAAAACATGTCGTACTTATGACATGACATTTGGTGTTGTCGGCAGGATGCATTGTAGTGTTGAATTTTATCTTTTGTGTTGGTCACAGTTTATGTCAGTCACCCTTGTTTGCCTTTTGCCTTCTTAATGTGCATGAGTTTGTATTTTGCTTTTGTGTGTTTTATTTTACATTGTTTTGTATATTTTAGTTATGCATGCCAACAGGCTGTCGTGACATCAGTTGCTTTGCAAAGTTGAACATACTAATGCTAATATTTTATATTTTTCTACAAACATATTATAGTTAAATTGGAACCAGTATTAATTTTGACATATTTTAATGTAGTTTTAGTCTTGGTCTTTTTAGTCAAATAATTCTCTTAGATTTTGTCTAGTTTTATTTGACTAAAATAGCATGTAAATTTAGTCGACTAAATCTCAAATGAATTAAGTCAACTTTGCATTTATAATATGTATTAATTATATTTAATCTTCAAGTCCTCTGCTGCATGTTTCTTCTCCCACACGAACAAACCTCAGAGCTGTTCCTTGGGCAGTGAATGTAAATGATACGAGGCTCTTTCAAACTGTCATTAGAAGTTTGGATCACTGAAGTCTCTTCTTTTCATTGTTTTAGTCGATGGAAATATCTGGACATTTTAATCATAGTTTTAGTCTCATAAACAACTTTTAATTTAGTTTTAGTCTCATATTAGTCAGCGAAAAAATTACTTTGACTAAAATGATGAAGAAATATTTTCCATCCATCCATCCATGCACTGTAAACCCTAACATGCCGATTGGACTTAAAATTTTTGATGTAATCTGTTTCAACAAAACTTTTAAGTTGATGAACTAAAAACTTTAAAGTTGAACTTGGCTTAAAACTATCAGGAGTTTTTAAGCTAAGTTGAACTTTAAAGTTTTCAGTTTATGTTGGCAAACGTTTTTTAAGTTTTTATGAACTGAAAAATCTCAAGTTCAACTTAACTTAAAAAATGTTTGCCAACATAAACTGAAAACTTTAAAGTTCAACTTAGCTTAAAAACTCCTGATAGTTTTAAGCCAAGTTCAACTTTAAAGTTTTCAGTTCATCAACTTTAAAGTTTTGTTGAAACAGATTACATCAAAACTTGTAAGTCCAATCGGCTTCTTTTAACAAATATATCAAACATTACAAGCAAACCAAAAAAACTATTACAAAATGGCAAATTACAGTTTGTTTTTTTATTTCATAAAATAATAGTTTACATACCTTATTTGGAACATGTAGGCTGAGTTATTCACAACAGAATTCAGAATGTAGTAAAGATGCAAAATATTTGTGTGTTAGTCCTTATTGATTCAAGCAGATTCACTGGACATTGCTTCCTGGCTCAAATGGCACCAACATCTGAAAAATATGGAGAAAGTCTGTCAGTACAAAGCAAGAAATCAAACCAAGTTCAATGTCATGTGACTGTGTTTAAACTTACTGTTTGTCTTCTAGAGCACACTCTTTTTCTTCTTCACGTTCTGCGATGTACCACTTGGCTTGTACAAGTCTGTAAGAATAATAATAGGACAAACATCAAATGTCAGAAATTATTAGCTTTACCACGTATAGTCCAATATTGCTCAAACGCTTTCTAAGCCATTCTGTAAAATGATGTGAGCAAACAGATGAACAATGAACACAAAGCTCTAGACTTTTACATTAACAGAGTAAAAGCAACGTTTTTTAATGGTAGCATTATGTGCACAAATGTTATCAAAACATCCTAATAGTTGCTAATAAGTAAGTTTCAAACAAATAAACTGGAATTGGAGTGTTGCACCTGTAGTCCGTTCTCATCATATTTGATGATTTTTACCATATCATTCGCTCAAATAATATAATTTATGATCTGACCCTGGGCCCCCCCTGCAATCCCAGGCACTCCCACTCGGGAACCACTGCTTTAGGCGACAGTTTGTGCTTCCTACATTTAATTAAGCTTGTCTAGTTGCACACTCAAAAGTTTTCTGAAACAAATTTGTATAAATGTGCATGGAACTGCGACCACATAGAGAGAGAAAAAGACACACAGAAAAAAGGATGCCCCACTATGAGCCCAAAAAAACAATTGTGCATTTATTTCTGTAATTCAACTTAAACTGAAACTAATATATGATAGACTCATCATTCAAAGATAGATATGTATAGCCTTTGTTATAATTTTGATTATGGCTCAGTTTATAAAAACTAATGTAACTAAATTAAAAATCTCAGAAAATTGGAATATTTTGAAAATGGACTGAAAGCCATAATCATCAAAATTATAAGAAAGGCTTGACATATGTCACTTTGCATGATGAGTCTATATCATATATTAGTTTCACAGTTGAATTACAGAAATAAATTAGCTTTGAACGATATTCTAATTTCATCGTGTTTCTCCTCTAAATGCTTCAGTAAAGATGAAAAATTTACTTTCGCAAGTGCATTATATTTACTCACTTTTAAAGCGAAGAGCTGAGAGTCTTTCAGCGAGTGCTTCTCATCCTAATTCACGCAGAGCTTCTAATGTCAGTGCACGAGATCCCATCGGCCTCAGGTCTACTGAAACAAAAACATTTAAGAACATAAACATTTGTAAATACTTCAGTAATAGATGAGCGGTACAAAGTGAAACCTGACTCAAATCTACTTACATTCTGGCTGATTAGCTGAGTCCTTGTGTGTGTTTCGTTTCCCTGCATTCTTCATTTCCACATACTGTACGACATACTGGTGGACACTTCATGTCTTCATCCTCACAGGCCTCTAGGTCACAGCACCTCCTCCTGTATTTGTAAAATGGACAAACAGGATACTGAAGTCAGGACACTTCACCTTAACACAACAATGGCAATAGTTACTGACTTTACCTTCTTCTTTGTGCATATCAAAGAATTCCAAGTTAGTAAGACGGAATTTCTAGAGTTGATTCTCTAGATAAAAAGAAACATTTGTTAGTACTCTATAGGTATCCATGACAGAATTAAAAGATCATAAACCATGGTAAATGGTCTTGATTGCGCTGTTCAACCTACATGATGCACTCTGATTCATACTCCAGCGTGTGCAGACGACACTGGAGACAAGGTGGGGGAACTGTCTTGCTCAAGGGCACAACAGCAGCATGCACCTGTGGGAGCTGGGACCATCTAGGTGAAAAGGACACAGTAAAGAATTGCCCCAATTCCCAGATGTGACAGTGACAAAACACCAAAAGAAACTGTTCTGTTTAATTAAACTTTGTGTTCTCATTAAAAAAATGTCCAACATAAATGTCTCACACAAATGTAGCACACTAAACAGCTACGCCTACTTTCTGCCCAAAGACAGGAGCGTCGGGGACTTTTCTCACAGCCAATCATTCATCACATTTCATATAGTTCCAATCACAGATGCATATTTGTAAATGAAGAAGAGTCTCAAATCACATCTCATTCAGAACAAACTTTATCATTTCTGTTACCTGTAATTAAAATAGTCAAGTGATTTGCCTTTTGATTTGACAGAGTGCAATATTTGTTATGTTTAGTGTTTTTGTAGTGGGGTGGATCGGCATTTTCTAGGTTTAAGCGTTTCTCTGATCCAGAGAGCTGTACAATACATTTTTGTAAAGAATTGGAAAAGTGTGTTGTCTGGCTGGCACAAAATCCAGGATTCAAAAAACACAACAAAAAACGCAATAAACCAAACAACAAAAAGTGTAAAATAGGATCATATAATCAGTAAGTCTCACCTTTATTTTCTGCTACAATTTACTTTCTTGTCTGGTACTTGTTAACCTGCGTTACAAAAACAAATTAGGGTTGGGCAATTTGGCCAATAAATAAAAACTATATAATTTTTTTAACTACTTTGGACAATGACCTAATCGATTTTATTCAACATTCTCTTAAACAAGGACCATTGTAGCTCATACAATCTTTTTAGGCCCATAAGCAGTTGTATAGTTTATTTTGGCTTAGCCCTTTTACTTAAAGATTAATATTACAATGATTGTAATTTCGTCTATTAGCCCAAAGAAATATAACTTGCTCTTAACACACTTGTTACGGAGTTAGTTCTCAAAGCTCTGTGCCTCTGTCTGCCCCACTGCTGCTGCTGCTGCTGCTGCTGCTGCTACTGCTACACAGACGGAGGTGCGGAGACAGCGCTGAAAACAGAGATATTAACGTTACTTGCACTTCACGGTCGATAATAGCCTGCGTGCATATTTAATCAGGTCCTCACGGTTAATTGTAAGAGTTTTAAAGACAACGCAACTCGGACTCGGGCGGAAGTGCGTCGCTGTTGCAGTTTTAAAAAAAGGAGCGGGAAAAATCTCACGCTACGCTTTATCGATTAAACTGTACAATCTGAAGCATAAACAATTCTCCTGGTTTTAACTACTGCAAACTGAAATCAGACATATGATTTCACTGGATATTAATAAAGTATATTACCTTATTCAGGCCGTAGAAGCTCCTCTTCAGTTAAATGACGGACACTCCCACAGCAGCGCACTGCGGCTGTGCAGAACCAAATACGTCACTCCAGCCAAGGCACGCAGGCGTCATGATGTCATGACGCAAAAGACCCGCCTCCAAACTTATAATTTAAACTTTCTAAACGTGACAGTTTTAATCTGACTGGCAATAAAACTTTACTAAACTTAAAAAAACACCCTTTTGGACTTAAATTTTTTAGATGAAGGAAGATTTTGGCTAGTTTTGAGTTCTTTCACATCTTAAATTATGACCTCAAATAGCATTCGGGTTTACAGTGTGCGTTTTCTGTCGCGGGGGCAACAGTCTCAGCAGAGATGCCCAGACTTCCCGATCCACGCACACCTCCCCCAGCTGTTCTGGGGGACCCCGAGGCAACACCTGGCCAGCTCGGAGACATAGTCCCACCAGCGTGTCCTGGGTCTTCTACAAGGCCTCCTCCCAATAGGACATGGCTGGAGGGAGGCGACCAGGAGGCATCTGGAACAGATGCCCTAGCCACCTCAGCTGGCTCCCTCTTCCACAACAGTCCGATACAGCGACCGCATCACTGCTGACGCCGCACCGATCCGTCTATTGATCTCACGCTCCATCCGTCCCTCACTCGTGAACAAGACCCCGAGATACTTGAACTCCTCCACTTGAGGTAAGGACTCTCCACCGACCTGAAGAGGGGAAGCCACCTTTTTCCGGTGGAGAACCATGGCCTCGGATTTGGAGGTGCTGATCCTCATCCCGGCCGCTTCACACTCGGCTGCAAACCGCCCCAGTGCACGCTGAAGGTCCTGATTTGATGAAGCCAACAGAACAACATTGTCTGCAAACAGCAGAGATGAGATCCTGAGGCTCCCAAACCGGACACCCTCTTGCCCCTGGCTGCGCCTAGAAATTCTGTCCATAAAGGTAATGAACAGAACCGGTGACAATGGAGGAGGAGAACATGGTCCACTCGGACTCCATGTCTCCAACCTCCCTCGGAATCTGGGTGAAGCTCTTCCGGAGGTGGGAGTTGAAGACCCTACTGACAGAGGGATCCACCAGACGTTCCCAACAGACCCTCACAACACGTTTGGGCCTGCCAGGTCTGACCGGCTTCCTCCCCTGCCAACGGATCCAACTCACCACCAGGTGGTGATCAGTTGGCAGCTCAGCCCCTCTCTTCCCCCGAGTGTCCGAGACACACGGCCGGAGATCAGATGACACAACTACAAAGTCGATCATCGACCTCCTGCCTAGGGTGTCCTGGTGCCACGTGCACTTATGGACACCCTTGTGCTCGAACATGGTGTTCGTTATGCATTGAGATCCTCCAATCAAATTACTCTGGCCAACGTAAACGTAAACGTAAAACCAGAGGAGACCGGGCTTTTGCCGTAGCAGCTCCGAGACTCTGGAACAGCTTTCTGGTGAATGTCAAAATGGCCCAGTCCATTCATGTTTTTAAGTCATTGTTGAAAACCCATCTTTTTGCTTTGGCCTTCAACACAAGCTGAGCAGATCCCATGTATTTTATTATTATAGTTTCATGTTTTTCATGTTTGTGACTGCTTTACTCTTCAATTGTACTTTATAATGTTTGTTGTACAGCACTTTGGGCAGTTGTAGCTGTTTTTAAATGTGCTATATAAATAAAGTTGACATTGACATTGACAAACCGTGACTAGCACAGAGGTCCAATAACAGAACACCACTCGGGTTCAGATCGGGGAGGCCGTTCTTCCCAATCACCCCCATCCAGGTCTCACTGTCGTTACCCACGTGGGCGTTGAAGTCCCCCAGTAGAACAATGGAGTCCCCAGTCGGAACACCATCTAGTACCCCTCCTAGTGACTCCAAGAAGGCCGGGTACTCTGCACCGATGTTGGGCCCGTAGGCCGAGACAACGGTGACAGACCTGTCCCCGACCCGAAGGCGTAAGGCGGGGACGCGACCCTCTCATTCACCGGGGTGAACTCCAACACGTGGCGGCTGAGCTGGGGGGCTATGAGCAAGCCCACCCCAGCCCGCCGCCTCTCCCCGCGGGCAACTCCAGAGAAATGGAGCGTCCAGCCTCTCTTCACGAGTTGGAATGCGGAACCCAGGCTGTGCGTGGAGGTGAGCCCGACTATATCTAGCCGGTATCTCTCAACCTCCTGCACAAGCTCAGGCTCCTTCCCCCCCAGTGAGGTGACATTCCATGTTCTTAACGCCAGAAGCTGCGCACGCATGAAATATTTTAATCAACGAAATAAACACTGATTGGAATTGTTGTCCTCCTGTTTTTCTACCAATTTACCTGTGTCCTTATTTTCTGTTACTAGAATCTGAAGGTGAAACTCGGACCACTACATTCCACTGCACAGACTATGCACTTTTTGCAGAGGGTATACAAGTAAAAGCATTTGTATAGGGATCTAATATATTTAAAGTTCATGTTTGCCTGCCTGTAGTCAAAGTAAAGCAGCAGCATCTCCATGGAGACGAGCCGGTGATGTCCCACTCCCAGCAGAGTAAAGTTTTTTGTTTTTTTTATGGTAAAGTACTTCTAAACCTTTTAAACCTTGATATTTACGCAACTCTATACTTAGACACGAGCAAGATTCAGGTTGATTCATTTAATCGTTAGGGACACAAAGATGGGCAGACTCGATACTGACTGTCCATAGAGGTCTTTACAGTTGACATCACACATCATTTACAGCACAGAAGTGATCACGCAATGCCAGGCTATAGGGCGGAGCGTTCACCCCTCGTATCTATATCTCATATCACCTGCACTCTGCTCAGTCTGCCATGTGAGGCAGAGCATGTGTGCACATTTAGGCTGTTTTGTTCCATTCGCTTTCAGTGTCTCCCTGGCCGCTTTGATATGGAACTTGATGTACTTGAGATAGAATGTCGCGGATACATAGCAGCAGAGGGCTTTATATGCACGTGTTATTATGACACCGTAATGGCAGAAGTCCTGTGCCATCAAAGCAAGACAAATGTGACCTTTACAAAATATTTGCTCGTGAAAGGCATCAGCGTATAAAACATCACATGGCTCCGGGATGCATACACATAAAATTATCGTAAATCTACGTATTAGTTCTTCATGTTTTATGCTATGTCAATCAATAAAGGCAGGAAGACGGGGAGGAGGCTTAGTTTTACATTTAGGAAATTACACATAATATCATCAAAGTACTCAGTTACATTTACTCAAGTACATGTAGAAGAAGAAGAACTTAATTTATATAGTACCTTTCACAGACATAATGTAGTCACAAAGCGCTTTACATGAGACAATTGTACATTCACCCCATAGAAGCGCTGTTGCGATTGCACACATCTGCCCCAACGGTCCCTCTGACCACCACCATGCATTCACACACACACATACCATTTATCCTGGCCTATTGTACATGTTTTTAGTGGTAGGGGAAACCGGAGTACCCAGAGGAAACCTACACAGACACGAGGAGAACCTGGACCTTCTAGCTGTGAAGCACAGCGCAGCGGTTAACTCACCGTGCCGTGCACTTGAGTAACTCAAGTACTTCTTGGTGTAGTTTTATCATCTTGTACATTTTACTTCTACTTGAGCAAATGCTTCATTTTGATCTGTAAAATAGATCATCTCAAGCTCCTTGGTTTTATTATGTTTTTGTGTATTTTCTGCCATTTTCTTGGAATTTTCTTTGGAAATATCACGATTTCCAAATGATTTCATGCTTTGTTTCACACAATTTATCATTGAAAATAAATCAGACTTTTTTGCTCAAACAGTTACTCAGTTACTTGCAGTACTCAAGTAACATTTTTACTAATTAGCTAAAAACATTATTTAAAAAGTGGAGAAAAGGGACAATTCCGGGTCACTACCAAATGTGTAGTTTATTTTACAAAAAGTGCCAGGAATCCGGGGACTCTTAGCAGTTTTGGCAACACAATCCCAAGCTCTTTTACAAGTGACATGTCATCATTCCAATATCCAAGTTAAAGTAGAGTCTTATATCCGGGAAGATAGTTTTTTTTTTTTTTTTCTTTTTCTCTGTCTCTCTGGTCTCGCCGTGTCTATAAATAGCACGTTACATTGCGATGCCTGTGCTCTGCTCCACTGGTGGATATCCCTTTGTTGTCATTACTAACGGGTCAACGGAAGGCAAATCCCACATGCAAAAAGTGCACATGTGTAACAAGAGGTCACAGCGGAGGATACTCGTTACGAAAGAACATGGCTGTAACAAACATAGGCATGCACAAGTGATGTATAAGCTGTAAGAAAAAATCATTTAAGAACATGGTACATTTTCATTTTGGGACAATGACCAATTTGTTTTTTCCATTAGAATATGGATATAATACAGTAGTGACACAACCCATATTGAGTGCATACATATGAGTTCATAAATATTTGATTGGTCTAAGTTGATCTGGCCTAGAACCTGATTGGTCCAGAGAAATGAAGTCATAACGCACCATGAAAGCATGAACCGGAACGCTTTATACATATTTATTAAAAACACTATCCCATAATACGATGTTTTCCAATCACTCTTTGCAATCGTTGCGCAACAAAATCCCTGTTTTTGCAAGACGCATCCAGTTTTTATTGCGTTATTAAAGATGACAAGTGTATAAGGGCAAGCACGCACATAAGCCATCCCTACATCGCCGGATTTCCCCTCGAGTGCACGGGCATGTGTGTTTGTGCAAGTTCAGCCAAGGAAGCACGACAGGGGGTCCGCACTGCTCAGGGTATTGAACAGAATGGGGGTTGACGGCAGGAAAGTCAAATGGAGCAAAACACGCTGTACGTATCTTACACCAAACTGCACCGACATGTTCACAACATGAGCCAATTAGCTAAGATTTGTACTGTGTCACGTTAATGTCGCCTTTTAGAGTAGAGTAAGGCCAAAAAGCACTATACATGGCGGTGAAGCTGTAAAAGTCGTAAAGTTTATGGCGATCTTTTAATGGAAATTACTAGTAACCTTTTTTACCACATTATTTTATCATGACAAGTCGACGCAGGTACATAAAAGGAGCGGAGCGGTATGAGCGCTTGTCGCCTTGTAGCTGAAAAGGAGATTATGTGCTAAAGATATTGTTTATTATTTCATATTTAGTGCTTCAGAGGTATTATTTTATCATGACAAGTCAAACAGGGCTGGTTGTTACACTTTAGTTCAAGAGTCCACAGCTCCTCAACAGAACATCTCAACAGGATTCTCATACTTGCAATACATTAAAGCTTAAACCCTGGACTTAAAGGCATTTCTTTCTTTGATATATCTCATTGCAATAAACATTAACCATAAACAATGTCCCCCATGTGCGAGGCAGGCTGTCACAATGTGCGGTGTCAGTTGTCCCTATTGTTATTAGTGTTTTTTTTTGCTAACATGAGTTTAG
Source organism: Neogobius melanostomus (assembly GCA_007210695.1). Taxonomy (NCBI): domain Eukaryota; kingdom Metazoa; phylum Chordata; class Actinopteri; order Gobiiformes; family Gobiidae; genus Neogobius; species Neogobius melanostomus. The sequence continues at coordinate 1,515,884 of VHKM01000493.1, forward strand.
AAAAAAAAAGCAGGATTACTATTGCAACAACACATCATCAGTAGGGTAAAACTAACCTGTCTCACGATGGTCTAATCCCAGCTCACGTTCCCTATTAGTGGGTGAACAATCCAACGCTTGGTGAATTCTGCTTCACAATGATAGGAAGATGTGATGGTTTCCTCTCACTTTTTTAGCAAAATACTCTTTCATGAACTTAAGAATGTAGGAATTCACTCATAATTCCCAAATATTTCCTCAACAAACACTAATAATAATAGAAATGATATGATCATAAACAACAAACTACCTCCTCTGTTATTACCTCATGTGACAACCAACCACCGGACCAACAGTTTGAGCTACTCTGGCTTTAACTTGAAAGCTCAATAATCGTTCAATTCAAAGCTATCATCTATAGCTTTTTGCAAGATATTAGATTCATCAGAAAGCAATCACCTGGTCTTTTAAGACAAAAGCCTACAAAAGACAAAATCGTCTCATTTCAATGATTTTCCAGTGAATGAAAACACTGCAGGAGAGGCAGTGCTTTTTCTGTGAATGAAGATTACAGCAGGAGAAGGAGGATGTTAAAGTTGATGTTCAGTTACATGATCAAGTCACAGCGCCCTCTTGTCTGGCTACAAAAAGCAATGTGACAACCAACCCATGTGACAAACCGCCCCAGGCACCAATGTTTTTTGCATTTGATCCATCCTTTATTTACGAGGAATTAACCTGCCGAAGGGGAGGGGGGATTTAGTCGATCAGGAGCACAAAAATGATTATTTGGTTTATGCGGTACTGGTGGAGCATAAATAGGGCCCAGTGCTGCAAGGGGGAACGATCCAAACAATATCAAGTATTCAAAGATTCTAGGATGCTTTTATGATCCTGTTTCCTGGCCTGTAGGTATATGTGAGTGACTGCATAGACCTGAGGCCAAAGGGCACACAACTCTCCTCTCTGTCTGTCTGTCCGTGTGACCTCATTCCCAGTGGCACTAATGTGTGTGAAAGCATCCATGAGCGTGTGTGCAGGGCCTGTGTGTGTGTGTGTGTGGAAACATTTGGGTCTGTTGTGTAAGTGCACATAGCGCTGAACTATGGTTACGCAATGTGCTGGTCGCTGCCGTCACTCAGCACATCATCATCGCTCATGTGGCCTGTTAGAAAAGTAAGTTGCTCCACATTTTAACGCAGAAAAATTCAAGTCCATTTATCATTCGGAAAGTATTCAGTTAAAGGTCATTTTATAACTCGAAAATTCCCAAATCACCCAAAAGTGGGAAAAATTTGCATCAGACCTACGTCCATTTGCCTTTAGGAAGGAATAATGCTAAATAGTAATTTCATGCTTTCTGAAATAGGAAAACATCTGCCCTAAAAACATTTTCCAAACATTGAGAATAGTTGAGAATAAGTTTGAGATGAGATTACACTATCTAGTCCTCAACATCATTCTCATTATGTTGCATCAAATATACAACACAGATTTGCAGAATAGCATTGTGTCCGTTTTGATAATAGGATTGATTGGATTACTGAGGCCTGTGGACGCCTGGTGACTACAATAACTGCTGTGTATATGGACTTGAACATGGTCCCAGCTGGCCTCTCTCTCTGTCTCATTGGGGAATGTAGGGGAATCCCATCGAGTAACAGCTTCCCTATTGTTTTATCTGTGATCTGCTCCGGGCCCTGAGCTTCCCCTTTCCACCCTCCCTCTGCTAAACAATCCATGCCCGCACTTCCTCTTTGGCCGCTCTCACTTCCCAGTTGCCACTGTCTTCAAAGGACAGTTGCGTGGTTATGTCTCAGATGAGGTGTTTTCAAGGGCAAAGTATTATAACCACAGTCTGCATGGAGGGAGGAATAAGTGTTAAAAACAAGACACATTTTCATCAGTATCCAAGTAAAAGACGCAATATGGCCGATGAACGATGAATGAAGAAATAATTATAATGTTTGGGGACAGTTCAACAAATATTGGTTGTTTCCGTTTGAGTTTTAAGGTTTACATTAACAGGGAAACACTTTCAATGAGCCTGCACGAGAACATTGTGAAAGGCTTACATGTTATAAGTTAACCTAATGAGGCTATGACCCTCTAAATGTCCAGGAAAAGCGCAGGCGGCCTCTCAAGATTTTCATCTCAAGTGCGATTGTGCCTACCCTCTATCTGCCATAGAACATCCTTTTCTGCCTCAAGCAACGATCTGTGGTGTACATTATTTACAATCCATATGCGTCGCTTCAAATGATTGCTCCATGTTAGAGCTGAGCTTCCTGTCAGGGGCCTGTGCATGTGCAGATCCCCCTCCTCATTATGGACCAATGCCTGATACAAGACGAAATGCACTTCTGACTTCCTGTTATACTATCAGTTAAGATTATCAGTATCCAAGTCATACATGATTTGAAGTGATCAATTTGTCCATTAGGTTACATGCAGGCATACGTCTTTATTTGAATGTATAAGTCCATGATAATAATATAGCAACTAAAATTGTCCCCCCCCCCCCCCATGTGGCTTGGTCCCCCTGTCAGGACATTTCAATTATCCATCTCACGGTAGCATATTGTCCTTCCTGTAAAGAAGAAATTGGAACATTAAATCAGAGGTTTTGACACACCGGTGATGACGGTGAGAATGCTAAAAGCTCCTCAAGGCGATTATCTCTGAGAGGGCTCCCTGGGGGGAAATAAACTCCGCGGCCCTGATGTGTGGCTGCATCGCTGGCTCCTCCGTCTCCTTGCCGTCTGCCGTCCTCCCGACAGTCACTCATAACACGACGCTCGACCAAAATCCTGCTAATTAATAATTGACAACAGCATGGCCTCGTGCTTCTTTTCTTCTCAGCCTGACCCACATAATCAAGCAGCTGATCCGCTCTCTAAAAACAAAACCCTCTGGCACTGTAAGTTTTCTTCCAGCGGCGTGTACCGATGCACCCATTCCTCCGCTATTCTTGTCTGAACTAGGACTACACAAGGACCGATACATAACATTTGTGCATCTTGAACTTCAAAAGTCAGCCACCCGGAAGCACATTGGAGATTAGCCTCTGTATCAGCGAAGAACACAAGCTAATGTACATTCATGTGCGCCCATGTGAGCCACCGGGCGTCTGCACCGGGCCCCCAGAGCATTCTGAGCCGGAATGGAACGTTGGGTCAAAGGCTAAATTCACCTCCCTCGTTTTCCACATGGACTCCACTTTTGTCAGTCCTTTCTCACAGCACAGCAAGCCACATGAGAGTAAACACAGAGTTATGAAATTTGTTGTCATTTGTGTTGAAACTTAATCAGAATTGTGATTAGAATAATATTCCGCGTTGCGGCTGTGTATGGTTAATACCAACTCGTTTTCCATTCATTCTCAATGGTAAGCCCTAACAGTATGGACGCAGTACACTTTTTGGCCATAGGCGTCAAATTGGGGGCGCTGTTTTGCTTCTCCCGCAAAAACACTGTTGTTGCTAGGTGTTTATCAATCACAGAGCATCGTAGCTGGACTTAGAAAATAATTTACGCTGAACTGACACTTTCGAAATGATCTAGTGTCGCATTTTCTTTGAGTTAACAAATGAATTAGGTAAAGTCACTGTAGATACAGGTGTCGCCATGACACTGATAAGCACTTGTTTTGCCGTTGTGGAAAGTAATGAAGTAAAACAAACAACTGTCATCTGTGAGCAGATGACCCTCAACAAGTCCAGAATCAGAGGTGACTGACTGACATACGAGCAAGCTGCAACCGACACATTAATAGGCTAATAATGTCCGAAGACCAGCTTCATGTCTCTCACTTGTATAAGCAGTTTTTACGGTTTACATTGTTTACATTGTTTACATTTTGCACTGTATTGCTGCAATTTTGTGGCTACAATTGTTGATTTTGTTCTACTAAAACTAGGCTTTTGTTTTAATGTCGCATGTTATTTGCACAGATAGAATAAAATGCAAATGTATACCGAAAAAAAAAGATAAAGTAACTATTATTATTTGCAGTTATATGTGTTTCACGCTTGAAATCGGTATGTTTAGCCTGCGGGCCAAAGGCACATTTTCATTTTGACCTTCAGAGACTAAAAGTGTGGGCACCTCTGCTCTAAACAGTACATAGTACATACACAAGATATAATGTCTCCGCTAAACACCTAGAGGCTGAAACTTAGCTGTTTCCTTTTGATTATTACTCTCTCCTCGTCACCATGTGCCTCTCTTCCTCTCCCTTCTCACCTTTTCTCAGTAAATCTTTCCAGGTGTTTCTTCAGTTCCGTGTTTCCGTGCGTGCCCGTCATTTGCACCTTGTTCTAATGAGTCTTTGTGAGGGACAGTAGCCTTTAAGCACTGAGAGGAGTTAATGGCTTTGCTGATGGCTGCTGCTAATGTCTACGGGCTAATGGCCTTGGCCACCACTGATGATAACTATGAACTAATAGCTGGAATGACAGATCGCCCTCTGCTTTCACAACCATGTTTTGTGTAGAGACCAGATAGATGGTCCCGAGGGAGCCCCTAGAAGGTGGAGTCCCCTGAAATGTGGCAACACCACCCATGGGAGCTTTCAGTACAGTGGCTAAGTATGAACATAAAAGCAGCCATGTTATCAAGCTTAAAATAGAACACCCGACACTCTCTCATGTCAATCTATGAAATACAGTGGAACGTTGTTTGGAACCTTGTTTGTAGAACAGATAACAACTTTGTGTCTTTTTAATAAATGAATGAGTGATGGCCGACTGGATGTCTTGATCAGTGCTTCCACCAGTTTTTCGGAGAGGCACATTTTTAATATGATCACCGCAAACTGGTCAAACAGTGACTGGGCAGGGGCACAATGACAGCCAAGTAGTGAATGTTGTTTTTTTTTTCTTTTTGTGCGCGTGTGTGAAGAATATGGCTTTCATAGTCAGCAGTCTCCACTTGGGCTGATGTATTGTATAGCCTACTGACATTTACATTGTTCTGTAAGTCGCTTACAGTGGCAGGTCAAGTAACATCACTCATTTTGAGACTAAAAATAATTTCGATAGCCTGTGCCGTGTTTTAAACTCTTATTATTTGATTTTTTTTTTAAATAGTAAAAATAATGCCTTACACTTGTATTGCGCTTTACAAGCCTGTATTACCAAGTGTCTCAAAGCACTACACTGTCATCATTATTCATTCACTCCATGCTTGGTGGTGTAGCCACAGCTGTCCTGGGGTAGACTGACGGAAGCGGGGCAACCAGTCTATGCCATCGGCCCCTCCAACCACCACAAATCACTCACTCACTCACTACATTCGCCAGGCTTCCTGGTGTTACCAAACGGTCTCCTATCCAAGTACCGACCAGGCCCTTCCCTGCTTAGCTTCCAAGATCTGATGGGATTGGGCAGAGCTAAGGCGGCCACAAAAGTCAGGGCCCGAAGTGGTTGAGGTCACGGCCCACCACTGCAAAGTACCACTGTACTTGTAAAGGAAAATGTACAGAGTAGAGTGTGTTGGCTACTGCATGCTGAACTGTGAAGGGTTGAACTGTTCTATCTGGAAAAGGCCTAGTAACATCCTTCTCTTATGATATTTTAAGCTAACTTCACTCATGTCAGAGGTGAATCCATTGTACATATTGAGTAAGCTCTTGGCAGCGCCCCTTTGAACATCTTCTGGTAGTGTTGATATCATTCAAAAGTGACAACAATCACCAAGGTGCAGACCAAACATCAACTCTCAAAGGAATCCTGCAGTCCTACTTTGCATAAGAACAAATGCGGGACTGATAAACACATATTTCCGCTCTAGTGACAGTCCATATAGTATTTATGTGAGTGATGCAGAGGGGAAATGACTGTCGATATGAGAGGCACCTGGATCATTAAGGTAAATAGCTCCCGAGTCACGTCAAAGTGGCAATCCAATTCTTTCTTGACGGGGATGAGACACTTAAAGAGCTGTACATCTGTCCCTATGTACGGTAGGTAAAAGTTATATTAAGACAGCACTAAAGCAGGAGATGGAGCTTTATAGAGGGAAGGCGTGATGTGTGGAACCTCCTGCGCCGCTGACTTTTTAGCTCAGCTCCATTTGGAAGGTCATTGAGCTGTGTGATGAAGAAGAGTGGAGGCTTGGTGGAGCAATGAAGAGCTAAGTGTCCCACTGAGGCACCGCCACTTGATAGAGACACGCCATTACAGCGACATAGCGTCATTAGCTGGCTCAGCTCTTTGCTACTGGTCCAATATGTGGAGTAGCAGTTAGCATTCAGCCCGCGTTAATAGGGTAATTCCCATTCAGCAGGGATAGCAGCCTTATGAGCGATGTGTCACATCTATAGTCGGCAAGTGTAGCAGCCGTGCAATAATTCCTACACTCACGCCCGCATTAAATGACAGTCAATCTTTGCCAAGAACGAAGCCCGTCTCCTCCCCCTGTGCCCCAGCCCTAAATCACAGCTCACTGTCTCTATTACATACCTGCAGTGCTCTCTAAATCACTCTGCTCCGTACACGTCCTTCCTCCTCCACTTCAGGGCCTCGCACTTCTCTCTTGTGTATTATAAACTCTTTTCCAACTTTTTCTCTTTATGGCGGGTTAAAACAGCTCAGCGTTTCACAGTGACACGCACGCTGCCATAAAGATGTCAACAACCCTTCTTCAAACATGAGAACTTGGCAGGATCTTCAATACATTTGCCTAATTTTACGATTTCACCTCCTGTGTAGTTAAATTATTGTATGTACTTATAGCACAGCACTGACACATGAGTTTCTTTGGGGTCCCTGTTTCTGACAGAGTGCAGTTTACATCTCCCCCCCCCCCCCCCCCCCAGGCTAATCCAGTTTACAAAAGAATCCTAAAGCGCATAGAATTAGTTATGGGTGCTCAGTTCTGATATAGTGAGATTGAAGATTTCCTATGAATTATGGAGTAATAAATTCAGAACCAATGAAATGCTGTTTGTGTGCTTTCATCTGCTGCTCACATTACAAACATTATTTTTCTTTTTACATGATGTGGCTATAGTTTGGGGCTGGACGCAGATTAGTAGTAGGGTATGTAAGGTTTATTTTTGAACGTACAGTATTTCATTATCATTATCAATATCTTTGTCTCCAGATATGTTGAAATCTAATAATGGCTTTGCACACAACAATTGTAATATTGATTTATTAACAATTACAAAAACATTTTACATGATGTAAAAGTTAGCTATGTTTACATTCTTTTGAGTTTGGCTCTCAATACAATTAACCGGTCAGAAAGCCGAATGAGGCCCGCACTAATGGTTGCCAGATCCTGTAAAAGCAGCTCAGAAATGACGCTCCCCTATTTCTACAGTCCCAGGCAGACGCCAATCAAGTCTTAAAGGAGTAGGCCACCGTTTTTAAATACTGAGATACATTCTTCCCTTAGCTTAGAGGAGTTGTTGCGCAGCTGTCTGGTCTTTACGCGTGCCCTCCGTCACGTAAACAGAGCACAGACAGTGTTAGCATTTAGCCTCTCCTCTATGGATCCAAACGGGAGTGAAGTTAGAAGCAACCAAGCTCTTCCATGTTTTCCCTATTTAAATATGGTTACATGAGCCTTTACACGATCCAAGTCTAGTCACACAAAATTAAACATGTCGATTTTCTAAGCGGATAAAATGGGGAACTATATTGCAAGGCGTAGTAATATTACTACACCTTGCAATATAGTTAGCCTTTTTATCCGCTTAGAAAATCGACATCGTAACCATATTTAAATAGGGAAAACGTGGAAGAGCTTGGTCGCTTCTAACTTCACTCCCGTTTGGATCCATAGAGGAGAGGAGGAGAGGCTATATGCTAACGCCGTCTGTGCTCTGTTTACGTAACTGAGCGCACGCGTGAAGACCAGACAGCTACGCATCAACTCGTCTAAGCTAAGGTAAGCACATATCCCAGTTTTTAAAAACGGTGGCCTGTTCCTTTCATTTGTGTTAGGGCAGGCCTCCAGTATAAAGCTCAGGGATGAAAGGTTCTTAGCTTTCAAATGAGGATCAAGTCAACCCAAAATCAGTGACGGTGTCCTTTTTAAACTGATAAGAGCACATCCTACAGACTTTACCTTTAACATTCCAGTGTCTTGGCTAACACTAAACTAAAAATGCCCATGTGCACTGAGGTGAAGAAAATGCACCTGCCTTTAGAAATGAGTTTGTAGGCTCGAGATCATTTAAAAGCTAATTGCTGGCTTTTATTTGTTCATGACCACCTTCCTGTTTGTTGTGCCTAATTCCAAACATACTTCCAGCTCAAGCATCCACAAACCTCTTTCTCCCTCCTGCTTCATGTTTGGGGTTTTCAGTTGCTGCAGACAGAATGCCCATTTAGGCACTGTGTGTGTAAAACGCTCCTTCTGCGTCCATTTCAGGAGGCGAGGTGTAGCGGAGCGTGAAGACTCGCTGTCAGCCCGGATTACGTCCAGTAGTTGGGCTCTTATTCAGGCTGCCTTCGCGCGCGTGTGTGTGAGAATGTGTGTGTAAGGAAATTTAGCAAACATGCAAGCAAATAATCAACAAAATGACTTAAAACATGCACCCGGCATGTTATATTTTACAATCTGACAGGTCAACATGCCGGCACGCTTTGCTGCCATCCTAACTGCACATTCTTCTTGTTTTTCAGTACTCACACATGACCTCCACTAACCTCAGGCGGCCTCCTGCCATGTGCTTGTGTGTGACTGTGGGGAAATGCCCTATTTGCAGACAATTAGAGAAAATAGAATGGAAAAACTAGGAAAGTGAGTTTGCAGTAAAAAACTCCTCTGTGTGCAGCAGTGAGATGTCGGTCAGTGAGCATTACAGGCCTACACCCTGACACACGGCCCACGCAACTGCATTTACAATTCTGCCGGGATGACCTCCTGCAGTTCATTACAAATATATGAACACAAGTAGACTTTTTCATTTGAAATCTCCTTTAAAAATCTGGATTCTTTATAGTATTTACAAACACCCAGACCAGAACCTCCCGCCACAGGAACATCTCTTTCTCATAAGACTCATGAACACTAAATAACCTGGTATTTGACACACATTTGTAAATCTACATGTATATTTTATACATTCAGAGTTTGGTTTGTCTCTTTTTGTTATAATCATATTGTTTCTCTATAATTGTGAGTCCTTATAGTTTTATTTCTTACTTTAGTCTATGTTTCATGTTGCGCAATCGTCCCGAAGAAAAATCCTAGTTTCAGAAACCGTCCACTGACAATGGCAATAAAACTTATTCTGATCTTGATTCATTGAGTACAGATCTGCACTTTTGCTCAGTACATTTGCAAGCAAGTAGCAACTTAACAGTAACTTACGAAAATGAAGAACTACTTCCTCCACCACTGCCAATCTGGGCCACTACAGAAGCAGCAGATGTGTCAAACGCAGGTGGGGCGGGGCTATGAGCAGTCTGCAGGAGAAGAGCGGGGTGTTCAGACCACAGCAGGGTGATGGGGGTTAGGGCCACCACAGAGCAGCAGCCACTTCCTCAGCCTTGTCACGCTATGAGCTCCACTGTCAGCGCTGCTCTGCCCGTGGGCACCGCTGGAGGAGCTGCAGCAGCACACACTGTGGCCTTAACTCTCCAATAACTCACTGCCTGTTACTGCAAACACCTTCCCCCCCCCCCCCCCCCCCCGCAGCACATCTAGTTTATTTTTATTTGAGTGTAATATTGTTCAGTAGGGGGGGAAAGCAATTTTGGACGGATTTTTATTAATTATTTGTCAATATGGACATTTATTTACTGATTGACTGATTGATTGATTTGGCCATTTCAGCCCTCCATACTCTACAATGCTTAGAGAGTATTTGCTCAATCCAATGTGGGTGTTGGAGGACATCTAGTGACAGACATTTGCTAGTGCAACATAAGTCCAGGCAAGGCTTGTGGTGGACTCAAAATGGGATTTGCTGATGGTCCACCAAATAACACACATTTGTCTTATTGAGTATTACTTGATGTTGCAAATCCAAATAGTTATGTTTTACCTGAAAATAAAATGATAGGGTGTCATCTAGATTGAACTGAACACAGGCGGACCGTTCACAGCTCATGTGGCCCATGCAGTGTATGTGGTTTGTTTAAATGACAGGAGTACTTTGTTGTTGACTTTGTACTTTGTTGTTTGTTAAAGGTTTATTTTAAATGATATCACTACAGCAAACCTCCTGTCAAAAATGGCCTAACAGAGATTCCGTATGAGGTTTTTACACTTTTACACAATGTTGGATTACGTAGGCCAAGTCAAACGTTCTCTCTGAAGCAACTTCCTTTCTTTTGGTGCCCAACTGCCAGTAAGTGTTATCATTTCTGACAAACAACTTAATATATAGTAAACTTGTCAATTAGTTATTAGTTTACTTACAGGCAACAACATCGATTCATAGTTATTGGTGCATAATTTATTAGTGACTTACAAGGATCATTCCTGTGTGTGAATTGTAAGTTGAATTGTAAAAGTAGAGATTGGTTGTGGTGAAGTTTCCGTTGTGAAGTAAGGAAGGAAGTAAGTAAATGTTAGTGACAGTTACATGAAGGCTTGAATAATGGTGCCCGTCTCAGAGATGGACAGACATCACCCGACAGACGTAATCCGCTTCATCATAGGTACAACCTTTCATGTGCAATGGAATATTCTTCATTCTATTCTTTAATAATGACTTATGTAAATGTTTTACAGTGGCCCTCGGTGCGGTATGCATGTTATCCTTTACAGGTTGGTTTTGAGTTTGTTTCAATAATATTTATGTCACTATTATTACAATAATCTTGATGACGTCGATAGCGTAATATAAATGAAATATATTTATTGGCCCGGGAATGTATTGATTAATGTGGGAGATGCTATTGTTTAATGTTAAAACTATTTATTCTCATGCCCCCCTTGTTTGACATGCATGTCCCACCTCATTCACTTCTCTTCATCTATAAGCAGCTCGTAAAATATTTGACCTTCTAAGAACACCACATCAAGACTGAGATGAAATCAGGACTCAGCACGTAACACGTACAGCATAACTAAAGCATAAATAAAAATTAAGCTAACTTAAGTGCTTTATTGTTAATTGTACAATTATACATCAAAATTGCATTCAGGTGTTGGGTTAGTCCTGAGTCGCTGCCACTGAGCCGCGCCGCCATTGTGGGCCAACCTGCTTTTGGAGATCGGGGAAACCGGAGTATTGCCCTCAGTCCTGCTCTGAAATGGTGTACTGCCTCCTTGGTTTGTCCCTGTTTCAGAGCGTGGTGTCCCGCACTGGCCAGCTCCTCCACCTCCTCCTTCCTCTTCCTCCTGCGCAGCTCCCTCCGCTCCACAACAGTCTTTCAACGTCTTCTTCTCGTTTGTCCCTTTTTTGTTGCTTGTAGCGCCTCTTGTGACGCCTCCACTGTGCTGCAGGTGAGGGGGGGGCTCTTGGTGCCTCTTCAGTGTGTCAGAAGAAGACATGTTTAGGTCTCAAATGTCTTTAGCTCATAAGCTAGCGGTTTGTTTACTTCTAAAACCCTGGGTCCTCCTTCATGGCTAGTATGTACTGAATCTCACAAAAAACACATGTACAAAAGTATCCAGTAAAACAATGTGGGACACAGAAACCTCAAATGCAGTTCACAGAAAAAGCACACAAAAAAAAGAAGAAAAAAAAGCACTGTACCAGAAGAGAGGGAGGTTGCTTCTTGTTTACTCATTTAAATGAACAAAATATAAAATAGCAGATGACCCTGAGAACCACCTGAAGAAACTCTTGTACTACCAGTGGTGCACACCCATGGTTTGAGAAACACTGATCTCCAGAACAATTTTGATAAATATTTAACCAAAGAGGCTCTAATTTAGAACACTGATTACAAGTATAATGAGCAAGTCGCTGTAGATGTTTTTTTGAAGATTTTAATTTGTGTTTGAATGACATTGATTTGGCAGATGGACAGAGCACGTTGCGATTACAAGGCTATATCAGATGTGCTGGAAGAGTTGAGCTTTCCAACGGTACAAAAGTGTGTAGTGACACCTGGAACCTAAATGAAGCCAGCGCAGTGTGCACACAGCTGAATTGTGGCAAAGCAGTGGGAGCTGGCCCGTCAACTTTTGGATTTGGATCCGGGAAAAGTTGGCTGCAAGTCAGGAATGGAGAAATAACCCCTCTGAGCGAATGCAGCTCAGGGGACGCTGGAGTGGTCTGTGCAGGTGAGCATGACTTACAACATCTCCGAGACACATGGGCAGATAACTCCCCACGGACGCATCCCATCCGTGATTTGTAGTGATATCAAGTATTTAAAGAGACTAGATGCAAGTTGGTCATTTTATGCTCACTGCTGCCACCTCAGGTCTTATGCGCAACTGCAGTTTCTATATTAAGCTTGTGCATGACAGCAATTCAGACCCGAAGTAACACCTTTTTGAGTGACAGTGTAGGATTTTAGAGGCAGTTGTGGTGAACAGGACTGGGCTCATTCTACACATTAGGACATGGCTGGAACTTGTAGGGGGAGGGAAATACGTAGTTTAAACATTTTTAAACTCTGTATAGTCCCTTTAAAGTAGAAAATTTAAATCTGACAAATCAAGATTGACTGTCCTTTTTTCAGGTGGCATGCCTACACCCGAGGTCTCCACACAGCCCCTGCTGAAGTGAACTGGGGTGGCAGCATCAACATTTCATGTTCTATTCCAGATGAAATTCATGATTTGATCCAAGGGATGCTCAATATTGCCAAAACATCAGACATCCAAGAAACTAAAGTGAAGAGCATCTCATTCGTCAGTTTTATCTTGCCTGTGGTGACATTTGAGGACGAGGGTCAGTACGAGTGCTGCTATGGTCCTAAGAACTCCTTGAAGTTCTTATGCAAACATGTTCCCTTCCGTGTGACTGGTGAGTAGCATTTTATCATTTCACCATTTATAAGGCTAACTCGGAGAAGAAATTACTGTGAAAGAGGAAAGGAGAAGCTGGAATTCACAAAATAAGTTGAATTGGTCAAACATGCATGACTGATGGAAAACTCTAAACCCTCGTATGTTTTTGATCAGAAAGCCATGTTGATTTGGATTAATATAACCCCACTCTGTCCTCCAGTGGATCTCCAGGCGCCCAACATCTCTGTGTCTTCTCCTAACGGGCTGCAGACGGCCGGGGACAGTGTGCAGGTCACCAGAGGATACAGATTTGTCCTAATCTGCTCCACTTCAGCCAACAACCCAGAAGGACAGTTCTTCCTCAAGCTCCCTGACTCCAACCAGTCTGTTAGTAAGCCTGCAGTCAACCACTCTGCCTCTTTCCACTTCCCCCCATCCCAGTACGAGCACCAGGGAGAATACAGCTGTGTGTATCAGGTCACTGGAGCAGGACGCAATTACACCTCTCCACCGTCTGCAGGCATCCAGGTGACAGTGATAGGTAAGTATATATCCTTTATCATGAGCTAATTTAACTAAATCATGCTGTGATGATACTTGAGTAACTATGGGCTATGAAAATTAATGAAAACTTTTAGATATTATGGAAGTCTCAGATTTGATGCATTAAGATGTGTTTGGAAAGGGCGGGAGAGCGACCGGAAACTCACGAGTTAGAGTTTGGAGAGCCCTGCTGTCCGAATTTAATATTGTGTAGTTATTTTTTTTTGTGCTGAAGGAGAAGTGTGAGAGAAATGTAGTGATAGTTTGGACCAAACTTCGGAATATAAGTCGGACGACCGCAAAAGATATTGTCGACTTTTTGTTCATACTAAGCTTATCCAGATCAGAGGTGCTCAAACGTTTCACACTAATTATTCCTTCATAAATATTTGACCTTCCAAATACCTCCAGGGACAATCACTCATTACACTTCAGACAAAATGAAATAAAATTCTCCTCCGTAAAAGAAGGCGGCTGGAAATCAGTCACTAATTAATAATAGTCATTATTAGAATTGACTAAATTCAATGATCTTCCCTGTGTGTTTGAAGAGCCCCTGCTGCCTGTGATCCTTTCTGCGGCAGCTGCCGGTCTGCTGCTTCTGGTTGTGGTCCTGATTGGAGTGTACTTTTGCCATAGAAGAGGAAGAAGAAGAGGGTCTGTCACAGTCATCGAGCTGGCGGCCACAACCCCATCACCAGGTCAGTTCTCATGTGAGCTGCAAGAGGAAAAAAACATATTCTTCTTTTCTTTTGTTTGCGAACAACACACAACATTGCGTCAGAACATGAGCATAGGCATTGCATGGCTTGACCTACCCCAATGGAGGCAGAACAACTTACTATGTCATACTATCATCTTGGTGCTTAGATTATATTACAGTATGTTTGTCTACAGTTTATAGTAAAAACGTTTGCCTTCTTGTGTCTGTGTAGTTTAATGCTCTATGTCTGATACTCTTGGCTCTGAATGAGAGTTGCCTGCCAACATTGTTTCTGTTGGTGTTTGGTGCTGTGTGGTTAAATACTTCTCTTTAGTCTGACAAACTGCTGCAGCAAATAAGTTTAAGTAGATCTGATAGTCGTACTAAATGTATACTCAACACGGTGTGCGAGCGGGTCGCTTGTGACCAAAGGGTCGGCGGTTCGTATCCCGCAGGTGCCCACTGTCGTTGTGTCCTTGGGCAAGACACTTCACCCACCTTGCCTCCAGTGTCTGCTTACACTGGTGTATGAATGAGAGTGTGAATGGGTGACTGGTTCCTTGATGTAAAGCGCTTTGAGTGCCTAAAGCACAAGGTATTTTTCACGGACAGTGATTTGGATCAACACAGAGCCGGTGCTGGCCCTTCTGGGGCCCTAAGCAAAAATCCACTCGGGGGCCCTACAGTACACATCCCATGGCTATTCGATGAAGAGCGAACCCATTTATGGTCAAAAACAGTTACACTGTGCAGTAGTGCAGGACAGAAGTGGACCTTAACCTCAATTTGGGCCCTGCCCCACTGTGTGAGAACCATTAACCACTAACCACTAAGCCACTGTCAGACTGGAGTTTAGGTTAGTCTATTTTCCCCCACTTTTTGTAAAAGGTCACTGACAGTTTGGGAACCACTGACTTTAAAACTAACTGAAACCTGCACCTGATGATTATATTTGTATCTTACCACTGAGAATCAGCCTGACAGTTAGTGCTGGGCAATATGGAAAAAACTTATATCACGATATGGATTATTTTATATCACGATAACGATACATATCACGATATACCACAATAAAGTCGGTTTTCAGTTATTCTTTGAAAAGTTTGACAAAAATATCATTGCTTACTTTTTTTCAACTTTATTTTGAAGCAGTGGTTTTGCTATGGATCATTTATATAGCATATATTGTCAATGTCAGGAAAAATGTGAGACTGCAGGATAAATGGGCTAAACATGATCTGACCAGAGTCAACACGAATTTAACAACAGAAATGTGTAAACTCGTGCGTAGAGAACGACTTACTCAGAGCATCATCTGCTCCTCAATATCAAGGCTCATATTACACTAAAACAAATGTAAATTGGAGCTTATTATCGCCATTTTCTCAACTTTAATGTAATGTTTAAGAAACAGTGGGCGAGCAGTTTGTATTGTACGTCTTTAGCTGCTCTACGCGCTGCCCGATCCGTCTCTTACCTCCTGCACCACGCCTCTCCTCTCTTCTCTCTCGTGTGTTTAATCCAGATCCACACGCTCTCTCAGTCAGCTCCGATGTGAGATCCATCACTAAAAAGCTGTTTAGTTGCCGTGCGTAAAGCAGAGTGAAACCACGCGGTGTTTAACAGGGAGAGAGAGCCCCGCGTGTACGTCCATTAGATGTCGCCGTTGCTACAGCAGGTGTGGCGGCGGACAGAGATATCGTAAAGCAGGGTGGTGTCGCAAAACCACAAGGCAGAGTTTCTTTGCGAAAAAGTTCTTTCCTATTCTTGTTTATAATCACTTAATATAAACTTAGACGATGTATAGTGACAAGACAACACTAATACATTCTTGTGGCCTATTTAATGAAATATTTGCTTTAATAATTGATTAAATTAGGTTAGAAACGATAGAAACGATAGAAGAGAAATGGCACGATAGGCACTTTTCTATCGTCCCCACGATATGTATCGTCATATCGCCCAGCACTACTGACAGTAATTTGTTTTAGACCGTGCACATTCCGAGAACTAGAGTTACTGAAAGTAACTGCGCTCATGAGAACTGTGGATTCAACTCCCATTTGAGACAAAATGCTTTTTGGCTTTTTCTCTCTCTTCTATTCACTGCAGGAACTGCAGGATGTGAAATACAAAAAAGTGTCATTATGATATGTCAGACAAAGGAGGACAGATCACTGACTTTAAGCTCTGGGGGAACATCTTGAATGTATGTGATGTTGTCAAGTAATTTGGCCACATCATAACTGATCGTTTAACATATGAGGCATTTACCGTCAGTGCCGGATGTTATATGCACAAGCGAACATTCTGTCATGGAAATTCTCCTTCTGCTCTGTACTACTAAGGAGCATTGTAGTCAGTAAAAAAAAAAAAAAATCAGTTTTCCGAATTATTTATTTTCCTTAGTGGATTATCTCGTTATTATACGGAGCCCGCGAGGGGACATGACGAGATTTTTTTTAAGCTTTGCAAAATAACGCAATCGTTTAGCGAAATAACGCAATAGTTTTGCGAAATAACGCAACAGTTTTGCGAAATAACACAATAGTTTTGCGAAATAACGCAATCATATTTGGGTAGAGAACGAGGCCGCTTACAGCGTCTACGGCGTATAGACTCTACGCTATCATCCTCCACACACAATGGAGCATGAATGGGGAAATTAATTGATCTTTATTTCGAATTGGGTTTAAAATACAAATAATCAAGATTAGTGCTGCCAACAGACATATTAATGTAGCCTAAGTGAAAGACATCTTATTGTATTATGTGGAAGCTGTACGAGGTGTTGGAGGGTGTCCCAGAGTCATAAGAGGCGATCTTGGGACAGATTTCAGATTAGCACAGCCAGGCCCCGAGATCAGGAGAGAGGGTCACTCCCCTGCCGATGTCTAGCTGACAAAACTGGCCTGAATTTACGATCATACTGTATCCACCAACCCCGTGAATTTCGTCGCTTGTCCCCAAACAGCTACGTGCGCCTTTACGCATCTTCCCCACTCTGAAGCAGCGCTGTGTCAGAGGCACCAGCGCGCACCCATCCCGTCAAGAGCATGAATGGGGGAATTTAATTGATCTTTATTTCGAATTGGATTTAAATTACAAAGAATTAAGATTAGTGTTGGCCAACAGACATGGTATTCCTGTAGGCTAAATGGCAAAGGGGGCACTCAAGGCGTAAGGAATAGGCTACTGCGACCTGGCGGATCTGGTTGAATCCATAACCAGAATTATACAGTTACTGTATGTGCACGGTTCTGGACAGCAGATACCGTTGGATGTACGCCAAGCGCAGAGAAAATGGTTTAGGCAGGAGAAAGGAAGACGTGCATTATCCTCAGGGAATTGGATCCAAACGGTGTGTCTAAAAGGCAAGCTAGGAGACTTCAAAGAAGTCTTTTTCAGAGGACCTAACTTTATCT
The DNA here is from genome assembly GCA_007210695.1 of Neogobius melanostomus. NCBI lineage: Eukaryota > Metazoa > Chordata > Actinopteri > Gobiiformes > Gobiidae > Neogobius > Neogobius melanostomus. The sequence goes on from VHKM01000493.1 coordinate 1,533,410, forward strand.
GGCATATTGACTTTTACGATAAATTGAAGAATTCATAAGTTCAGCATTTAGTACAGACATGGGCGCTGGTAATCCCCGAACCAAAAGAGCGCACAATAATCCAGAGGCAAAGGTGTTGCGCGCAGGGAGATGGTCGTTTTCGTTCTCAGATAGACCAAACTTTTTATTCAAAAGAAGCCAACGCTCCTTGACGGCATGGGTGGAAGCGCTGGATCATTTCGGGACGAACCTGACGCACCGTCTTTACGCAGCTATTTGGGGACACGCAACAACATTCACCCCCGGGTTGGTGGATAGTTGATCGTAAATTCAGGCCAGTTTTGTGCAGAGACTGACTGAAAGTTGCAGGTGCTGAATCTGTACGTATTATGTGGCTATGAGGTCCATGGGACGTGGGCTGCGCAACACAGGAATCTGGGGATGACACCTCCACAATCAGCTAGACATCGGCAGGGGAGTGACCCTCTCTCCTGATCTCGGGGCCTGGCTGTGCTAATCTGAAATCTGTCCCAAGATCGCCTCTTATGACTCTGGGACACCCTCCAACACCTCGTACAGCTTCCACGTAATACAATAAGATGTCTTTCACTTAGGCTACATTAATATGTCTGTTGGCAGCACTAATCTTGATTATTTGTATTTTAAACCCAATTCGAAATAAAGATCAATTAATTTCCCCATTCATGCTCCATTGTGTGTGGAGGATGATAGCGTAGAGTCTACGCCGTAGAGGCTGTAAGCGGCCTCGTTCTCTGCCCAAATATGATTGCGTTATTTCGCAATAATTATTGCGTTTTATCGCAAAACTATTGCGTTATTTCGCAATAATTATTGCGTTTTATCGCAAAACCTTTGCGTTATTTGCAAAGTATTGCGAAATGACGCAATAAAAAAAATTCTCGTCATGTCCCCTGGCGGGCTCCGTATTATTACGAGATATGTTTTCCGTTTTTTGAATTAATTTTTTTTAAATCCTTTTTCCGAATTCCCCCCCCCCCCAAATGGATTATCTCATAATTACTCATAATTATTTTCTGTTTTCCGAAAGAAAAAAAAAATCAGTTTTTTGAATTGATTCCCCCCCCCCCCAAATGGATTATTTTATAATTACGAGATAATCCACTGAGGGGAAAAAATAATTCGGAAAACAGATTTCTTTTTTGTTTTTTTTGTTTTTTTTACTGACTACAATGCTCCTTCGTACTGTACAGGTGAAACTAGTTCTGTTTCAAGCCTACTGCTCACCTCTGTACACCGCACATCTGTGGGTGAATTATAAAAAGTGCAGTTTCCAGAAACTTACAGTTGCAGGGATTGAGAATTTTCTGGGGAAAAAAACGAAAAAAAAACGATGGACAAGTGTCGTGTCGAATGAGGGAACACTTTACATGCAAAAAACATTGAAAAAACAATCTATTCACCAGACTACTGGCCTGATACTCTACAGTACTCGAAACAACAAGATAGTTGCCTGGTCCGAGCAGAGTAAACATTAGGCGAGCAGCGCCCGGGCCGGGAGACGGATGGAGTGGAGACGCGAGCGGAGAGGCACTCACGCTTTGGGAGTGACAGGGGGAAGGCGGTAGGTCTCTCCTGCTCATCCACTTCAGCAGACTGCTCCATTTCGGTGTTGTATGTGGCAAAGTATGCAGAGAGTGAGTGAGCGCTGCCTGTCAAACAGCCTGTCACTGTAACAACGCTCATTAATCAGTGAAACACCGTGATTTGACTGAGATGCGGGCCCTTGCAGCAGTTGGGGCCCTACGCACCTCTGGATCGACACATACAAAACTAGCAGCGGCCTAAGAGTTATTGCAGGATACTTTGTAGCGGCTCTGGAGACTGTTTGGTGCGTAAGGACACCAGAAAATGGTGTTCTTGCAGAGCGGCATCTCCGCATAAACCACACGGACAGATTGTCTGGTGAACAAAGCTACATCGCCGGAGTTAGTACAGCAAACCAACGTATTGACAGTGTGGCATAATTGATCCAATATTATTCTGACATCTTCCTTCTTTGCTATAAGGCCACTTTCATTTAGTTAACATCCACCTCTCCTCATGCATCTTCCCAGGACCTTGTAACTGTTGTCTCTCCTTCATCCAAGCCTGTTGTCCTTCAAAATGCGCAGTAAACATTTAATGCTGATCTGTATGCCATGCCTGAGCAACAAAGCTGAAAGTTGGCCGCTAGGTGGGGCTGTTGCACAGTGCACACCGTGTTGAGTACACATGAAATCAGAGCTACTTAAACCATTTACTGCAGCAGCATGTCTGACTAAAAATAAGTATTTAACCACACATCAGCAAATACCAACAGAAACAATGTTACAGACAACTCTCATTCAGAGCTCAGAGTATCAGACACGTAGCGTTAAACTACACAGACACAAGACGGCGAATGTTTTTACTATAAACTGTAGTCAGACAGCTAACATAATATATTTTAAGCATCATGCATTCCAAGATGATAGTAGTCCTCGTGCACTGCTGCAAGTTTTTTTTCCTCAATTATCTTTTGAGCACACAGTACATTTTCTCTCTTTAGGGAACTTTATGGGCTTTAAAAAAGTTATCATTTTCTTTTTTTTTAGCATTGTCTCAATTTTTACCCAGTCAATTTCACGTGGTTGCCCATTGACACAGCAAATCACCATATGTTTCAGTGACACCAAACAAATACCAAGAAGAAGAAGACGAGGAGGAGGAGGAGGCCGACTATGTGAACGTGCCGCCGCCTGCAGGACACTTTGAGGAGGAGAGACAGTGCGACCCAAGCGATGACGAGGCGGACTATGAAAATGTGATACCGTCACATAATGACGACACTCTGGACATTTATGGTGGTGATGACAGGATTTATCAGAACTATGAGGGCAGTTACCGGGATGATTATCAGCTGCATAACCAAAAGCATACACAGTAGTGGGATAATGGGCTTTCCTGACCAAGATTCTGGCTCAAGATCTGAGGAAGACTCTCTGGCTGTTGCTCTGTGACGTTCCCGCTAAGTGGAGTCCGTGAGTTTTAGGGATTGATCAAAAGCAGAAAATAAATACCATTTCGGACAAAGTTCACATTTTGTTAAAGAATCAGTATGTAATGTTTCATATGTACAATAAATACGTCAGTGTTCCTTGTGTGTTCATGTTTTCCCTGTAATGTCATTGATCCTAATATATAATTGTTATTAACATTACAAAGGGAAGATACTACAATGCTCTGAGTGTAGAGCCTAACGTGAGAAAAGAGCAGCATGAGCAGCAAACACAAGGGAAGTGGCATCAGTGGTTTTCTAAGGTTTAAGTTTATAGAGCTAATGTGAGTTTAAGCATGTGCACATCAAAGCTGAGTCCCTTTTCTGACACGAAACTAAAACCACAGCCTCTATATATAAAACTGGTATCTAGATCTGTTTGCTCAATTGCTGGTGCACACAAAGCATGGTAAACATATGGGACACTCTGATCTGTTACCTGACAATAGGTAAGACTATTTTTTACTTACATTTAAGTGTTTGGGTAAAGTCACATTCAAAAGTCTATCTTCCTTTGCCCTTTCCAGTCTGTCTGCTGCTCCCGACATCTTCTCCAGCTGAAGGTTTGTTTGCTTTTGGTCCATCCCCATGTGCCTGTGGTCAAGCGACTTTTGAAAAGATCAATGGATCCCAAACTGTAGTGCAGATACCTCCAGTGATACGCAGAATGACTCAGGGGATATGAAATTTAAAAATGACCTAATGAAAATCTAATCAAATGTTGACACTTTAAAAACAACAATATAGAAATGAAATGACAACAAAACAATATCGTTTTTCTTTTCTCCAATCGGAGTCCTTTATTGTTCCATATAAATAAATTGATAAATAAAACTATATATTTATGAATTTTTCCCAGACAAGCATAAACGTTTAATTGAAATGCATAGCTGAAAAGTGAATAATGATTATATATTTAGTATTTGATTTGATTCGTGTTGCATTGAGAGTCCAGGGGTACCTAACAGGTCATGAGGTACAGCACTCGGAAAGGCTTTAGTGACTTCATGCTGTGTCGTCTTCTCACAGAGGGGCAGATCAGACTGGTTGGTGGCTCTTCTCCGTGTTCAGGGAGAATTGAGATCTATCACGCAGATGAATGGAGGACAGTGTGTGACGATCACTGGGACTGGTCTGATGCCGCAGTTGTGTGTAGACAGATAAGATGTGGTAAAGTGATGAAGGCCACACGTGAAGCTCAGTTTGGTGAAGGCACTGGTCCCATCTGGCTCAGTGATGTGGACTGTTCAGGCAGTGAGAGCTCTTTGACGGACTGCCCCCACAGGAGATTTGGTGACCACAAGTGTGGTCATAATGAAGATGCTGGTGTGGTCTGCTCAGGTAAGAAATGTTTCAAACTATCAGGCGCCCTGAAACTGGATAATGTTTTTGCAAATCTTCGGCTACATTAGTCAAAAGGCTTCATTAGTGACACTCAGGCTTTCTGCTCACAGATAGACTACATATAGACCAATGGGAGGGGTTAGCTTGTCCTAGTCCCACCCCTCTTTATTCAAAGGCCACTCTAAACCTTTGTTGTTAAGTTTCAGTCTCAATGACCCTACTTCAGCTGATCACTGCTCGTTACAAGTCTATTGAGCTGCCCTGGGATGAGTCTCAATCTCCTCAGCAGGACAGCGTTCTCCAGGCTTGGGGCGCAGGATGCTGTACAGAGCAGATGGATTGAATATAAGCTAAAATTTTGACCTCACTGCCATCAAAGGAGTGGTAAGTGACGTTAAGATGGAGGTGGACTGCAGACTGAGGACTAGAGCTTTCTAGGCGGTGCTAGTAAAGTCTTTTCTGCAGCTGCTGCTTGGTTTCGCCAATATAATGCGCTTTGCAGTCCACTAAGACTACATACAGCTGGTGTTTCTGAAAAACGTCAGAGAGTCTTTCAGCAACGAAGAACCCAGTACTCCAGACCAGCGAATACACTCAGGCAAAAATGTGTGCATCCTAAAGACAAAACTCCTAGCCACAAACAGAGCAATGTGGTTTATTCTATTCAGTGCAAAGAGTAGAAGTGGGACTATAAGTTAACCCCTCAAGCCTTGGTGTCACTGACAAAGCCTTTTGGATGAGAAACGTTCTACACTTTAATAACCAAGTACAGACAATGACTCAAGAACTTTCAACATAATTTGAGATGTTTGATGGCTAAATGATAATGGTTATACGGAAAATACATTGAGCAGGCTAATGAACACTGAAAAGTTTCCTGGACTAGCTGACTCGCTAACTGTCTGCATACACTAGGTCTAGGATTAGGTCTATAATTTTTGCTTGTTTGTTTTAGATACGTCATGTGAAATTGAATATTAAATTGTTTATGTTGATAGGGATGCAAGCTCATATATTCCTGGAGCATTATCTGTTGGCGTTAATAATCCCAGCAGCGGTCGCAGGTCTACTGCTCCCCCTGGTGTTTATAGCGCTGTATCTGCTTCATCAGAGAAGAACTTCAGCTGAAACTCACAGTCTGTTCTCATACACACTCTCATTCAGGTTTTTGACCTTGATACACAATATTTATATGCTCACTTTATTTTTTTCTGTCTTTTAGTGTCTGTCCTTGCTTCAGAGCATCAGGAGAGGGATCCTTTGTGAGACACTGCAGAAGGAGTACACCAATGATTTTGAGCAAATCAATACAAGACCAATCCAATGAGTGCAATATGGATGTAAAAATTAAAAAAAATGTGTGTGCATCTCGGCCTCTGTGCTCATTGTACAATCATCTGTGTGAAGTGTTTGTTGTTGTATTTGGTCCAATTAAATTCATTAGATGACATCAGTAATATTAAGTTACTAGATGTTCCTTTCTAGACAAAGCAGAAATGTCATAATGCAGTTTTCTCAGGAGAAGCTATGGTGAACTACATCACAGGCTTGTTTTTCTCACACTGGTGACTTGGAAGCGGCAGTGAAGCCACAGTTTTTGTAGAAGTTTCTGTGTAGAGAGATGATACTGTTTAAGCAATTTGAAAACTTTTGTACAATACAAAAGGAGAAGAAAATAGCAGAAGGAAGCTCCATGTGTCATGGCAGACTTGCTGAGTAGAGTTGGTCATTATCTGATCACTGGTAAGATTTTATTCATTTGTCTTACGATCTTGTTATTCTGAAACGTAATGGGCTGTGGGCTTCCATAGAAGCATTTAGGCTAATTGCTGTGTGGCTTAGTAGCAGAGCATTTGACCACCAGTCTCATAATAATAACTCTAAAATTCTTCTATTTCCCAGTTTCTCTTCTGTTCACTCAACATTTATGCAAATCAGGTGGGTCATTTGGTAAGTGCTACCAAGAGCAACAACATAATGACAGTCTCGTATCCTTACAGAGGGTCAGATGATCCGCCTTGTTGGTCCTGGCTCTTCTCGGTGTTCAGGGAGAGTGGAGGTCTATCACAATGGCAGCTGGGGAACAGTGTGTGATGACAACTGGGACATGGATGATGCTGTAGTCCTGTGCAGACAGCTGGACTGTGGGACAGCGGTGAAAGCCCTGAATACAGCCCAGTTTGGTGAAGGGACTGGTCCAATCTGGCTGGATGATGTGAGCTGTTCGGGAAGAGAGAGCTCTTTATTGCAGTGCCAACACAGCGGGTTTGGTCCACACTACTGTAAACACGATGAAGACGCCTCTGCCGTGTGTTCAGGTATGGTGCAGTACCTGAAAAACTTGTCAAAGCACATCATAACGTCACATGTTAAATAGGCTTAAACTGTATGACATTTGGCTGTGACGTTTTGAACTTTTACAGTTATTACACATATGTTTTAATATTTATAAACGGCTTCCTTTTTCAGCTGTCCTCCCAAAGCCCAGCATTACAGTGACCCCTGTCGTAGGCATCATGTGGGGTCAAAATGTCACCGTGGCCTGCTCTATCACTGGACTCTCAGGAGGAGCTTTCGTCCTGAGGCGCTCCGATCAGGACGTCCAGACTACAGTGTCCAATCCCGCCTTCTTCCATCTGGGCCACATCTCCTTTGACCATGATGGCTATTACAACTGTGTGTACCAGGAACGCTTTTCGGATCAAACCCTCATCTCTCCACCAAGTGACTCTGTTAGGATCCAAGTCATTGGTAACTATACTTGCATTTTGTCCAAAGAATACAAGTGGTTTAAATTACAGTGTCAATAAAAGTTTACAAATGCAACTTAACGCTTGTCTTTGGAGTATTTTTGAAATTTAAGCCCTTGACCTTTTGTCACTTCATCACACTTTTCTAACTGCAATAGAAATATGGAATGGCTTTAATGCGTACATTTTGCCCACAGTGCCCTTTCTGCTGGTGCTGTTTCCGTCAGCTGCTGGTCTGCTGCTCGTCCTGGTGTGTGCGGTGGCATGTTACGTTTCTAAAAGACGACCTGCTGCGGAGCGCTCACACAGTCTGCATCAATTCACACACTTTATTTTTATTTACCTCGCTTCACATTAACTACGATTCTCTGTTCTCTCATTCTCTCAGTGTCTTCAAACGAACCAGAGGAAGATAACGACTACTGCGAGCTACAGAGGGTTTACAGTGACGAGTATGAAGTGATTGGATCAAGTCGAAGCGGAAATTAACTTCTCTGACTTTGGAGATAACAATTGCTATTAAAAAAAACTTGTCAAATGCTTTTCATATGAGCTTTTATCATGTTGCCCCCAAATTAAAACAGGAAGTTGTCCGGTTTAGTCAGTCCACTGTTATTTCTACCACACATTTGAACACAATTTGCAGAACTGAACTGTTTCACTCAAAACCACATTGCAGAAAAGTCTGAAAGGTTTTGAGCAACTTAACTCAAAACATAAAACATACCACTATCAAACCTACGTCTCGACACAGACAATGCTGCTTTTGCTCATCAAAATTTGGTTTTAATTTGTCATTAGTAAATGCATTATATCTCTATTGAAAAAGGCTGAAGCCCTTCCTTTTTATCAAAGACATACACGTTTTTTTTCTGCAGCGACACTGGTTTGTAAAATGCAAATTCTTTTGTGAAAAGAGGAAGTGCTACTAATTCTCACTTTGGGTCCACTGTACTTATTTTAAAACCTTTCAGTTTCCTTTGTAAACTGCAGAGTGCCATGGCCGTCAGAGGAGTCAAACGTATTTAAACTGATCAAAATTTGATCATTTCAAGCTTTCTGTGTTCATTGCTGCTACTTGTGGACACACCTATATGCGTCACATCACTGACACAAATAAAAGTGCAGGTGGCAGGGGTGAAGGGGGTGTGAGGCTCAAAGCTTAGTGGACCATTTTAGTCCAGTGGGCGGTTCGGGTGTGAAAGCTGATTAAGCGAGGGGAAAGGCCAGCATCACTTTAGTGAAGTTCCTCTATTATTTCTTGTAAACCACACAGAGCTATGGGAAAGACACAAGGCAGTCTGTTTCGATGTTTAACGATGGGTAAGATTTGAAACATCAGTGACAACATAGCTCAGAAAAACATGCTTTTTCCTCTCGTTTATCTGCTGATTGCCCTGACTGCACTTCCAGCAGGTGAGTCCTAAAAATGGGATTCATTTGGGTTCATATTTATTCACTTTGGTGAATCTTCTTTTCACAGAGGGGCAGATCAGACTTGTTGGCCCTGGTTCTTCTCGATGTTCTGGAAGAGTAGAAGTCTATTACAACAGCCAATGGGGAACAGTGTGCGATGATGACTGGGACATGCCTGATGCTACAGTCGTGTGCAGACAGCTGGACTGTGGAACAGCTTTGGGGGCAATCACTGGTGCAAATTTTGGTCAGGGATCTGATCCAATATTGCTCGATGATGTGAGCTGTTCTGGAAGTGAGAGTTCTTTGACCCAGTGCGGACACAGAGGATTTGGAAGCCATAATTGCGGACATAGTGAAGATGCTGGTGTGGTTTGTTCAGGTAAAACATTATACAAATTACTATGAATATTTTGTTTTGGCTGTGTGACTTTGGAATTAGTGGAACATAGTTGAATCCATTTTTCTTCAGGCTGTACGTTGCCACTTTGTGAAATAACCAATAGAGATGCAACAGTGTGCTGTTAATAAGTGCAGTGTCTGCGTACAGTGGTGTATGAAATGAGAGTGTGAATGGGTGAGTGGATCCTTGCTGTAAAGCGCTTTGAGTGCCTAATGTAGGTGGAAAAGCGCTATATAAGTTGAGACCATTTACCATTTAAGGCTTATGTGTGCACTAAACAGCGCTCCAATGAAGGAGCTGAACCAGCTTGTACTGAAGAACACAGGCCAATCACTAGCATATGTGACATGACGAGTGGTATATAAAATAAAAGCCTGACAACGCCATCCAGTGTAAACTGGAAAAAATGTGCTTTAAGGCACACAGGTTCGACCCATAAGGACAGAGGCAGCAAGTTCCTTTTACATATAGTTTATTTCTATGTTTTACTGTTGTTTTATCTTTCTGTTCGTAATTCATACTTTGACATTTCTTTCACAGTTACATCCATTAGCTCCGTTTAGCTTTCAGTTGGTTCACATGTTAGTTTCCCATTAGCTTTTTAGTTCGTACAAAACAAGGGAGGAAACAAGACGAGGAGAAACAAGACAGCAGCGTGGTTCGGTCCACCTAAATGTAAATAAAGGGTTAGCTGAGGAGCAGTTACACACGATAATGGCTAACCACCAGGCAAGGCCGATCCTACCGTCGCACGCCCACATCTAGCCCTTCTCGGCCGGCTCGGTGCTTCGATAGCCCCCGAGTTCCGGCACAGGAGTGCCCCAGCAGACCCCGAGCCACCATGCACCGAGAGCGAGCAATGGACGCCAAGGAGTGGTGCGCGTTGAGGCTCTCAACCACCCGCGACACTAAAATTAGACCTGCGTTAGCAGCTACACCAATATTAAGAATGAACGAACGAACGAACAAATAGCTACCTGGACCCATGAAACAGCACACACAACCCTGGGCGCAGCCCAACCAGGCCGGAAGACGCCAGTGAGGGAGACAGAGGAAGTGCGTGTGAACGAGGGTGGGCTTTTATACTTATTCTGAGTGGTGGCGCCATCTGCTGACCGTTTATATTTAAAATGCATATATTTAATAAGATTATTTAAAATACAGTTACTAAAAACTGGTATTGCCACACATAATTTGGTCAAGAGCCAAATAAAGTTCTTTAAAGTATGTCACATAAAAATGCGGGTTGGAAGCCGAACACATAAAGCACTAAAGGAGAAGTAAATACATCTGCTTTGAGTTTACACTGAGATAACACCACAGAAAGAAATGTGGGTTTGACGTTGATTGAAATTTTAAATTGAGTAGGCTGAATTATGTAGTGAGATGTGGAGTGAGGGACGAGGCTCAAAACCACAAAGTTCCGTAAGAGTAATACATGCATTGTTTTGTTTGACATATTCATAATCTGCATAACCCTTTTCCCTTCCATTAGTAAGTTTCTCAAAACCTACGATTACTGTGTCCAAGAAGAAGTTGATTTGGGGCCAAAGTGTCAGAGTCACCTGCTCCATCAACACTGAACATTCAGGAGGAACATTCACTCTAAAGCACCAAACTCGAGATGTTCAGACGTCGACTTCAAACCCTGCCACCTTCACCTTATCCTCAGTGACCTTTGATAATGAAGGACGTTACCACTGTGTCTATCAGAAAGTGCTCTCAGGTCAATCCTTCAGCTCTCCACAAAGTGACTCCATTCGGCTCCAAGTCACTGGTGAGTCTTTCAATTACGAGCGTTTGTGCACAGTATGTGCATATACCAGAAAAACTTCTTACCTTTTTGTTTTCCCTCCAGTGGTGCTTCCTGAGCCCTCCCTGTGTGTGTCCTCTGCTGCTGGGGTGCAGCAGTGCTCCTCAGACACTGTCCACATCACTAGAGGACAGGGCTTTGTCCTCAGCTGCTCTGTCCACTCAGACGTCCCTGAAGGCATCTTTGTTCTGAGCTTCTCCAACAGCTCTGTCAGTGAGCCTGCCGTCAACCACTCTGCCTCCTTCCACTTCCCTGAGTCCCAGTCTGAGCACCAGGGAGAATACAGCTGTGTGTATCAGGTCACTGGAGCAGGACGCAATTACACCTCAGAGACAGCACCAATAAACATCATCATCAGCTGTAAGTACTTTTTGGGACGGGGGGGTCTGACAATAAATAAGAAATATTATGCAAAAGCACTGTTACCCAGTAAAACCATCAGCTAAATTGGAAACTGAAAGGATATGCATTTACAGTATTAATTTATTTTAAACGGATCCCTTAGAAGTCCTGGGTTTGAGTTTTTCCAGCCTGATAATTCAGCATTATTCATTATGATACAGTACAATGTGCCTGATTGTATATTGGTTTTAACTACAGCAACACGCAAATAACATATAGCACTTTCTCTAGTGCCTTTGATATTGTTGATCGCCCCCTCAGTCGGTGGAGGTCTTCTGCTCATAGGCCTGGTGCTCCTGCTGTTGCTGCTCCTTAAGAAAAGATCCCGAGATGAGCGGACAGAAATCCACACCTGGAGTCTGTATCACACATTCATTTAAACGTCTTTGCAAAATTGAGTTTATTTTCCAAAGTTAATTTTGTTTCAGCACAAGAAGCTACGAACCAGTATTTTGAAGACAGTGATGACGATGACGACTATGTCAATGTTGATGAGCCAAAATATACGGACAAAAGTGCCTCCAGCCAGCCGGTGACAAGCAATCTTTACACAGCACACGCCAGCTGTCATGGCTTTGATGAAGAGGAAGAAGATGATGACGATTATGAAGACGTAACAGCGATGGACTCTAAAGAGGAAGAAGATGATGACGATTATGAAGACGTAACAGCGATGGACTCTAAAGAGGAAGAAGATGATGACGATTATGAAAACGTAACAGCGATGGACTCTGAAGATCAGGAAAACATTTATGCTAACACATAAGCTGCTGTTTTCTGTTAATTAAAGACTGGGGGCATCGTCTATATTGGACTGTAGAGCTGTTTGACCTCCAATATGATTATTTTGTCTTAAATAATGCATAAATTGAATAAGACTTTTTACTTCTGGCTCCCAGCACGTGACCGAAAGGAAGTGTTTGGGACTGTTGAGCTCTATTAGGCTGAATCTGAATTCCTACAATAATAGCTCCTATGTCCTGGTCCTAGCTACTATCCCCTTGTTACGTAATAAGGTCAACCATTAGGTCCCTATGCAGTTAGGAATTAGAGCTTCGACTGTCCTCACCCAGCAGCGGAAACAACAGGGGAAGTGACATCACCAACAGCTGTTTTATAAAACTATATCACCCATATAGTATTGGATTATAAAAAAAACACTCCATTTATTTTGAGTTTTAAGGAAATGTTATTTTGTTTAATACTGAGCTCTTGTTACCAACGTGTGACATCAATAAGTGTATATGTAAACACTGATGTTTATGATTGCATTAAACCACTGCATGAAGAAAGCCACAAAAATCACTCTCGTGATTCTTTCTCCCCATTGCAGGGGTGCAACACTATCACTTATCACTTAATCATTTTATCACTTTATCACTTTATATGCCTACATCTGTTAATACAATCCCGCTGTTGTTCAATGTCAAATTGTTGTTGTCTATATGTCATATGTCACTTTATTTTATCTTATTTATTTAATATTTTCACGCATGCCCCTATAGCCTTATAGTTTTAAAGTTTTTTTAGCTTATTTTTATCTTAACTGTGTTATATGTTCTATGTCGCACGTTTGCACCGAGAAAAATTCCTAGTTTGTGAACCTGTTCTCAAACCATGGCAATAAAACCGATTCTGATTCTGATTCTGATTCTGAATAAAATAACCACCACTAAAGTAACATAAACTGATCAAAGTTTGATCATTTCAAGCTTTCTGTGTTCATTGCTGCTACTTGTGGACGCACCTATGTGTCACATCACTGACCTAAATAAAAGGTGCATGAGTGCAGGTGGCAGGGGTGAAGGGGGTGTGAGGCTCAAAGCGTAGTGGACCATGTTAGTCCAGTGGGCGGTGCGGGTGTGAAAGCTGATTAAGCGAGGGGAAAGGCCTACAAGAACACACACACAGAGAGAGACACACACATATTGTTTGTTTGTCACTCATTAAAAAAATGATTGTAATATGTGGCATACAAACGTTTTAGACGGGGAAAAAACGCCTCGCACCCCCAACTGCTACATTCCTCAGTAACTATTTTTGTATAACATTTGCCTTGTGGCTCAACAGAGCCATTTGATTTGCTTAGACACACGTATGAATTAGTTTTAATTATTTACCAATTACAATAAATCACCATTATCCAAAATCAAGACAGTGAATGTGAATAACTTAAGTGCTTAAGATCGCAGAAGGCAATGGCTGCCAAAATCGGACATGGCAGACGCCGCACTTTCTTCCGGTGCGTGAAATACCTCAATCAAAGACACTTGTTTGTAAAATGCAACTTATCTTGTGAAAAGAGGGAGTGCTTCTGGTTTGCACTTTGAGTCCACTGTACTTATTCTTAAATGGCCGTCAGAGGAATCAAATGTATTTGCCATTTGCTCCTGGGTAAAATACAAATGGCTTCACCCGCTATGATGTTTTTGATCTATTTACATTTTGTACTTGTGGCAAGACGAGTGATTAGGGTGTTGAAAATGAAACATATAATCTACTTAAACATAACTAAAATGCCTACAGCGCCAATGAACATGCACTAAAGGACACACCGGTTTGTAATTGAAAAAGAAGCATAGACAGTTCCATTAAGAAAAATGTAGTAATTTGTTTATTTACATTGTGTTGAGTTCAATCAATTATTTAGATTGCATTTCATTCCATTTGAGTCATTCAAGTACCGTGGACACAATTGTTCCTCATTTTGTGGTCACAGGAGGACATACACAGGTGAAGCAACAACCCAGGCGAGATGGGTACGAGGCGAAAGGGGCAAAAAGGCAAAACAGCCAGGGCGTTGATTTGAAGACCTATTTAAAAAGGAAATGTTAGGCTACTAAATAATTACTCCTACGAGCGCTTTTCAGGACACAAACAGGAGGAACCCTCACGGAGGACAAACAGCCAGGCCATCGGCCACCATTGCCGGCGCCAGAGTTGTTTGGAAAAAAATTTGTCAATTTAAACATTTTAAAATGACTGAATAAAACAAATGTGCCCCATTTACAGAACCCCAAAACCACGAGTAATTACTTTGACAGTAATCTAAGAAAGTAATATTTGTTTCTAACACTTTTCCCTCCAGTGGTGCTTCCTGAGCCCTCCCTGTGTGTGTCCTCTGCTACTGGGGTGCAGCAGTGCTCCTCAGACACTGTCCACATCACTAGGGGACAGGGCTTTGTCCTCAGCTGCTCTGTCCACTCAGACGTCCCTGAAGGCATCTTTGTTCTGAGCTTCTCCAACAGCTCTGTCAGTGAGCCTGCCGTCAACCACTCTGCCTCCTTCCACTTCCCCCCATCCCAGTCTGAGAACTTTTAGATATTATGGAAGTCTCAGATTTGATGCATTAAGATGTGTTTGGAAAGGGCTGGTGAGCGACCGGAAACTCACGAGTTAGAGTTTGGAGAGCCCTGCTGTATATAGCCGAATTTAATATCGTGTAGTTATTTTTTTTTGTGCTGAAGGAGAAGTGTGAGAGAAATGTAGTGATAGTTTGGACCAAACTTCGGAATATAAGTCGGACGACCGCAAAAGATATTGTCTTTTTGTACTTTTTGAACTTTTTGTTCATACGAAGCTTATCCAGATCAGAGGTGCTCAAACGTTTCACACTAATTATTCCTTCATAAAATATTTGACCTTCCAAATACCTCCAGGGACAATCACTCATTACACTTCAGACAAAATGAAATAAAATTCTCCTCCGTAAAAGGCGGCTGGAAATCAGTCACTAATTAATAATAGTCATTATTAGAATTGACTAAATTCAATGATCTTCCCTGTGTGTTTGAAGAGCCCCTGCTGCCTGTGATCCTGGTTGTGGTCCTGATTGGAGTGTACTTTTGCCATAGAAGAGGAAGAAGAAGAGGGTCTGTCACAGTCATCGAGCTGGCGGCCACAACCCCATCACCAGGTCAGTTCTCATGTGAGCTGCAAGAGGAAAAAAACATATTCTTCTTTTCTTTTGTTTGCGAACAACACACAACATTGCGTCAGAACATGAGCATAGGCATTGCATGGCTTGACCTACCCCAATGGAGGCAGAACAACTTACTATGTCATACTATCATCTTGGTGCTTAGATTATATTATGTTTGTCTACAGTTTATAGTAAAAACGTTTGCCTTCTTGTGTCTGTGTAGTTTAATGCTCTATGTCTGATACTCTTGGCTCTGAATGAGAGTTGCCTGCCAACATTGTTTCTGTTGGTTTTTGGTGCTGTGTGGTTAAATACTTCTCTTTAGTCTGACAAACTGCTGCAGCAAATAAGTTTAAGTAGATCTGATAGTCGTACTAAATGAATACTCAACACGGTGTGCACTGTGCAACAGCCCCACCTAGCGGCCAACTTTCAGCGTTGTTGCAAAGGCTTGGCATTATGATCAGCAGGTAACGTTTACTGAATGTTAACAGGCTTGGTTGAAAGAGAGATTTTGCAGATTTAGACAGCATCTTTGATTTTGCCCAACAGCAGTTACAAGTTTACAATGTTTTTTTCACGGACAGTGATTTGGATCAACACAGAGCCGGTGCTGGCCCTTCTGGGGCCCTAAGCAAAAATCCACTCGGGGGCCCTACAGTACACATCCCATGGCTATTCGATGAAGAGCGAACCCATTTATGTTCAAAAACAGTTACACTGTGCAGTAGTGCAGGGCAGAAGTGGAACCTAACCTCAATTTGGGCCCTGCCCCACTGTGTGAGAACCATTAACCACTAAGCCACTGTCAGACTGGAGTTTAGGTTAGTCTATTTTCCCCCACTTTTTGTAAAAGGTCACTGACAGTTTGGGAACCACTGACTTTAAAACTAACTGAAACCTGTACCTGATGATTATATTTGTATCTTACCACACTGTAAATTGTAATAAGTAAAGTTTACTTGGTAGAAACCAGGAAACCGGATGCCCAAGAAATATCTTGTTCAGGAACACTTGTCTACATAATTCAACTATACTGTCGGCATATAAGTATTATGAACTCAAGGTACACTAGTTAAACTAAATAGGATATACCATTTTATTTTACACTTTCATTTCTTATACAGTATACTATGCATATACTTGTTTAGTCAACTTAGTTAACCATGTATATCCGAGTAGTGCCAACTTGGACATAGTAAGTTTGTCTAAGTGACAATAACTGGACTTGCATGCAATACTCTAGTAGACTTAACTTCATATCATTCACACATTGCAAATTACAGGACACACTTGAGTAGAATGAATATCTTTTATTACTCTTGAACAGAAAGTTATTTTTGAACTGGGAATTAACATCAATAAAACATCTTAAAACTTCATTATTATTAAATAATACAATTAATAAAATAAATGATTAAAATATTTTGTAAAGTTTTCTATTGAGCTGGCATTAGCAGTATCAACTTCAAGTCAAAATCGTTTGAATATTTATTTTCTAGAACTGAGCAGTGAATCAAAACAAAGACGTATTGCGATGTATTTCAAACAGCGGTATTGCACTGAAATAGACACTATTAGAGTTTAAACATAGGAGAAGATACAATGATTTAGACTAGAAATTTAACTTTTTCAAAATAGTGCACTTGCACAAAGTTAATCCAAAATTCCTCAAGAGTAGTTGTTTGGGGCAGATCTTTTGTTGGCAGGTGCAGATGAACAGTCTCTTCAGAATTCAGTAAACTGTTGTCTTCATACCTTGGTCCATAATGAGTGAACAAAGTCCCCAAGATATGGTGAAAAATTTGAGTTTATGAATAGTGTCCATAACATCAGGTCCTACCAGAAGCTTCAGCATAGGCTGAAGGTCTCATGTGTCGTAGTTAAAAGAAGTCTGGCACGTCTCTGAATCCTGTTGTGAAAAGAACACAGGTTTTATTAAAATGGTAAGATCTGATGCATCAGAAATATCACAGAGGTTGTAACAGAAATAAACCTATTCACATATAGGTTTATTTATTTATTCACATTATTTTGACTGAACAGTGTCAAATGTATAAGATCATGAGTGAAATAAATACTTACTGAGCAGATCAATAGCAAGTGGTGCGTCAATTTAAGACTAGCAGAGACTTCAGGACTTGATGGTCGTGCAGATGCTTTGACTGAGAATCTACTACAAACCCCTAAATAAAGCAGAAAACATTTCCATGTTACTGATTTAACCTGGTCATTAAATATCTGTGCTATTTTAGATAAATGGCCTACAGTGCATTATACCTTAGTCTAGGTTGTGTCAACAAAGTCCCAAAGACAAGGTGAATAATATTATCAATAACATCAGGTCCCTCCAGAATGATCGTCCACAGCCTGAATCCTCGTGTCCTTTTACATGAGAATTCAGAAACTCTTTGAGCCTGATGAAAACATTGTTTGACTATGAGAGTGTATTTCAGTGGTGCTTTTTTTTCAACTTCATACAAAATATGGAATACTTACAACATCAGTCACCTAAATGAGGGAGAACACAAACAATATGTTTAGGTAAAAGAAAATAAAAGACATACAGTAAGTCAAAGATGTTGTATTGTTAGCAACTTTGTATAATTGTTTCTGAAACCAAGCATAAAAGAAAACAGATGTTTAAAAATAATGTTCTCAAATAAAATGTTAGTAACTCGTTTAAAAGCGCTTTAAGATGACAGTAAAAATGCACTGCAGTCAAAAATCACAGTTAACTAAATATACTTGGCCTATTCTATATAGGCTACTTCGTGTTTCTTTCTCTCTCAAAATGCATCATTTGCATTAATAAAGTTTCAATATCTTACTTGGTAAAATGAGCAGTTTCAATCGTGTTTTCCCACTCCATTTGAAGAGACATTTCTGGTTTTCTAATTCAAATACTAGTTCTGCACTTACAGGGTGCAGTACAAACTGACTGGAGTGCTCCATATCACCACCTAGTGTCCTGGCATGGCATAGCGCTAAAACAGACTAATGTAGAGTTTACTTGAAATGGTCCAGTGCCTCTCAATGCCCTTTCCAAGTGTGGTGTCTAAACAGGCTCTATACTATGTGTAACCGGGTCAAGGTGTCTAAAGGTAGAGTAGTCTGTCATATTGGGGTGCTGCCGTGAACGCACCACTCAAGGTGCGTCTCCCCTGCGCGTTCCCTCTCTAATTAGTAATGTCGTAAAGCTGCGGACGCCGTGTAGCATTCGTGGGGCTATTGGCCGTGAGTTCGAGTGGCGCATGTAAGTAGATCGCTTTGGTGCGTTTCATCCCTGTTATTAGCGACACTATTGACGTATGTTATCATTTACATCTGGCTAAGGTGTCTGGTACTGGTCTCTCCTGTAAGGCGCCAGAAGCCCTGGTCTGGCCATAGTCGGTTGTATGTAAGGTAAATACAGTTTAGGTTTGGTTTATTCATAATGCGCAGTGAACTAACATATATGGTTGCTTCAACAGTTGGCCTCTGTTGCTCAATTTATTGCTCTCAACTTATCGCTCTCCCTTTTTCTTCTTTTTTAGTGTTACTGCCCTTTTTGTCTACTGGGCTATCTATGTTAGTCTCGTTGCGCGTCGGTCGTAGAAACCCCTTTATAAAGTTTCCTCAGAGATTAACCACAGCCTGCCCCTTTTTAACTTCGAAATGCATTTTTGCACATAGGCATTAGCACTTAGAAACCAAGCACTTTAGGTTGTGAATGTGGATTTACTTTATTTTGTTTCTATTAACTTTGGTTTGGTTTGCTCACTAATCTGTTTGCAGTTATTTTGTTTTGTATCTTTTCTATGTTTTTTGTAGAACTTGTCCATGTTTTCTTGCTAAAGTGATTTGTGTTTTTGGGTGCGTGAAAAAAATAGATTTTAAAGGCATGATCTTTTTTTTATGAATTGTTAAAATAAAAAGATATTAATGTTTGTACTATTTCTGACTTTGCTCCTTTTTTTTTGTAGCCAGACCTACCTGCCTATTTTTATAGGGAAACCCTCTGCTAACTTGATGAACCTAAAATAGTGCAGACCAGTGGGCTTTTTGCCCCGCCTTCTCCACAGCACGTTAAAGAGGTTACATATGTTTTTGCAAGTAAGATCAATTTTTTGAGAAAAAACAAGTAATATTTAGAATGTGTATCCTAGTAAGCTCAATGTTTGCATTAACACTGAGAATCAGCCTGACAGTAATTTGTTTTAGACCGTGCACATTCCGAGAACTAGAGTTACTGAAAGTAACTGCGCTCATGAGAACCGTGTGGATTCAACTCCCATTTGAGACAAAATGCTTTTTGGCTTTTTCTCTCTCCTCTATTCACTGCAGGAACTGCAGGATGTGAAATACAAAAAAGTGTCATTATGATATGTCGGACAAAGGAGGACAGATCACTGACTTTAAGCTCTGGGGGAACATCTTGAATGTATGTGATGTTAAGTAATTTGGCCACATCATAACTGATCGTTTAACAGATGAGGCATTTACCGTCAGTGCCATATGTTATATGTGTAACAGGGTTAATATGGACCAATGGTAAATCCCTGCTGTTGGGTGTGTGTGGTGCTACCGCTGCGCCACCAGGGGTCACTGTGGCCTCGCCGGCGACGCACATGTGCGTCTGTACCAGTTTCCTGGCGGGAGGCAGACTGGCTCGGGATGTTGGAGGAGACGGCCGCGTCTGAGCGAGAGCAGCTACCACCACGAGGAGCAGAAGGGACTGAGCCTCTTAAATTGTTGTTTGCCAATAAATGGAGTTGGTCATCTCCAAAGAGAATTGAGAGAGTGCATTTAATTTAATATTTTGAGTAAGACACAACGCAGAGTAAGGTGAAAGCACATCCGTCACATATGCACAAGCGAACATTCTCGGAAATTTTCCTTCAGCTCTGTACTAAGGAGCATTGTAGTCAGTAAAAAAAAAAATCAGTTTTCTGAATTATTTTCCTTAGTGGATTATCTAGTTGTTATGAGATATATTTTCCATTTTCCGAAAAAAAAAAAATCAGTTTTTGAACTTTTTTTCAATCCGTTTCCCGAATTTTTTTTTTCCCCCAAATGGATTATCTCATAATAACGAGATAGTATCTCGTAATTATGAGATATATTTTCCGTTTTCCGAATTAAAATTATTTTTTTTAATCCCCGAAATGGATTATCTCATAATTACGAGATAATCCACTGAGGAGAAAAAATAATTCGGAAAACATCTTTTCTTTTCTTTTTTTTTTTACTGACTACAATGCTCCTTCGTACTGTACAGGTGAAACTAGTTCTGTTTCAAGCCTACTGCTCACCTCTGTACACCGCACATCTGTGGGTGAATTATAAAAAGTGCAGTTTCCAGAAACTTACAGTTGCAGGGTTTGAGAATTTTCTGGGAAAAAACTAAAAAAACGGACAAGTGTCGTGTCGAATGAGGGAACACTTTACATGCTGTCTTGAAAAAACAATCTATTCACCAGACTACTGGCCTGATACTCTACAGCAGCCATTCCCAAAGTCCGGGACATCGCGGCCCCCTTATCGATCCGAGATTGTCTCAGGGCCCCCCAATTTACTCAGGAACTCAGGGCCCCTCAATTTCCACAGGGCTTTGTTATTATTTTACTGCAAAAATAACATAAAAAGTAACATCTAGCAATGACTATAGGCTAAATACTGGTTTTAAGTTGCACATTATAGAAAATACATTCATTTTTCCTTTCAAAATCAATTTTCAAAGTACTTGTTTTGCAGATAAGCTTTGGAGGCCCCCTGTAGTGCCTCTGAGGCCCCCCAGGGGGCCCCGGACCCCACTTTGGGAACCACTGCTCTACAGTACTCGAAACAAGATAGTTGCCCGGTCCGAGCAGAGTAAACATTAGGCGAGCAGCGCCCGGGCCGGGAGACGGATGGCGTGGAGACGCGAGCGGAGAGGCACTCACGCTTTGGGAGTGACAGGGGGAAGGCGGTAGGTCTCTCCTGCTCATCCACTTCAGCAGACTGCTCCATTTCGGTGTGGTATGTGGCAAAGTATGCAGAGAGTGAGTGAGCGCTGCCTGTCAAACAGCCTGTCACTGTAACAACGCTCATTAATCAGTGAAACACCGTGATTTGACTGAGATGCGGGGCCCTTGCAGCAGTTGGGGCCCTACGCACCTCTGGATCGACACATACAAAACTAGCAGCGGCCCAAGAGTTATTGCAGGATACTATGTAGCGGCTCTGGGGACTGTTTGGTGCGTAAGGACTGTGGTACAGAAAATGGTGTTCTTGCAGAGCGGCATCTCCGCATAAACCACACGGACAGATTGTCTGGTGAACAAAGCTACATCGCCGGAGTTAGTACAGCAAACCAACGTATTGACAGTGTGGCATAATTGATCCAATATTATTCTGACATCTTCCTCCTTTGCTATAAGGCCACTTTCATTTAGTTAACATCCACCTCTCCTCATGCATCTTCCCAGGACCTTGTAACTGTTGTCTCTCCTTCATCCAAGCCTGTTGTCCTTCAAAATGCGCAGTAAACATTTAATGCTGATCTGTATGCCATGCCTGTGCAACAAAGCTGAAAGTTGGCCGCTAGGTGGGGCGGTTGCACAGTGCACACCGTGTTGAGTACACATGAAATCAGAGCTACTTAAACCATTTACTGCAGCAGCATGTCTGACTAAAAATAAGTATTTAACCACACATCAGCAAATACCAACAGAAACAATGTTACAGACAACTCTCATTCAGAGCTCAGAGTATCAGACATGTAGCGTTAAACTACACAGACACAAGATGGCGAATGTTTTTACTATAAACTGTAGTCAGACAGCTAACATAATATAATTTAAGCATCATGCATTCCAAGATGATAGTAGTCCTCGTGCACTGCTGCAAAAAAAAAATATATAATTTTTTCCCTCAATTATCTTTTGAGCACACAGTACATTTTCTCTCTTTAGGGAACTTTATGGGCTTTAAAAAATGTATCAAATTTTTTTTTTCTTTTTTTTTTTTTTAGCATTGTCTCAATTTTTACCCAGTCAATTTCACGTGGTTGCCCATTGACACAGCAAATCACCATATGTTTCAGTGACACCAAACGAATACCAAGAAGAAGAAGACGAGGAGGAGGAGGAGGCCGACTATGTGACCGTGCCGCCGCCTGCAGGACACTTTGAGGAGGAGAGACAGTGCGACCCAAGCGATGACGAGGCGGACTATGAAAATGTGATACCGTCACATAATGACGACACTCTGGACATTTATGGTGGTGATGACAGGATTTATCAGAACTATGAGGGCAGTTACCGGGATGATTATCAGCTGCATAACCAAAAGCATACACAGTAGTGGGATAATGGGCTTTCCTGACCAAGATTCTGGCTCAAGATCTAAGGAAGACTCTCTGGCTGTTGCTCTGTGACGTTCCCGCTAAGTGGAGTCCGTGAGTTTTAGGGATTGACCAAAAGCAGAAAATAAATACCATTTCGGACAAAGTTCACATTTTGTTAAAGAATCAGTATGTAATGTTTCATATGTACAATAAATACGTCAGTGTTCCTTGTGTGTTCATGTTTTTCCCTGTAATGTCATTGATCCTAATATATACTGTAATTGTTATTAACATTACAAAGGGAAGATACTACAATGCTCTGAGTGTAGAGCCTAATGTGAGAAAAGATCAGCATGAGCAGCAAACACAAGGGAAGTGGCATCAGTGGTTTCCTTAGGTTTAAGTTCAATCAGCTGTTAGGGCAGCTGGGTGGGGGTTTGTTGAGGGGGAGTTACTGCCCTCTTCAACTGGCCCGCTCTACACCCTGGCTTTTTAATGCACCACACTATGCAGGCCTTACATCATACTTCTCATATAACTCAATTAAACAAATATAATAATAATGAATTAAACCCAAATTAAATTATATTAAGGAGGGTATTGACAACTAGGAAGTAGCAAGATCTCAGAATATAATATGTATTAATGCACCTTTATAACATAAAAGTAGCACATTCTTTTGTTCTTTATTTTGCTGTTTTTATTTTATTCTTGTTCATCATTTATTGTTACTTTGCCCTATGTTCCTTTGTTTATGATTTGCTACCTTGTAAATATTAAATGTAATGTGTTTTTTTTTTGGGGGGTGGGCGCTTATAAGCCTTTGGCTTCAGCCCACTCCCTTTGAGCAGGTTATTTGCTCAAACAAATAAATAAGTTTATAGAGCTATGTGCACATCAAAGCTGAGTCCCTTTTCTTTCTTTTTTTTAATAAAAGAAATAAGAAAAGAAGACAATTTGTACATACACATATACATGCATATACATATACACACACACACACTTGTATACATATACATACATACACACGTATACATACATACACATTACACATTCACCCACATTCATCCAGGAGATGGGGGGAGGGGGGGTACAGAGTTTGCAATAATACGCGAAGAGATCTGCAAAACAGACAAGGCCTCTCATTACATAGCAGTATTTTTCATTGGACTAAAAGTGACACAACCAAAACAAAGACACAGTATACAAATACCCCAACCGTCAAAATCAACACTACATCAATACCATTTTTTTCTCCTTTTTCCCTTCCCCCTTTCTCTTTCCTCTCTTCTTCTTTCCTTTTATTTTTTCTTTTTTTTTCTTTTTCTTTTCCCTCCCCTTTCTATGTAATTCCCGGAGTCCCAGCTCCAAACTCAGGTAGAAGCCCCACACCCCGGGCCCAAACAAAAGAGAGCAAAAAACAAAATAAAAAATAAAAGATAATCTTTGCAGTTAGTGAGTACATTTTTGTAAATACATTTTGACCGTGGGCCAAGGTCCAACCAGTCTGGAATCTGGTTGATTATCTAAAAGTAAAGCTGCCTGCTCCATAGCAATTAATTCCAAAAAGTCTTTGTTCCAATTCTGTACATCAAGACAATCCAGAGGGCAAGGTGATATTTGTACATCAAACATATGAGACAGTGTATCAGTTATATTCCTCCAGAATGTCTGGACAGAGGGGCATTTCCATAACATATGCAGCAGTGTGCCTTCTGACCCACAACCATGCCAGCACAGTTTAGAGTTTTCTTTGTCCATTTTATTTAAAATGTAAGGCGTAATATATGCTCGATTTATTATTTTGAGCTGTATAATTTTATAGTTAACACATTTGGACATTTTTGTACTTTTTTGCAGTGCTGCACTCCATTGTGAGTTAGAAATGGCACACCAATGTCTTTTATCCATTGATTTTTTGTTACATACGTATGGTCAGATTTAGTGTTACATAATAGTCGGTATATTACTGAGACAGTGCCCCTGTTCGTAGCAGAGTGTTTTAATTTATCCTCAAGATCCTTTTTGTCCCCCAGGCTATTATCTTGAGATAATGAGGATTTCAGAATGGATTTGATCTGTAAATAATTAAACAATTCTGCATCATTGAGCCTATATTCTTTCTTTAAGTCACTGAATGCAATAATATTTTTTCCATTTATAATTAATTGTGATATATTTTGAATGTTGTTTTGTTGCCAAACTTTATTCTTTAGGATTCTTTTACCTGCCATAAAAAGCGGGTTGGACCAAAGGGGACAAGAAGGTAAAGATTTTCCACTGAAGCGAAAGTATTTATGCAACATTTTGATGACGTCTCCAGAGAATGTTATTAGTGGATTATTAATAACATTAGTCGTCTTAGGGCTGTACCAGAGAGTTGCAAGGGACAAGTCTGGGTTATGTTCTTTTACTATTTTTCTTCAAGCCATTCCCAGCTGCCAGTTTCTCTCAATCTGCTATTTGCCCATTTTAACGGATATATTGAATTAAATGCAATATAATATAGGTAAAGGTCTGGCAAGCCAATCCCACCTTTATTGCGGCTTTGAATTAATTTTTTATAACTGATTCTAGGTTTCTTATTTCTCCACAAAAAATCTGTAAATAATTTGTTAATATCTTTGAACCACTTTGTGGGGAATTTGAGTGGAATTGATGCGATTATGAAAGTCAATTTTGGTAACAGATACGTTTTTATAGTCTCAGCCCTGCCCCACAATGAGAGGGGTAATATTGTCCAACGTTTAAGGTCTTCTCTCATTGTTTTTGTAAGATCTTTTATATTTAATTCCACCTTAGTTTCAATAGGATATTTAATTTTTATTCCAAGGTACGTCATGCCTTTAGGTTTCCATTGAAAAGTGGTAGTGCCGAGATGAGACTGGAAAGTATGGCGGTTAAGTGGGATGGCTTCGCTTTTAGTATAGTTTACCTTGTATCCTGATATATTGCCAAAGGCTTCAATTAACTGGAACAATTTTGGGATAGATTTTTCTAGATTTGTTATTGTTAGTAAAATATCATCGGCAAATAGATTTAATTTAAATTCATAGCTGGCAATACTAATTCCTTTGATTTCTTTTTGTGTCCGAATCGGACAAGCCAAGGGTTCCAATGCAAGAATAAAAATTAGAGGTGACGCCGGACACCCTTGGCGTGTGGATCGATATAGTTGCATAGGCTCAGATAGCATTCCATTGCTTTTAATTCTTATTACTGGCTGATGGTAGAGTGTTTTAACCAGTTAACAAAATTTGGGCCAAAACCATATTTAGAAAGGACATAGAACAAATATTCCCTTTCTATTCTGTCGAACGCTTTCTCAGCATCCAGCGATACAGCGATCGCCGGATGTTGATATTCTTCCGCCGTCTTCATTACATGCAGTAGCCTCCTTATGTTATTTGAGGCCAAACGGCCTTTAATAAACCCGACTTGGTCTATGTGGATTAATTTTGGAATCACCTTTTCCATTCGTTTGGCAAGTAGTTTTGCAAACAACTTATAATCATTATTAAGAATGCTCAACGGTCTATAATTACTCATTATCTGATGGTCCTTGCCAGGTTTAGGGATAAGAGATAAGGAGGCCTGCCGCATAGTTGGAGGCATGGATTGCTTTTTTTATGATATCATTAAACAATACAGTCAAAAATGGAATGAGAGCATCTTGAAAGCATTAAAAACTTCTACTGTGTATCCATCATTTCCTGGTGTTTTTCCATTAGAGAGGGATTTTATTGCATTTTTAATTTCATGTATAAGTACCGGGCCCTCTAAAGAGTCGCTATCTTTTTTTCCAGAGACGGTAGTGTTACATTTTCAAAGAACTTTTCCATATCATTTTCCTTGAGAAAGCACTCTGATTTATAAAGATTACTATAGTATTTTACAAATGTCTCGTTAATTTGTTTAGGATCATTTATCAACACACCCTTCTCATCATAAATTGATGAGATTGATTGACGGTTTTCCTGTTGTTTCAGTTTGAGGGTAAGCAATTTTCCTGCCTTATCTCCCGATTCATAAAATTGTTTTCGCAACAGAAAGAGGGCATATGCATTTTCCTCATGGAGAATTGTTTGTAGTTCTGTTTTACACGCTAGCATGTCCTTTTTAACTCTGGTATTTTTAGGGTCAGCCATATGTTCAGTTTCTAGTAATTTGAGTTTTTCTGTTAGGTCAGTCTTCTGTTTTACTTTTTCTTTTTCTTGGCAGTTGAGTAGCCTATAATCCATCCTCTACTGGTAGCTTTGTAAGCTTCCCATATAGTCTGGACAGAGTCTACAGAATTAAGATTGATTTCAAAATATTCTTGCGTATTATTTTGTATCATTGATACAAAAGACTGATCTTTAAGTAGTGAATTATTAAATCTCCATTGTCTGTCCTTATTATATTGTAATTGAGTTGAAGTTAAAAGGACAGACAAAGGAGCATGATCGGAGATAATAAGATTATGAATTTTACATTCCAGTACATTACAAATCATACTATGCGGCAAAAAAAATAAATAGATTCTGGAGTATGAGTTATGGACATGCGAATAATAGGTGTATTGGCGGCTATCAGAATTAACAATACGCCATATATCAGATAAGCCTAGTGAGTCTTGTAGCTCTCTAAGTGCATTCGACAGCGCTCTGTCAGATGGGAGGGGACCATTTGACCTGTCTAATGACGCATCACTAACAAGGTTTAGGTCACCACCCATCAGAATAGGATAGTCTGCAAACTCTGCAAGTAATAAGTTCAGTTTAGATAGGAAAGTATTTTGTCCTATGTTTGGGGCATAAACATTGACAATTCACACACTTTATTTTTATTTACCTCGCTTCACATTAACTACGATTCTCTGTTCTCTCATTCTCTCAGTGTCTTCAAACGAACCAGAGGAAGATAACGACTACTGCGAGCTACAGAGGGTTTACAGTGACGAGTATGAAGTGATTGGATCAAGTCGAAGCGGAAATTAACTTCTCTGACTTTGGAAATAACAATTGCTATTAAAAAAAAGTTGTCAAATGCTTTTCATATGAGCTTTTATCATGTTGCCCCCAAATTATAACAGGAAGTTGTCTGGTTTAGTCAGTCCACTGTTATTTCTACCACACATTTGAACACAACTTGCAGAACTGAACTGTTTCACTCAAAACAACATTGCAGAAAAGTCTGAAAAGTTTAGAGCAACTTAACTCAAAACATAAAAAACAAACCACTATCAAACCTACGTCTCGACACAGACAATGCTGCTTTTGCTTATCAAAATTTGGTTTTAATTTGTCATTAGTAAATGCATTATATCTATGCATTATAAGGCTGCAGCCCTTCCTTTTCATCAAAGACATACAGTACATGTTTTTTTCTGCAGCGACACTTCTTTTGTGAAAAGAGGAAGTGCTACTAATTTCCCTTTTGGGTCCACTGTACTTATTTTAAAACCTTTCAGTTTCCTTTGTAAACTGCAGAGTGCCATGGCCGTCAGAGGAGTCAAACGTATTTGCCATTTGCTCCTGGGTAAGATACAAATGGATTCACCCGCTACTTTAAAAACATGTTACATTTTACATACAGCGACTGAATGTTGTCTAATCTTCCACAGTGACATCGATGTTTGTACCATCTTTACCAACAGGTTTGTCCTTTTTTCTTTTGTTTATTTAATCAGGTGGGTTCAGTGCATATTGTTTATTTATAAATTCGTCTTTAATTGACAGCGGGACAGGTCCGACTGGTTGGTACTGGATCTTCTCGGTGCTCGGGGCGGGTGGAGGTCTACCACAACGGAGAATGGGGAACGGTGTGTGACGATGACTGGGGCTTGTCAAATGCTGAAGTCGTGTGCAGGCAGCGGGACTGTGGAACAGCTCTGAGTGCACCTCGGGGTGCGCAGTTTGGGCAAGGGACAGGTCAAATCTGGCTTGATGATGTCCGTTGTTCTGGAAGTGAAAGCTCCTTAACTCAGTGTGTGCACAACGGGTTTGGTTCACATAACTGTAATCATGGAGAAGATGCTGGTGTAGTCTGTTCAGGTAAGATGTTTTTTATGCTTTACATTACAGGTCAGGTTTTGCATCATGGAAATAATGACACTTTGTTTTTGGAAACTGATAGTCCTATTTTTTGGGGTAATTTGTGAAATTCAAACTTAACTCTATTAATATGCTTTGAATAAAAAAGCCAAATCAATGGAGAACTTGCACGTATATATATATTCTAAAATGTGAGTGCAGGGGGGGAGTTGGAGACTCGAGTTGCTGCTGGTCACGGAGATGTCTCCAAGACGTCCCCTGGAGATAAGGCGAGTCTCCAGGTAGCCTCGTTGAAAACAAGCAGGTTCGATTTCGATCCGAGAGAGGTCTATGCGGTCTCCAGCAGTTTTATCACAAATACTGTTTTGTTGTCCTCAACCTGTAAGACACTTCTGTGACGCAATGTCTCCGAGACCTGTCGGATACCACGGAGATCTCAAAGAGTCGTATGGAGTCTCTTTCTCGATGTCACAGAAACCTCTCACAGGTTCAGGACAACCAATAGTGTTCGCAATATTGCCACAGCTGCTTGAGACTGCATGGACCTCTCGGAGACCATGAGGAGACTCCGCTAAAATCGAACTTGTTCATTTTCACCGAGACTATCAGCAGACTCGCCTTATTGCCAGGGGAAGTCACAGAGACATCTCCGTGACTAGCGGTGACTCGAGTCTCCAACTCGTCTCCAGGCCGATCTATCTCTGCAACTCGGATGGTTTGCGCTGCAACTCTCTCTGGTGAGTTAGGCCCTTCAGAACTAGCAGTAGCCTTGCCTGGCCTGCCAGGCACTCCTCCTTTCTGTTCAAAAGAAGAACCGTCTGGGCAGCTGCTCGCAGCCAATCATTTCACGATTTGACCCACATCGGTCCAATCACGCACCAAGAGACGGAAGCCGTCACCTGTCACCACCACGCACTCTTCCAGAACATTAAAGATGGCGACCGATACACTGTTTTCTTCTGCTCTTTCGTCTGTTTTAAATCATTTGGAAAATATGAAATCCCTAAAACCGGAGCAAGAAACAGCGTTCGAAGCGTTCCTCGTAAAAAAGGACGTTTTTGGAAAGGCTTTCTGCCGCTTGTTACTGCAACGTATCTAGCGTTGCTCTAATTGGTTGATGCCGTCTGTCAATCACGCCCACCGGGAAATTGTTGAGATCACGCTCGCTCCCAGACTATATGTCTTTGAAATATCTATGAAGAGGCATGTCGTTTGGCAGGCCAGGCAAGCAGTAGCCTTTTCTGACTTCTCACTATCTGAGATGATGATTTGACGTTGTAGCTAAAGCAAGTTTCTCCATCTTGTTCTGCCATTAATAAGCGATTATTAATGATTCAATATGACAGACGATATTCGACTGGTGGGCCCTGGTTCCTCTCGATGCTCTGGAAGAGTTGAAGTCCGTAACAACCGCCGATGGGGAACAGTGTGCGATGATAACTGGGACATGTCTGATGCTACAGTCGTGTGCAGGCAGCTGAACTGTGGAACAGCTTTGATGTCGATAACTGAAGCCAAGTTTGGCCAAGGATCTGACCCGATATGGTTCGATAATGTCCAATGTTCTGGAAATGAGAGCTCTTTACTCCAGTGCCAACACAATGGGCTTGGTTCACACGACTGCACACATACTGAAGATGCCGGTGTGGTTTGTTCAGGTAGGATAGTACTGAGTGGTTACATTTTATTTAACAGTTATTTACCTGGTATGTTCTGTCCTTCTATTCTTTTACAGCCCAGCTCCCACGGCCCAGTATTTCACAGAGTCCTCAGAGGGCCATGTGGGGTCAAAGTGTCAGTGTGACCTGTTCTATCCCTGGGCTCTCAGGAGGAACATTCTCTCTGAGACGCTCACAGCAGGATGTTCAGACTTCAGGCTCTAATCCCACCACCTTCCGCTTATCTGCAGTGACTTTTGACAATGTTGGACATTATGAGTGTGTGTATCAGTGGGATTTTTCAGGCCAAACCTTTCGCTCGCCACAAAGTGACTCACTTCTCATCACAAGTAAGGGGTACCATATTTTATGATGTAGCAAAACAAAATATCATATTTATTATGTGCCTTTATTGTAATTATTTTCGATTCACTCACTGACGCTGCTTTACATTTGTGAACCTGAATGAACAGTTCGTTATTATGCAGTGATCTGTTTCAGTGACGTTACCGAAGCCCAGTATTTCTGTGACCCCGTCTGCTGAGGTCATGTGGGGTGCATCTGGAGTCAGCATCAGTTGCTCTCTCACAGCTGAGGCTTCAGGAGGAACATTCACACTGAGGCATTTACATGGAGATGTGCAAACCTCAGAGAGCACTCGTGCCTCATTCAACTTACGCCCCGTGACCTTCGACAGTGCTGGACCTTACCACTGCCAGTATCAGAAAAACCTTTCAGATCAAGTCCTCACCTCTCCACAAAGTGACTCAGTGACTCTTCAAGTTTCAGGTAAGATACACAGATAGAAAATAAAAGATTCAATGCAGATTTTATTAATACAAAAACACATAGTCAACTGTAAACTTTTTTTTTCCCTTCAGCTATTTACATTTTGTATATAATCCTATGTAGTGTTCATCGAGCCTGGTGTTGTGTAGATGTAGATATGTTTAAACATTTTAAAATTACTGAAACCATGAGTAATTACTTTGACACTTTTCCCTCCAGTGGTGCTTCCTGAGCCCTCCCTGTGTGTGTCCTCTGCTGCTGGGGTGCAGCAGTGCTCCTCAGACACTGTCCACATCACTAGGGGACAGGGCTTTGTCCTCAGCTGCTCTGTCCACTCAGACGTCCCTGAAGGCATCTTTGTTCTGAGCTTCTCCAACAGCTCTGTCAGTGAGCCTGCCGTCAACCACTCTGCCTCCTTCCACTTCCCTGAGTCCCAGTCTGAGCACCAGGGAGAATACCACTGTGTGTATCAGGTCACTGGAGCAGGACGCACTTTCACCTCAGAGACGGCACCAATAAACATCATCATCAGCTGTAAGTACTTTTTGGGAAGGGGGGGTCTGACAATAAATAAGAAATATTATGCAAAAGCACTGTTACCCAGTAAAACCAGCAGCTAAATTGGAAACTGAAAGGATATGCATTTACAGTATTAATTTATTTTAAACGGGTCCCTTAAAAGTCCTGGGTTTGAGTTTTTCCGATAATTCAGCATTATTCATTATGATACAGTACAATGTGCCTGATTGTATATTGGTTTTAACTACAGCAACACGCAAATAACATATAGCACTTTCTCTAGTGCCTTTGATATTGTTGATCGCCCCCTCAGTCGGTGGAGGTCTTCTGCTCATAGGCCTGGTGCTCCTGCTGTTGCTGCTCCTTAAGAAAAGATCCCGAGAGGAGCGGACAGAAATCCACACCTGGAGTCTGTATCACACATTCATTTAAACGTCTTTGCAAAATTGAGTTTATTTTCCAAAGTTAATTTTGTTTCAGCACAAGAAGCTTCGAACCAGTATTTTGAAGACAGTGATGACGATGACGACTATGTCAATGTTGATGAGCCAAAATATACGGACAAAAGTGCCTCCAGCCAGCCGGTGACAAGCAATCCTTACACAGCACACGCCAGCTGTCATGGCTTTGATGAAGAGTTTACCGGTAAAGTGAGATTTTTCAAAAACAACAAGGACAGCTTTGATGAAGAGGAAGAAGATGATGACGATTATGAAGACGTAACAGCGATGGACTCTAAAGAGGAAGAAGATGATGACGATTATGAAAACGTAACAGCGATGGACTCTAAAGAGGAAGAAGATGATGACGATTATGAAAACGTAACAGCGATGGACTCTAAAGAGGAAGAAGATGATGACGATTATGAAAACGTAACAGCGATGGACTCTAAAGAGGAAGAAGATGATGACGATTATGAAGACGTAACAGCGATGGACTCTAAAGAGGAAGAAGATGATGACGATTATGAAGACGTAACAGCGATGGACTCTGAAGATCAGGAAAACATTTATGCTAACACATAAGCTGCTGTTTTCTGTTAATTAAAGACTGGGGGCATCGTCTATATTGGACTGTAGAGCTGTTTGACCTCCAATATGATTATTTTGTCTTAAATAATGCATAAATTGAATAAGACTTTTTACTTCTGGCTCCCAGCACGTGACCGAAAGGAAGTGTTTGGGACTGTTGAGCTCTATTAGGCTGAATCTGAATTCCTACAATAATAGCTGCTATGTCCTGGTCCTAGCTCCTATCCCCTTGTTACGTAATAAGGTCAACCATTAGGTCCCTATGCAGTTAGGAATTAGAGCTTCGACTGTCCTCACCCAGCAGCGGAAACAACAGGGGAAGTGACATCACCAACAGCTGTTTTATAAAACTATATCACCCATATAGTATTGGATTATAAAAAAAACTGCAGGCGCAGACTTTAATTACTCAAACACAGAAAACAGCGGATGATAAAAAGCTGTTTCAGATTCAGCCTTTGTTTCTGCTATAAGCACTTGGATGCATACGTCAGACTCCTGTCACAGTTTGTCTATGTTCTTGTATCTGTCCATCTCAAATAATTCCAATAAATACAAGAGAAAAACACAGTATGTGATCTTTAATATTCAAATTAATTTAGGTAACACATGTAAATTCCATTTGTGAATTTGGTGTTGAATGATGTTATATTGTTGAATTTATATTTTGAAATAAAGACTGAACAGTTTTCTTTTCTTGTGTGTCAATCAAGACAAAAAAGGCGAATAAATAAGCGAATAAAATAACCACCACTAAAGTAACATAAACTGATCAAAGTTTGATCATTTCAATCTTTCTGTGTTCATTGCTGCTACTTGTGGACGCACCTATGTGTCACATCACTGACCTAAATAAAAGGTGCATGAGTGCAGGTGGCAGGGGTGAAGGGGGTGTGAGGCTCAAAGCGTAGTGGACCATTTTAGTCCAGTGGGCGATGCGGGTGTGAAAACTGATTAAGCGAGGGGAAAGGCCTACAAGAACACACACACACACAGAGAGAGACACACACACATATTGTTTGTTTGTCACTCATTAAAAAAATGATTGTAATATGTGGCATATAAAACGTTTTAGACGGGGAAAAAACGCCTCGCACCCCCAACTGCTACATTCCTCAGTAACTATTTTTGTATAACATTTGCCTTGTGGCTCAACAGAGCCATTTGATTTGCTTAGACACACGTATGAATTAGTTTTAATTATTTACCAATTACAATAAATCACCATTATTCAAAATCAAGACAGTGAATGTGAATAACTTAAGTGCTTAAGATAGCAGA
The DNA here is from genome assembly GCA_007210695.1 of Neogobius melanostomus. Lineage (NCBI taxonomy): Eukaryota > Metazoa > Chordata > Actinopteri > Gobiiformes > Gobiidae > Neogobius > Neogobius melanostomus. The sequence continues at coordinate 1,567,119 of VHKM01000493.1, forward strand.
AGGCAATGGCTGCCAAAATCGGACATGGCGGACGCCGCACTTTCTTCCGGTGCGTGAAATACCTCAATCAAAGACACTTGTTTATAAAATGCAACTTATCTTGTGAAAAGAGGGAGTGCTTCTGGTTTGCACTTTGAGTCCACTGTACTTATTCTTAAATGGCCGTCAGAGGAATCAAATGTATTTGCCATTTGCTCCTGGGTAAAATACAAATGGCTTCACCCGCTATGATGTTTTTGATCTATTTACATTTTGTACTTGTGGCAAGACGAGTGATTAGGGTGTTGAAAATGAAACATATAATTTACTTAAACATAACTAAAATGCCTACAGCGCCAATGAACATGCACTAAAGGACACACCGGTTTGTAATTGAAAAAGAAGCATAGACAGTTCCATTAAGAAAAATGTAGTAATTTGTTTATTTACATTGTGTTGAGTTCAATCAATTATTTAGATTGCATTTCATTCCATTTGAGTCATTCAAGTACCGTGGACACAATTGTTCCTCATTTTGTGGTCACATACACATACACAGGTGAAGCAACAACCCAGGCGAGATGGGTACGAGGCGAAAGGGGCAAAAAGGCAAAACAGCCAGGGCGTTGATTTGAAGACCTATTTAAAAAGGAAATGTTTGGCTACTAAATAATTACTCCTACGAGCGCTTTTCAGGACACAAACAGGAGGAACCCTCACGGAGGACAAACAGCCAGGCCATCGGCCACCATTGCCGGCGCCAGAGTTGTTTGGAAAAAAATTTGTCAATTTAAACATTTTAAAATGACTGAATAAAACAAATGTGCCCCATTTACAGAACCCCAAAACCACGAGTAATTACTTTGACAGTAATCTAAGAAAGTAATATTTGTTTCTAACACTTTTCCCTCCAGTGGTGCTTCCTGAGCCTTCCCTGTGTGTGTCCTCTGCTGCTGGGGTGCAGCAGTGCTCCTCAGACACTGTCCACATCACTAGGGGACAGGGCTTTGTCCTCAGCTGCTCTGTCCACTCAGACGTCCCTGAAGGCATCTTTGTTCTGAGCTTCTCCAACAGGTCTGTCAGTGAGCCTGCCGTCAACCACTCTGCCTCCTTCCACTTCCCCCCATCCCAGTCTGAGAACTTTTAGATATTATGGAAGTCTCAGATTTGATGCATTAAGATGTGTTTGGAAAGGGCTGGTGAGCGACCGGAAACTCACGAGTTAGAGTTTGGAGAGCCCTGCTGTATATAGCCGAATTTAATATTGTGTAGTTATTTTTTTTTGTGCTGAAGGAGAAGTGTGAGAGAAATGTAGTGATAGTTTGGACCAAACTTCGGAATATAAGTCGGAAGACCGCAAAAGATATTGTCTTTTTGTACTTTTTGAACTTTTTGTTCATACTAAGCTTATCCAGATCAGAGGTGCTCAAACGTTTCACACTAATTATTCCTTCATAAAATATTTGACCTTCCAAATACCTCCAGGGACAATCACTCATTACACTTCAGACAAAATGAAATAAAATTCTCCTCCGTAAAAGGCGGCTGGAAATCAGTCACTAATTAATAATAGTCATTATTAGAATTGACTAAATTCAATGATCTTCCCTGTGTGTTTGAAGCGCCCCTGCTGCCTGTGATCCTTTCTGCGGCAGCTGCCGGTCTGCTGCTTCTGGTTGTGGTCCTGATTGGAGTGTACTTTTGCCATAGAAGAGGAAGAAGAAGAGGGTCTGTCACAGTCATCGAGCTGGCGGCCACAACCCCATCACCAAGTCAGTTCTCATGTGAGCTGCAAGAGGAAAAAAACATATTCTTCTTTTCTTTTGTTTGCGAACAACACACAACATTGCGTCAGAACATGAGCATAGGCATTGCATGGCTTGACCTACCCCAATGGAGGCAGAACAACTTACTATGTCATACTATCATCTTGGTGCTTAGATTATATTATGTTTGTCTACAGTTTATAGTAAAAACGTTTGCCTTCTTGTGTCTGTGTAGTTTAATGCTCTATGTCTGATACTCTTGGCTCTGAATGAGAGTTGCCTGCCAACATTGTTTCTGTTGGTTTTTGGTGCTGTGTGGTTAAATACTTCTCTTTAGTCTGACAAACTACTGCAGCAAATAAGTTTAAGTAGATCTGATAGTCGTACTAAATGAATACTCAACACGGTGTGCACTGTGCAACAGCCCCACCTAGCGGCCAACTTTCAGCGTTGTTGCAAAGGCTTGGCATTATGATCAGCAGGTAACGTTTACTGAATGTTAACAGGCTTGGTTGAAAGAGAGATTTTGCAGATTTAGACAGCATCTTTGATTTTGCCCAACAGCAGTTACAAGTTTACAATGTTTTTTTCACGGACAGTGATTTGGATCAACACAGAGCCGGTGCTGGCCCTTCTGGGGCCCTAAGCAAAAATCCACTCGGGGGCCCTACAGTACACATCCCATGGCTATTCGATGAAGAGCGAACCCATTTATGTTCAAAAACAGTTACACTGTGCAGTAGTGCAGGGCAGAAGTGGAACCTAACCTCAATTTGGGCCCTGCCCCACTGTGTGAGAACCATTAACCACTAAGCCACTGTCAGACTGGAGTTTAGGTTAGTCTATTTCCCCCCATTTTTTGTAAAAAGTCACTGACACAGTTTGGGAACCACTGACTTTAAAAACTGAAACCTGTACCTGATGATTATATTTGTATCTTACCACACTGTAAATTGTAATAAGTAAAGTTTACTTGGTAGAAACCAGGAAACCGGATGCCCAAGAAATATCTTGTTCAGGAACACTTGTCTACATAATTCAACTATACTGTCGGCATATAAGTATTATGAACTCAAGGTACACTAGTTAAACTAAATAGGATATACCATTTTATTTTACACTTTCATTTCTTATACAGTATACTATGCATATACTTGTTTAGTCAACTTAGTTAACCATGTATATCCGAGTAGTGCCAACTTGGACATAGTACAGTAAGTTTGTCTAAGTGACAATAACTAGACTTGCATGCAATACTCTAGTAGACTTAACTTCATATCATTCACACATTGCAAATTACAGGACACACTTGAGTAGAATGAATATCTTTTATAACTCTTGAACAGAAAGTTATTTTTGAACTGGGAATTAACATCAATAAAACATCTTAAAACTTCATTATTATTAAATAATACAATTAATAAAATAAATGATTAAAATATTTTGTAAAGTTTTCTATTGAGCTGGCATTAGCAGTATCAACTTCAAGTCAAAATCGTTTGAATATTTATTTTCTAGAACTGAGCAGTGAATCAAAACAAAGACGTATTGCGATGTATTTCAAACAGCGGTATTGCACTGAAATAGACACTATTAGAGTTTAAACATAGGAGAAGATACAATGATTTAGACTAGAAATTTAACTTTTTCAAAATAGTGCACTTGCACAAAGTTAATCCAAAATTCCTCAAGAGTAGTTGTTTGGGGCAGATCTTTTGTTGTCAGGTGCAGATGAACAGTCTCTTCAGAATTCAGTAAACTGTTGTCTTCATACCTTGGTCCATAATGAGTGAACAAAGTCCCCAAGATATGGTGAAAAATTTGAGTTTATGAATAGTGTCCATAACATCAGGTCCCACCAGAAGCTTCAGCATAGGCTGAAGGTCTCATGTGTCGTAGCTGCAGTTAAAAGAAGTCTGGCACGTCTCTGAATCCTGTTGTGAAAAGAACACAGGTTTTATTAAAATGGTAAGATCTGATGCATCAGAAATATCACAGAGGTTGTAACAGAAATAAACCTATTCACATATAGGTTTATTTATTTATTCACATTATTTTGACTGAACAGTGTCAAATGTATAAGATCATGAGTGAAATAAATACTTACTGAGCAGATCAATAGCAAGTGGTGCGTCAATTTTCAAGACTAGCAGAGACTTCAGGACTTGATGGTCGTGCAGATGCTTTGACTGAGAATCTACTACAAACCCCTAAATAAAGCAGAAAACATTTCCATGTTACTGATTTAACCTGGTCATTAAATATCTGTGCTATTTTACATAAATGGCCTACAGTGCATTATACCTTAGTCTAGGTTGTGTCAACAAAGTCCCAAAGACAAGGTGAATAATATTGTCAATAACATCAGGTCCCTCCAGAATGATCGTCCACAGCCTGAATCCTCGTGTCCTTTTACATGAGAATTCAGAAACTCTTTGAGCCTGATGAAAACATTGTTTGACTATGAGAGTGTATTTCAGTGGTGCTTTTTTTCAACTTCATACAAAATATGGAATACTTACAACATCAGTCACCTAAATGAGGGAGAACACAAACAATATGTTTAGGTAAAAGAAAATAAAAGACATACAGTAAGTCAAAGATGTTGTATTGTTAGCAACTTTGTATAATTGTTTCTGAAACCAAGCATAAAAGAAAACAGATGTTTAAAAATAATGTTCTCAAATAAAATGTTAGTAACTCGTTTAAAAGTGCTTTAAGATGACAGTAAAAATGCACTGCAGTCAAAAATCACAGTTAACTAAATATACTTGGCCTATTCTATATAGGCTACTTCGTGTTTCTTTCTCTCTCAAAATGCATCATTTGCATTAATAAAGTTTCAATATCTTACTTGGTAAAATGAGCAGTTTCAATCGTGTTTTCCCACTCCATTTGAAGAGACATTTCTGGTTTTCTAATTCAAATACTAGTTCTGCACTTACAGGGTGCAGTACAAACTGACTGGAGTGCTCCATATCACCACCTAGTGTCCTGGCATGGCATAGCGCTAAAACAGACTAATGTAGAGTTTACTTGAAATGGTCCAGTGCCTCTCAATGCCCTTTCCAAGTGTGGTGTCTAAACAGGCTCTATACTATGTGTAACCGGGTCAAGGTGTCTAAAGGTAGAGTAGTCTGTCATATTGGGGTGCTGCCGTGAACGCACCACTCAAGGTGCGTCTCCCCTGCGCGTTCCCTCTCTAATTAGTAATGTCGTAAAGCTGCGGACGCCGTGTAGCATTCGTGGGGCTATTGGCCGTGAGTTCGAGTGGCGCATGTAAGTAGCTCGCTTTGGTGCGTTTCATCCCTGTTATTAGCGACACTATTGACGTATGTTATCATTTACATCTGGCTAAGGTGTCTCAAGGAGGTGTCTGGTACTGGTCTCTCCTGTAAGGCGCCAGAAGCCCTGGTCTGGCCATAGTCGGTTGTATGTAAGGTAAATACAGTTTAGGTTTGGTTTATTCATAATGCGCAGTGAACTAACATATATATGGTTGCTTCAACAGTTGGCCTCTGTTGCTCAATTTATTGCTCTCAACTTATCGCTCTCCCTTTTTCTTCTTTTTTAGTGTTACTGCCCTTTTTGTCTACTGGGCTATCTATGTTAGTCTCGTTGCGCGTCGGTCGTAGAAACCCCTTTATAAAGTTTCCTCAGAGATTAACCACAGCCTGCCCCTTTTTAACTTCGAAATGCATTTTTGCACATAGGCATTAGCACTTAGAAACCAAACACTTTAGGTTGTGAATGTGGATTTAGTTTATTTTGTTTCTATTAACTTTGGTTTGGTTTGCTTACTAATCTGTTTGCAGTTATTTTGTTTTGTATCTTTTCTATTTTTTTGTAGAACTTGTCCATGTTTTCTTGCTAAAGTGATTTGTGTTTTTGGGTGCGTGAAAAAAATAGATTTTAAAGGCAAGACCTTTTTTTTATGAATTGTTAAAATAAAAAGATATTAATGTTTGTACTATTTCTGACTTTGCTCCTTTTTTTTGTAGCCAGACCTACCTGCCTATTTTTATAGGGAAACCCTCTGCTAACTTGATGAACCTAAAATAGTGCAGACCAGTGGGCTTTTTGCCCCGCCTTCTCCACAGCACGTTAAAGAGGTTACATATGTTTTTGCAAGTAAGATCAATTTTTTGAGAAAAACTAGAGAACTAGAGTTACTGAAAGTAACTGCGCTCATGAGAACCGTGTGGATTCAACTCCCATTTGAGACAAAATGCTTTTTGGCTTTTTCTCTCTCCTCTATTCACTGCAGGAACTGCAGGATGTGAAATACAAAAAAGTGTCATTATGATATGTCGGACAAAGGAGGACAGATCACTGACTTTAAGCTCTGGGGGAACATCTTGAATGTATGTGATGTTAAGTAATTTGGCCACATCATAACTGATCGTTTAACAGATGAGGCATTTACCGTCAGTGCCATATGTTATATGTGTAACAGGGTTAATATGGACCAATGGTAAATCCCTGCTGTTGGGTGTGTGTGGTGCTACCGCTGCGCCACCAGGGGTCACTGTGGCCTCGCCGGCGACGCACATGTGCGTCTGTACCAGTTTCCTGGCGGGAGGCAGACTGGCTCGGGATGTTGGAGGAGACGGCCGCGTCTGAGCGAGAGCAGCTACCACCATGAGGAGCAGAAGGGACTGAGCCTCTTAAATTGTTGTTTGCCAATAAATGGAGTTGGTCATCACCAAAGAGAATTGAGAGAGTGCATTTAATTTAATATTTTGAGTAAGACACAACGCAGAGTAAGGTGAAACCACATCCGTCACATATGCACAAGCGAACATTCTCGGAAATTTTCCTTCAGCTCTGTACTAAGGAGCATTGTAGTCAGTAAAAAAAAAATCAGTTTTCTGAATTATTTATTTTCCTTAGTGGATTATCTCGTTATTACGAGATATATTTTCCATTTTCCGAAAAAAAAAAAAATCAGTTTTTTGAATTTTTTTTTCAATCCGTTTTATGAATTTTTCCCCCGGAAATGGATTATCTCATAATTACGAGATAATCCACTGAGGAGAAAAAATAATTCGGAAAACAGATTTTCTTTATTTTTTTTTTATTTTTTTTACTGACTACAATGCTCCTTCGTACTGTACAGGTGAAACTAGTTCTGTTTCAAGCCTACTGCTCACCTCTGTACACCGCACATCTGTGGGTGAATTATAAAAAGTGCAGTTTCCAGAAACTTACAGTTGCAGGGATTGAGAATTTTCTGGGAAAAAAACTAAAAAAACGATGGACAAGGGTCGTGTCGAATGAGGGAACACTTTACATGCTGTCTTGAAAAAACAATCTATTCACCAGAGTACTGGCCTGATACTCTACAGTACTCGAAACAACAAGATAGTTGCCCGGTCCGAGCAGAGTAAACATTAGGCGAGCAGCGCCCGGGCCGGGAGACGGATGGCGTGGAGACGCGAGCGGAGAGGCACTCACGCTTTGGGAGTGACAGGGGGAAGGCGGTAGGTCTCTCCTGCTCATCCACTTCAGCAGACTGCTCCATTTCGGTGTTGTATGTGGCAAAGTATGCAGAGAGTGAGTGAGCGCTGCCTGTCAAACAGCCTGTCACTGTAACAACGCTCATTAATCAGTGAAACACCGTGATTTGACTGAGATGCGGGGCCCTTGCAGCAGTTGGGGCCCTACGCACCTCTGGATCGACACATACAAAACTAGCAGCGGCCCAAGAGTTATTGCAGGATACTTTGTAGCGGCTCTGGGGACTGTTTGGTGCGTAAGGACTGTGGTACAGAAAATGGTGTTCTTGCAGAGCGGCATCTCCGCATAAACCACACGGACAGATTGTCTGGTGAACAAAGCTACATCGCCGGAGTTAGTACAGCAAACCAACGTATTATAGTGTGGCATAATTGATCCAATATTATTCTGACATCTTCCTTCTTTGCTATAAGGCCACTTTCATTTAGTTAACATCCACCTCTCCTCATGCATCTTCCCAGGACCTTGTAACTGTTGTCTCTCCTTCATCCAAGCCTGTTGTCCTTCAAAATGCGCAGTAAACATTTAATGCTGATCTGTATGCCATGCCTGAGCAACAAAGCTGAAAGTTGGCCGCTAGGTGGGGCTGTTGCACAGTGCACACCGTGTTGAGTACACATGAAATCAGAGCTACTTAAACCATTTACTGCAGCAGCATGTCTGACTAAAAATAAGTATTTAACCACACATCAGCAAATACCAACAGAAACAATGTTACAGACAACTCTCATTCAGAGCTCAGAGTATCAGACATGTAGCGTTAAACTACACAGACACAAGACGGCGAATGTTTTTACTATAAACTGTAGTCAGACAGCTAACATAATATAATTTAAGCACCATGCATTCCAAGATGATAGTAGTCCTCGTGCACTGCTGCAAGTTTTTTTTCCTCAATTATCTTTTGAGCACACAGTACATTTTCTCTCTTTAGGGAACTTTATGGGCTTTAAAAAAGTTATCATTTTCTTTTTCTTTTTTCTTTTTTTTTTAGCATTGTCTCAATTTTTACCCAGTCAATTTCACGTGGTTGCCCATTGACACAGCAAATCACCATATGTTTCAGTGACACCAAACAAATACCAAGAAGAAGAAGACGAGGAGGAGGCCGACTATGTGAACGTGCCGCCGCCTGCAGGACACTTTGAGGAGGAGAGACAGTGCGACCCAAGCGATGACGAGGCGGACTATGAAAATGTGATACCGTCACATAATGACGACACTCTGGACATTTATGGTGGTGATGACAGGATTTATCAGAACTATGAGGGCAGTTACCGGGATGATTATCAGCTGCATAACCAAAAACATACACAGTAGTGGGATAATTGGCTTTCCTGACCAAGATTCTGGCTCAAGATCTGAGGAAGACTCTCTGGCTGTTGCTCTGTGACGTTCCCGCCAAGTGGAGTCCGTGAGTTTTAGGGATTGATCAAAAGCAGAAAATAAATACCATTTCGGACAAAGTTCACATTTTGTTAAAGAATCAGTATGTAATGTTTCATATGTACAATAAATACGTCAGTGTTCCTTGTGTGTTCATGTTTTTCCCTGTAATCGTCATTTATCCTAATATATAATTATTAACATTACAAAGGGAAGATACTACAATGCTCTGAGTGTAGAGCTATAAGGTGAGAAAAGAGCAGCAAACACAAGGGAAGTGGTATCAGTGGTTTTCTAAGGTTTAAGTTTATAGAGCTAATGTGAGTTTAAGCATGTGCACATCAAAGCTGAGTCCCTTTTCTGACACGAAACTAAAACCACAGCCTCTATATATAAAACTGGTGTCTAGATCTGTTTGCTCAATTGCTGGTGCACACAAAGCATGGTAAACATATGGGACACTCTGATCTGTTACCTGACAATAGGTAAGACTATTTTTTACTTACATTTAAGTGTTTGGGTAAAGTCACATTCAAAAGTCTATCTTCCTTTGCCCTTTCCAGTCTGTCTGCTGCTCCCGACATCTTCTCCAGCTGAAGGTTTGTTTGCTTTTGGTCCATCCCCATGTGCCTGTGGTCAAGCGACTTTTGAAAAGATCAATGGATCCCAAACTGTAGTGCAGATACCTCCAGTGATACGCAGAATGACTCAGGGGATATGAAATTTAAAAATGACCTAATGAAAATCTAATCAAATGTTGACACTTTAAAAACAACAATATAGAAATGAAATGACAACAAAACAATATCGTTTTTTCTTTTCTCCAATCGGAGTCCTTTATTGTTCCATATAAATAAATTGATAAATAAAACCATATATTTAATTATGAATTTTTCCCAGACAAGCATAAACGTTTAATTGAAATGCATAGCTGAAAACTGAATAATGATTATATATTTAGTATTTGATTTGATTCGTGTTGCATTGAGAGTCCAGGGGTACCTAACAGGTCATGAGGTACAGCACTCGGAAAGGCTTTAGTGACTTCATGCTGTGTCGTCTTCTCACAGAGGGGCAGATCAGACTGGTTGGTGGCTCTTCTCCGTGTTCAGGGAGAATTGAGATCTATCACGCAGATGAATGGAGGACAGTGTGTGACGATCACTGGGACTGGTCTGATGCCGCAGTTGTGTGTAGACAGATAAGATGTGGTAAAGTGATGAAGGCCACACGTGAAGCTCAGTTTGGTGAAGGCACTGCTCCCATCTGGCTCAGTGATGTGGACTGTTCAGGCAGTGAGAGCTCTTTGACGGACTGCCACCACAGCAGATTTGGTGACCACAAGTGTGGTCATAATGAAGATGCTGGTGTGGTCTGCTCAGGTAAGAAATGTCTCAAACTATCAGGCGCCCTGAAACTGGATAATGTTTTGGCAATTTTGCAAATCTTCGCCTACATTAGTCAAAAGGCTTCATTAGCGACACTCAGGCTTTCTGCTCACAGATAGACTACATATAGACCAATGGGAGGGTTTAGCTTGTCCTAGTCCCACCCCTCTTTATTCAAAGGCCACTCTAAACCTTTGTTGTTAAGTTTCAGTCTCAATGACCCTACTTCAGCTGATCACTGCTCGTTACAAGTCTATTGAGCTGCCCTGGGATGAGTCTCAATCTCCTCAGCAGGACAGGGTTCTCCAGGCTTGGGGCGCAGGATGCTGATCAGAGCAGATGGATTGAATATAAGCTAGAATTTTGACCTCACTGCCATCAAAGGAGTGGTAAGTGACTTTAAGATGGAGGTGGACTGCAGACTGAGGACAAAGCTTTCTCTGCGGTGCTAGTAAAGTCTTTTCTGCAGCTGCTGCTTGGTTTCGCCAATATAATGCGCTTTGCAGTCCACTAAGACTACATACAGAATGTATGAGAATCTTTCAGCAACAAAGAACCCAGTACTCCAGACCAGCGAATACACTCAGGCAAAAATGTGTGCATCCTAAAGACAAAACTCCTAGCCACAAACAGAGCAATGTGGTTTATTCTATTCAATGCAAAGAGTAGAAGTGAGACTATAAGTTAACCCCTCCCATCGGTCTAGATGTAGTCCACCTTTGAGCAGAAAGCCTTGGTGTCACTGACAAAGCCTTTTGGATGAGAAACGTTCTACACTTTAATAACCAAGTACAGACAATGACTCAAGAACTTTCAACATAATTTGAGATGTTTGATGGCTAAATGCTAATGGTTATAGGGAAAATACATTGAGCAGGCTAATGAACACTGAAAAGTTTCCTGGACTAGCTGACTCGCTAACTGTCTGCATACACTAGGTCTAGGATTAGGTCTATAATTGTTGCTTGTTTTTTAGATACGTCATGTGAAGTTGAATATTAAATGGCGCTTGTTTATGTTGATAGGGATGCAAGCTCATATATTCCTGGAGCATTATCTGTTGGCGTTAATAATCCCAGCAGCGGTCGCAGGTCTACTGCTCCCCCTGGTGTTTATAGCGCTGTATCTGCTTCATCAGAGAAGAACTTCAGCTGAAACTCACAGTCTGTTCTCATACACACTCTCATTCAGGTTTTTGACCTTGATACACAATATTTATATGCTCACTTTATTTTTTCTGTCTTTTAGTGTCTGTCCTTGCTTCAGAGCATCAGGAGAGGGATCCTTTATGAGACACTGCAGAAGCAGTACACCAATGATTTTTAGCAAATCAATACAAGACCAATCCAATGAGTGCAATATGGATGTAAAAATAAAAAGAAATGTGTGTGCATCTTGGCCTCTGTGCTTTTATTATGAACGACCTGATTTTAGACCATAAACCTGATTGTCTATTTTTAACAGAAACTTGGCTGGGTGCAGATGCTGCAGTTGTTCTCAAGGAGGTCTCATCACCTAATTTTACCTTCACTTATTCTACGAGGAGTGGCAAAAAGGGAGGCGGCACTGCTCTAGTAAATTCTACAAACCTTGCTACCAAGCCGATTTTATTTGATGATTTTACCAGCTTTGAATACAGTGCAATTGTTTTTAGCAGCCCTGAAATTTTATGTGTCACAATTTATAGACCTCCAAAAAAGTGCTCGCTTTTTATTCATGAGTTCTCAGAGTTTTTATCGATTATACACAACTCCTATGAGCGAATAATTTTAGCCGGTGATTTTAATTTGCATGTAGATAATATTTTAGATCCTCTTTCAAATGAATTTTTAAACATTCTTAATTATATGGCTTTTACTCAGCACGTCACACAGCCGACTCACGACAGAGGACACACCCTGGACCTGGTCATCACATATGGCCTGTCCACTGGTGTGTCCTCTGTCGTTGACTTGGCTGTCTCTGACCACTACTGCGTGTTTTTTTAAATCACCACTTCCATCCAGCGTGAGACCTCCTTGAGAACTGTACGGAAGCGCCATCTAACCCCTGAAGTGGCTGCAAATTTTATTGATGTTTTAGACAAACACCCTCCTTGGTTTTACCTGCACCCTGTGATTTTATTGTTGATGATTTTAACAGTAGGCTTCAATCCGCCCTTGACCTGGTTGCGCCTATAAAACTAAAACATGTACAAGATAAACCCACGCCTCCATGGAGTAATGAGGAACTCAAAAAACAAAAAGAAATTGCAGGGGGCTGGAAAGAAAATGGAGGAAAAATAAAATTACAATAAATTACCAAATCTACGCCAAACAGTTGAAAACATACAATAGAGCCGTTAGAAACTCATGAAATTCATACTTCACCAAAATCATATCGGACAATAAAAATAATACAAAAGTTCTTTTTTCAACCATTGACAACCTTCTTCATCATAATCCCAAAGCTTTCCGTGAAACTCCCTCAGATTCCCTTTGCGAAGAGTTTGCAGACTACTTCAGGGGAAAGATAGACACTATCAGATGTAATATTTTATCTGCCCAAAGTAACACGGTTTTAAATACATCTGATTGTCTATTTGTTCCAGAGGAAACACTGCACAGTTTTGTCATGGTTAATGCTGAGATGCTTGATAAAGTTTTCTCCTCAGTGAGGCCCACCACATGTCTTTTAGACCCGGTCCCAACACCGTTTTTAAAACATTTTATGGACCTTTTAGAGATGAGCTTTTAAACATGATGAATTGCTCTCTTCAGATGAGGGTCTTCCCTGCTGCCTTTAAGGGGGCGGTGGTGAGGCCTCTACTGAAGAAGAGCAATTTAGATTTTAATGATTTTAACAATTTTAGACCGGTATCCAACTTACCATTTTTAAGCAAAATTTTAGAAAAACTTGTTTTTATCCAACTTAGTGATTTTATAAATGCACATAATGTCCTTGAGAAATTTCAGTCTGGCTTTAGGGTAAACCACAGCACCGAGACGGCCCTTTTAAAGATTTTAAACGATTTTAGATTAAATTATGATTCTACAGTAAAAAGTTGACAGTGTTGGTTCTACTAGATCTGAGCGCCGCCTTCGATACAGTCGACCACACTATTCTTTTAACTCGTTTAAAACACATCGGCCTCTCTGGTGCTCTGGTGTTTACATCCTACCTCACAGACAGGACATTTGTGACCGGGTGGAAGGCTTTAGCTTAGCTCAGTTCCAGGTAACATTAAAAAGGACCACAGGTTCGTTCATTGAGAAGAGGCAAGTCGTTCCATTAGTACTATGTAGTTTATTTTAGGAATAAGTTAAGTTTCGATCTTTTCGTTTCAGTTCTTTAAAAGAAAGTCCATAAAAAAACGGACACAAACAAAACAAAAAGAGGTTCCCAATGTCCATTCGTTGGTTCACAGTTTTTCCATTCTCAGACGCTCATCACTTTTCTCAGGCACACAAAGCAGCAATGGTTGTGGTTTCCGCAGTTTCTTGGTGGTTCAATTCGTTTTCTAAACATACAAAGAGTTAGCAGCTAATCCTACACCGCGTTTACTTGGCACCCGTGCAGAGCACATACCGCTTGTGGATCCATCATTCACGCGGGGACGTCATGCTTCGCGTACTGGCCCGTGGGGAACCACACCTCCCACCTACAGCACCGCCATCTCGCACTGCGCCTGAAGCGCACCCCAGACCCATAGCTGCACCAAACAGGGCTCGGATTAGGCTAACACTTTAAATGAATAACGTTACGGAATGACACGGTTATTTACCTGCTCACGAGAGCCCAAGGCTACACCACCTCCACACCAGGCAGACACGGAAGAACAAGAGGTTAGAGATCGAACGCAGGTAGCCTGTGCCTTTTTATACGGCGCCCCCAGCTGACGGGCGGAGTAATACCACCGACGGCTCCTACTATTACACATTCATGGTAAGTGTGGATACCTGCTCCTCTAAGATCCATAAAATTACATGTGGTGTGCCCCAGGGTTCGATTTTAGGGCCAGTGCTTTTTAATCTGTATATGCTCCCTCTTGGTGATGTCATCAGGAGACATGGAGTCAGCTTTCATAGTTACGCTGATGATACACAGTTGTACATCTCCATGTCTCCTGATGACACCAGGCCAATGGATGCACTTTTTAACTGCATCTTAGATGCAGTTAAAAATCCTGGATAGCAGAAAACTTTCTCCAGCTTAACCAGAACAAAACTGAAGTTTTAGTCGTCGGTCCTAAGGGCCAGAGAGAGAAACTTTTACCCAAACTACAGTCACTGTCTTTTAATCCTTCCTCACAGGTGAAGAACCTGGGTGTGATTTTTGACTCTGAGCTGACTTTTATTCCACACATTAAGAATATCACAAAGATAGGTTTTTACCATCTAAAGAACATAGCCAGGGTCCACCCCATTCTCTCTCGAGCCAACACGGAGACGCTAATGCATGCTTTTATCACCAGTCGTATCGACTACTGTAATGCCCTACTTTCTGGTCTTCCCAAAAAGAGTATCTCAACTTTTACAAAATTCAGCAGCTCGTGTCCTGACGAAGACCAGGAAGCGGGACCACATTACACCGGTTTTAAAGTCGCTGCATTGGCTCCCCGTGTGTTTCAGGATCGATTTTAAAGTTCTTTTAATGGTTTTTAAATGTCTTAATGGTCTTGGTCCTTCTTATCTTTATCTCTCAGAATTGCTTTTACCTTGTGAACCTTCACGGCCCCTTCGCTCCTCCGGCAGCGGTCTCTTAGTTATTCCTAAAGTCAACAGAAAGACTCACGGCGAGGCGTCTTTCCAATAATATGGCCCTCGCCTCTGGAACGACCTGCCGGAGGAGCTAAGGACCGCAGAGAACGTTCATGTTTTACGAGCAGGCTCAAGACCCACCTTTTTAGTTTAGCTTTTAACTGATATTTATTCTTGCTAGGCCTATTTATTTAATTGTTATTAATATATTTTTTTCTTTATGTATTTTACCTCTCGGTCTTATTTTAGTGGTCCTAATATTCTTATTTTTACTTTTTACTTATTTTAACCATTTTTATGGTCTCCCAGTTTCCTCTGGAGGAGCCCTCTGCCTTGGGAGCGGTCATTGGCTGTGGCTGCTGGGGTGCTGTCCTGTGGGTGTCTGGATGGAGGTGTGGTGTTTCTACCGCGCCTCCTCCGGGCACCCTGTGTTGGTGCCCTGTGGCTGCAGCCGAGGTGCCGCTCCCGATACAGACGGCTCCTTGGATGGTGTTTCCTTACCTGGTTTATCTGTACCCAGCCTTACCTCAGCCTTATGTCCATTGCGTCCATTGTTTTACCTTGAGTGTGTGTGTTATGCTTGTGTGGTGTGTCTCTGGGAAGGTGGGTGTGAGAGAATGTTTTTAAATCTGTAAAGCACTTTGTGTTACATGAAATGTATGAAAAGCGCTATATAAATAAAGATTGATTGATTGATTGTACAATCATCTGTGTAAAGTGTTTTGTTGTTGTATTTGGTCCAATTAAATTCATTAGATGACATCAGTAATATTAAGTTACTAGACGTTCCTTTCTAGACAAAGCAGAAATGTCATAATGCAGTTTTCTCAGGAGAAACTACACTGTAAAATGTAAAACTTGTTTCAACTCAAAAAACTAATTTCAAGGGCTGCCAAGAAATTTTATGTGTAACCAATAACCATTGTAGTCGATTTGAAATTTGAGATTTACCTCTTTCATTCAATTATATTCTTAGGTTGCCACAACTGATTTAATTTGTAACTGACGTTTTTCACTTCAGACAACTGGAAACAGTTATGTCAACTGTCACTTTCTACCACTATAAAGGAAAAGCTGGAGAGATGTTTGTCTGATCAATAGCGTAATTTATTTGTAACACATATGCGGAGAACCAACATACACACCAAGCATGTACAGTCAGTTCTGCGGGGCCCGCGTCTCTGGGCTCCTTACATAGCTAAAACATGAATAAAGTCACAGCATGGAGGTGGGAGGGGTCACAGTTTCAATACAAAGGCGGCTGGCAGGTAAGCGCCTTTCACGGAGGTGTGAGGCACAGGAAGTTCTTTGTACAACAGTAATGTAGAGTTCCATGGAAATGTAAAGTTAAAGGGAGCAGTCTATGCCATAGAAATGTAGAGTTACAGGGAGAGATTCTTTTGTGTCCCATCTGGAGGTGCGGGGGAAGAACCGGTTTCTTCCTGGGGTTGGTTGCATATCGCAGCGGGGGAAGGCGCCCTTGTGGCTGGTGCGCCGGTACTTCACAATTAGTGTATTACTGACTTCAATTTAATTAACTCTAAAACTGCCATTACACAACCTAAGAATACAATTGAACGAAAGAGGTGAATCTCAAATTTCAAATCGACTACATTGTAAAATGGTTATTGGTTACACATAAAATTTCTTGGCAGCCCTTGAAATTAGTTTTTTGAGTTGAAACAAATTTTACATTTTACAGTGTATGGTGAGCTACATCACAGGCTTGTTTTTCTCAGGTCCATTTCACACTGGTGACTTGGAAGCGGCAGTGAAGCCACAGTTTTTGTGGAAGTTTCTGTGTAGAGAGATGATACTGTTTAAGCAATTTGAAAACTTTTGTACAATACAAAAGGAGAAGAAAATAGCAGAAGGAAGCTCCATGTGTCATGGCAGACTTGCTGAGTAGAGTTGGTCATTGTCTGATCACTGGTAAGATTTGATTCATTTGTCTTACAATTTTTTTATTCTGAAACGTAATGGGCTGTGGGCTTCCATAGAAGCATTTAGGCTAATTGCTGTGTGGCTTAGTAGCAGAGCATTTGACCACCAGTCTCATAATAATAACTCTAAAATTCTTCTATTTCCCAGTTTATCTTCTGTTCACTGAACATTTATGCAAATCAGGTGGGTCATTTGGTAAGTGCTACCAAGAGCAACAACATAATGACAGTCTCGTATCCTTACAGAGGGTCAGATGATCCGCCTTGTTGGTCCTGGCTCTTCTCGGTGTTCAGGGAGAGTGGAGGTCTATCACAATGGCAGCTGGGGAACAGTGTGTGATGACAACTGGGACATGGATGATGCTGTAGTCCTGTGCAGACAGCTGGACTGTGAGACAGCGGTGAAAGCCCTGAATACAGCCCAGTTTGGTGAAGGGACTGGTCCAATCTGGCTGGATGATGTGAGCTGTTCGGGAAGAGAGAGCTCTTTATTGCAGTGCCAACACAGCGGGTTTGGTCCAGACTACTGTAAACACGATGAAGACGCCTCTGCCGTGTGTTCATGAAAAATTTCTTCTTTGTGTTGTCCACGGATACCTTTAAAAAACAAATCGATCTCAATACCAGTTGCGTCTATGTTCCTATGTAAATTTACCTGACTCCGGACAACACCGCGCGTTCAACACTGGAAGGGAAGTTTAGGTATTTGTCAACACTACTCTATAAGCTAATAATACATACCAGAATATAGATGACCAGGATTCGGAAGATTAAGTCACGAAGATTTATTTCCCTAACAGGCCATCTAAGTACAGAGCTCTGCTTCTCCCAGTTCCCTAACATCGAATTCTAGCAGTTCTCCGTTAGCAATGGAGAAAACTGTTTTTTCCTGGGAGGAGTCAGAGTATATTTCACATTCCAATCTTGCAGCATGCATGCCTAAGACCATGTGTCGTTGTTTCCATTGGTTCCCGAGCCGTCATGTGACGTTTGGCTCCGCCCTGCCGCCATTTTACAAACTGATTCTCCATTTCACATTTTTTCCTTTTTCCTGGGCGGGGGTCTTTGTTCTTTCTCACACACCCCCTCGGATCTGTAACTTTCCACTGTAACAAAGAACTGAAAAAACACTTCGGACAAACGTTTGGTCAACATTCCTAAATAGCCGAAAGGGCAAAACATCGCATAAAAATATTATAACTCTTCATACCCCCTTCTGATCTCCGAGGAGATCATTTGAACCATAATATTTTTAGTTCACAAAAGTACAGCCTGTATCAAAAGTCAAGGTACAATTTCCAACAGTATAATACCAAAATAACATGTTCACTTTATATTGTGCATACTCAACCAGCTGCTGAGTAGTTTCAAAATTTTCTCTCTCTTCCCAGGTATAATTTCCGCTTACTAGTCTTTCCATGCGGAACTTAGATGGTTTGTATTCCATGTCAACAGTACATTTCACTTTTTCTGTCCCTCTGGGACCGTCCCTGATTGACACAAAAATAAACATTCCTGCAACACAAAGCACAACAAACACAGCAACACTAAACAGTGTTGTTTAGATACAATCTCCACCACCATTTTTCCATCCCAGCCTTATTCGGTGTCGTTCCATTCATATTTCAAGGCCTTCTGTACTCTTTCCAAGTACAGGCTGGGAACACCCCCTTCTGACGTTTCCCTTGTCTCGAGCTCCGTGTCCCCGGGGGCGCACTACTCACCATATAGATGCCCCCAGTGGAACCCAGAGCCCTGGAGACCATGCTGCGAATGAGAGGCACAACACAACAAAACAAAACACAACAAAGCAAGAGTACAATACCTATAAAAATACCCACCTTTTGAAGGATATGGATCCAGGAACCGGAATTTAACCAATTTAGCCAGGTCCACTGAGGACCCTGGTCTTCTTGAGACTCGAGAAAGTCTTTGAGTTCCTTTACTCTATTTCTAATGGCCGTCCAATTGCCAGTGTCGTCGGGGATATATGTACAGCAGTGGTCAATGCCCACTGCTGCGCACATACCACCCTGTTCAGCATACAGGGCGTCTAACGCCACTCTATTTTGCATAGCCACAGCAGCCACTGCCTTAAGTTCTGGACTCCGTTCCATTTGGTCCAAGATGCCATCTATTACCTCAGTTAGGTCCTCCAGGATCCACCATACCTCATTTAGACGCTGCATGGAGGCCGCCACACCGATCATAGGGACCAGTGTGGCGAGTAATCCCCTCCCATCTCCGAACAGGGGCTTACGACCACCGTTATCAGAAAAGGGGACGTAGGATTGACCGAGGGTGCGGTCCCCACCTGCAGCATTGCTCTCCTTGCCATGCCATGTTTATGTAGGTTATGATGTCTATATTTTTGTACGGCTTCTTGCATTAAAGTATCTGCAACTACTATAGATGAGGGCTTAAGTCGAGCTAGGGTACAAGTCCCGCACCAATCAACGGGGAGGGTCAAATAACTATTACGTCCACACAACCAAACCTGTCCAACCGGGGTGGGGAATCCCCACCTCGGTGGGACAGAAATCAATGGAGAGTAGGTTAGGGTCTTTTGTACTAACCTGGTCCATGTGGTATGATTCAGGGCCACCGTTGCCCTATGACCATACAGTCACTACACTTTGATTCGGTTGTATTCACTAATTCGCTATGGAGCTTAGCCACTTTGGTGGCCCATGTTTCTTCCCTTTTAGTAAACCCATCACCCAGGTAGTCCAAACAGGGTGTTTTACCCAGAAGCCAGTCGCCCTCCCTGCATTCTCGCTTAAAACAGAAGGGCGCCACCAGCTCTGCTCTAAAATGTGTTGATCCTGCAAATTGCAGGCCCCTTTTCAGGGTTTCATTGGTCTTTACTGTCCAATTCATGGGCTTTATCCAATTCGAAAGATTGGCATACTTTGTATAAGATTCATACCCAGGGAGGACGGTACGGTTACCTCGTCCCCACTGGTAGTGCCATAACAGGCAAACATGAGCTGGTGCCGAAATAGGGACTGGGACGGTAGATGGTACGTCCGCAGCATGGTGGGGCCTGAAGGAGCACACCCAACAGGGCGTGGTTGAGTTAGTTACCTTGGCTGTGTGTCTGGCTAATTTTACCCATTTATTTTCTCCTGGTTCATGACCCCCTGTGATAAGAGACCGTCGCTTCCTAGACCCATCTCCTTCTGTGGGAACAAACATATTAGATACATCATAGATCTCAAATTTCAAAACAACATCATTTTTTCTTCCTCTTTTTTCCCACGTTTTTATCGCATTTTCTGTACAATGGGTGATCCAGTCTAGGGTGTGTTGGTCCGGCACGGCTCCTCTCGTTTTTACCAACAGTATACCTGCCTCGTTGCAGTAGATGACCAGGTTTTCTCCAGGTGTTTTACCTACGTTTTTGCATACTTCATAAAGGGCCAATTTCAATCTTTTGACGGGGTGTCCTCTGACCCGTCCCTCACAACTATGTAGGTCATCTATTATTAGGACTGTTGGTATAACGAGCAAGCAAAGAGCAAGTGTCAGGCCCCACACCCCGTATGGACACCTTAAAGGTCCTGGTTTTAAAACCCAGGCCTTAAGTTCATATTTGTTAGTCTTTTTGATGTCTTTGTGACCGTCTGGGTTGGGGTTGGTGTTGGTATCCCCCACCCCCTTCAGTGGGGCTTTTAGACCCACTACCATATTCGTCAGGATGTGTCAACCGTCTGGGATGTGTATGAGTCCAGTGTAAGCCTGTTTTCTCAGAACAGGGCTTCAAGTGTGACCAGTGGTACCAGTTATCACGCCCCGCTACCTTAACTGCAGTAGCAGTCCTTTGAGTCACTTCAAAAGGTCCTAAGTATCTGGGATCGTTCCACCGGGTCCTGTTGTGGTTTTAATGTAGACTTGTGATGGTAAGTCAGCTGTGTAGTCAGAAACAGTGGTATCAGTTGCCACAATAGGTGTGAGTTCTTTCAAAAGTGATTGGAGAGCCTCAAAATACGGTCTAAACTGGAAAATGTTAGTAACCTCAGGCAGGGGCGCTGAGTTAGATTTAGGCAGGCAACCAGGCATGGCCCTACCAAACATCAGTTCAAAGGGAGTGAAGTTAGTGGTGTTATTTACAGTGGACCTAAGATGGAGCAACGCAGCTGGAAGTGAAGACAACCAAGTGGCTTTAGGGTTGTCTCGCAGCATTTTAGCAAGAACATTTTTTAGGGATCGGTTCATTCTTTCTACCTTAGCGTTGCCTTTAGTGTAGTAGACACAGGAGAATGATTTGTTAACACCCAAGAGAGAGCAAAGAGTCTTAACATCATGTGCCGTGAAGTGAGTACCTGAATCACTATGTATCCGAGGGCACCCCAAAAAGAGGGATCCATTCTTTCAACAATACAGCCATCACTTCAGCTGAGCTTTCCCTTTTACAGGGGAAAAACGCCGGCCATCCGGAAAACGTGTCTACAATACCCAGCAGAAAGCGCTTACCTTGGTGTGGCACGAGCATGTCTGTAAAGTCAATCTGGATCACATCACCAGGGAAGCGTCCAGTTTTCACGGCGCCCGCACCTCGTTTGTGGTGGGGGTGTGGATTAAACATGCCACACACCTGGCACGCACGAACGAAGTCCTTACAGAGTAGGAGGGGTGCCTTATAGAAATAGTATTGTTCCAGAATGCGGGACATGGCCTTCGGGCCAAGGTGATTAACGCCATGCAATTCTTCCAGAACGCTTTGTTCCATGGATGGGGTCAAAAATGGCAGGCCATTAGGCCCACGATACACGCCATCAACATAGCGTTGGTTAGCAAGCGTTAGTTACAACATCAGCAAGGCGATGTTGTAACCAAAAATCTTCACCGTATTTGTCATGATGAGAACGACAGTCAGTGGTACTCAAGAGTCCCTGAAAGGTAGGAGTAACCAAGAAGGGCTTCCAAAAGGTGTCTAAATGAAACTTAAGATGGTGTGCCCTTCCGGGCGGCAAGGTCTCCGCAAGGGTTCCCAAGCTATCCCACACTTCCCAGGGCATCCAGAGATGACCTGAGTCCGTCAGTGCAACCTCATGACCGTCAATAGTAGCAATTTTGACCCACACATCTGAGACCAACTGTAAAGATTCCAAAAGTGGAGATTGAACGGTTTCAACTAACATCAAGGCATCACAGTCTCCATCAGTGGGAGAATCAAAATGGTAACCACCAGCCACTTTGGCCGCCACATCTGCCGCCCTGTTGCCAATGGCAGTCATAGTCCCTGCTTTTGAATGGCCCGGAACCTTCACCACCGCCACCGCAGCAGGGAACAACAGACAGTCAGCCACTTCTTCGCAAAGTTCTTTATGGGCTACAGGAGTGCCCTTAGCGGTCAAAAGCCGTTTCTTTTCCAAGACAACAAGTCACGCAACACTAGGCCACACACATAAGCTGAATCGGTGTAGATCGTGACACGCTGACCCGAAGCAACCTCCAAAGCCAACTTCAAAGCCATCAACTCCGCAAACTGGGCGGAGGAGCCACCGTAGGGGCCCCAGCTGGAAACTATGCGAGTGTGGTCCGGTGGCGAGAGTTCAACAACTGCCGCCCCAGCTGACAGGGACCCGTCCGGGAGCCGATGACAATGGCCATCAGTGAAAAGCAAGCGAGAGTCTGGTAAAGGTTGGTCAGATAGGTCAGGCCTAATCCGAGCTTGAGATTGAGAGAAAGACTCACAACAATGTGGGGAGCCAGTAAGGGTCAGCCCTGCCGAAGCGTTAGGAGCGTCATCGGCGGCAAAAGTCAAGTTCGGGGCCGTCAGTTCCTTAGCAAGTTTCAGTTGTCGCTGAGGAGTTAGGGCAAAAGTTTTAGATTGAACATAAGCTACCACCGAGTGAGAGGTATACACCACCAATGGATGACCCATTACTACATGAGCCACCTTCTTCAATAAGGAAGCCAATGTATCAGCAAACAGTGCACAGTCTGTGGTTTTCTTAGCAATGGGGTCCAACAAGGTGGATGCATATAGTATGATATTGCGCTGACCACTTGCTCCTTTCTGCCACAAGACCGCATGTCCAGAGCAGTTGGTGATGGTGGTGTCAAGATGGAAAGGTTTACCATAGTCCGGGATAGCTAGGTCAGCACAGGAAGCCAATGCTGCCTTCAGATCTGTAAAGGCTTTATCAGCCTCATCCGTCCAAGACAGAGAGGCTTGAAGATCCCGAACACCGGCTGCGCGAATAATGTCCCGCAAGGGAGCAGTCTTACCTGTGTAGTCCATAACATGGTGTCTGGAGTAATTCGCCAACCCCAAGAAGGAGAGAAGGGACCGTACCGTATCTGGACGGTCGGCCGTAAGAATGGACTGCCTCTGGGTGGCACTAGGGGTTATATGACCAGCCGAGATAACTTTACCCAAAAAGACAACTTGGGATCGGCAACATTGTTGCTTCGTCTTTGAGACTTTAAAGCCACATTCAAGGAGACGTGACAGGACAGCGGCCGTCACGTCCAGACAATCTTTGGCACTTCCTGCTCTGATCAAAATATCATCGACATATTGTAATACAACAGCACCGGGAAGGACTTTGATCGGGACAAACAGTCCTTCAAGACTTTATTGAAGATCCCAGGGGAGTTCCTATGACCTTGAGGTAAGACTTTGTACTGAAGTTTTACTCCCCCATAAGTAAATGCGAATTGGTACCTACATTCCTCAGCCAAAGGGATGGTGAAGAATGCATGTTTTAGGTCAATGACTGTAAAGTACTTCATTTCAGGTGTCAGGACTGAGAGACATTTGTGAGGGTCGGGGACAGGCAAGAGAGGTGTAGTGGTGACCTCGTTCACTTTTCGGAGGTCATGTGCAGGTCTAAAGGTGCCGTCAGGTTTTGGGACTGGGTTTAAAGGAGTATTCCAATGGAATCAGAGAGTTCTAATACCCCAGCTTCCCATAAGTCTGTGAGGGCGGTTTCAATGCCCTCCCGCTGTTTGTCTGTTCGAAAGGGTCTTTGTGGGACATAGACACGGGAACCCGGAACAACTTCCAGAGTTACCGGGTCCACCTTTGTGCATCGACCGATGTCCGATGGGCCCCTCGCCCACAAGTCCCCTGAGAAGCGCTGTAACATGTCCGCCGCCCCTTCATGGTCGGTCAACTCGCGGCCATGAGACCGAAAAAGGATCTCTTCTTCGGCCACTGTTTCGTCTGTTGCTATGCCTATGTCGACCTTGTATGCCTGTGTACTAGAACTGTACATTACCCCATCCATTCCAGTCTGCTCCCAATCCAGAACATTGTTAAGTTTATGTGTTAGGGGACCCAACTCCCTGGCCTCATGGCCAGGGCCCAAAATAGTGACACGTGTGGGTCTGTTAGGGTGTCTCTTTTGTAGAAACATTTTATGTTGTCTGGTAGAACAACTGGGGCAACGACACCTGATTCGTGTACATAGAAATGTGTGGATGTGATAGTATAGGTATTACCTCTAACCTCACTATCAAAAGCCAACTGATATTGGGCGTCAGCATTTCTGTCATAGAAGAGAGTGCAGTGCAGTGGATCTTTTGGAGGGGCGTATGGGTGGAGCATAGTGAACCAAGGTTTCCATTCGAGCATTTTGCGTAAAGTCCAGTCATTTCAGGAGTCCCTGGCTCGAGGAGTAGCCAATAAATGGACACTCCTTCGGCCATTTGTTCTTCTCGAAAAACATAAAGTCCATGTGATCGTGCCGGTGTACAGGCGATGGAATATCCGTTTGGCCATGTAAGATACATGGCGTCAGGGGAGCAGTTGATAACGGCTCCTGTAGCTTGTAGAATGTCTCGACCAAGCAGGTTCACCGGAGTCTGGGGTGAATAGATCAATGTTGATTTGAAAGTCTGTCCAGCCAGTTTAAGAGTCAGTTCTTTGGTCATGCGTAGAGGGGTTGCCTTTCCCGTGAGTCCTGAAAGGTTAATGCTTTTGTCACTTAGCATGTGTGGTGTTGCTTTTCTAGTCGTGGAATGAGTGGCTCCTGTATCCACGAGCATCAGCAATGTTTCCCCACCCACCTCTACTGGGACAAATGGTTCTGGGGTGGGTCCAGGACTCACTGGGCACCCCTAGCTGAAGTCATCTTGGTCGTAGGGGATGCAACCATGGGTGTCGTTTACTGGATAGTTGCCACCACCGCCCCCACGATTCCACGGGGCTGGTCCAGAACGGCCAGGTCCCCCTGCTGGATATCGGAGCCGCGGTGCCCGCGTGCTCATCCCAGAGGCACACGAGCAGGTGGGTTGGGGCAATCCCTAGCCCAATGACTGGGGTCTCCACAGTTGAAGCAGGCCGCCTGTTGGCCACCTTGGGTACAGTCTCTGGACCAATGATCCTGCGCCCCACAGTGAAAGCAGGCCGCCTGTTGGCCACCTTGGGTGCAGTCTCTGGACCAATGATCCTGCGCCCCACAGTGAAAGCAGCCCTGGTTGTTGTCTTGGCCCCTTCCAGCTCCAGTAGCCCCATAGCCCGTTCCTCCGGATCCCCTGCCCCTTGACTGTCCCCTATTGTTACCTCTACCCCTCCCTGGGCCGTGAACATGAATGTGCATTTGGGATAATGGCCCTAAGGGCTGGTTCTGGGAGGCGTATAGGACGCTTGCTGGTGTAGGGACAGGTGTCAGGGGTGTGGGTGTTGTTGCCACCATTTGTGTCTTTTTATTATCTTTTTTGGCAACCGTAAGTTGCTGCCGTGTCTGATTAAGCTGATTCTTTAGCAGCTCTTCCTGCATGGTTTCAATGTTACTTTGTCTGTCACGGTGTTTTTATTTAAAATTTCTGCGTGGTGTTTAAAATGAGTCAGAAATGTGGTTGAGTCTGAGGTCAGTCCTGGGACATTGGTCAGACTGGTCTTAATTGGTTCTGGAAGAACGTCCAGCACGTTCTGGAGGAACAGACAGGATGTCTGGGGGTGTCTGTACGGGTGTACATGCATGGATGCAATGTATAATTGGATACATTTATCCAGAAATTGGGTAGGGCAGGTGCCCGGTACGAATGATGGGAATGTGGGAGGTTGGGGGATGGTGGTGGATACATAAGATCCACCACTGTCAAGAAATTCTCTGCCAGGGGATCAAAAGGTTCATAAACCTGCGCGTCGTGCAGGTTTGCGGTTCTCAGTAGGTGGCTTACAGCGTGAGGGGCTGCACACGCGGACACCAGGCCCTTGATATCTCCGACCGCCAGCTGCACGTTAGCGCATTGTAGCTGTAATGTGCGGAACCATTTTTTTCCCCCTTCTTGTAGGGGGGGTAAGGTGTCCCTAAGGTGTTGTAATTCGATACTACTCAGTGGTTTATAGGCCACTGGGACCGGGCCCCCTGTATTTACTGGGGTCCCGTTGGAATAAGAGGATAATTACCTCGATGTGTGGCTCCTTTTGGGAGCTTAGCCAATTCCTTAGTCTTTTTCTCGATTGCCACCTGTAGGTCCGATACCTCCTTATTTGCCTGTCTCAGCCTCTCCTTCCAGTCCTCCTCCCCTCATGGTCTCTTTTCTTAAGTTTAGTTAGGCAATCCAAAGCGCCTCTTTTTTCGGTGTATAGCGCGCTTAATTCATCATATGTTTGGTATGCCTCCGCGTTGGCCTGACAGCGGCTTTCATCCTCGCTATCATCCGAGAAATGGAAAAAGGGAATCTTTTCAGATGACTTCGTCTTTTGTTTCACTACCGGGGCCGGGTGGGCCTCGTTTGCCTCAAGCGCGAGTTCCTGTATTCTTTCGGTTAGTTCGTGAACCTCGGCCTTTCTTGCTTCTGTTTCTTCATTAAATCTGTCCATTAGTTCTTGTTGGGCCTTTTGGTATTCTTCCGTTGCCTGCTGCGTCTGCACCTGTGAGTTTTTCTTCAGCGCACTAATGGCTTTCAGCGTGTCCTGAGCGTATTTTTCCGTTTGATCGATCACTTTAATCCCCCACAGTTGTCCACTTACATCCCTTGGTGCAGGCTTGGTGTCAGTGTAGGCGCGGGTTATCAAGGTCCTGACATTGTCGTGTTCTTCCGCTGATAACGAGTTTGATGCTGCCACATCCACATCCACCACTCCATGGAGAGTTAGCTGCGGGTAGAGGGTGGAGCCTGACTCTCCACCCTTTTCGTATGGAGGAGGGGCCGTTGGGGCCAAGGCGGGAGCTCCTCCTCTTGGGAGGGGCTTTTGAGTCCCGCCCCCCGAAGTGGGGGAAAAAATCTTCTTGTTTTCATCCATTGTGCTGTGGCCAGTTCAAGGACTGGTTCTATTCGTTTTCTCATTTTGTGATACTTACTGATCGTGAGTTCCAGCAGTTTCTTCTCACTTTTCGAAAGTCCGCTACTCTTCTTTGACTTTTCCTCGTCCCGCAGTTCCATCGTGCAGACCTCCACAGTTGCAGTCAAAACACAGCAGAAGAACTCCAGTGTCTGTGGAGCCGTGGGGTCTTTCTTTTGTTCTCTGAATCCTTGTGCACAGGCCTCGATTGCTTTGTTCATGTCTTTTCCCGCCATCTTTTTCAAAAGAGGCGACGCCTTACTTACCATCCTCACCCATCCTTCGCATCCATTAATTCCAACATTTTCTTACCTACTTGTAACTGTTCCCTTCACACAAATTGTACTTACCGCGACTTCAACTTACCTCTTATACCTTTATAATTTCAAAAAACCGAACATTAATTCACCAAATTATCTATGTATTTCGCCAATTAGTAGAATTTAAGGACCTTATTTGATCCTAGGGCCTCCAACCCGAGTTTTAGACAGCCCCCAAGTCTGTCAATGACCTTATTTCAACGCTTATTTTCAGTCCGCGCGTCCGCGGGCTTGGGAGGTCCTACCTACGTACTTTTCAGCTTTTACAGGGATATACCCAACGCGTAGTCCTTTACTTATTTCAGGGACTCTAACCCAGAACTTTAGGGACTCTAACCCAAAACTTTAGGGACTCTAACCCAGCGCGCTTTATCTTAAGGATTCCAAATCCTAGGGACTCTAACCCAAAACACTTTATCTAACTTTATTTAACTTTATTTAACTTCTTTTTTTAGGTCAGTATCTTAGGTATTAATTATAACGTTTTCCCTCCTTTCTTCCACCATCAATTCACAGATTTAACCATTCAACAGTCAACTTCGTTAAAAATTAATCTAAAATTTGGAAAAATATGCCAATAGACGTACTTTGAGACTCACACAATAGTAGAGATCAAAAGTCGTCTATTAAAGTTACCTTAATCTAGATGGACGTCCGTGAAGCCGCTGTTGAGTGGTCGTGGAAGGAAAGTTCTGGTGTGCCTACCGCAAAATTTTCACCGAACTGGACCTTCGCCACGTTCGTTTGTTGACGAACCAAACTCCCCCTTCAGCTCTGTCGGGTCACCATATGAAAAATTTCTTCTTTGTGTTGTCCACGGATACCTTTAAAAACAAATCGATCTCAATACCAGTTGCGTCTATGTTCCTATGTAAATTTACCTGACTCCGGACAACACCGCGCGTTCAACACTGGAAGGGAAGTTTAGGTATTTGTCAACACTACTCTATAAGCTAATAATACATACCAGAATATAGATGACCAGGATTCGGAAGATTAAGTCACGAAGATTTATTTCCCTAACAGGCCATCTAAGTACAGAGCTCTGCTTCTCCCAGTTCCCTAACATCGAATTCTAGCAGTTCTCCGTTAGCAATGGAGAAAACTGTTTTTTCCTGGGAGGAGTCAGAGTATATTTCACATTCCAATCTTGCAGCATGCATGCCTAAGACCACGTGTCGTTGTTTCCATTGGTTCCCGAGCCGTCATGTGACGTTTGGCTCCGCCCTGCCGCCATTTTACAAACTGATTCTCCATTTCACATTTTTTCCTTTTTCCTGGGCGGGGGTCTTTGTTCTTTCTCACACACCCCCTCGGATCTGTAACTTTCCACTGTAACAAAGAACTGAAAAAACACTTCGGACAAACTTTTGGTCAACATTCCTAAATAGCCGAAAGGGCAAAACATCGCATAAAAATATTATAACTCTTCATTCAGGTATGGTGCAGTACCTGAAAAACTTGTCAAAGCACATCATAACGTCACAAACACATGTTAAATAGGCTTAAACTGTATGACATTTGGCTGTGACATTTTTAACTTTTACAGTTATTACACATATGTTTTAATATTTATAAACAGCTTCCTTTTTCAGCTGTCCTCCCAAAGCCCAGCATTACAGTGACCCCTGTCGTAGGCATCATGTGGGGTCAAAATGTCACCGTGGCCTGCTCTATCACTGGACTCTCAGGAGGAGTTTTCGTCCTGAGGAGCTCCGATCAGGACGTCCAGACTACAGTGTTCAATCCCGCCTTCTTCCATCTGGGCCACATCTCCTTTGACCATGATGGCTATTACAACTGTGTGTACCAGGAACGCTTTTCGGATCAAACCCTCATTTGGAGTATTTTTGAAATTTAAGCCCTTGACCTTTTGTCACTTCATCACACTTTTCTAACTGCAATAGAAATATGGAATGGCTTTAATGCGTACATTTTGCCCACAGTGCCCTTTCTGCTGGTGCTGTTTCCGTCAGCTGCTGGTCTGCTGCTCGTCCTGGTGTGTGCGGTGGCATGTTACGTTTCTAAAAGACGACCTGCTGCAGAGCGCTCACACAGTCTGCATCAATTCACACACTTTATTTTTATTTACCTCGCTTCACATTAACTACGATTCTCTGTTCTCTCATTCTCTCAGTGTCTTCAAACGAACCAGAGGAAGATAACGACTACTGCGAGCTACAGAGGGTTTACAGTGACGAGTCCAAGTGATTGGATCAAGTCGAAGCGGAAATGAACTTCTCTGACTTTGGAGATAACAATTGCTATTAAAAAAAACTTGTCAAATGCTTTTCATATGAGCTTTTATCATGTTGCCCCAAATTAAAACAGGAATTTGTCCGGTTTAGTCAGTCCACTGTTATTTCTACCACACATTTGAACACAATTTGCAGAACTGAACTGTTTCACTCAAAACAACATTGCAGAAAAGTCTGAAAAGTTTTGAGCAACTTAACTCAAAACATAAAACATACCACTATCAAACCTACGTCTCGACACAGACAATGCTGCTTTTGCTCATCAAAATTTGGTTTTAATTTGTCATTAGTAAATGCATTATATCTCTATTGTAAAAGGCTGAAGCCCTTCCTTTTTATCAAAGACATACACGTTTTTTTTCTGCAGCGACACTGATTTGTAAAATGCAACTTCTTTTGTGAAAAGAGGAAGTGTTACTAATTTCCCCTTTGAGTCCACTGTACTTATTTTAAAACCTTTCAGTTACCTTTGTAAACTGCAGAGTGCCATGGCCGTCAGAGGAGTCAAACGTATTTAAACTGATCAAAGTTTGATCATTTCAAGCTTTCTGTGTTCATTGCTGCTACTTGTGGACACACCTATATGTGTCACATCACTGACCCAAATAAAAGGTGCATGAGTGCAGGTGGCAGGGGTGAAGGGGGTGTGAGGCTCAAAGCGTAGTGGACCATTTTAGTCCAGTGGGCGGTTCGGGTGTGAAAACTGATTAAGCGAGGGGAAAGGCCAGCATCACTTTAGTGAAGTTCCTCTAATATTTCTTGTAAACCACACAGAGCTATGGGAAAGACAAATCTTACGATGGGTAAGATTTGAAACATCATCAGTGACAACATAGCTCAGAAAAACATGCTTTTTCCTCTCGTCTATCTGCTGATTGCCCTGACTGCACTTCCAGCAGGTGAGTCCTAAAAATGGGATTCATTTGGGTTCATATTTATTCACTTTGGTGAATCTTCTTTTCACAGAGGGGCAGATCAGACTTGTTGGCCCTGGTTCTTCTCGATGTTCTGGAAGAGTAGAAGTCTATTACAACAGCCAATGGGAACAGTGTGCGATGATGGCTGGGGCATGCCTGATGCTCAGGTCGTGTGCAGACAGCTGGACTGTGGAACAGTTACTGAGGCATTAAAAACGTTTGGTCAGGGAACTGGCAAAATCTGGCTTGATGATGTGAGCTGTTCTGGAAGTGAGAGTTCTTTGACCCGGTGCGGACACGGAGGATTTGGAAATCATAATTGTAACCATAATGAAGACGTTGGTGTGATTTGTTCAGGTAAGATATTTTTGGGATTACATGTTTTACACACACACACGTCGTTTGTTTGGATGTCACTCATTTCTGAAATCATTGCAATATGTGGCAGATTAGATTAGATTGGAAAAAACGCCTTGCACCCCCAACTGCTAAATTCCTCAGCAACAATTTTTGCAGAACATTTCCTCTGTGTCCAGTGCGGACACAGAGGATTTGGAAGCCATGATTGCAGCCATAGTGAAGATGCTGGTGTGGTTTGTTCAGGTAAAACATTTAACAATTACTATGAATATTTTGTTTTGGCTGTGTGACCTTGGAATTAGTGGAACATAGTTGAATCCATTTTTCTTCAGGCTGTACGTTGCCACTTTGTGAAATAACCAATAGAGATGCAACAGTGTGCTGTTAATAAGTGCAGTGTCTGCGTACAGTGGTGTATGAAATGAGAGTGTGAATGGGTGAGTGGATCCTTGCTGTAAAGCGCTTTGAGTGCCTAATGTAGGTGGAAAAGCGCTATATAAGTTGAGACCATTTACCATTTACCATTTAAGGCTTATGTGTGCACTAAACGGCGCTCCAATGAAGGAGCTGAACCAGCTTGTACTGAAGAACACAGGCCAATCACTAGCATAATTTGGTCAAGAGCCAAATAAAGTTCTTTAAAGTATGTCACATAAAAATGCGGGTTGGAAGCCGAACACATAAAGCACTAAAGGAGAAGTAAATACATCTGCTTTGAGTGTACACTGAGATAACACCACAGAAAGAAATGTGGGTTTGACGTTGATTGAAATTTGAAATTGAGTAGGCTGAATTATGTAGTGAGATGTGGAGTGAGGGACGAGGCTCAAAACCACAAAGTTCCGTAAGAGTAATACATGCATTGTTTTGTTTTGACATATTCATAATCTGCATAACCCTTTTCCCGTCCATTAGTAAGTTTCTCAAAACCTACGATTACTGTGTCCAAGCAGAAGTTGATTTGGGCCCAAAGTGTCAGAGTCACCTGCTCCATCAACACTGAACATTCAGGAGGAACATTCACTCTAAAGCACCAAACTTCAAATGTTCAGACGTCGACTTCAAACCCTGCCACCTTCACCTTATCCTCAGTGACCTTTGGCAATAAAGGACCTTACTGTTGTCTCTATCAGAAAGTGCTCGCAGGTCAATCCTTCAGCTCTCCACCAAGTGACTTTGTGTCGTTCAGTGTTAATTTTGTCGACTAAAATATTTAGTCTTAATTTTAGTCAAAGTGATATTTTGGTGACTAAAATTGGACTAAAACTAAATTAAAAGTTTTTTATGAGACTAAAACTATGACTAAAATGTCCCGATATTTTAGTCGACTAAAATAAGACTAAATAAAACTGAAAAGGAGAGACTAAAATCATCCAAACTTCTATTGACAGTCTGAAAGAGCCTCAGATCATGTAAATTCACTGCTAAAGGAGCAGCTCTGAGGTTTGTTCATGTGGGAGCAGCTCCATGAAGCAGAGGACCTGATTAAATATGATTATAATGAATATTATAAATGCAAAATGACAAAATTTGTCTTGAGGTACAGCACTCGGAAAGGCTTTAGTGACTTCATGCTGTGTCGTCTTTTCACAGAGGGGCAGATCAGACTGGTTGGTGGCTCTTCTCCGTGTTCAGGGAGAAGAGCCACCAACCTCCCAGTGTCTTCAAACGAACCAGAGGAAGATAACGACTACTGCGAGCTACAGAGGGTTTACAGTGACGAGTATGAAGTGATTGGATCAAGTCGAAGCGGAAATGAACTTCTCTGACTTTGGAGATAACAATTGCTATTAAAAAAAAAGTTGTCAAATGCTTTTCATATGAGCTTTTATCATGTTGCCCCCAAATTATAACAGGAAGTTGTCCGGTTTAGTCAGTCCACTTTTATTTCTACCACACATTTGAACACAATTTGCAGAACTGAACTGTTTCACTCAAAACAACATTGCAGAAAAGTCTGAAAAGTTTTGAGCAACTTAACTCAAAACATAAAACATACCACTATCAAACCTACGTCTCGACACAGACAATGCTGCTTTTGCTTGTCAAAATTTGGTTTTAATTTGTCATTAGTAAATGCATTATATCTCTATTGAAAAAGGCTGAAGCCCTTCCTTTTTATCAAAGACATACACGTTTTTTTCTGCAGCGACACTGATTTGTAAAATGCAAATTCTTTTGTGAAAAGAGGAAGTGCTACTAATTCACACTTTGAGTCCACTGTACTTATTTTAAAACCTTTCAGTTTCCTTTGTAAACTGCAGAGTGCCATGGCCGTCAGAGGAGTCAAACGTATTTAAACTGATCAAAGTTTGATCATTTCAAGCTTTCTGTGTTCATTGCTGCTACTTGTGGACGCACTTATGTGTCATATCACTGACCCAAATAAAAGTGCCGCAGGGGTGCAGGGTGAAGGGGGTGTGAGGCTCAAAGCGTACACTGTAAGAAAAAATTAGTGTAAATTTACGGTAAATTACCGGCAACAAAATTTGCCAGCTCTTTACCGTAAATTTACGATATTGCTAAAGTTCTTAAAATAACAGCTTGGAACCGTATAAATGTTACAGTATTGAACCGTAAATATTTCTATTTTAACGGGGGATTACCGTAAGATGTTCTCGCATAATTTGACGGTGAACTACTGTAATCATATTCAACGGTAAACTACAATATTAATTACCTATGGCATCATACTGTTAGAAGTAACTGGGCTTTTCAAAATAAGACTTCAAATGCAATTCCTAGGATCAGTGCTTTATTGAACATTTTCAAATGAACACAGATCTCTGAAAATCAAATGTAGTATATCAAACATGTTATCCAAAACATTTGAACTACAAATCTGCAATTTTAAACATTTTGAAAAATATGTTCCAACATTACCAAATGTGTCTGTTAATTACAAGAAAGTGAGTAAAACATGTTTAGAGAAAGTGGAAAAGTGTTTCCTTTTCCACCAGTTAGATAAATCCCCTATAGACAATAAGGTTTTTAATCAGGGTTGCCACATTAGGATTGACGGTCACTGTTTTACTTTTCTTTTTTTGCTTTTTTTATTTATTATTTACCAGTTTCCCAGTTGTCTTCAAAATGACATTCCCTTGACCTGCCTTGGAGCCCTTTTCGGTGTTGATACCAATGAAACGTCTGGAGACAAACAAACACAAATTAATGAGCACATATTAATTTAGTTTAATTTAGTTTTATCACAGTAGCACTATGCATTTAGATTGATATATTTTGCATACCTCTGAATGAATCTTTAAGGCCATAGAGACTTCCTCTTGGTTTTCAAAGTTGAAAAGATGATATGCAGAAAGACCACACTTGAGGCCAGCTTTGCCTTGGCAAATCACTTGGCCCTCAAGACTTAACATCCATTCGCCAGGAACTGAAATAAAATTGATAATATAAAAGAATTAATCAGTACAAATTTCATTCAACTGATAGACAATGCTCCTGTCTATTAATGGAATTCAAGCCAACCACCACCCATCCAGTATTTAGCTGATGTTCAACTGCTGTCAAACAGAAATCCAAAAATTTGTATCTGAATTGGGCGGCGCTGTAGGCTGAGGAGCCTTTCTGTGTAGTGTTTGTTTGTACTACATATAGAGAAAACATTTACCTTATTTCTCAAAAGGAAAGCAATGATCCATGTGAAAATCCTTCTCTGTCTTCCTTCTTCAAAAAATATTTAAAAAAATGTCAGGTAAAGTAAGCTGCAGCTCCAGATGCCTTACAGTATGATTGTCCTGAAATTAATTGAGATCTTCAGACGACAGGAGGCCTGAGCATGTGTCTGAGTTGGATAAATATTGTACTATACCGTAAAATTTAAACTTGGACTTCCTGAACATATATGTGTGTCATTTCCAGTGGGAATTTACGGTAATCAGCTGTTTCTTAAGAAAACGGTTTATTACTGTAAAAAATTGCCATATTTTTGTGAAAGCTGATTAAGCGAGGGGAAAGGCCAGCATCACTTTAGTGAAGTTCCTCTAATATTTCTTGTAAACCACACAGAGCTATGGGAAAGACACAAGGCAGTCTGTTTCGATGTTTAATGATGGGTAAGATTTGAAACATCATCAGTGACAACATAGCTCAGAAAAACATGCTTTTCCTCTCGTCTATCTGCTGATTGCCCTGACTGCACTTCCAGCAGGTGAGTCCTAAAAATGGGATTCATTTGGGTTCATATTTATTCACTTTGGTGAATCTTCTTTTCACAGAGGGGCAGATCAGACTTGTTGGCCCTGGTTCCTCTCGATGTTCTGGAAGAGTAGAAGTCTATTACAACAGCCAATGGGGAACAGTGTGCGATGATGACTGGGACATGTCTGATGCTCAGGTCGTGTGCAGACAGCTGGACTGTGGAACAGTTACTGAGGCATTAAAAACGTTTGGTCAGGGAACTGGCCCAATATTGCTTGATGATGTGAGCTGTTCTGGAAGTGAGAGTTCTTTGACCCGGTGCGGACACGGAGGATTTGGAAATCATAATTGTAACCATAATGAAGACGTTGGTGTGATTTGTTCAGGTAAGATATTTTGGGATTACATGTTTTACACACACACACGTCGTTTGTTTGGATGTCACTCATTTCTGAAATCATTGCAATATGTGGCAGATTAGATTAGATTGGAAAAAAACGCCTTGCACCCCCAACTGCTAAATTCCTCAGCAACAATTTTTGCAGAACATTTCCTCTGTGTCCAGTGAGGACACAGAGGATTGACTTGCAATTTTAGTCGACTAAAACTAGACTAAAATTGAAGATTTTTTTGACTAAATCTCGACTAAAATTGAATTACATTTTCGTCAAAAGACTAAGACTAAAACTAAATTAAAATATGTTGTCAAAATTAACACTGGTGTCATTTGACGTTGCGGGTAAGTTGTAATGACCCCAAAATACTTATTCTCATTGTCTCAATCATGGATGTATTAAAAGAACATGAAATGGTACGGGAACTTTCAATCAAATAAAATTCTCCTCCGTAAAAGAAGGCGGCTGGAAATCAGTCACTAATCAATAATAGTCATTATTAGAATTGACTAAATTCAATGATCTTCCCTGTGTGTTTGAAGAGCCCCTGCTGCCTGTGATCCTTTCTGCGGCAGCTGCCGGTCTGCTGCTTCTGGTTGTGGTCCTGATTGGAGTGTACTTTTGCCATAGAAGAGGAAGAAGAAGAGGGTCTGTCACAGTCATCGAGCTGGCGGCCACAACCCCATCACCAGGTCAGTTCTCATGTGAGCTGCAAGAGGAAAAAAACATATTCTTCTTTTCTTTTGTTTGCAAACAACACACAACATTGCGTCAGAACATGAGCATAGGCATTGCATGGCTTGACCTACCCCAATGGAGGCAGAACAACTTACTATGTCATACTATCATCTTGGTGCTTAGATTATATTATGTTTGTCTACAGTTCATAGTAAAACGTTTGCCTTCTTGTGTCTGTGTAGTTTAATGCTCTATGTCTGATACTCTTGGCTCTGAATGAGAGTTGCCTGCCAACATTGTTTCTGTTGGTGTTTGGTGCTGTGTGGTTAAATACTTCTCTTTAGTCTGACAAACTGCTGCAGTAAATAAGTTTAAGTAGATCTGATAGTCGTACTAAATGTATACTCAACACGGTGTGCACTGTGCAACAGCCCCACCTAGCGGCCAACTTTCAGCGTTGTTGCAAAGGCTTGGCATTATGATCAGCAGGTAACGTTTACTGAATGTTAACAGGCTTGGTTTAAAGAGAGATTTTGCAGATTTAGACAGCATCTTTGATTTTGCCCAACAGCAGTTACAAGTTTACAATGTTTTTTTCACGGACAGTGATTTGGATCAACACAGAGCCGGTGCTGGCCCTTCTGGGCCCTAAGCAAAAATCCACTCGGGGGCCCTACAGTACACATCCCATGGCTATTCGATGAAGAGCGAACCCATTTATGTTCAAAAACAGTTACACTGTGCAGTAGTGCAGGGCAGAAGTGGAACTTAACCTCAATTTGGGCCCTGCCCCACTGTGTGAGAACCATTAACCACTAAGCCACTGTCAGACTGGAGTTTAGGTTAGTCTATTTTCCCCCACTTTTTGTAAAAGGTCACTGACACAGTTTGGGAACCACTGACTTTAAAACTAACTGAAAACTGCACCTGATGGTTATATTTGTATCTTACCACTGAGAATCAGCCTGACAGTAATTTGTTTTAGACCGTGCACATTCCACCCAGCTGTTAGGGCAGCTGGGTGGGGGTTTGTTGAGGGGGAGTTACTGCCCTCTTCAACTGGCCCGCTCTACACCCTGGCTTTTTAATGCACCACACTATGCAGGGCTTACATCATACTTCACATATAACTCAATTAAACAAATATAATAATAATGATAATTAAACCCAAATTAAATTATATTGAGGATGGTAATGACAACTGGGAAGTAGCAAGATCTCAGAGTATAATATGTATTAATGAACCTTTATAACATAAAAGTAGCACATTCTTTTGTTCTTTATTTTGCTGTTGTTTTTGTTTTATTCTTCTTCATCATTTATTGTTACTTTGCCCTATGTTCCTTTGTTTATGATTTGCTACCTTGTAAATATTAAATGTAATGTTATTTTTATTTTGGGGTGGGCGCTTATAAGCCTTTGGCTTCAGCCCACTCCCTTTGGGCGGGTTGACTGCTCAAACAAATAAATAAACATAAACATAAACAGAACTAGAGTTACTGAAAGTAACTGTACTCATGAGAACTGTGTGGATTCAACTCCCATTTGAGACAAAATGCTTTTTGGCTTTTTCTCTCTCCTCTATTCACTGCAGGAACTGCAGGATGTGAAATACAAATTAAAAGTGTCATTATGATATGTCGGACAAAGGAGAACAGATCACTGACTTTAAGCTCTGGGGGAACATCTTGAATGTATGTGATGTTG
The DNA here is from genome assembly GCA_007210695.1 of Neogobius melanostomus. Lineage (NCBI taxonomy): Eukaryota > Metazoa > Chordata > Actinopteri > Gobiiformes > Gobiidae > Neogobius > Neogobius melanostomus. Next base: position 1,604,879 of record VHKM01000493.1, read on the forward strand.
TCAAGTAATTTGGCCACATCATAACTGATCGTTTATCAGATGAGGCATTTACCGTCAGTGCCATATGTTATATGCACAAGCGAACATTCTGTCTTGGAAATTCTCCTCCTAATCTGTACAGGTGAAACTAGTTCTGTTTCAAGCCTACTGCTCACCTCTGTACACCGCACATCTGTGGGTGAATTATAAAAAGTGCAGTTTCCAGAAACTTACAGTTGCAGGGATTGAAAATTTCTGAAAAAAAAAAAACGATGGACGAGTGCCAGTGAACTCTTCGTGTCGAATGAGGGAACACTTTGCGTGCCGTCTTGAGAAACCAATCTATTCACCTTCTCCTGGCCTGATACTCTACAGTACTCGAAACAACAAGATAGTTGCCCGGTCCGAGCAGAGTAAACATTAGGCGAGCAGCGCCCGGGCCGGGAGACGGATGGAGTGGAGACGCGAGCGGAGAGGCATTCAGGGGTCAGCCCTATGTTCCCCGGGTCCGATGTTCCCCGGGTCAGGGACCCGTGGAACTCAACACACCGTGTTGAGTACACATAAAATCAGAGCTACTTAAACCATTTACTGCAGCAGCATGTCTGACTAAAAATAGGTATTTAACCACACATCAGCAAATACCAACAGAAACAATGTTACAGACAACTCTCATTCAGAGCTCAGAGTATCAGACACGTAGCGTTAAACTACACAGACACAAGATGGCGAATGTTTTTACTATAAACTGTAGTCAGACAGCTAACATAATATAATTTAAGCACAATGCATTCCAATATAATAGTAGTCCTCATGCACTGCTGCAAAAAAAAAAAAAGTTTTTTTCCTCAATTATCTTTTGAGCACACAGTACATTTTCTCTCTTTAGGGAACTTTATGGGCTCCGTACTAAATTTATCAATTGTTTTTTTTAGTTTTTTTTTAGCATTGTCTCAATTTTTACCCAGTCAATTTCACGTGGTTGCCCATTGACACAGCAAATCACCATATGTTTCAGTGACACCAAACGAATACCAAGAAGAAGAAGACGAGGAGGAGGAGGCCGACTATGTGAACGTGCCGCCGCCTGCAGGACACTTTGAGGAGGAGAGACAGTGCGACCCAAGCGATGACGAGGCGGACTATGAAAATGTGATACCGTCACATAATGACGACACTGGACATTTATGGTGGTGATGACAGGATTTATCAGAACCAAAAGCATACACAGCAGTGGGATAATGGGCTTTCCTGACCAAGATTCTGGCTCAAGATCTAAGGAAGACTCTCTGGCTGTTGCTCTGTGACGTTCCCGCCAAGTGGAGTCCGTGAGTTTTAGGGATTGATCAAAAGCAGAAAATAAATACCATTTCGGACAAAGTTCACATTTTGTTAAAGAATCAGTATGTAATGTTTCATATGTACAATAAATACGTCAGTGTTCCTTGTGTGTTCATGTTTTCCCTGTAATGTCATTGATCCTAATATATAATTGTTATTAACATTACAAAGGGAAGATACTACAATGCTCTGAGTGTAGAGCCTAACGTGAGAAAAGATCAGCATGAGCAGCAAACACAAGGGAAGTGGCATCAGTGGTTTCCTTAGGTTTAAATTTATAGCTATGTGCACATCAAAGCTGAGTCCCTTTTTTTTTTTTTGAAGTTTTTTTTTTTTGAAGTTTTTATAAAAGAAATAAGAAAAGAAGACAATTTGTAAATACACATATACTGTACATGCATATACATATACACACACACACACTTGTATACATATACATACATACACACGTATACATACATACACATTACACATTCACCCACATTCATCCAGGAGATGGGGGGAGGGGGGGTACAGAGTTTGCAATAATACGCGAAGAGATCTGCAAAACAGACAAGGCCTCTCATTACATAGCAGTATTTTTCATTGGACTAAAAGTGACGCAGCCAAAACAAAGACACAGTATACAAATACCCCAACCGTCAAAATCAACACTACATCAATACCATTTTTTCCCTCCTTTTTCCCTTCCCCCTTTCTCTTTCCTTTTTTTCTTTTTTTTTTTCTTTTTTCTTTTTCTTTTTCTTTTCCCTCCCCTTTCTATGTAATTCCCGGAGTCCCAGCTCCAAACTCAGGTAGAGGCCCCGCACCCCGGGCCCAAACAAAAGAGAGCAAAAACAAAAAACAAAACAAAAAAATCAACAACAAAAAAAATAAAAAATCTTTGCAGTTAGTTATTGAGTACATTTTTGTAAATACATTTTGACTGTGGGCCAAGGTCCAACCAGTCTGGAATCTGGTTGATTATCTAAAAGTAAAGCTGCCTGTTCCATAGCAATTAATTCCAAAAAGTCTTTGTTCCAATTCTGTACATCAAAACAATTATAATTTCTTTCTTTCCAGTTCAACATAATTATACGTTTGACTGTTAAAAAGCCCAGTGATATAATATTGTCCACATCCTTTGATTTAAAGTCTTGAGTCCTTATTCCAAGTAGACAATCCAGAGGGCAAGGTGATATTTGTACTTCAAACATATGAGACAGTGTATCAGTTATATTCCTCCAGAATGTCTGGACAGAGGGGCATTTCCATAACATATGCAGCAGTGTGCCTTCTGACCCACAACCATGCCAGCACAATTTAGAGTTTTCTTTGTCCATTTTATTTAAAATGTAAGGTGAATACAGCCCAGTTTGGTGAAGGGACTGGTCCAATCTGGCTGGATGATGTGAGCTGTTCGGGAAGAGAGAGCTCTTTATTGCAGTGCCAACACAGCGGGTTTGGTCCACACTACTGTAAACATGATGAAGACGCCTCTGCCGTGTGTTCAGGTATGGTGCAGTACCTGAAAAACTTGTCAAAGCACATCATAACGTCACATGTTAAATAGGCTTAAACTGTATGACATTTGGCTGTGACGTTTTGAACTTTTACAGTTATTACACATATGTTTAATATTTATAAACGGCTTCCTTTTCAGCTGTCCTCCCAAAGCCCAGCATTACAGTGACCCCTGTCGTAGGCATCATGTGGGGTCAAAATGTCACCGTGGCCTGCTCTATCACTGGACTCTCAGGAGGAGCTTTCGTCCTGAGGCGCTCCGATCAGGACGTCCAGACTACAGTGTCCAATCCCGCCTTCTTCCATCTGGGCCACATCTCCTTTGACCATGATGGCTATTACAACTGTGTGTACCAGGAACGCTTTTCGGATCAAACCCTCATTTGGAGTATTTTTGAAATTTAAGCCCTTGACCTTTGTCACTTCATCACACTTTTCTAACTGCAATAGAAATATGGAATGGCTTTAATGCGTACATTTTGCCCACAGTGCCCTTTCTGCTGGTGCTGTTTCCGTCAGCTGCTGGTCTGCTGCTCGTCCTGGTGTGTGCGGTGGCATGTTACGTTTCTAAAAGACGACCTGCTACGGCTTTTTTATGAGCTTTTATCATGTTGCCCCCAAATTAAAACAGGAAGTTGTCCGGTTTAGTCAGTCCACTGTTATTTCTACCACACATTTGAACACAATTTGCAGAACTGAACTGTTTCACTCAAAACCACATTGCAGAAAAGTCTGAAAGGTTTAGAGCAACTTAACATAAAATGCATTAAATAAATGTAAATGCATTATATCTCTATTGAAAAAGGCTGAAGCCCTTCCTTTTTATCAAAGACATACACATTTTTTTTCTGCAGCGACACTGATTTGTAAAATGCAACTTCTTTTGTGAAAAGAGGGAGTGTTACTAATTTGCCCTTTGGGTCCACTGTACTTATTTTAAAACCTTTCAGTTACCTTGTAAACTGCAGAGTGCCATGGCCGTCAGAGGAGTCAAACGTATTTAAACTGATCAAAATTTGATCATTTCAAGCTTTCTGTGTTCATTGCTGCTACTTGTGGACACACCTATATGTGTCACATCACTGACACAAATAAAAGGTGCATGAGTGCAGGTGGCAGGGGTGAAGGGGGTGTGAGGCTCAAAGCGTAGTGGACCATGTTAGTCCAGTGGGCGGTTCGGGTGTGAAAGCTGATTAAGCGAGGGAAAGGCCAGCATCACTTTAGTGAAGTTCCTCTAATATTTCTTGTAAACCACACAGAGCTATGGGAAAGACACAAGGCAGTCTGTTTCGATGTTTAATGATGGGTAAGATTTGAAGCATCATCAGTGACAACATAGCTCAGAAAAACATGCTTTTTCCTCTCGTCTATCTGCTGATTGCCCTGACTGCACTTCCAGCAGGTGAGTCCTAAAAATGGGATTCATTTGGGTTCATATTTATTCACTTTGGTGAATCTTCTTTCACAGAGGGGCAGATCAGACTTGTTGGCCCTGGTTCTTCTCGATGTTCTGGAAGAGTAGAAGTCTATTACAACAGCCAATGGGGAACAGTGTGCGATGATGACTGGGACATGCCTGATGCTACAGTCGTGTGCAGACAGCTGGACTGTGGAACAGCTTTGGGGGCAATCACTGGTGCAAATTTTGGTCAGGGATCTGATCCAATATTGCTCGATCATGTGAGCTGTTCTGGAAGTGAGAGTTCTTTGACCCAGTGCGGACACAGAGGATTTGGAAGCCATGATTGCAGCCATAGTGAAGATGCTGGTGTGGTTTGTTCAGGTAAAACATTTAACAATTACTATGAATATTTTGTTTTGGCTGTGTGACCTTGGAATTAGTGGAACATAGTTGAATCCATTTTCTTCAGGCTGTACGTTGCCACTTTGTGAAATAACCAATAGAGATGCAACAGTGTGCTGTTAATAAGTGCAGTGTCTGCGCACAGTGGTGTATGAAATGAGAGTGTGAATGGGTGAGTGGATCCTTGCTGTAAAGCGCTTTGAGTGCCTAATGTAGGTGGAAAAGCGCTATATAAGTTGAGACCATTTACCATTTAAGGCTTATGTGTGCACTAAACGGCGCTCCAATGAAGGAGCTGAACCAGCTTGTACTGAAGAACACAGGCCAATCACTAGCATAATTTGGTCAAGAGCCAAATAAAGTTCTTTAAAGTATGTCACATAAAAATGCGGGTTGGAAGCCGAACACATAAAGCACTAAAGGAGAAGTAAATACATCTGCTTTGAGTGTACACTGAGATAACACCACAGAAAGAAATGTGGGTTTGACGTTGATTGAAATTTTAAATTGAGTAGGCTGAATTATGTAGTGAGATGTGGAGTGAGGGACGAGGCTCAAAACCACAAAGTTCCGTAAGATTAATACATGCATTGTTTTGTTTTGACATATTCATAATCTGCATAACCCTTTTCCCTTCCATTAGGAAGTTTCTCAAAACCTACGATTAATGTCTCCAAGCAGAAGTTGATTTGGGGTCAAAGTGTCAGAGTCACCTGCTCCATCAAGACTGAACATTCAGGAGGAACATTCACTCTAAAGCACCAAACTCGAGATGTTCAGACGTCGATTTCAAACCCTGCCACCTTCACCTTATCCTCAGTGACCTTTGGCAATAAAGGACCTTACCGTTGTCTCTATCAGAAAGTGCTCGCAGGTCAATCCTTCAGCTCTCCACAAAGTGACTCTGTGTCATTTGACGTTGCGGGTAAGTTGTAATGACCCCAAAATACTTATTCTCATTGTCTCAATCATGGATGTATTAAAAGAACATGAAATGGTACGGGAACTTTCAATCTTTGATTAGTGGTCACTCCAATATATTGGAGTTCTAACTCAGAAAGGATTTTGCCCTCAAAGCCATTAATGTTCAGCTCAGTATACAACTTTGACAAGCCCATTTCCCATAGAGCGTTGTACATTGAAATCAATAGACAATCATCTTGAGTTCATGGGTAATGTTAATATTCTTATACCATACTAAACACTACATGTCACACCTCTTCTTTGTTGTTTCACAGTGATTTTACCAAAGCCCAGTGTTTTTGTGAGTCCATCTCTGGAGGTCACATGGGGCCAAAGTGTCAGAGTCACCTGCTCCATCACGACTGAACATTCAGGAGGAACATTCACTCTAAAGCACCAAACTCGAGATGTTCAGACGTCGACTTCAAACCCTGCCACCTTCACCTTATCCTCAGTGACCTTTGGCAATAAAGGACCTTACCGTTGTCTCTATCAGAAAGTGCTCGCAGGTCAATCCTTCAGCTCTCCACAAAGTGACTCTGTGTCATTTGACGTTGCGGGTAAGTTGTAATGACCCCAAAATACTTATTCTCATTGTCTCAATCATGGATGTATTAAAAGAACATGAAATGGTATGGGAACTTTCAATCTTTGATTAGTGGTCACTCCAATATATTGGAGTTCTAACTTAGAAAGGATTTTGCTCTCAAAGCCATTTTTGTTCAGCTCAGTATACAACTTTGACAAGCCCATTTCCCATAGAGCGTTGTACATTGAAATCAATAGACAATCATCTTGAGTTCATGGGTAATGTTAATATTCTTATACCGTACTAAACACTACATGTCACATCTCTTCTTTGTTGTTTCACAGTGATTTTACCAAAGCCCAGTGTTTCTGTGAGTCCATCTCTGGAGGTCACATGGGGCCAAAGTGTCAGAGTCACCTGCTCCATCACGACTGAACATTCAGGAGGAACATTCACTCTAAAGCACCAAACTCGAGATGTTCAGACGTCGACTTCAAACCCTGCCACCTTCACCTTATCCTCAGTGACCTTTGATAATGAAGGACGTTACCACTGTGTCTATCAGAAAGTGCTCTCAGGTCAATCCTTCAGCTCTCCACAAAGTGACTCCATTCGGCTCCAAGTCACTGGTGAGTCTTTCAATTACAAGCGTTTGTGCACAGTATAATGTGCATATACCAGAAAAACTTCTTACCTTTTTGTTTCCCTCCAGTGGTGCTTCCTGAGCCCTCCCTGTGTGTGTCCTCTGCTGCTGGGTGCAGCAGTGCTCCTCAGACACTGTCCACATCACCAGAGGACAGGGCTTTGTCCTCAGCTGCTCTGTCCACTCAGACGTCCCTGAAGGCATCTTTGTTCTGAGCTTCTCCAACAGCTCTGTCAGTGAGCCTGCCGTCAACCACTCTGCCTCCTTCCACTTCCCTGAGTCCCAGTCTGAGCACCAGGGAGAATACAGCTGTGTGTATCAGGTCACTGGGGCAGGACGCACTTTCACCTCAGAGACAGCACCAATAAACATCATCATCAGCTGTAAGTACTTTTTGGGAAGGGGGGGTCTGACAATAAATAAGAAATATTATGCAAAAGCACTGTTACCCCAGTAAAACCATCAGCTAAATTGGAAACTGAAAGGATTTGCATTTACAGTATTAATTTATTTTAAACGGGTCCCTTAGAAGTCCTGGGTTTGAGTTTTTCCAGCCCGATTAATTCAGCATTATTCATTATGATACAGTACAATGTGCCTGATTGTATATTGGTTTTAACTACAGCAACACGCAAATAACATATAGCACTTTCTCTAGTGCCGTTGATTTTGTTGATCGCCCCTCAGTCGGTGGAGGTCTTCTGCTCATAGGCCTGGTGCTCCTGCTGTTGCTGCTCCTTAAGAAAAGATCCCGAGAGGAGCGGACAGAAATCCACACCTGGAGTCTGTATCACACATTCATTTAAACGTCTTTGCAAAATTGAGTTTATTTTCCAAAGTTAATTTTGTTTCAGCACAAGAAGCTACGAACCAGTGTCTTGAAGACAGTGATGACGATGACGACTATGTCAATGTTGATGAGCCAAAATATACGGACAAAAGTGCCTCCAGCCAGCCGGTGACAAGCAATCCTTACACAGCACACGCCAGCTGTCATGGCTTTGATGAAGAGTTTACCGGTAAAGTGAGATTTTTCAAAAACAACGAGGACAGCTTTGATGAAGAGGAAGAAGATGATGACGATTATGAAAACGTAACAGTGATGGACTCTGAAGATCAGGAAAACATTTATGCTAACACATAAGCTGCTGTTTTCTGTTAATTAAAGACTGGGGGCATCGTCTATATTGGACTGTAGAGCTGTTTAACCTCCAATATGATTATTTTGTCTTAAATAATGCATAAATTGAATAAGACTTTTTACTTCTGGCTCCCAGCACGTGACCGAAAGGAAGTGGGTGGGACTGTTGAGCTCTATTAGGCTGAATCTGAATTCCTACAATAATAGCTCCTATGTCCTGGTCCTAGCTCCTATCCCCTTACGTAATAAGGTCAACCATTAGGTCCCTATGCAGTTAGGAATTAGAGCTTCGACTGTCCTCACCCAGCAGCGGAAACAACAGGGGAAGTGACATCACCAACAGCTCTTTTATAAAACTATATCACCCATATAGTATTGGATTATAAAAAAAACACTCCTACTGCAGGCACTGATTTTAATTACTCAAACACAGAAAACAGCGGATGATTAAAAAGCTGTTTCAGATTCAGCCTTTGTTTCTGCTATAAGCACTTGGATGCATACGTCAGACTCCTGTCACAGTTTGTCTATGTTCTTGTATCTGTCCATCTCAAATAATTCCAATAAATACAAGAGAAAACACAGTATGTGATCTTTAATATTCAAATTAATTTAGGTAACACATGTAAATTCCATTTGTGAATTTGGTGTTGAATGATGTTATATTGTTGAATTTATATTTAGAAATAAAGACTAAACAGTTTTCTTTCTTGTGTGCCAATCAAGACAAAAAAGGCGAATAAATAAGCGAATAAAATAACCACCACTAAAGTAACATAAACTGATCAAAGTTTGATCATTTCAAGCTTTCTGTGTTCATTGCTGCTACTTGTGGACGCACCTATGTGTCACATCACTGACCTAAATAAAAGGTGCATGAGTGCAGGTGGCAGGGGTGAAGGGGGTGTGAGGCTCAAAGCGTAGTGGACCATTTTAGTCCAGTGGGCGGTGCGGGTGTGAAAACTGATTAAGCGAGGGGAAAGGCCTACAAGAACACACACACACACAGAGAGAGACACACACACATTGTTTGTTTGTCACTCATTAAAAAAATGATTGTAATATGTGGCATATAAAACGTTTTAGACGGGAAAAAAACGCCTCACACCCCCAACTGCTATATTCCTCAGTAACTATTTTTGTATAACATTTCCCTTGTGGCTCAACAGAGCCATTTGATTTGCTTAGACACATGTATGAATTAGTTTTAATTATTTACCAATTACAATAAATCACCATTATCCAAAATCAAGACAGTGAATGTGAATAACTTAAGTGCTTAAGATCGCAGAAGGCAATGGCTGCCAAAATCGGACATGGCGGACGCCGCACTTTCTTCCGGTGCGTGAAATACCTCAATCAAAGACACTTGTTTGTAAAATGCAACTTATCTTGTGAAAAGAGGGAGTGCTTCTGGTTTGCACTTTAAGTCCACTGTACTTATTCTTAAATGGCCGTCAGAGGAATCAAATGTATTTGCCATTTGCTCCTGGGTAAAATACAAATGGCTTCACCCGCTATGATGTTTTTGATCTATTTACATTTTGTACTTGTGGCAAGACGAGTGATTAGGGTGTTGAAAATGAAACATATAATTTACTTAAACATAACTAAAATGCCTACAGCGCCAATGAACATGCACTAGAGGACACACAGGTTTGTAATTGAAAAAGAAGCATAGACAGTTCCATTATGAAAATGTAGTAATTCGTTTATTTACATTGTGTTGAGTTCAATCAATTATTTAGATTGCATTTCATTCCATTTGAGTCATTCAAGTACCATAAAAACATTTCAGTTCTCACGTTTGTTGTGACAACCGTGGGCACAATTGTTCCTCATTTTGTGGTCACAGCAGGACATAAATGGGTTGACCACAGTTGAGGCAACAACCCAGGCGAGATGGGTACGAGGCGAAAGGGGCAAAAAGGCAAAACAGCCAGGGCGTTGATTTGGAGACCTATTTAAAAAGGAAATGTTGGCTTTTCAAAATGGCGGCATAGCGAGCGGTCGACTTCGCAGAGCTGCACACCACATCATGTGCATTTGAGCACAAAACTGCACTTTTAACGCCTCATTTTGCTTGCATGTGGTACTATGAGTATCAGTGAGTACTTTTGACTCAATCCACTGCTATGCCGCCCAAAATCCCAAAGAAAACCGACAAGACTCGTAAAGTGGAGACTCCACCGACTAGCAAAGGTAGCATGGCTAACACGGCAAATACGGAGCTAGCTAACGAGCTGCCAGCAACTAGCAAGACACTTGACCCTGCCCTTCGCCTGGTTATCGAAGAAATCACTGGTAACATTACATCTGTTATCAACCAGAAAGTGGATTCTCTGACTGAAATGTTTAAGAGTCAGGCCAATGAGATAAAGGAGTTGGCCCAACGTACTACACACGCAGAGAACAGGATTTCAACCCAGGAGGACGGTCTGGACCAAGCTGCGGTTCGTATACAACACTTGAGAAAGAGGTCCGCACAATGGCACAACGGATCGACGACCTTGAAAATAGGGGCAGGCGAAAGAATATTAGAGTTCTTGGATTGAAAGAGGGCACAGAGAATGGCACCGGTGCCCTGAAGTTCTTTGAAAAGTGGCTGCCCGAGTTCCTTCACATCGAGACCAAAAGTGGCCGCATCAAGCTTGAGCGGGCGCATCGCACTCTAGCTGCAAAGCCTGGACAAGAGACGTGAGTAATTACTGTTCATACTTGCTCAACTTTATTTCCCTTTTCACTGTTAGTGGTGTGCAGTAGCGATGGACATGTGACTTTGTTTGGTTAAGCGTGGGATGGCCCTCTGTTTTACAAAGGGGGCAGCGCGCTTGGAAAGCCTTATTTATGTTCTTGTGGTTGTAATCTGTTCGTTTTGGTTTGTTATTGTTCAGCTCAGCAGTTCATACACATTATCGGCATTGGGGGAGCATTACATACTAACTTTGGAGAATATAAATGCTAAGAGTGTGTACATGTGTAACAGAGTGTAAAGGTTACGTTAAATTCTGGTAATAGGATTAGAGCGCCACTGCGTGGTGTAGCGTGAGATAGCACGCAGAGTGTGGCAACAGTCGGGACTGTGTGTGTGTTGTCCCTATGTGTTGTCTTATTGTGATGTTTAGTGTACCTGGCAGTGTGTGTAGCCCATGTATGTCTTTTATTTGGTTGTCCGTCCCCAACAGTTGGCACGTCCGGTTTGCCGGTATTTTTTTCATTTCATTTCATTTCGTTTATTTGAGCTATTTGTGTAAAAAAATAATTAGAAAATAAACAAACAAACAGGCATAATTTGCACTGTATGCAATAATAAAGCAAGGCACACAGAAAAGCTCAAAAGGAGTAAGCTGAAGTATAAAACTTGTTAATGCTTACCCCTTTCTCATATTCTTTTTCTTGACAACAATTGCGTTGTTACCGACAGTGGTAAAGTTCAATTAAATGCATACATTGTAGAACACAAGTTACGTGTACTATAAGAAAACAAACAGAAAGTGTACACAAAAGAGAACGAAGCAGATCTAACAAAGGAGAGAGAAGAAAAATATATATATACAAAATACAAAAAATACAAATATCATTCAGAGCCAAAGAATAGTTTTTGTAGTATAGATTTACACTTCTTCATTTCCTTTAGCATAGTTACTAAATACCTTTTCTTTGTACATTTGTTTAAAGTTATTCAGTGAGCTACAACATTTCAAGTCCTCCTCGAGTTCATTCCACAGATCAACCCCGCGGCGAGTGATGAACATGCTTTTTAGGGTAGTACTTATAATTTGTTTCTTAAAGTTCATTGGACCTCGCAGATTATATTTGCCGTCTCTATTGCTGAACATTTTTTGGATATTGTTTGGAAGCAATCGATACCTTACTTTATACATTATTTGTAAGGATTTAAATTTGACCAAATCATAAATTGTTAAGATTTTTGATTTTAAAAATAGAGGGTTAGAATGTTCCCCCTTACCAACGCTGCATATTATCCTGACGGCCTTTTTCTGAAGAATGTGAACTGGATTAAGATTGGTTTTATAGGTATTACCCCATATCTCTGTACAGTAACTGATGTACGGTAGGAGTAATGTGCAATAAACAGTATGAAGTGCTTTTTCATTAAGTAAGTATTTAGATTTCCCCATAATTGCAATACATTTTGCAATTTTATTTTGAATGAATTTAAGGTGTGATTTCCAGTTGAGTTTGCGGTCAAGGATAACACCAAGGAAATTATATTTATCAACACATTCTATTGCTTCATTGTTTAGTGTTAATTTCAGTTCAGTATCAATTCTCCTGTTACCAAACACCATAAATTTTGTTTTTTTCAAGTTCAATGTCAATTTGTTACAGTAAAACCATTCCTTTAATTTTTCCATTTCTGTTGAGATCTCAAAAAATAATTGTTCCAAGTTCTTTCCAGAAAACAGAATTGTAGTGTCATCTGCATAGAGGACTAATTTAGATTTGTTAGATACGAAGCATAAATCATTGATGTACAGTAAAAAGAGAATTGGGCCCAGCACTGAACCCTGTGGTACCCCACATGAAATGTATTTCATGGTAGATTTGTATTCATTTATCTGGACAAACTGCTGTCTGTTGGATAAATAAGATTTCAGCCACTGTAGTGGGCAACCTCTGATACCATTATTTTCTAACTTTTTAATTAGGATACTATGATTTATCGTGTCAAAAGCTTTTGTCAAGTCAATAAAAATGGCTATAGAATAGTCTTTGTTTTCAATACAGTTACTTACCTCCTCAACCAAGTCCATCAGTGCCAATGCTGTGGAACGTTTTTCCCTAAACCCGTACTGGCTTTCATGCAATAAATTATTCATATCGATATAGTTATTTAATCGAACTGCAAAAAGTTTTTCAAGTATTTTGGATATTTGTGGCAACAATGATATGGGTCTATAATTACTAAGATAATGTTTATCTCCATTTTTATGAATTGGTATCACTTTTGCTATTTTCATAAGAGATGGAAATGTGGCAGTTGAGAATGACAGGTTACAAATATGTGTTACTGGTTTTATTATTTCCTTTATAACATTTTTAATTAGGCTCATATCCAAGCCATTGCAGTCGAGTGATTTTTTGTTTTTGAACCGTCCAACGACTTGCAAAATCTCCATTTCATCTACTGGGTTGAGGAAGAAGGAACTAAAGCGGTCATTTCCATGGACAGCAGTTTGTTCTGGGGCAGCGTCTTGTGTTACAAATGTCTTTGCAAGTTCCAGACCAATTTCAACAAAATATTCATTAAAGCATTCCACAACCTCCTGAGTATTAGTCACAGTCTTATTTTGTGGGTATAATAATCTACAATATTACTCATTTTAGGCTTTCCTTTAATTATTTCATTCAAAACCTTCCAAAAACTCTTTATGTTATTTTTGTTGCTATCAAGCAAAGCTCTGTAATAATCTTTCTTGCATTTCCTCAAAATATCAGTCAATTTATTTTTGTATTTTTTATATCTATTTTCCGATTCTATCGTTCTTTTCTTAATCATTTTTTATACAAAGTGTTTTTCTTCTTGCAGGCATTTAATAAGCCTTTTGTCATCCATGGGTTATAGTATTTTTTGTTTTGTATGATTTGTTTCGTTTTCTAATAGGACAATGTTCATTAAGACATGATTCAAGAACAGACAGGAATTTCTCATACGCAATGTTTACATCATTTTCACTTATGATATTTTCCCAGTTTTGGGATTCAAGACTTTGCTTCAGAGCACATATGGTTTCCGTAGTTATTACTCTTTTATGGTTTGCTACATTTAAATTGCTATAAGTTTTCTTTTGCTTGCCCTCTAGGAACACAAAAATTGGTAAGTGGTCAGTTATATCGTTAATAAGAATTCCACTAACGATATTTTCAGTAATCATATTGGTAAAGATATTATCTATTATTGTAGCACTGTGTGTGGTCACTCTTGTTGGTTTTGTTATTCTCGGGTACAGCATCATACTATACATTGAATTAATAAACTGTTCAGTAGGACTATGACTTTTGCCTTTAAGACATCTATATTGAAGTCTCCACATATAAGTAAGTCTTTCTGTCTTTGATTGCAAAACAAATTTTCCATTGTGTCAATGAAGAGATCTATATTTGAATCTGGCGCCCTATAGATACAGCTTATACTCACATTCTTAGTTTTTCCATCTCAATATCCACAGTGATACATTCCATAACATTGCTTACTGCTATTGACATACTTGTATTCTTTTTACTTCGCAGGCCTTCATGTACATATAAGGCCACCCCTCCACCATTTTTGTGTTCCCTATTGGTATTGTACATTACATAATTTTCCAGGACCAATTGAGTATTAACATCATCTCTCAACCAGGTTTCTGAGATAGCTATAATATCAAAAGGAATGTCTAATTGATGGAGATAGCTTTCAATATGTTGGAAATTAGCATTCAAGCTCCTACTGTTTAGGTGTATTATTGATAGCGTTTTATTTATATTTTGTTTATTAATTGTTTTAAATTCATCGAGATGTTCATAGTATTTACAGTTTTCCACTACTTCATTGAAGAAATTGTTGTCGGGATCAGTCTCATACAATACATTTTGGATGCACGTATTATTACTTTGTATGAAGGTTTCCCATTCGCTATCATCCTCACTGTCAGACGACAGGATATAATCCAAGTCTGTCTCTGTCATTATTTAGGATAGTATGTTATTTCCCTTGAATTATCATCATGGTCACTTTCCATCGAACTCACCAAGGCAGAGAGGACCCGGTCAGAGGTAAACCATTGCGTTGCGCTCCTCTCCACGGTGCGTAATCCGTGCGTAATCCGTGCATCAAAGGCGTATTTTATCCCGTCGCGCTCTCTCTTCAGTGTCACATAGTTCTTCTTTGGCAATAACTGACATCCAGAAACAAAATCCACAGTGACTTTTAACATGATGAACCAATTCTTTGTACGAAAGGTGTCTTGTCTCGCTTTGCGCACTTGACAGTTCATTTATACGGATCCAAGTCTTTCAGCTCTCTTATTGTGATAACTTTGGCATCTTCTGGTGTACCATTAAGCTTTACCTTCACTTGGCCGTTTCGCGTCCACGTAGCTTGGATTTTGTTCTGTTTCCTTAGATATCGTGCATGCCTGGCAATTTCCGCGTTCTTTCTGGTCAAATGTTCATTCAGAAAAACTCCTGTGCCCTTTAGCTTCTTAGCCTGACGCAGCAATTCAACCTTGTGCTTCCTATTAACAAAGCGCATTATGATGGCCGGCTTTGCGTCTTTATTTTTTCTTGGAAGCATATGGCAAGCGGCTATGTTTTCAGGGGCAACTATCATGTCATTACTTTGCAAAAACTGAATTACTTGCGTCTCCAGAGTTTGAAGCTCCTCCACTGGTGCGTCTTCACCTCGCTCCGTTGTAGCTGCCGCGGCTGTAGCTCTGGCGTAGCTGCGATGTTTCGTTTGAAGTCCACTCACAATCACATCCTCCATTCGTGTGTACTGCTCCAGATCATCAATTCTGCGTTCCAGTCCTTCAATAGTGACATCTTTCTCCTTGATGATCTTTTTTAATTCAGCCACTTCTGTGATCAGGGTGAGTAGCTTAGCCTGTTGCTCAGCTAGTTTGCTCAACTCTCCCGACATAAAGTTAAGGGTTTGTTGAATTTCCTTCACGTCCTTCTCCATGGCGTTGGCTCGTGTCTTTGGTGGCATTAATGCCTTGTCACTGTGTTCCTTTTGCTTTCAATGTAGTTGTCATTTAGTTTTAAATAGCATCGGGACGCGCTTGAAGCGCTCAGGTGTATAGGGTAGACTCCGCCTCTTCCCTTTCTCTGTTCCCGGACATTTGATGAGAAAGGTTAGCTGCATATATATCCAGAGGCATCTTGTTACTAATAATATAATTAGGAGGTTTTTGTTTGTCCTTTATGTTATCATGTTGTTTTATCGTCACTCATGTTATTATTTAGTACTTACGTGTTTTCTGTTCCCTTTTTATGTTCTTAGGCCGTGTTGGGCACATGAGTTGGGCTAACGCCACATTTTTGATTTCCTCTGCCAGGTATGTGTTGTAAATATATGTTTTCTCTCTGTTCCCGGACATTTGATGAGAAAGGCCGTGTTGAGCACATGAGTTGGGCTAACGCCACATTTTTGATTTCCTCTGCCAGGAATAAATGGGCTTCCGGGCGTTGCCCTACCCCAACTTCAGCAAAGTCTCTCTTTATGGGTCAGAGCACAACACAACGCAGAGATATATACCATAGGTCACACATGGAATATTAAGGGAAGTCATTCACCAATTAAGAGGAAAAAGGTTCTTTCAGCTCTAAGGAAGGAAGGTGTGGACATAGCGCTACTTCAGGAGACGCACCTAAATGATGCAGAACATTTAAAGCTGCAACAATGCGGCTTCGAGCATGTGTTTTTCTCCTCCTTCACAAGCAAAAGCCGCGGAGTTGCTATTCTCATTAAGAAATCTGTACCCTTTAAAGTTATAGAGTGTATCAAAGATACGCAAGGGAGATATGTACTAATTAAAGCAACAGTTTGTGGGGAAGAATTTGCCATATTAAATGTCTATTTCCCACCGGGCCATCCTATTACATTCTTAGCAGAAGTGATGACAAAACTTACAGGTCTTCCCCTAGAAAATATTATTGTAGGAGGTGACTTTAATTGTCTCAAGAATCCACTTATCGATAGGCTCCCTATTGGCTCCCATCCTGTCTCTAAGAAAACAAAACAGGTGTTTGACCTTTTTGAGGAAGTGGCATTTGTGGATGTCTGGCGAAAACTCCATCCCGCTGGAAAGGAGTACACTTTTTACTCAAACCCTCACAAATGCCACACACGTATTGATTATTTTTCCTACCTTCAGTTATTTTAAAACAAGTTGACTCATGCAAATTAGGGCACATTGTCATATCTGACCATGCTCCAGTTTTTCTAAATTTTTCCCTAAAAATGCAAGACTTCAATCAAAACACTGGAGAATTAATCCCCTGATTCTGAAGGATGCACATTTTCTGGAATATTTTAGAACAGAATTCAAACAATTCCTTGCTGTCAATTTGCCCACTGCTAGTAGCCCCTCTTTGCTTTGGGACACCGCTAAGGCCTTTAGTAGGGGGCTAATAATTAAGAACAACAAAACATATTAGAAAGAAGGCTTGTATCTGCCGAAAAAGAATATTTTAAAAAACCATCACAATCTAAGCTGGGGGAGCTCAATGCCATCCGGTGCTCGCTTAACACTTTACTGACACTGAATGCTACTGACAAAGTCAAATTTGCCAAACAAAGGCTGTTTGAACATGGGGATAAACCAGGTAAATACCTTTCCTACCTAACAAAAGCACGGATAGCTACCCAAACAATTGCTTCAATATCAGATGGGTTTGGCTCTTGCTCTACTGACCCTGAAGTAATAAATAAAACATTTCTTGATTTCTACAGGAATTTATACAAATCTGAACAATGCAATGATGCTCAATCCTTAATGGAAACTTTTTTCGCTCAAATTAAGCTACCCAATTTAACAGAAGACAAAATGAAAGACCTGAATGCTGAAATATCAGAATTGGAGGTGCAGAGAGCCATCAAATCCCTTCAGAATGGGAAGGCACCAGGTCCAGATGGACTTGTATCCGAATTCTACAAAGAATTTATAGACGTGTTATCAAAGCCCTATTTAGATATGCTAAAATACTCATTTGGTATTGGCTCCCTCCCCCCCTCTCTCAGGGAAGCTAATATATCCTTAATTCTCAAAAAATCTAAACCTCCAGAAAATTGCGGCTCTTATAGACCCATTTCATTACTTAATGTGGATCTGAAAATATTGTCCAAAATACTTGCAACCCGTTTGGAAAGCATTCTACCTCATGTGATAAATGCAGACCAAACAGGCTTCATTAAGGGTCGCAATTCATGCAATAACCTCCGACGTCTTTTAAATGTAATTCAGCTGTGTCAGCGGCGGGCGGCGGATGGTCTTGTGGTCTCTCTGGACGCGGAAAAGGCGTTTGACCGCGTCGAGTGGTCTTACTTGATTTACAGTCTACAACAGTTTGGCTTGGGTCCCAATTTCATTAGCTGGATTAAGGTCCTTTACAATTGCCCCTTAGCTGCAGTTATTACAAATGGACTTAGGTCTAGTAATTTTGAGGTGGCAAGGGGAAACAGGCAGGGCTGTCCCCTTTCCCCCCTCTTATTCACCCTCGCAATCGAGCCGCTAGCTGAAGCAATTCGAAGTGACCCCACTATATTTGGAATTGATACTGATCTGAGGACCCATAAAATTTCTTTATATGCTGACGACGTTTTGTTGTTTCTCTCCAAGTCTGCTATTTCAGTACATAGAGCTATCACAGTTATCAATCAGTTTGGTTCATTTTCTGGGTATAAAATAAATTTTTCAAAATCTGAGGCCATGCCCTTAGGAAAACAACTCCACATTCCCAGTTCCCCTTTTAAGTGGTCACCTGCAGGATTTGTATATCTAGGTATTACGGTTACACCTTGTTTCGATCACATGTTCAAAGCAAATTTTGTCCCGTTATTTGAGAAAATTAAACTAGACCTTGAGCGTTGGAATTGTCTTCCCATATCCTGGCTAGGCAGAATCTCACTTCTTAAAATGAATATTCTTCCCCGCTTGTTATACCCAATCAGAATGATCCTCATTTTGTTTTCCCATAAATTATTACAAAAAATAAAGGGCTGGTTCAGCTCCTTTTATCTGGCGTAAAAAAAGGGTTTTCATAAAAATGTCAACATTACAGCTTCCAAGAAACATGGGAGGCTTAGACCTTCCTGATCTCAAAAAATACCAATTGAGTTCCCTTCTATTAAATGCACGAGAGTGGACACGTGGAAATTCATCCGCTGTGTGGCTGGATATAGAAGCTTCATTATGTGACTGTCCTCTTAAAAATTTGCTCTTTCTAAAGAATATGAAAACAATTAATAAATGCTGTAGTAATCCAATTACTGTCAATACAGTTAAGGCGTGGAGAGCAGCTAGACTCACTGAAGGGAGAGCTGGGAAAACATCCCCTTTTACCCCCTTTTTCCAGAATCCTGAATTTTTACCGGGTGTTTTAGATGCAGGTTTTGGGGAATGGGTGACTAAGGGCATCTCCTCTTTTGGCTGTCTTTTTAAGGAGGGAATCCTTATGTCATTCAGCCAAGTTATAGAAGCTTACAGAATTGGGAAAAATAATCTTTTTCGTTTTTTCCAGATAAGAGACTTTATTAAAAAAGAAACATCTCTACTTGAGGACACTGGGGTTTCAGATATGGAAACGCTGTTTTTTGGATCTCGCGAAGTGTCAATTAGTATGTACTACAAGACATTGAAACATAATTGTAAGCCTGGTCCTCCATTGTTGGCTCAGGCCTGGGGAAGAGAATTGGACATTGATATCACAGAAGAAATGTGGAGCAGTATCTGGAACTCTGCCAAAAAATTACTATTTGTAATCGCTCGTGGGCTTTGCAACTTAAATTACTACATCGAGCTCACTTGGCCCCAAACCGGGTGTCTAAATTCAAACCAGGCTCCTCTTCACAGTGTCCTAAATGTAAAATACACGAAGGCAGCCTCACACACTGTCTTTGGTCATGTCCCAAGATCCAACAATACTGGGAGTCGATTATATTTGAAATCAGGAAAATTCTTAAAATTAACATTATTCTTGATCCACTTTCTCTTCTCCTTGGTTTACCAAATCGGCATATCAACAACAAATATAGTAAAAAACTGTATAACATTCTAACCTTTTGTGCCCGGAAGAATATTTTATTGCAATGGATTTCTCATAAGTCTCCTACTGTTTCTGGCTGGAGAAAGCTTTTATTGGAGTATATCCCACTTGACTTTCTAACATACCTAGTCCGTGTTAAGACAGATATATTTGATCTCATATGGAAACCGTTTCTGGATTACACTGAAGGATATGTGTCCACCATTCTTTCTCGTGCATTAGTCAACCTCTAAATAGACTGTACGTGTGTGTGTATGTATGTATATATATATATATATATATATATATATATATATATATATATGTATGTGTGTGTGTATGCATGCATGTGTATGTATAATTTATTTTATTTTTTTCCTCTTTTTATTTCTTTTTTTTCTCTTCAATGTGTAAGCTCCCTCTTGCTGTGTCGCTGAGTTGTTGTGTTGTGTTATGAAAATGAAAAATAATAAAAAAATATTTTGGGAAAAAGGAAATGTTAGGCTACTAAATAATTACTCCTACGAGCGCTTTTCAGGACACAAACGGGAGGAACCCTCACGGAGGACAAAAAGCCAGGCCATCGGCCACCATTGCCGGCGCCAGTGTTGTTTGGAAATAATTTAAATTTAAACATTTTAAAATGACTGAATAAAACAAATGTGCCCCATTTACAGAACCCCAAAACCACGAGTAATTTGACAGTAATCTAAGAAAGTAATATTTGTTTCTAACACTTTTCCCTCCAGTGGTGCTGCCTGAGCCCTCCCTGTGTGTGTCCTCTGCTGCTGGGGTGCAGCAGTGCTCCTCAGACACTGTCCACATCACTAGGGGACAGGGCTTTGTCCTCAGCTGCTCTGTCCACTCAGACGTCCCTGAAGGCATCTTTGTTCTGAGCTTCTCCAACAGGTCTGTCAGTGAGCCTGCCGTCAACCACTCTGCCTCCTCCCATTTCCCCCCATCCCAGTCTGAGCACCAGGGAGAATACCGCTGTGTGTATCAGGTCACTGGAGCAGGTCATCCAGGTGACAGTGATAGGTAAGTATATATCCTTTATCATGAGCTAATTTAACTAAATCATGCTCTGATGATACTTGAGTAACTATGGGCTATGAAAATTAATGAAAACTTTTAGATATTATGGAAGTCTCAGATTTGATGCATTAAGATGTGTTTGGAAAGGGCTGGTGAGCGACCGGAAACTCACGAGTTAGAGTTTGGAGAGCCCTGCTGTATATAGCCGAATTTAATATTGTGTAGTTATTTTTTTTTGTGCTGAAGGAGAAGTGTGAGAGAAATGTAGTGATAGTTTGGACCAAACTTCGGAATATAAGTCGGACGACCGCAAAAGATATTGTCGACTTTTTGTTCATACTAAGCTTATCCAGATCAGAGGTGCTCAAACGTTTCACACTAATTATTCCTTCATAAAATATTTGACCTTCCAAATACCTCCAGGGACAATCACTCATTACACTTCAGACAAAATGAAATAAAATTCTCCTCCGTAAAAGGCGGCTGGAAATCAGTCACTAATTAATAATAGTCATTATTAGAATTGACTAAATTCAATGATCTTCCCTGTGTGTTTGAAGCGCCCCTGCTGCCTGTGATCCTTTCTGCGGCAGCTGCCGGTCTGCTGCTTCTGGTTGTGGTCCTGATTGGAGTGTACTTTTGCCATAGAAGAGGAAGAAGAAGAGGGTCTGTCACAGTCATCGAGCTGGCGGCCACAACCCCATCACCAAGTCAGTTCTCATGTGGGCTGCAAGAGGAAAAAAACATATTCTTCTTTTCTTTTGTTTGCGAACAACACACAACATTGCGTCAGAACATGAGCATAGGCATTGCATGGCTTGACCAATGGAGGCAGAACAACTTACTATGTCATACTATCATCTTGGTGCTTAAATTATATTATGTTTGTCTACAGTTTATAGTAAAAACGTTTGCCTTCTTGTGTCTGTGTAGTTTAATGCTCTATGTCTGATACTCTTGGCTCTGAATGAGAGTTGCCTGCCAACATTGTTTCTGTTGGTGTTTGGTGCTGTGTGGTTAAATACTTCTCTTTAGTCTGACAAACTGCTGCAGTAAATAAGTTTAAGTAGATCTGATAGTCGTACTAAATGAATACTCAACACAGTGTGCACTGTGCAACAGCCCCACCTAGCGGCCAACTTTCAGCGTTGTTGCAAAGGCTTGGCATTATGATCAGCAGGTAACGTTTACTGAATGTTAACAGGCTTGGTTGAAAGAGATTTTGCAGATTTAGACAGCATCTTTGATTTTAACAGCAGTTACAAGTTTACGATGTTTTTTTCACGGACAGTGATTTGGATCAACACAGAGCCGGTGCTGGCCCTTCTGAGGCCCTAAGCAAAAATCCACTCGGGGGCCCTACAGTACACATCCCATGGCTATTCGATGAAGAGCGAACCCATTTATGGTCAAAAACAGTTACACTGTGCAGTAGTGCAGGGCAGAATTGGAACTTAACCTCAATTTGGGCCCTGCCCCACTGTGTGAGAACCACTAACCACTAAGCCACTGTTAGACTGGAGTTTAGGTTAGTCTATTTTCCCCCACTTTTTGTAAAAGGTCACTGACACAGTTTGGGAACCACTGACTTTAAAACTAACTGAAACCTGCACCTGATGATTATATTTGTATCTATATTTGTATTTGTGTCTCCGTAGGTTACTCCGGTTTCCCCTACCACCAAAAACATGTACAATAGGCCAGGATGAATGATGTGTGTGTGAATGCATGGTGGTGGTCAGAGGGACCGTTGGCGCAGATGTGTGCAGTCGCGACAGCGCTTCTGCCAGTCTCCCCCAGGGGAAACTGAAGCTACTAACGTAGTTTACCACCACCAAGTATGAAGTGAATGTAAAATGCTCTCATGTAAAGCGCTTTGTGACCATGTCTGTGAAAGGCGCTATATAAATAAAGATCTTCTTCTTCTTCTTACCACTGAGAATCAGCCTGACAGTAATTTGTTTTAGACCGTGCACATTCCGAGAACTAGAGTTACTGAAAGTAACTGCGCTCATGAGAATTGTGTGGATTCAACTCCCATTTGAGACAAAATGCTTTTTGGCTTTTTCTCTCTCTTCTATTCACTGCAGGATGTGAAATACAAATTAAAAGTGTCATTATGATATGTCGGACAAAGGAGGACAGATCACTGACTTTAAGCTCTGGGGGAACATCTTGAATGTATGTGATGTTAAGTAATTTGGCCACATCATAACTGATCGTTTATCAGATGAGGCATTTACCGTCAGTGCCATATGTTATATGCACAAGCGAACATTCTGTCATGGAAATTCTCCTTCAGCTCTGTACAGGTGAAACTAGTGTCACGGGCACGAGCGGGCTGTTTTTAACTTTGGTTTTAGTGTGTTTTATCTGCATGGTTTTTAAGGATGATTTTATACATGTTTTAATTGCCCCAAGCTCGTTGCCCTGCAGCCCCGCCCAGTAATCAACCACCTGCAGCTGATTACAGCGGAGGATAAAAGGCGGAGGAGCAGGCACAAGAAGGAGGGAAAGACAGAGAGAGCGGACACGAGGGCCTGCGGGCAGGTGCGGTCCGGCCCGCAACGGGCTGCCGCGGTGGCAGCGGCAGCGGCAACGACAACGACAGCAGACGGAGCCCGAGCCCGAACAGAAGGAAGGACCGCTGGCTGGAACATAGGAGAAGGGTGCACACACGAGGAGGCACGGACGAGGAAGGACTGGACATGACGCGACACCAGGTAGGGACGCGAGACGGCGGCACGGGAGCGGCGCGTTCGGGGCAGGGATGTCCCCCGGACAGGCACGGCGGGGTCGAGAAGCGGCAGAAGCCTCCCCCAGCTTACGTGCCCCGAGGTGGACCCCTGCTTCTGCTATGGAGCCCCCGGAACCAGCTGGACCCCTGGCCTGAGGACCACGACAACAACTTATTGCACGCCCCTCGATTTTTACCTGTCTTTTATTTATTTTAACCCCCTTTTTTAATGTCCTTTTATCGTGACTTTTAACTGGCCAGAATAAATTGTTTAATTCCTTTTTAACCCACCGCTTGTTTTATTGATTGCACCACAACGTAGGCTCCCATTGCCCTTTTAACCTGTGACACTAGCTCTGGTTCAAGCCTGCTGCTCACCTCTGTACACCGCACATTTGTGGGTGAATTATAAAAAGTGCAGTTTCCAGAAACTTACAGTTGCAGGGATTGAGAATTTCTGAAGAAAAAAAAAAGATGGACAAGTGCCAGTGAACTCTTCGTGTCGAATGAGGGAACACTTTGCGTGCTGTCTTGAGAAACCAATCTATTCACCTTCTCCTGGCCTGATACTCTACAGTACTCGAAACAACAAGATAGTTACCCGGTCCGAGCAGAGTAAACATTAGGCGAGCAGCGCCCGGGCCGGGAGACGGATGGAGTGGAGACGCGAGCGGAGAGGCATTCAGGGGTCAGCCATCGGACCCGGGGAACATGGGTACGCACCCGGCATTTACGCGTTGGGAGTGACAGGGGGTAGGTCTCTCCTGCTCACTTCAGCAGACTGCTCCATTTCGGTGTTGTATGTGGCAAAGTATGCGGAGAGTGAGTGAGCGCTGCCTGTCAAACAGCCTGTCGCTGTAACAACGCTTGACTGAGATGCGGGGCCCTTGCACCTCACATACAAAACTAGCAGCGGCCCAAGAGTTATTGCAGGATACTTTGTAGCGGCTCTGGGGACTGTTTGGTGCGTAAGGACTGTGGTACAGAAAATGGTGTTCTTGCAGAGCGGCATCTACGCATAAACCACACGGACAGATTGTCTGGTGAACAAAGCTACATCGCCGGAGTTAGTACAGCAAACCAACGTATTGACAGTGTGGCATAATTGATCCAATATTATTCTGACATCTTCCTTCTTTGCTATAAGGCCACTTTCATTTAGTTAACATCCACCTCTCCTCATGCATCTTCCCAGGACCTTGTAACTGTTGTCTCTCCTTCATCCAAGCCTGTTGTCCTTCAAAATGCGCAGTAAACATTTAATGCTGATCTGTATGCCATGCCTGAGCAACAAAGCTGAAAGTTGGCCGCTAGGTGGGGCTGTTGCACAGTGCACACCGTGTTGAGTACACATGAAATCAGAGCTACTTAAACCATTTACTGCAGCAGCATGTCTGACTAAAAATAAGTATTTAACCACACATCAGCAAATACCAACAGAAACAATGTTACAGACAACTCTCATTCAGAGCTCAGAGTATCAGACATGTAGCGTTAAACTACACAGACACAAGATGGCGAATGTTTTTACTATAAACTGTAGTCAGACAGCTAACATAATATAATTTAAGCATCATGCATTCCAAGATGATAGTAGTCCTCGTGTACTGCTGCAAAAAAAATATATATAATTTTTTCCCTCAATTATCTTTTGAGCACACAGTACATTTTCTCTCTTTAGGGAACTTTATGGGCTCCGTACTAAATTTATCAATTGTTTTATTTTATTTATTTATTTTTTTAGCATTGTCTCAATTTTTACCCAGTCAATTTCACGTGGTTGCCCATTGACACAGCAAATCACCATATGTTTCAGTGACACCAAACAAATACCAAGAAGAAGAAGACGAGGAGGAGGCCGACTATGTGAACGTGCCGCCGCCTGCAGGACACTTTGAGGAGGAGAGACAGTGCGACCCAAGCGATGACGAGGCGGACTATGAAAATGTGATACCGTCACATAATGACGACACTGGACATTAATGGGGGTGATGACAGGATTTATCAGAACCAAAAGCATACACAGCAGTGGGATAATGGGCTTTCCTGACCAAGATTCTGGCTCAAGATAAAATAAATACCATTTCAGACAAAGTTCACATTTTGTTAAGGAATCAGTATGTAATGTTTCATATGTACAATAAATACGTCAGTGTTCCTTGTGTGTTCATGTTTTTCCCTGTAATGTCATTTATCCTAATATATAATTGTTATTAACATTACAAAGGGAAGATACTACAATGCTCTGAGTGTAGAGCCTAGCGTGAGAAAAGATCAGCATGAGCAGCAAACACAAGGGAAGTGGCATCAGTGGTTTCCTTAGGTTTAAATTTATAGCTATGTGCACATCAAAGCTGAGTCCCTTTTTTTTTTTTTTTAAGTTTTTTTTTTTTTGAAGTTTTTATAAAAGAAATAAGAAAAGAAGACAATTTGTACATATACATGCATATACATATACATACATACACACGTCTACATACATACACATTACACATTCACCCACATTCATCCAGGAGATGGGGGGAGGGGGGGTACAGAGTTTGCAATAATACGCGAAGAGATCTGCAAAACAGACAAGGCCTCTCATTACATAGCAGTATTTTTCATTGGACTAAAAGTGACGCAACCAAAACAAAGACACAGTATACAAATACCCCAACCGTCAAAATCAACACTACATCAATACCATTTTTTTCCCCTCCTTTTTCCCTTCCACCTTCTTTTTTTTCTTTTTCTTTTCTTTTCCCTCCCCTTTCTATGTAATTCCCGGAGTCCCAGCTCCAAACTCAGGTAGAAGCCCCACACCCCGGGCCCAAACAAAAGAGAGCAAAAACAAAAAAACAAAACAAAAAAATCAACAACAAAAATAAAAAATCTTTGCAGTTAGTTATTGAGTACATTTTTGTAAATACATTTTGACCGTGGGCCAAGGTCCAACCAGTCTGGAATCTGGTTGATTATCTAAAAGTAAAGCTGCCTGCTCCATAGCAATTAATTCCAAAAAGTCTTTGTTCCAATTCTGTACATCAAAACAATTATAATTTCTTTCTTTCCAGTTCAACATAATTATACGTTTGACTGTTAAAAGCCCAGTGATATAGTATTGTCCACATCCTTTGATTTAAAGTCTTGAGTCCTTATTCCAAGTAGACAATCCAGAGGGCAAGGTGATATTTGTACTTCAAACATATGAGACAGTGTATCAGTTATATTCCTCCAGAATGTCTGGACAGAGGGACATTTCCATAACATATGCAGCAGTGTGCCTTCTGACCCACAACCATGCCAGCACAATTTAGAGTTTTCTTTGTCCATTTTATTTAAAATGTAAGGCGTAATATATGCTCGATTTATTATTTTGAGCTGTATAATTTTATAGTTAACACATTTGGACATTTTTGTACTTTTTTGCAGTGCTGCACTCCATTGTGAGTTAGAAATGGCACACCAATGTCTTTTATCCATTGATTTTTTGTTACATACTGTATATGGTCAGATTTAGTGTTACATAATAGTCGGTATATTACTGAGACAGTGCCCCTGTTTGTAGCAGCACGTTTTAATTTATCCTCAAGATCCTTTTTGTCCCCCAGGCTAATATCTTGAGATAATGTTATGATTTAGCTTGTGTGCTGTCCCCCTCCCCTTTTTGTTTTTTTTCTTTTGCAGCAGAGCAGTGTGTGGCAGGGGCGTGGCTGACTCCTCCTGGTGACTGAGACTAGACACCTGCACATCATTACCTAATCAACCACAGTATAAATACCTGGATGTCGCAGCACCACACTGCCAGATAATTCCGTCCTGTTCGGTAGCGCTTCTCTGCACCTGGATTTTTGAAAGACATTTTGTTACATACCTCAAGATACTTACTTGCTGTTTTCCATCTGCCCAGATCCTTCCGGTGTCCTGCTCCAGTCGGCCAGCTCCCTGCCTCACCTGCCTGCCACCATTGCCTGCCTCAGAGTTTTGTTTAAACAGTCAAAGTTGCTTCCTGGATCAGTCTCTGCTTTGGGGTCTGATAGTTAAGCGCAACAGATAATGAGGATTTCAGAATGGATTTGATCTGTAAATAATTAAACAATTCTGCATCATTGCGCCTATATTTAAGTCAATGAATGCAATAATTTTTCCATGTATAATTAATTGTGATATATTTTGAATGTTTTGTTGCCAAACGTTCAAATTCATAGCTGGCAATACTAATTCCTTTGATTTCTTTTTGTGTCCGAATCGCCAAAGGTTCCAATGCAAGAATAAAAATTAGAGGTGACGCCGGACACCCTTGGCGTGTGGATCGATATAGTTGCATAGGCTCAGATAGCATTCCATTGCTTTTAATTCTTATTACTGGCTGATGGTAGAGTGCTTTAACCCAGTTAACAAAATTTGGGCCAAAACCATATTTAGAAAGGACATAGAACAAATATTCCCTTTCTATTCTGTCGAACGCTTTCTCAGCATCCAGCGATACAGCGATCGCCGGATGTTGATATTCTTCTGCCGTCTTCATTACATGCAGTAGCCTCCTTATGTTATTTGAGGCCAAACGGCCTTTAATAAACCCGACTTGGTCTATGTGGATTAATTTTGGAATCACCTTTTCCATTCGTTTGGCAAGTAGTTTTGCAAACAACTTATTAAGAATGCTCAATGGTCTATAATTATCTGATGGTCCTTGCCAGGTTTAGGGATAAGAGATAAGGAGTCGCCTCCCTCGGGAGGTGTGCGTGGATCGGGAAGTCTGGGCATCTCTGCTGAGACTGCTGCCTCCGCGACCCGGCCCCGGATAAAGCGGAAGAAAATGGATGGATGGATGGATAGATAAGGAGGCCTGCCGCATAGTTGGAGGCATGGATTGCTTTTTTATGATATCATTAAACAATACAGTCAAAAATGGAATGAGAGCATCTTGAAAGCATTTAAAAAATTCTACTGTGTATCCATCATTTTCTGGTGTTTTTCCATTAGAGAGGGATTTTATTGCATTTTTAATTTCATGTATAAGTACCGGGCCCTCTAAAGAGTCGCTATCTTTTTTTTCCAAAGACTGTAGTGTTACATTTTCAAAGAACTTTTCCATATCATTTTCCTTGAGAAAGCACTCTGATTTATAAAGATTACTATAGTATTTTACAAATGTCTCGTTAATTTGTTTACGGAGTTACACTGATGTGCAGACAGCTGGACTGTGGGACAGCGGTGAAAGCCCTGAATACAGCCCAGTTTGGTGAAGGGACTGGTCCAATCTGGCTGGATGATGTGAGCTGTTCGGGAAGAGAGAGCTCTTTATTGCAGTGCCAACACAGCGGGTTTGGTCCACACTACTGTAAACATGATGAAGACGCCTCTGCCGTGTGTTCAGGTATGGTGCAGTACCTGAAAAACTTGTCAAAGCACATCATAACGTCACAAACACATGTTAAATAGGCTTAAACTGTATGACATTTGGCTGGGACGTTTTGAACTTTTACAGTTATTACACATATGTTTTAATATTTATAAACGGCTTCCTTTTTCAGCTGTCCTCCCAAAGCCCAGCATTACAGTGACCCCTGTCGTAGGCATCATGTGGGGTCAAAATGTCACCGTGGCCTCGGATCAAACGCTCATCTCTCCACCAAGTGACTCTGTTAGGATCCAAGTCATTGGTAACTACTTGCATTTTGTCCAAAGAATACAAGTGGTTTAAATTACAGTGTCAATAAAAGTTTACAAATGCAACTTAACGCTTGTCTTTGGAGTATTTTTGAAATTTAAGCCCTTGACCTTTTGTCACTTCATCACACTTTTCTAACTGCAATAGAAATATGGAATGGCTTTAATGCGTACATTTTGCCCACAGTGCCCTTTCTGCTGGTGCTGTTTCCGTCAGCTGCTGGTCTGCTGCTCGTCCTGGTGTGTGCGGTGGCATGTTACGTTTCTAAAAGACGACCTGCTGCAGAGCGCTCACACAGTCTGCATCAATTCACACACTTTATTTTTATTTACCTCGCTTCACATTAACTACGATTCTCTGTTCTCTCATTCTCTCAGTGTCTTCAAACGAACCAGAGGAAGATAACGACTACTGCGAGCTACAGAGGGTTTACAGTGACGAGTATGAAGTGATTGTATCAAGTCGAAGCGGAAATGAACTTCTCTGACTTTGGAGATAACAATTGCTATTAAAAAAAAAACTTGTCAAATGCTTTTCATATGAGCTTTTATCATGTTGCCCCAAATTAAAACAGGAATTTGTCCGGTTTAGTCAGTCCACTGTTATTTCTACCACACATTTGAACACAATTTGCAGAACTGAACTGTTTCACTCAAAACCACATTGCAGAAAAGTCTGAAAAGTTTTGAGCAACTTAACTCAAAACATAAAACATACCACTATCAAACCTACGTCTCGACACAGACAATGCTGCTTTTGCTTATCAAAATTTGGTTTTAATTTGTCATTAGTAAATGCATTATATCTATGCATTATAAGGCTGCAGCCCTTCCTTTTTATCAAAGACGTACACTTTTTTTTTCTGCAGCGACACTGGTTTGTAAAATGCAACTTCTTTTGTGAAAAGAGGAAGTGTTACTAATTCACACTTTGGGTCCACTGTACTTATTTTAAAACCTTTCAGTTTCCTTTGTAAACTGCAGAGTGCCATGGCCGTCAGAGGAGTCAAGTCAGCATCACTTTAGTGAAGTTCCTCTAATATTTCTTGTAAACCACACAGAGCTATGGGAAAGACACAAGGCAGTCTGTTTCGATGTTTAACGATGGGTAAGATTTGAAACATCATCAGTGACAACATTGTCGCGGCGGGCGTCAGTCTGGCGGCTCACAAGGAGCGGAACCAATCACTTAATCAGCGGCGTGCGGCCGGACTGGTTTAAGCAACGCATTTCCGCTCAAGTAGTAGACCAAAACAAACCGGTGAGGAGAGAGGCATCTGAGTTACGCAGGAGATCGTGTGAGGGAAAGAGTTGGACAGAACGGGGACTCGCAACACAACTACTGGGGGACTGCCGGTAAGAGGCAACGTTTGTGTGTTGATAGCGATGTGCTTGTCATGTGCTCAAAGGCGCTGGGGTGTTTAGGGTTTCGTCTCACAGGTGAAATGTGAACATCAGAGACTTTCATTGACCAGTTTTAATTCTGTATATTTGTTAGGTTTAACATAAATGGGAAAAGTATTTTAAACTATTTTTCTAGCAACTGAATCATGATTTTGAGAGTAACTAATAGAGATCAAATGCGGTTTATTCAAGAATGGTAAATATATTTAAAAATGTAAATGTTTGTATAGTTGTGATATTTTTGCTAAAGTTTATAAACGCTAACCTAGTTGGACATTTTTTATCTGTGAAGTTGTTGTTTAGTGTACCTACCTGTCCTTATACTGGGTTTCTTTTGTGTGCACTGTTTGAAGGTTTTCACCTGATGAAAGTAAAAATAAAAGGAAGAAGAAATTCCAAAGAAACTTGAGTGGAGTCGTTTGATACCCAGTAGTGAGCCCTTTCCCTATCAAGTCAGGGGACTGTCTAATCACAGATTGACTTGACAGTGAAAACCGCGTCAAGCTGGTTGCAAAAGGCTCCGGTTCAACGCGAACGTGTCAACCCAAAAGCTCGGGCCCAAAAAGCTCTGCCCAACACCAACGCTTCGGCCCTAAAAGCTCTGGCCCAACGCCAACGCTTCGGCCCAAAAAGCTCCGGCCCAACGCCAGCGTTTCGACCCAAAAGCTCTGGCCCAACGCTTTGACCCAACGCCTCGGCCCAAAAAGTTCCGGACCAACGCCAACGCTTCGACCCAACGCCAACGCCTCGGCCCAAAAATCTCCGGGCCAACGCTTCGACCCAACGCCAACGCCTCGGCCCAAAAATCTCCGGACCAACGCCAACGCTTCGACCCAACGCCAACGCCTCGGCCCAAAAATCTCCGGACCAACGCCAACGCTTCGACCCAACGCCAACGCCTCGGCCCAAAAATCTCCGGACCAACGCTTCGACCCAAAAGCTCCGGCCCAACGCCAACGCTTCGACCCACGTAGCACTAGCCTTGCAGTCCAACACCTTGGCCAAACCCAAAATGGCTGATGTAAAGCAGTTGAAAAGGGAGCGGACAACAGCCAAGCAGCGGTTTGCCCGACTTGCAAATTCAATTCTGAAGTCCTGTCAGAAAATGTCGGACGAGGAATTGTTTGATGCTTTCGGAAAGATAACGGCTGAGGCTGACAAGGTGATGCAAGCAAATGGAGATTTGGAAGCAGCTTACGCTGAGGCAAAAGAGGAGGAGGAAGGAAAAACCAGCTCCGCAAAGGATTTGGATGCGGACATTGAGCGGACGGGAGGCGAATGTGAACAAAGACTAGAGGAAGTCGAGGGTGCGATTCAAAAAATCCTGTGGAACAATTTTGGCAGTTCCGAGCTCCCTCAGGCGTTGAAAGCAGCTGAAAAAGAAAGCGAGCGCCTTTGGACAGCCCGGCTAGAGATGAAGCTGGAGGTGTATGACCTCATGCTTAAGAACGTTGAAGGGCTCGTGAAGAGGGCAAGGGAGGCACTCCGCAAATGGAACCGCTGGATCCCGGATGAGGAAAGATCGGACCTGCATAGGCGGACAGTGGAGCTGGAGGCCTGCGTGCCTGAACTGATGTCGGGAAAGGCCGCTCGACTCCAGGCAAAGATGGAGCGGGAGGGTTCGTGGAGGAAGCCGCCTGTCTCCGACCACCCACCATCAGATTGAAACCAACAGCGCTCCCCATTTTTGATGGAAATAAGCGGAATTTCTACTCCTGGAAAAAGGATTGGGAGGCGCTCCAAAAACAAGGAGAACCTTCCGGTTCGAAGGAGGTGAGGAAATTCCAACTGTTGGATAGTCTTGAGGACAAGGTGGCAAAGGACCTGCGACTGTCAACATATGGAACGGCAGATGAAATCTTCCGCGTCCTCGAAAATCGTTTTGGAAACAAAACAACAATCGCCATGGAAGTTGTTGAGGAACTGCAGGCGCTGCCACCGGTGAAGAGCCACCAACCTAAAAAGATTGTGGACTTGATACAAGTGGTCGAAAAGGCTTTGCAGGACCTAAACGAGTTGGGAAATACGGGCGCACTGAAGAACCCGATCATTACAAAATCCCTGGAGAGTAAGCTGCCAGAGAGCTTGAAGAAGGAGTGGCTGGTCTACATCTCGGAAAAAACAGAGATGCCATCACCAGATGACAGGTTCGACGAGCTACTTCAGTTCCTGAGGAAGCAGGAGAAGATTTACGAGCAGCTGGAGCAATTAAGGGATGATGATCTCAGCAAAAAGGAGACGAAGATCCCACACAAGCATGCCCGAACAAAGGCTACCAAGTCCTCAAACTCTCAAGCGGTCTGCGTCGTATGTGGAGAGAGTGGGCACTTGAGAAAACTATTCTACTGCAAGAAGTTTAAGTCTCTCAAACTGGCGGAAAAGAAGGAAGCAGTAAGAAGATTGGGCGCTTGCGGGAGATGTCTAGAGGTTCATGGTGATGATGCCGATTGTAAAACCACCTTCTTATGTAGGAACGAAGGGTGTAAGGGTACTCAGAGTCCCGCTCATCATTACCACCTCTGTCCCAAATCCGGAGGCAAGGGAGGTGATCTGAGGAGGCCAAGGGCTAGTCCGGGGAAGTATACGGAGGCCCAAGAAGAGCTCCTGGCGAGGTTGCCACCCGAGATAGCTCGGGAGTGTCGTGACGTCTTTTGTAATTCCGTTTCAAGGACATTAAGTACATCTACATCTGAGCGCAGCCTGCTTGCAGAGAGTGGACTTCATGAGTACCCAGTGATAATGATGATTTTGGAGGTTACAGCAAATGCTGGGCAAAAAGTTGGGACCTTAATAGACTTGGCATCCGACACTAATTACATCACCCATGAGGCTGCGGGCGAGTTAAACCTAAGGAGCGAGGACGTGACGCTCATGGTTCATGGCGTCGGAGGAATGCAAGTCACTGTTGAAACTAAGCGATACCTCCTGAGGATCCGAGTCACAACTCCAAAGGGTACCCGGAAATCTCACCAGCTTGTTTGTTATGGGCTGGATAATATCGCAGAGGTGAATCGCCACATTTCACCTAAAAAACTGCACAAGATATTTCCAGATGTCCCCCTCAAAGAGCTGGTCCGGCCCACTCAGATTAAGCTTCTGATCAGCCACAAGGAAGGCCAACTTGTCCCTCAGAAGGTGCGTTCCGTTGGGGACCTTGTCTTGTGGGATGGGCCCCTTGGGAAAACGGTAGGAGGGTCACACCCTGATCTCCTGGAGGAAGTTACTGTCACAGCCCATGGTTCCCAAACTCATTTTGCACGCTCTATGCGAACAGCTGCTGCCAAATACAGAGAAATTGCATACAGCGGCCCAGATCAACAGTCTCCGCTCATTCTGGCTGCTACATCAACTGCTAGTCGAGATTTTGTAGACTGGTGGAGGTGGGACAGTATCGGGGCCGCCTGCGAACCCAAGTGTGGGGGCTGTAGATGTGGAAACTGTCAACCTGGAGGCAAGGAGATGACGCTTTCTGAGGAGCGGGAGCTGGAGCAAATAAAGAGCGGGCTGACATATGTAATGGGAGATCACCACAGTGAAGAGCCGCACTGGCATGCAAGGTACCCCTGGACAGAGGATCCAGCAACGTTGCCCAACAACAGGCGCGCCGTCCAAGCAACGTTTCTGAGGACTGAAAAGCAGTTGTCAAAGGAACTGGAGTGGAAGGTGGCCTACGAAGGGCAAATCCATGAGATGGTGGAGAGGAAAGCTGCGGTCAAGCTCTCAAGGGAGGAGTTGGAGAGCTGGACTGGGCAGTATGGTATATCAGCCACCTGATCGCACCAAACCCCCACTCGGTCACCACGCCAGTTCGCCTGGTGTGGAATAGCAGTCAAAACTTCAGGGGCCAAAGCCTAAATGACCGGCTGATCAAGGGCCCAGATGTCCTTAACAACATCCGTGCTGTCCTCCTACGATTTCGAAAGGGTGTCTTTGCCGCTCTTGGAGATATCAAAAAGATGTATAATTCGGTGTGGCTCGAGGAGGATGAAGTCCATCTTCATCGGTTCCTTTGGAGGGACTCTGAGGATGAGGATGTTGAAGAATACGCGATCACAAGGGTTAACATCGGCGACAAACCTGCAGGCTGTATCGCGCAGGTAGCTATGCGTGAGACAGCAAATTTGCCAGCATTTGCCCACCTTGGAGAAGAGCGGCGTGTGCTGGAACAAGATGCATATGTCG
This sequence comes from Neogobius melanostomus, assembly GCA_007210695.1. Classification (NCBI taxonomy): domain Eukaryota; kingdom Metazoa; phylum Chordata; class Actinopteri; order Gobiiformes; family Gobiidae; genus Neogobius; species Neogobius melanostomus. The sequence continues at coordinate 1,639,546 of VHKM01000493.1, forward strand.
ACGACATCCTCACCTCCCACAACGACCTGAGCCGGCTCAAGGTTATAACGGCCAATGTCGAGCGAATTTTAAGAGCCGGTGGATTCCATATGAAGCCGTGGGTTTACTCAGGCCAAAGTGGGAGGCAAAATGTGAGGAGGAAAAGCGGAACGGGACCTCGACAATGGTCCTCCCAAATCAACTCTCGGAGGAGGATAATAAAGCGCTTGGCCTTGGATATGATCCAGAAGATGACAAGCTTCATTTAATGGTGGCCGTGAACTTTTCCAAAAAGAAAAAGAAGATGAGGTTGGGGAGAACTTGTCAAAAGAGAACGTAAGGGCACAGGCCCCAAACCCACTCACTCGAAGAGAGCTTTTAAGTCAAGTCTCTGGGCTGTATGATCCCTCGGCCTTGCGACACCGGTCAAGCAAAAAGGGGCCATCTTGGTGAGAAGAGCCTTTCAGGAAGCAAAGGTGAAGTACAGCTCAACGGGGGACACATGGGATGTCCCTTTATCCGAGGGCCTTCGGGAAGATGCCATGTGTCTGCTGGAAGACTATGCAGAACTCAGCCAGTTGAGATTCACCAGGTCTCTGACACCTCCTGATTCAAGTGCTGAGCCCTGTGGCATCACATTCTCCGATGGCAGTGAGTGTTCGTATGGTGCTGTGCTGTACCTCCGTTGGGAAAGTCGTCAAGGCGTGACTGTACGGTTCGTGGAGTCCAAGGCCAAGCTGACACCGTTGGAGCACAAAGGGGATGCCGTGAAGGCGGAGGTATGCGGAGCTGTCTACGCTGCCCGGTTGAAAAAGTACTTCCAGAAGCACTGTAGGATTCCTGTGGAGAGATGGCGTCACTTGGTTGATAGCCAGACAGTCCTCGGGGCAATACAACGGGAAAGCTACGGCTATCAAACGTTCTTCGCCAATAGGATAGGGGAAATTCAAAGCTGCACAAGTGTTCAAGATTGGTGGTGGATCCCTGGGGCGCTTAACATTGCGGACATTATTTCAAGGGGAGCAGGGCCTAGGGACTTGGATGAAGGCTCCGAGTGGCAGGCGGGGCCCAAGTTCTTAAGCCTCCCAGAGAACGAGTGGCCTGTAAAGTCGGCTAATGATGTTGCTGTTGCAGCAAGAGAAAACATCGTGCGGATCCAGAAAAAGTCTTTTGTTGCCGCTCTAACCCGGTCCAGAGCAAGGGAAAAGGCAGAGGAGAATCCAGTTTTGATCCAGACAGGCATGCGGAGGCCTCCGGCTGGGGGCGCAGCTGCAAAACTGTTGGATGTTAAGCGGTTTAGCAAACTGGCAAAACTGCTGAACTCGGTGGCGCTAGTCTGGAGAGTGGCGAAGAGGTTCTTGCGTGCCAAGGCAAGTGGAAGACCAAAGTGGGAGGCAATCCAGTCGGCCGGTGTTGTTACTGTGGCCGAGAGAGAGGATGCCTTCCGGGATCTCTGCATTGCAGCTCAAGAAGGGGCAATGTTTTCCAGCACCACAACTGATCGGCTGGTTGTGTACAAGGACAAGGCAAGTGGACTGATGGTATGTGGTGGAAGAGTCCAACACTTTAAGGAGGACTGTGTGGCTGTTCCGCTGATCCCACTCGGTGCCTGGCTGGGTACTCTGTTAGCTCGTCAAAGTCATGAAGAAGGTCATGAAGGTGTTGCTGGAACGTTGTTGAAGATGCGGCAGAAAGCTTGGATTGTTCAAGGGAGAAGGTTAGCGCAAAAGGCTGTTAACCAGTGCATTCTCTGCAGGAAGGCGAGAGCACAGGTGTGCCAACAAGTAATGGGTGATCTACCAATCGAGAGATCAAGACCTGCTTTGCCTTTCCAGTTTACGTCCGTGGACATGTTTGGACCATACCTGGTGAGAGATGATGTCAAGAGACGGGTGTCCATGAAGGCTTGGGGAGTCGTGTTCTGCTGCATGGCGAGTAGAGGCATCCACGTGGAGTTGGTCTGCAGTATGTCCACAGAGAGCTTCCTAATGGCCTATCAAAGATTTGTTGCAATAAGGGGGCACCCTCAAAAAATTTGGTCTGACCCTGGGACCAATTTCATTGGAGCAAGAACTGTGTTGGCGGAGCTGTATGCTTTCCTGCAGAGTCAGGACACAGAAAGTCTTGAAAACTACGCTGTGCGGAATGGGACGAGCTGGACATGGAAAGTGCTCCCTGCAGATTCACCACATCGGAATGGAGCTGCTGAAGCTGCTGTACGAGTCGTGAAGAGGGCTTTGCAGAGTTTGGGCAAGTCGACAAACCTTACGTTCTACGAGTTTCTCACAGCACTTCAATTGGCAGCAAACCTGGCAAATGAGCGGCCTATTGATGCGAGAGTCCAGAGTCGGGAGGATCGCATTCAGTATGTGACGCCAAATGCACTCCTCCAGGGACGAGCGTCTCAAGATGGCGACTTCAAGTCTCTGGATTTTAACAGCTATCCCTACAGGCGCCTTCAAGAGATTCAAACCCAAGTCAGCAGCTTTTGGAAAGCTTGGTCACAGCTTGCCGGCCCAAACCTATTCATCCGGCCCAAGTGGCATACCACTGAAAGAAATGTTGCTGTGGGGATGTGGTTTGGCTTTGTGATCAAAATGCTCTGCGGGGTCAGTTCAAGCTTGGTAGAGTAGTCGGGGTGGCTCCTGATCCCAAGGGTGTTGTAAGGGATGTCGAGATCTTAGTCACGTCGGGCCACTGTGTTCCAGCCCAGGGGCCAAAGCCAGCTGTTCAGTCAGTATCCAGTAGCCAGAAGAGGAGTCCCATTGGAGTGGTATTGCACAGAGATGTGAGGCGCCTGGTAGTCCTGTTGCCTGTAGAGGAGCAAGCTATTGGTTGCTCATAGCGTCAGAGCTCACCGGAGAGTGCTGCGACCTTCTTGTGGACCAACAAAAGCTCGAGTGGGAGGTGTCGCGGCGGGCGTCAGTCTGGCGGCTCACAAGGAGCGGAACCAATCACTTAATCAGCGGCGTGCGGCCGGACTGGTTTAAGCAACGCATTTCCGCTCAAGTAGTAGACCAAAACAAACCGGTGAGGAGAGAGGCATCTGAGTTACGCAGGAGATCGTGTGAGGGAAAGAGTTGGACAGAACGGGGACTCGCAACACAACTACTGGGGGACTGCCGGTAAGAGGCAACGTTTGTGTGTTGATAGCGATGTGCTTGTCATGTGCTCAAAGGCGCTGGGGTGTTTAGGGTTTCGTCTCACAGGTGAAATGTGAACATCAGAGACTTTCATTGACCAGTTTTAATTCTGTATATTTGTTAGGTTTAACATAAATGGGAAAAGTATTTTAAACTATTTTTCTAGCAACTGAATCATGATTTTGAGAGTAACTAATAGAGATCAAATGCGGTTTATTCAAGAATGGTAAATATATTTAAAAATGTAAATGTTTGTATAGTTGTGATATTTTTGCTAAAGTTATAAACGCTAACCTAGTTGGACATTTTTTATCTGTGAAGTTGTTGTTAGTGTACCTACCTGTCCTTATACTGGGTTTCTTTTGTGTGCACTGTTTGAAGGTTTTCACCTGATGAAAGTAAAAATAAAAGGAAGAAGAAATTCCAAAGAAACTTGAGTGGAGTCGTTTGATACCCAGTAGTGAGCCCTTTCCCTATCAAGTCAGGGGACTGTCTAATCACAGATTGACTTGACAAACATAGCTCAGAAAAACATGCTTTTTCCTCTCGTCTATCTGCTGATTGCCCTGACTGCACTTCCAGCAGGTGAGTCCTAAAAATGGGATTCATTTGGGTTTATATTTATTCACTTTGGTGAATCTTCTTTTCACAGAGGGGCAGATCAGACTTGTTGGCCCTGGTTCTTCTCGATGTTCTGGAAGAGTAGAAGTCTATTACAACAGCCAATGGGGAACAGTGTGCGATGATGGCTGGGGCATGCCTGATGCTCAGGTCGTGTGCAGACAGCTGGACTGTGGAACAGTTATTGAGGAATTAAAAACGTTTGGTCAGGGAACTGGCAAAATCTGGCTTGATGATGTTGGTTGTTCTGGAAGTGAGAGTTCTTTGACCCGGTGCGGACACGGAGGATTTGGAAGCCATGATTGCAGCCATAGTGAAGATGCTGGTGTGGTTTGTTCAGGTAAAACATTTAACAATTACTAGGAATATTTTTGTTTAGGCTGTGTGACCTTGGAATTAGTGGAACATAGTTGAATCCATTTTTCTTCAGGCTGTACGTTGCCACTTTGTGAAATAACCAATAGAGATGTAAGGTGTCAGAGCAGATGCCCTGCACAGAGGTCAGAGTTTGATGTGTCCCAGCCTTTGAGAAATGTAATACTTTTAGTAATCTGTAAATCCAAGGAGTGTTTGAACCAGGACAGACTAAAACGGTAGGTCATATCTATGATAAAGGATAAGCAACAGTGTGCTGTTATTAATAAGTGCATTTAAGGCTTATCTTATCTTATGTGTTTTCTAAACAGCGCTCCAATGAAGGAGCTGAACCAGCTTGTACTAAAGAACACAGGCCAATCACTAGCATAATTTGGTCAAGAGCCAAATAAAGTTCTTTAAAGTATGTCACATAAAAATGCGGGTTGGAAGCCGAACACATAAAGCACTAAAGGAGAAGTAAATACATCTGCTTTGAGTGTACACTGAGATAACACCACAGAAAGAAATGTGGGTTTGACGTTGATTGAAATTTTAAATTGAGTAGGCTGAATTATGTAGTGAGATGTGGAGTGAGGGACGAGGCTCAAAACCACAAAGTTCCGTAAGAGTAATACATGCATTGTTTTGTTTTGACATATTCATAATCTGCATAACCCTTTTCCCTTCCATTAGTAAGATTCTCAAAACCTACGATTACTGTGTCCAAGCAGAAGTTGATTTGGGGTCAAAGTGTCAGAGTCACCTGCTCCATCAACACTTCAGGAGGAACATTCACTCTAAAGCACCAAACTTCAAATTTTCAGACGTCGATTTCAAACCCTGCACCTTCACCTTATCCTCAGTGACCTTTGGCAATAAAGGACCTTACCGTTGTCTCTATCAGAAAGTGCTCGCAGGTCAATCCTTCAGCTCTCCACCAAGTGACTCTGTGTCATTTGACGTTGCGGGTAAGTTGTAATGACCCCAAAATACTTATTCTCATTGTCTCAATCATGGATGTATTAAAAGAACATGAAATGGTACGGGAACTTTCAATCTTTGATTAGTGGTCACTCCAATATATTGGAGTTCTAACTCAGAAAGGATTTTGCCCTCAAAGCCATTAATGTTCAGCTCAGTATACAACTTTGACAAGCCCATTTCCCATAGAGTGTTGTACATTGAAATCAATAGACAATCATCTTGAGTTGATGGGTAATGTTAATATTCTTATACCGTACTAAACACTACACGTCACACCTCTTCTTTGTTGTTTCACAGTGATTTTACCAAAGCCCAGTGTTTTTGTGAGTCCATCTCTGGAGGTCACATGGGGCCAAAGTGTCAGAGTCACCTGCTCCATCACGACTGAACATTCAGGAGGAACATTCACTCTAAAGCACCAAACTCAAGATGTTCAGACGTCGACTTCAAACCCTGCCACCTTCACCTTATCCTCAGTGACCTTTGATAATGAAGGACGTTACCACTGTGTCTATCAGAAAGTGCTCTCAGGTCAATCCTTCAGCTCTCCACAAAGTGACTCCATTCGGCTCCAAGTCACTGGTGAGTCTTTCAATTTCAAGCATTTGTGCACAGTATAATGTGCATATACCAGAAAAACTTCTTACCTTTTTGTTTTCCCTCCAGTGGTGCTTCCTGAGCCCTCCCTGTGTGTGTCCTCTGCTGCTGGGGTGCAGCAGTGCTCCTCAGACACTGTCCACATCACTAGAGGACAGGGCTTTGTCCTCAGCTGCTCTGTCCACTCAGACGTCCCTGAAGGCATCTTTGTTCTGAGCTTCTCCAACAGCTCTGTCAGTGAGCCTGCCGTCAACCACTCTGCCTCCTTCCACTTCCCTGAGTCCCAGTCTGAGCACCAGGGAGAATACCGCTGTGTGTATCAGGTCACTGGGGCAGGACGCACTTTCACCTCAGAGACAGCACCAATAAATATCATCATCAGCTGTAAGTACTTTTTGGGAACGGGGGTCTGACAATAAATAAGAAATATTATGCAAAAGCACTGTTACCCAGTAAAACCATCAGCTAAATTGGAAACTGAAAGGATATGCATTTACAGTAATAATTTATTTTAAACGGGTCCCTTAGAAGTCCTGGGTTTGAGTTTTTCCAGCCTGATAATTCAGCATTATTCATTATGATACAGTACAATGTGCCTGATTGTATATTGGTTTTAACTACAGCAACACGCAAATAACATATAGCACTTTCTCCAGTGCCGTTGATATTGTTGATCGCCCCCTCAGTCGGTGGAGGTCTTCTGCTCATAGGCCTGGTGCTCCTGCTGTTGCTGCTCCTTAAGAAAAGATCCCGAGATGAGCGGACAGAAATCCACACCTGGAGTCTGTATCACACATTCATTTAAACGTCTTTGCAAAATTGAGTTTATTTTCCAAAGTTAATTTTGTTTCAGCACAAGAAGCTACGAACCAGTGTCTTGAAGACAGTGATGACGATGACGACTATGTCAATGTTGATGAGCCAAAATATACGGACAAAAGTGCCTCCAGCCAGCCGGTGACAAGCAATCTTTACACAGCACACGCCAGCTGTCATGGCTTTGATGAAGAGGAAGAAGATGATGACGATTATGAAAACGTAACAGCGATGGACTCTAAAGAGGAAGAAGATGATGACGATTATGAAGACGTAACAGCGATGGACTCTGAAGATCAGGAAAACATTTATGCTAACACATAAGCTGCTGTTTTCTGTTAATTAAAGACTGGGGGCATCGTCTATATTGGACTGTAGAGCTGTTTGACCTCCAATATGATTATTTTGTCTTAAATAATGCATAAATTGAATAAGACTTTTTACTTCTGGCTCCCAGCACGTGACTGAAAGGAAGTGTTTGGGACTGTTGAGCTCTATTAGACTGAATCTGAATTCCTACAATAATAGCTCCTATGTCCTGGTCCTAGCTCCTATCCCCTTACGTAATAAGGTCAACCATTAGGTCCCTATGCAGTTAGGAATTAGAGCTTCGACTGTCCTCACCCAGCAGCGGAAACAACAGGGGAAGTGACATCACCAACAGCTCTTTTATAAAACTATATCACCCATATAGTATTGGATTATAAAAAAACTGCAGGCACAGACTTTAAATACTCAGACACAGAAAACAGCGGATGATAAAAAAGCTGTTTCAGATTCAGCCTTTGTTTCTGCTATAAGCACTTGGATGCATACGTCAGACTCCTGTCACATTTTGTCTATGTTCTTGTATCTGTCCATCTCAAATAATTCCAATAAATACAAGAGAAAAACACAGTATGTGATCTTTAATATTCAAATTAATTTAGGTAACACATGTAAATTCCATTTGTGAATTTGGTGTTGAATGATGTTATATTGTTGAATTTATATTTAGAAATAAAGACTGAACAGTTTTCTTTTCTTGTGTGTCAATCAAGACAAAAAAGGCGAATAAATAAGCAAATAAAATAACCACCACTAAAGTAACATAAACTGATCAAAGTTTGATCATTTCAAGCTTTCTGTGTTCATTGCTGCTACTTGTGGACGCACCTATGTGTCACATCACTGACCTAAATAAAAGGTGCATGAGTGCAGGTGGCAGGGGTGAAGGGGGTGTGAGGCTCAAAGCGTAGTGGACCATGTTAGTCCAGTGGGCGGTGCGGGTGTGAAAACTGATTAAGCGAGGGGAAAGGCCTACAAGAACACACACACACAGAGAGACACACACACATTGTTTGTTTGTCACTCATTTAAAAAATGATTGTAATATGTGGCATACAAACGTTTTAGACGGGGAAAAAACGCCTCGCACCCCCAACTGCTACATTCCTCAGTAACTATTTTTGTATAACATTTCCTTGTGGCTCAACAGAGCCATTTGATTTGCTTAGACACATGTATGAATTAGTTTTAATTATTTACCAATTACAATAAATCACCATTATCCAAAATCAAGACAGTGAATGTGAATAACTTAAGTGCTTAAGATCGCAGAAGGCAATGGCTGCCAAAATCGGACATGGCGGACGCCGCACTTTCTTCCGGTGCGTGAAATACCTCAATCAAAGACACTTGTTTGTAAAATGCAACTTATCTTGTGAAAAGAGGGAGTGCTTCTGGTTTGCACTTTGAGTCCACTGTACTTATTCTTAAACCTTTCAGTTTCCTTTGTAAACTAGAGAGCCATAGCCGTCAGAGGAATCAAATGTATTTGCCATTTGCTCCTGGGTAAAATACAAATGGCTTCACCCGCTATGATGTTTTTGATCTATTTACATTTGTACTTGTGGCAAGACGAGTGATTAGGGTGTTGAAAATGAAACATATAATTTACTTAAACATAACTAAAATGCCTACAGCGCCAATGAACATGCACTAAAGGACACACCGGTTTGTAATTGAAAAAGAAGCATAGACAGTTCCATTAAGAAAAATGTAGTAATTTGTTTATTTACATTGTGTTGAGTTCAATCAATTATTTAGATTGCATTTCATTCCATTCGAGTCATTCAAGTACCGTGGACACAATTGTTCCTCATTTTGTGGTCACATACACATACACAGGTGAAGCAACAACCCAGGCGAGATGGGTACGAGGCGAAAGGGGCAAAAAGGCAAAACAGCCAGGGCGTTGATTTGGAGACCTATTTAAAAAGGAAATGTTAGGCTACTAAATAATTACTCCTACGAGCGCTTTTCAGGACACAAACAGGAGGAACCCTCACGGAGGACAAAAAGCCAGGCCATCGGCCACCATTGCCGGCGCCAGTGTTGTTTGGAAATAATTTAAATATGTTGTCAATTTAAACATTTTAAAATTACTGAATAAAACAAATGTGCCCCATTTACAGAACCCCAAAACCACGAGTAATTACTTTGACAGTAATCTAAGAAAGTAATATTTGTTTCTAACACTTTTCCCTCCAGTGGTGCTGCCTGAGCCCTCCCTGTGTGTGTCCTCTGCTGCTGGGGTGCAGCAGTGCTCCTCAGACACTGTCCACATCACTAGGGACAGGGCTTTGTCCTCAGCTGCTCTGTCCACTCAGACGTCCATGAAGGCATCTTTGTTCTGAGCTTCTCCAACAGGTCTGTCAGTGAGCCTGCCGTCAACCACTCTGCCTCCTTCCACTTCCCCCCATCCCAGTCTGAGCACCAGGGAGAATACCGCTGTGTGTATCAGGTCACTGGAGCAAGACGCACTTTCACTTCAGAGACAGCAGTGTATCTCAATATAACGTGTAAGTACTTTTCATGTACTTCCAGTTTGGATGGTAGTTTATGTTTTGACAACACAGTCTCACTCCGAAAACGGTCACTCGCCTTATGCGTAATATAGAACGCAAAAGGTACCCGTTTGCGTCTCCAGTAACGCAATGGGTGTGTAATGTATTTGAATGGGAGTCCAGGCGCGGCTCATTTGACGATATCGGACAGCTCATAGTATAGAACACGTAGTACAAATTCAGCTCGGTTTAGCCAACTATAAAACAATCAAAAATGCAAAAATGACTCGCTGTGTATTTGCAATTACAATAAAGGGCACATCTTAACATCCGACCCTGAACTCTCCACTCAAGGAACCCCCTCTTTTTGTCAATAGGAGGGGGAAAAATTAAAAGACTATTTGGTCCGTGCCAATGTCAGCCCCAAAGTCACATCTACCCAGACACTATTGACACCTATCCCTAATGGGAATTACAGATGTGGGAGTTGTGCACAATGTAACAACACTTATAAAACTTCTTTCTTCCAACATCCCCACAGTGGTAAAAAACATACCCATTTGCATCCACGTATGTGGTCTATTTATTGCGTTGCCCTTGTGGTTTAGCATATGTGGGAAAAACCATAAGAAAATTAAAACAAAGAATAAGCGAGCATAAGAGCTCAATACGCAGAAATGACAGAGAATAGCTAGTAGCTGCCCATTTCAACGATGCACATCATGATGTCAGTGCTCTACGTTTTTGAACAAGTCTCTCTTATAGAGGAGGAGACCATGACAAACTTTTGAAGAAAAGAGAAAGCCTACTGGATTGTAACTTTACAGACCCTTACACCCAAGGGATAAAGGTTTTCTATAGAGGTTCCAATGCCATGTTATGTTTATAGGCTGTGTTAACTTCCTTGGTGTACATCAGGGGTCACCAACGTGGTGCCCGCGGGCACCCAGGTGCCCTTTGGGGCATCCCCAGTAGCCCTTGAGACTTTTTCTAAGGTGTAAAACACTTCATTTTCTTGAATCTGATTCTTAAAAATACAATTATTTCTGTTCTCTTAACTCAGTACGACTGTAAAATAAAGCAATTGATATAATATTGGGTCAATATCCTATAAGTAAACAGTGTACGTTTAAGTCTTTAGGATTTGTTTTTAACTCGTAGCTCCCGAACAACTCAATGCTCTTGAAGTAGCCCTCGGCTGAAAAAAGGTTGGTGACCCCTGGTGTACATGTTGATCTGCATATATTTAGGCAGATCTTCTCTATTTTTGAGCTGTCTTATATATCCATTTCCCACATGTATTTCATGTGCCACTAGATGTTTTTATTGTATATATGTACATATGTATATTTTATTCACTATATCCTGGCTTTGTTTTTTGTGTTTGGATGTATGTTGTATACATATGCTGCCTACGTTTTGCCATAGGCCATTATGACAGCATCCTGTGATGCAGCAGGCCACACCCTATTTAAGGATGGCTTCTCATTCATAAAAAACATTTTGCCTGACGAAGGCCACTGGCCGAAACATTGCATCAAATAAAGGAACACTGGTGTTTCGAGTATACAGTGTGAGAGTTTTTTCCTGTTCTACGTTTGACTTCTATACATTCTCTTATGCACCTGTTTCATACAAGAGATGTGTGAAGTGTGTGAAGTGAAGTAAATGTGGAGTATTTTATGTATCATTCAAACACTTTGATACAGAGTAATGCTATATGGGTTGTAATGGTGATGATGAATAACGGTAATGCCAACATGGTAATGAATTCGGTATGGGAGACAGAAATAATACACTGGTTGTAGCGTGTGAGATACTGTGAATGTTGACCTGGTATAATGCAGTGTTGCATTTGTTAATATGTAACCAACTCGGTTGATAGTTGTTTTGTAAGATGGTAAGAAATATGCAGTGTTGTTATTTATTGTTATTTAAGTTCATGAACAGGGGTGGGAGTCAATAAGCTTGTCTTCTTCCCACTCCTTTTCGAGCTAGAATGTACATTTTTTTTCTTTTTTTTTCTTTTATTATGTATATATATTTTTCTGTTTTTCTTTTCTTGGCTTTTGTGCCTTGTTGTAGCTCGAAATAAAAACTCAAACAAACAAGTAAACCGTCTTTAATTGCTGAAAATTTATAAAAATAATAATTCTAAAAATAAAATAAAAAAGGCCTCCAATTTTAGTTTAGTTTTAGTTTAGTTTAGTTTATTAGTGTAGCAGAGTGGAGGTGATACTAAATAGTTGGCTTTAAAATAAATAAGGTTGCCACAACGCCACCCAGTATAACTGGGAAAACAACTCAAGTAAGGTTCTAACTTAAGGCACACAGGTTCATTAAAAGGACCGGGCAGAGGCAAATGATTTACAAGAATATGTTTTGCTTTAATTATATAAGTTAAGTTAGGTTTCTTCAAAAGTTAATTTCATGTTTCACTTGAGTCCTTCATTTAAAAGTCGAGTCCAGCGCCTATTTACAGGTAGAGAAGCGCATGTAGCGCGACAGCTTACAAACAGACAGGGGAAACACAGACGACAACAGGGGAGGCATGATGGTACTGCCAGGACCCTGTGAATACATTATAAACAGGGGTTAAAGTGGGCGGGAACGGTCGGGAACGGCGTTCCCCCACCTTCGCATGGCAAAAAGAAAAAAGAAAAAAAATTCATGATTGCAACTTTGTCATTTTCACGCACATACGAAATTCTGCCTGTGAGATAAATCAATGCAATAAAAGTACTAGGTTTGGCCTACTCAAAATGCGTCCCGGGGGCCAAAAAATAAACCTAATTTCCCATAAAAATTATATTTTTTCCGGCATTATCTGCGCCGCATTCCCGTAGCTCCACAGCAAGTTCGCGGCACTTTGCGTAGCAGTGTGCCTCCGGCTCCGGACCATCATCTCCTAGCGCGGGCAGTATGGACAGTATGAATCGTGTTTGCTCGGATTATCCCATGCAGAAGCAGGACTCCTCGCGGTCCGCGTCAGGTGCAGCGTGTGTTCCTGCCTTCACCGGTGCAAAGGGCTTAACCAGCGACTTTAAGGTAAGAACACCAGTTCAGCTGTGGATGTTTGTAAAGCGGACGATGAAGCTGATGGTGCGTGAGGTTTGGAAAACTGCTCTGCACCGCCAGCACTCGTGTTTAACCGGTCAACACGCTAAACCTCGCTCCCTGCGCTCTAACTTTACTAAATAACATCTGAATCATTCATTTGACAGGTGCATTTTTCTTCCTTTCTGCTCTGACTTCATTCAATACGTGTTTGTGGGAAATGTACAAGCGCAGAGATGCTCTTTGCAAAGTTAACATGGTAAACAAGGCTGAAGCTGAATATGTGGATGAGCGCGCCATCTCCAAGGAGCGCTTCATTTACTGAGTTTTTTCATAAAGCGCGAGGTCTGGACAGAACAGCGTTTGGTCCGCCCTTATTTATTATTTTCCATGGTCTGTCCGCTCAGCGCTGAGGAGCAGTGGCTGAGCAGGAGTTAGTCATGTTGTTTGAGATGTGCTGGTCTCATTCTGTATTAGGCCTTTGGCCTGGTTTAGATGTGAATCCTGGTTTAGTTCTGAGTAGTCCTAGTTTATTATTAGGCTCTTTATTATTCTGTATTAATCTATTGCTGTGTTTTTTTTTCGTTTTTTTCCTCCAAAGCCTTAAAATGCTGGAATATAATATAACTTTTATGTTTAGGCCCAATTCTATTCTGTTCAAGCAGTGATGATAATTAAATTTTCATTTATTTATCCCAAAAATATGAATACGTTTGGTGATGGGAGGCTCACCCTTGACCAGCCTGTAAGAGCCCTGCTGTAAGCACCACTGACTGCCAAAATTGTTAATAAGTAATGTTTCAGCACACATGTTCATTTCTTTGGTTGGGCCTTCTTTGAATAAGTGGATCCTGACATTTTATTTGTTTCTATAATCTATTAAGCTCCTCTCTGGGCAGGCATGGTGCTCTGCAGTCCTACATCTAAGACGAACCCAAAAGAGTGGATCTGGCAAAAGCAGAATTTGTTCATTTAGTAAATTACATAGACCTCCAATCATTTATGATTGTTAAAACCTACAGTACTAAAGGATATCTAAAAATAATTCAAGGTATTAAAAAATATTAGAAAATAAAATAATTACAGTATCAAATACCTTCTATTGTGCAGTATCTGTTCAGAACCCATGACTACATGTCAGTACCTAAGTACATAAAAAAATATAAAATGTAGCGCGATACCTACTGCTTGTTAAAGGTTAGAGTTCCCCCACCTCCCAAATCCCACTTTAACCCCTGATTATAAACATAAGTACAATTGAAATACATTTGACACAAAACAAAACAAAGATCCTACCAGTTGGCGAAAGAAAGCACGACACCCTACGAGCCCGCAGACCCCGGACCGCGTCCAGCTATACGGCACCACTCGGACTGGCATCAGCGCTGTCTGAACAGTAGGACCTTAACGAAATGTACCAACATTGATACTACAAAAACTGTAGGACGACACGCTTACCAACAAGGCATGGAAGTTGCATTTAAAGCTGCTGGCCTTAAGCCTCACATTGCCGGCTTGACGCTCCCGACACAACGAACAACTAGACAACCCCAGACTAGCCGCTAGCCACGCTGTGTCCTGTAGCAGGTGTGACGTCAGAGAGGTGAGAGGGCAGGTGATACGGAAAAGGCCCTTTTTATAGCGCACCCCCTACATTTAATTGTCTAAACGCAGGGACACCTACCCCACCTCACTACATTAGTTTATTTGAGCAGTTAAAAATTCTGCTTAAAAGGAGTGGGCTGAAGCAAAAGCTTATAAGCGCCCACCCCCGACATCATTGAAATAAAAACAATTGATCAAATCACACTAGTACAGGGGGCATGTTACAAAGTACAAGACACAAGAGCAGGAACACAGCATGCACACACACAACGTACCGCTCCGTGACCCAACTTTGCCTGTTATATTTACAATATCAATCCTACATTAAGCAACATCATACTGCCCCACCGGCAAAAGAGAACCTACAACCCACCAGAGCGGTCGTTTCAACACGGATCACACCCACAAAGCACCTCTAGAAATGTCCTTATAAAAATAAGTTAACAGAATTTAACGGAACGTGAAGAGTTATATAATATTTTCATGTGATGTGTTGCCCTTATGGCTATTTAGGAATGTTAATCAAAGTTGTACGAAGTGTTTGCAGTTCTTTATTACAGGGGAAAGTTACAGATCCGAGGGGGATGGGGAAAAGAACAATGAAATCCTCCCCCCAGGAAAAGGAAAACGTGGGGAAGAGAATGAACTCATAAAATGGCCGCGAAGGGCGGAGCCAAACGTCACATGACGGATCGGAAGCCAATGGAACAACGAGACGTAGCTTAGGCTCAAATGATTGTGTGATGTGAAAATGTGACGTAAGCTCCAACTCCTCCCAGAGAGAGACAGTTTTTCCTTTGGGAACGGGAAAACTTAGTAGAGGGTATTAGGGACTCTTTGAGGGGGAGTGGAGCGCTCTGCTTAGGTGATTTGTATTAGGGAATAAAGTTTTCGTGACTTTAATCTTCCGAATCCTGGTCATCTATCCTGGTATGTCATTATTAGCGGTTAGGGTAGTGTTGACGGCAAAAGCTAACCTTCTTCGCCAGTTTTGAACACGCGGTTGTCCCGGAGTCAGGTAATTAGCATCAGGACAAAGAGACGCATTGGTACTAATATTGGTTTGCTCTGTAAAGGTAATCGAGGACAACTTAAGAGAAATAACGATTTCTTCATTGGTGACCCTGTACGTGCTGAAGGAGGAGGTGGTTTTGGTTCGTCAACTAACGGACTGGCGAAGGTCTAGTCTGGTGAAATCTTCGCGGTAGGACATGCCGGGATCTCCCTTCCACGATCACTCAACAGGAAACTTCACGGACGTCCAAATAGATTAAGGTAAGACGACTTTTGATCACTACTACTGTGAGTCTCAAAGTGCGTCTATTGGCATTTTTTCCAAATTTTAGATTACTTTTTAACGAAGTTAACTGTTGAATGGTGAAATCTGTGAATTGATGTTGGACGGGTGAAAGGGAAAAACGTTATTATTAATATCTAAATTACCGAACTAAAATAAAGTTAATTAAAGTTAAATTCTAAAGTTAAGTGTGGTGGGTTCAAGGCCCTAGGATTCGGCGAAATCCTTAAAGTATGCGCGCGGGGTTGGAGTTTTGAGAGGTAGGTTTAAGGCCTAGTACAGAGCTACGCGGTGGGTGTATTCCCTTTAAAAGCCGAGAAAGGTCCGTAGTAGTATCTCCCAGAGACGCGGACGCGCGTCTTGAAATCAAGCGGTCGAGATAAGATCGTAAGCAGATTTGGGGGCTGTTTGAAATACTTCGGTTGGAGGCCAAAGGATAACTAAGATCCTTAAATTCCATTAATTGGCGAAATATTGGCGAAATATATATAAATAATTTGGTGAGTTAATGTTCGGTTTTTTGTGACTATAAAAGTATACGAGGTAGTTGTAGTAAGGATAATTTGTGTGCAGGGAACAGTTACAAGCAGGTAAGGAAATGTTGGAATTAAAAGACTGTGAAGGATGGGTGAAAATGGTAAGTACAGCATCACCTCTTTTGAAAAAGATGGCGGGAAAAGCCCTGAACAAAGCAGTCGAGGCCTGTGCACAAGGATTCAGAGAACAAAAGAGAGACCCAAAGGCTCCACAAACACTGGAGTTCTTTTGCGGGGTGTTGACTGCAACTGTGGAGGCCTGCACGATGGAACTGCGGGAGGAGGAAAAGTTAAAGAAGAACAGCGGACTTTCGAAAAGTGAGAAGAAATTGCTGGAACTCACAATCAGTAAGTATTACAAGCTGGGAAAACGAATCGAACCTATCCTGGAGCTGGCAACAGCGCACTGGATGAAATACGAAAAGATTTTTTCCCCCACTTCGGGGGGCGGGACCCGAAAGCCCCTCCCAAGAGGAGGAGCTCCCGCCTTGGCCCCGACGGCCCCTCCTCCATACGAGAAGGGAGGAGAGTCAGGCTCCACCCTATACCCGCAGCTAACTGTCCATGGAGGGGTGGACGTGGATGTGGCAGCCTCAAACTCGTTATCAGTGGAGGAACATGATAAGGTAAGGACTTTAATAACCCGCGCATACACAAGTCTGCACCAAGGGATGCAAGTGGACAACTGTGGGGGATTAAAGTGATCGAACAAACGGGAAAATACGCTCAGGACACAATGGACGCCATTAATGCGCTGAGGAGAAACTCACAGGCGCAGACGCAGCAGGCAACAGAGGAATACCAAAAGGCCCAACAAGAACTAATGAACAAATTTAATGAAGAAAAGAAGAAAGAAAGGCCGAGGTTCACGAACTAACCGAAAGAATACAGGAACTCGCGCTTAAGGCAACCGAGGCCTACCAGGCTCCGGTAGTGAAACAAAAGAAGAAGTCATCTGAAAAGATTCCCTTTTTTCCTGTATCGGATGATAGCGAGGAAGAAGGCCGCTGTAAGGCCAATGAGGAGTCATATCAAACATATGATGAATTAAGCGCGCTATACACTGAAAAAAGAGGCGCTTTGGATCGCCTAACTAAACTTAAGAAAAGAGACGATGAGAGAGAGGAGGACTGGAAGGAGAGGCTGCGACAGGCAAATAAGGACGTATTGGACCTACAGGTGGCAATCGAGAAAAAGACTAAGGAACTGGCTAACCTCTCCAAAGGAGCCACATATCGAGGTAATTATCCTCTTATTCCAACGGGACCCCCAGCAGTTCAAGGGGGCCCGGTCCCAGTGGCCTATAAGCCACTGAGTAGTATCGAATTACAACACCTTAGGGATACCTTACCCCCCTACAAGAAGGGGGCAAAAAATGGTTCCGCACAATACAGCTACAATGCGCTAATGCGCAGCTGGCGGTTGGAGATATTAAGGGCCTGGTGTCCGCATGTGCAGCCCCTCACGCTGTAAGCCACCTACTGAGAACCGCAAACCTGCACGACGTGCAGGTACATGAACCCTTTGATCCCCTGGCAGAGAATTTCTTGACAGTGTTGGATCTTATGTATCCACCACCATCCCCACAACCTCCCACATTCCCATCATTTGTACCGGGCACCTGCCCTACTCAATTTCTGGATAAGTGTATCCAATTATACATTACATCCATGCATGTACACCCGTACAGACACCCCCAGACATCCTGTCTGTTCCTGCAGAACGTGCTGGACGTTTTTCCAGAACCAATTAAGACAAGTCTGACCAATGTCCCAGGACTGACCTCAGACTCAACCACATTTCTGACTCATTTTAAACACCACGCAGAAATTTTTAATAAAAAACACCGTGATAGACAAAGTAACATTGAAATCATGCAGGAAGAGCTGCTAAAGAGCCAGCTTAATCAGACACGGCAGCAAATTACGGCTGCAAGAAAAGAAAATAACAATAAAAGACACAAATGGTGGCAACAACACCCACACCCCTGACACCTGTCCCTACACAAGCAAGCGTCTTATACGCCTCCCAAGACCAGCCCTTAAGGCCACTATCTCAAATGCACACGCATGTACACAGCCAACGTAGGGGTAAAGGTAACACTAGGGGACGGTCTAGGGGCAGGGGATTCGGAGGAACGGGCTATGGGGCTACTGGAGCTGGAAGGGGCCAAGACCAGGGCTGCTTTAACTGTGGGGGCTGGATCATTGGTCAAGAGACTGCAACCAAGGTGGCCAACAGGAGGGCTGCTTTCACTGTGGGGGCTGGATCATTGGTCAAGAGACTGTACCCGAGGTGGCCAACAGGCGGCCTGCTTTAACTGTGGGGACCCCAGTCATTGGTCTAGGGATTGCCCCAACCCACCTGCTCGTGTGCCTATGGGAGGAGCACGCGGGGCACCGCGGCTCCGATATCCAACAGGGGGACCTAGCCGTTTTGGACCAGCCCCGTGGAATCGTGGAGGCGGAGGTGGCAACTATCCAGTATACGACACCCATGGTTGCTTACCCTTCGGCCAAGATGACTTCTGCTAGGGGTGCCCAGTGAGTCCTGGACCCACCCCAGAACCATTTGTCCCAGTAGAGGTGGGTGGGGAAACGTTGCTGATGCTCGTGGATACAGGAGCCACTCATTCCACGACTAGAAAAGCAACACCAAATATGCTAAGTGACAAAAGCATCAATCTTTCAGGACTCACGGGAAAGGCAACCCCTCTACGCATGACCAAAGAACTGACTCTTAAACTGGCTGGACAGACTTTCAAATCGTCATTGATCTATTCACCACAGACTCCGGTGAATCTGCTGGGTCGAGACATTCTACAAGCTACAGGTGCCGTTATCAACTGTTCCCCTGACGCCATGTATCTCACATGGCCAAACGGATATTCCATCGCCTGTACACCGGCACGATCACATGGACTTTATGTTTTTCGAGAAGAACACATGGACGAAGGAGTGTCCATTTATTGGCTACTCCTCGAGCCAGGGACTCCTGAAATGACTGGACTCTACGCAAAAATGCTTGAATGGAAACCCTGGTTCACTATGCTCCACCCATACACCCCTCCAAAAGATCCACTGCACTGCACCCTCTTCTATGACTGAAATGCTGACGCCCAATATCAGTTGGCTTTTGATAGTGAGGTTAAAGGTAATACCTATAATATCACATCCACACATTTCTATGTACACAAATCAGGTGTTGTTGCCCCAGTTGTTCTACCAGACAATATAAAATGCTTCTACAAAAGAGACACTTTAACTGACCCACACGTGTCACTATTTTTGGGCCCTGGCCATGAGGCCAGGGAGTTGGGTCCCCTAACACATAAACTTAACAATGTTCTGGACTGGGAGCAGACTGGAATGGATGGGGTAATGTACAGTTCTAGTACACAGGCATACAAGGTTGACATAGGTATAGCAAAAGATGAAACAGTGGCCGAGGAAGAGATCCTTTCTCGGTCTCATGGCCGGGAGTTGACCGACCATGAAGGGGCGGCGGACATGTTACAGCGCTTCTCAGAGGACTTGTGGGCGAGGGGCCCATCGGACATCGGTCGATGCACAAAGATGGACCCGGTAATTCTGGAAGTGGTTCCGGGTTCCCGTGTCTATGTCCCACAAAGATCCTTTCGAACAGACAAACAACGGGAGGGCATTGAAACCGCCCTAACAGATTTATGGGAAGCTGGGGTATTAGAACTTTCTGATTCCCATTGGAATACTCCTTTGAACCCAGTCCCAAAACCTGATGGCACCTTTAGACCTGCACATGACCTCCGAAAGGTGAACGAGGTCACCACTACACCTCTTTTGCCTGTCCCAGACCCTCACAAATGTCTCTCAGTCTTGACACCTGAAATGAAGTACTTTACAGTCATTGACCTAAAACATGCATTCTTCACCATCCCTTTGGCTGAGGAATGTAGGTACCAATTTGCATTTACCTATGGGGGAGTAAAACTTCAGTACAAAGTCTTACCTCAAGGTCATAGGAACTCCCCTGGGATCTTCAATAAAGTTTTGAAGGACTGTTTGTCCCCGATCGAAGTCCTTTCTGGTGCAGTTGTCGTCCAGTACGTAGATGACGTTTTGATCGGAGCAAGAAGTGCTAAAGATTGTCTAGATGTGACGGCCGCAGTCCTGTCACGTCTCCTTGAATGTGGCTTTAAAGTCTCAAAGACGAAGCTACAATGTTGCCGATCACAAGTTGTCTTTCTGGGTAAAGTTATCTCGGCTGGTCATATTACCCCAAGTGCCACTCAGAGGCAGTCCATTCTTGCGGCCGACCGTCCGGATACGGTACGGTCCCTTCTCTCCTTTTTGGGGTTGGCGAACTACTCCAGACACCATGTTATGGACTACACAGGTAAGACTGCCCCATTGCGGGATATTATCCGCGCAGCCGGGGTTCGGGATCTCCAAGCCTCTCTGTCTTGGACGGAGGAGGCTGATAAAGCCTTTACAGATCTGAAGGCAGCATTGGCTTCCTGTGCTGACCTAACTATCCCGGACTATGATAAGTCTTTTCATCTTGACACCACCATTACTAACTGCTCTGGACATGCGGTCTTGTGGCAGAAAGGAGCAAGTGGTCAACGCAATATCATACTTTATGCATCCACCTTGTTGGATCCCATTGCTAAGAAAGCCACTGACTGTGCGTTGTTTGCTGATACATTGGCTTCCTTATTGAAGAAAGTGGCCCATGTAGTAATGGGTCATTCATTGGTGGTGTATACCTCTCACTCGGTGGTAGCTTATGTTCAATCTAAAACTTTTGCCCTAACTCCTCAGCGACAACTGAAACTTGCTAAGGAGCTGACGGCCCCGAACTTGACTTTTGCAGCCGATGATGCTCCAAACGCTTCGGCAGGGCTGACCCTTACTGGCTCTCCACATTGTTGTGAGTCCTTCTCTCAATCTCAAGCTCGGATTAGGCCTGACCTATCTGACCAACCTTTACCAGACTCTCGCTTACTTTTCACTGATGGCCATTGTCATAGGCTCCCGGACGGGTCCCTGTCAGCTGGGGCGGCAGTTGTTGAACTCTCACCACCGGACCACACTCGCACTGTTACCAGCTGGGGCCCCTGTGGTGGCTCCTCCGCCCAGTTTGCGGAGTTGATGGCTTTGAAGTTGGCTTTGGAGGGTGCTTCGGGTCAGCGGGTCACGATCTACACCGATTCAGCTTATGTGTGTGGCCTAGTGTTGCGTGACTTGTCGTCCTGGAAAAGAAACGGCTTTTTGACCGCGAAGGGCACTCCTATAGCCCATAAAGAACTTTGCGAGGAAGTGGCTGACTGTCTGTTGCTCCCTGCTGCGGTGGCGGTGGTGAAGGTTTCGGGCCATTCAAAAGCAGGGACTATGACTGCCATTGGCAACAGGGCGGCGGATGTGGCGGCCAAAGTGGCTGGTAGTTACCATTTTGATTCTCCCATTGATGGAGACTGTGAAGCCTTAATGTTAGTTGAAACCGTTCAATCTTCAATTTTGGAATCTTTACAGTTGGACTCTGATGGGTGGGTCAAACTTACTAATATTGAAGGTCATGAGGTTGCACTGACGGACTCAGGTCATCTCTGGATGCCCTGGGAAGTGTGGGATAGCTTGGGAACCTTAGCGGAGACCTTGCCGACCGGAAGGGCACACCATCTTAAGTTTCATTTAAACACCTTTTGGAAGCCCTTCTTGGCTGCTCCCGTCTTTCAGGGACTCTTGAGTACCACTGACTGTCGTTCTCATCATAAAAAATACGGCGAGGACTTTTGGTTACAACATCGCCTTGCTGACGCCTATGTTGATGGTGTGTATCGGGGGCCTAATGGCCTGCCTTTTTTGACCCCATCCATGGAACAAAGCGTTCTGGAAGAATTGCATGGCGTTAATCACCTTGGCCCGAAGGCTATGTCCCGGATTATGGAACAATACTATTTCTATAAGACACCCTTGCTACTTTGCAAAGACTTTGTTCGTGCGTGCCAGGTGTGTGGCATGTTTAATCCACACCCCCATCATACACAAGGTGCGGGCGCCGTGAAAACGGGACGCTTCCCTGGTGATGTGATCCAGATTGACTTTACAGACATGCTCGTACCACACCAAGGTAAGCGTTTTCTTCTGGGTATTGTAGACACGTTTTCTGGATGGCCGGCGTTTTTCCCCTGTAAAAGGGAAAGCTCAGCTGAAGTGATGGCTGTATTGTTGAAAGAATGGATCCCTATTTTTGGGGTACCCTCGGAGTTACATAGTGATTCAGGTACTCACTTCACGGCACATGATGTTAAGACTCTTTGCTCACTCTTGGGAATTAACAAATCATTTTCCTGTGTCTACTATCCTAAAGGCAACGCTAAGGTAGAAAGAATGAACCGATCCCTAAAAAGTGTTCTTGCTAAAATGTTGCGAGACAACCCCAAAGCTACTTGGTTGTCCTTACTTCCAGTTGCGTTGCTTCATCTTAGGTCTACTGTAAATAACACCACTAACTTCACTCACTTTGAACTGATGTTTGGTAGGGCCATGCCCGGTTGCCTGCCTAAATCTAACTCAGCGCCCCTGCCTGAGGTCATTAATATTTTCCAGTTCAGACCGTATTTTGAGGCTCTCCAATCACTTTTGAAAGAACTAACACCTATTGTGACAACTGACACCAATGTTTCTGACTACACAGCTGGTTTACCATTGCAAGTCTACATTAAGAACCACAATAGGACCCGGTGGGACGCTCCAAGATACTTAGGACCTTTTGAAGTGACCCAAAGGACTGACACTGCCGTTAAGGTTGCGGGGCGTGATAACTGGTACCATTGGTCACACTTGAAGCCCTGTTCGGAGAAATCAGGCTTACACTGGACTGATACACATCCCAGACAGTTGACACAGCCTGACAGATATGGTAGTGGGTCTAAAGGCCCCACTGAAGGGGGAGGGGGACACCAACCCCAACCCAGAAGGTCACAAAGACATCAAAAAGACTAAAAAATATGAACTTAAGGCCTGGGTCTTGAAACCAGGACCTTTAAGGTGTCCATATGGGGTGTGGGGCCTGACATTTGCTCTTTGCTTGCTCATAATACCAACAGTCATGATAATAGATGACCTCTATAGTTGTGAGGGACGAGTCAGAGGACATCCAGTTAAAAGATTGAAATTGGCCCTTTATGAAGTATGCAAAAATGTAGGTAAAACACCTGGAGAAAATCTGGTTATCTACTGCAACGAGGCAGGTATAGTGTTGGTAAAAATGAGAGGTGCCGTGCCGGACCAACACACCCTAGACTGGATCACTCATTGTACAGAAAATGCGATACAAACGTGGGAAAAAAGAGGAAGAAAAAATGATGTTGTTTTGAAATTTGAAATTTATGATGTAACTAACATGTTTGTTCCCACAGAAGGAGATGGGTCTAGGAAGCGACGGTCTCGTATCACAGGGGGTCATGAACCAGGAGAAAATAAATGGGTAAAATTAGCCAGACACACAGCCAAGGTAACTAACTCAACCACGCCCTGTTGGGTGTGCTCCTTCAGGCCCCACCATGCTGCGGACGTGCCATCTACTGTCCCAGTCCCTATTTCGGCATCAGCTCATGTATGCCTGTTATGGCACTATCAGTGGGGACGAGGTAACCGTACCGTCCTCCCTGGGTGTGAATCTGATACAAAGTATGCCAATCTTTCGAATTGGATACAGCCCGTGAATTGGACAGTAAAGACCAATGAAACCCTGAAAAAGGGCCTGCAATTTGCAGGGTCAACACATTTTAGAGAAGAGCTGGTGGCGCCCTTCTGTTTTAAGCGAGAATGCAGGAAGGGTGACTGGCTTCTGGGTAAAACACCCTGTTTGGACTACCTGGGTGATGGGTTTACTAACAGGGAGGAAACATGGGCCACTAGAGTGGCTAAACTTCATAGTGAGTTAGTGAATACAACTGAACTAAAGTGTAGCGACTGTATGGTCATAGGGCAACGGTGGCCTCTGAATCATACCACATGGACCAAGTTAGTACAAAAGACCCTAACTTACTCTCCATGGATTCCCGTCCCACCGAGGTGGGGATTCCCCACCCCGGCTGGACAGGTTTGGTTGTGTGGAAGTAATAGTTATTTGACCCTTCCCGTTGATTGGTGCGGGACTTGTACCCTAGCTCGACTTAAGCCCTCATCTATAGTAGTTGCAGACACTTTAATGCAAAAAGCCGTACAAAAATATAGACATCATAACCTACATAAACATGGCATGGTAAGAAGAGCAATGCTGAAGGTGGGGACCGCACCCTCGGTCAATCTTACGTCCCCTTTTCTGATAACGGTGGTCGTAAGCCCCTGTTCGGAGATGGGAGGGGATTGCTCGCCACTCTGGTCCCTATGATCGGTGTGGCGGCCTCCATGCAGCGTCTAAATGAGGTATGGTGGATCCTGGAGGACCTAACTGAGGTAATAGATGGTGTCTTGGACCAAATGGAACGGAGTCCAGAACTTAAGGCAGTGGCTGCTGTGGCTATGCAAAATAGAGTGGCGTTAGACGCCCTGTATGCTGAACAGGGTGGTATGTGCGCAGCAGTGGGCATTGACCACTGCTGTACATATATCCCTGATGACACTGGCAATTGGACAGCCATTAGGAATAGAGTAAAGGAACTCAAAGACTTTCTCGAGTCTAAAGAAGACCAGGGTCCGCAGTGGACCTGGCTAAATTGGTTAAATTCCGGTTCCTGGATCCATATCCTTCAAAAGGTGGGTATTTTTATAGGAATTGTACTTTTGTTTTGTTGTATTTTGTTTTGTTTTGTTGTGCCTCTCATTCGCAGCATGGTCTCCAGGGCTCTGGGTTCCACTGGGGGCATTTATATGGTGAGTTGTGCGCCCCCGGGGGACACGGAGCTCGGGCCAAGGGAAACGTCAGAAGGGGGTGTTCCTAATCTGTACTTGAGAAGAGTACAGGAGGCCTTGAAATATGAATGGAACAACCCCGAATAAGGCGGAGATGGAAAAGTGGTGGTGGAGATTGTATCTAAACAACACTGTTTAGTGTTGCTGTGTTTGTTGTGCTTTGTGTTGCAGGAATGTTTATTTTTGTGTCAATCAGTGACAGTCCCAGAGGGAAAGAACAAATGAAATTGTACTGTGGACATGGAATGCTAACTATCCAAGTTCTGCATGGAAAGATTAATAAGCGGAAATGATACCTGGGAAGAGAGAGAAAATTTTGAAAGTACCCAGCGGCTGGTTGAGTATGCACAATATAAAGTGGGAATGTTAATTTGGTATTATACGGTTGAAAATTGTACCTGGATTCTTGATACAGGCTGTACTTTTGTGAACTAACAAAATATTATCTTTTTAAAATGATCTTTTATAAGATCAGAAGGGGGCTGAAGAGTTATATAATATTTTCATGTGATGTGTTGCCCTTATGGCTATTTAGGAATGTTAATCAAAGTTGTACGAAGTGTTTGCAGTTCTTTATTACAGGGGAAAGTTACAGATCCGAGGGGGATGGGGAAAAGAACAATGAAATCCTCCCCCAGGAAAAGGAAAACGTGGGGAAGAGAATGAACTCATAAAATGGCCGCGAAGGGCGGAGCCAAACGTCACATGACGGATCGGAAGCCAATGGAACAACGAGACGTAGCTTAGGCTCAAATGATTGTGTGATGTGAAAATGTGACGTAAGCTCCAACTCCTCCCAGAGAGAGACAGTTTTTCCTTTGGGAACGGGAAAACTTAGTAGAGGGTATTAGGGACTCTTTGAGGGGGAGTGGAGCGCTCTGCTTAGGTGATTTGTATTAGGGAATAAAGTTTTCGTGACTTTAATCTTCCGAATCCTGGTCATCTATCCTGGTATGTCATTATTAGCGGTTAGGGTAGTGTTGACGGCAAAAGCTAACCTTCTTCGCCAGTTTTGAACACGCGGTTGTCCCGGAGTCAGGTAATTAGCATCAGGACAAAGAGACGCATTGGTACTAATATTGGTTTGCTCTGTAAAGGTAATCGAGGACAACTTAAGAGAAATAACGATTTCTTCAAACGGAAAGGAAACATAACTGAAAGGAAACACAACTACAACAACTGTCTCATTTCATGTACGCGATGACTAATACAAAGCAAGTGAAAAAGGCGATCATTAAGTTATTTATACACATATATGCACACATCCCTTTTTTTTCTTCTCTTTCTTTACAGATGGTTACAGAAGGTTACAGATGGTTACCACTGCCAAACACAGTAAACAATTTCAAAAGGCACTAGTTCTGTGTTCAAAAGTCACCTTAATATACGTATTATATTATCCGTGATCTTGCAACTTCCCAGCTGTCATTTTCTTCATTCAGTTTTTGTTTTTGTTTGTTTGTTTTGTTGTTGTTGTTGTTGTTGTTGTTGTTGTGTGTGTTCAATGGATTATGTAATATGTAAGTCCTATATACTGTAGTGCGTTAAAAAGCCAGGGTGTAGAGCGGGTCCGTTGAAGAGGGCAGTAACTCCCCATCAACAAACCCCCACCCAGCTGCCCTAACTGGCTGTATTTGTAGATGATGTTCCTATGCTTAGTGGTGCGTTAAAAGACGAGGTTTATCGAGTCGTCGACTCCGGATGTTGTGATTTAGGACATTTGAAAATGGGCGCGATAGCGCCCCCTGCAGAGCACCAAATAAAAATGAATGAAGAATAAGATCAAACTTTGTCGTAGACAAAAGAAATTTGGCACAGACGTGCGTCACGTGATCCCGATAAAAAAAGGTCAATCATGGCCACGCCTCTTTTCCCATCGTGTTGCCATGGCAACGACCCGGTGTCAACTTTGGCGTAGCCAAGCCAAAATTGGTACACGCGTGTGTCATGACTGTCTTAACAAAAAAGTACATTACATGGTTGCTAGGCAACCAACAGGAGGTCGACCATTTTGGGTAAATAAGCAAGTGATCTGGCGCCATAGGCGCCATTTCTTGCCTTTGCTCGTTTATAATCTCGACCTAGTGTGGCAGGTAGGGCGCGGCAGCGCCTCCTGGTTATTGGGGCGGCGTGCGGCCACCGGCGTCAACCGGCCAAACGAGACCCTCGAGGGCCTTTAAATGCCGCTTGCGGCTTTAATTCTTATTGCTATCTAACAACTTATTATAATAATCCTGTTTACATTTTCTGATGATACCTGTCAGTTTATTTTTATATTTCTTATATTTATCTTCCGCTTCTTTTGTTCTATTATTTATAAACTTTTTGTAAAGTGAATTTTTTTCTTACATGCATTTAACAAACCCTTGGACATCCATGGGTTTTCTTTACACTTTCTGTTATTACTGTATTTTTTCGTTGGACAATTTTTATCATAAATCTTTTGAAATACTTGCACAAACTCATCATATGCTTTATTAGTGTCAATCTCTCTGTATATATTACTCCTATCTTGCATCAATAGCTCCTTATTAAGTGCATCGATAGTTTTCTCTGTTTTAACCCTTCTAAACCAGTACATGGTATCCTCTTCATTATTTTGATTTTTTTTATCATCATTTTATATATTACAAAAACTGGAAGGTGGTCACTTATGTCATTTATCATTAGTCCGTTGATTAATTCAGTTTCTATTTCATTTGAACAAATGTTGTCAATTAGAGTAGCACTATGGGTTGTAATTCTGCTCGGTTTGGTTATTAGAGGATACAAACCTATGCTGAATAAGGTATTTATAAATTCGTCCGTCTTTTTGTGTTTCTTTGGATTTAACAGATCGATATTAAGATCTTCTCCCACAAACATGACTTTCTGATTTGAGCTTGAAAAGTGCTCCTCCATCCAATTAGAAAAAAACTCTGTGAGCCAGGAGTCCTATAAATACAGCTTACAATAATATTTTTCTTTTTTCCCTTGTAATTTCTACAGTAAGGCATTCAAGTACATCATCCACTGCCATAGTCTTATTTTCCATTACTTTATAACTGTAGTTTGAGTCTACAAACATAGCTACGCCCCCACCATGCTTGTTTCGTCTGTTCATACTTGTAAACTCATAACCTTCGATACTAATGTCAATTTCTCTGTTATTATGAAGCCATGTTTCTGTTATTAAAATTACATTAAATGGCTTTGAAAACTGTTTTAAATAGCTCTTGATGTGGTCAATGTTGGCATATAAGCTTCGACTGTTGAAGTGGATTACCGAAAAAGCATTAACGTTCTTGAATTTGCAATTGTAAAGGTCCTCTGTGTAATACTGACAGTCATTGACAGATGTTGTAAAGAAGTTATGTTCAGGGTCGATGTCGTTCTCGGTGTTCTGTAAATCATATTGAGCAAATTTAAAATCCAGGTCGATTGTGTCCGTAATTGTCTTTCAGTTAGTTACAGTTAGTAAAGCCATGGTGTAATGTCCTTGTCTTTGAATAGTTGTCCATCAATGTATAACTTATCTACTGTAATGTTTGCAATCCAAACCTTAAATGTGCTTTCAGATTCTTCTGCTCAATGACGTAAATAAGGCTAATAAGATAAGATAAGATAGCCTTTATTGATCTCACAATGGAGAAATTTACTTGTTACATTCAGCTCTTAGAAACACTCAGGGTGTGCAAATAGGCAGGAAATGTGAAATAAACAACAATTAAATAGTAAATAGTGGTATCTTATATACAAGGACTTTGTGGGGACAAAAAGTGTACACAGTAAATAATAATAAGTAAACAGACTGCAAAAAATAATAATAATAATGCTATAGTCGGTATCAGCAGTGCAGGTTTAGTGTAATACTAATATTTTACAATAAAAAATATAGATTGACCGCCTTCTTAGTGACGTCACAGTTTTGAACGCGTGTCACTGGTTGACGCGGGTGTCAATCAGAACAGCTGATCATGTTTTTGTCTCTTGGCGCCTAATGAAACATATGATCAATAAATGCTTATCTTTTAACTTTAAATGGCTGACCGAGGCAAACATAAGGACAATTATATCATCGTGGACGCTTGGCATCACTTTCACCCAAAGGACTTTTGCAGAGGAAGTGTAAATCGGCGTTACGGTCCTCCATGGGACTCCAGCGGGCCGCAGCTCAAAGCTAACCCGAAGAGAGCGCACCTTGGCTGGGTACAAGCCCGGCAAAGACCCGGCAAGCCATGGATTAAAACCGGACCATGACACGCCACTTGTGGGACTAAATACTGGAGGACTCGTCCCACGAAGACAGCAGAAGGTAGGGAAAAGGCTTTAAACTACGTACTGCTGTAATGCAATGCCATATTGTAAAAGTTCCTGAAGAAGTTTTTGTGATTGGGTTGGGTCCGGCTTGGTTTGTCCTGGATCCATCATTTTTTGGCTTTGATGAACAACAGTTTGGCCTCAGATTCACGCAAATATGAATACTGTAGTTCTGCGCTTGTGTATGCGTGCTGAATGCGGTTCTGTCTTGCGAGGGATTCAAGCGAGTGTCGACTGTGATTTTGCATGTTTCTTTAGCATTATTGTAATTGCAAATACACAGCGAGTCATTTTTGCATTTTTGATTGTTTTATAGTTGGCTAAACCGAGCTGAATTTGTACTACGTGTTCTATACTATGAGCTGTCCGATATCGTCAAATGAGCCGCGCCTGGACTCCCATTCAAATACATTACACACCCATTGCGTTACTGGAGACGCAAACGGGTACCTTTTGCGTTCTATATTACGCATAAGGCGAGTGACCGTTCGTCAATTTATGACGCTTTCGGAGTGAGACTGTGTTTGGTTTTGACTAGGACTAACCCAACACCTGAATGAAATGTTGTTGTACAATTGTACAATGACAAATAAAGCACTTACTAACTCACTTACTTAAAACTTTTGAACAATATCTTTAAAGCAGTTAGGTGTTCTTTTGCCCATTGCTGACAATTGAAGTAAGGATAAAATGTCTACCTTCACTACTTGTATAGGCCAGGATGAATGACGTGTGTGAGTGAAAGTATGGTGGTGGTCTGAGGGACCGTTGGCGCAGATGTGTGCAGTCGCGACAGCGCTTCTGTCAGTCTCCCCCAGGGGAAACTGAAGCTACTAACGTAGCCTACCACCAAGTATGGAGTGAATGTACAATTGTCTCATGTAAAGCGCTTTGTGACCATGTCTGTGAAAGGCGCTATATAAATAAAGTTCTTCTTCTTCTTCTCAATATGACTCGAAATAAATAAGCCAATGGCCCCAAGCAGTGAATGTGAGCATGTTCATTTTATGGGAACAAACTGTTTTGGTTTATAAGGTAATATAGGATGTGTGAATGAAAGCCAAGTCGATCCAGTGGGTGCAGAGGGGCTAGAAAGCTCAAACAAAATCTTTGGGAACACATGATGAATTTTCTCTGGTCACAAAATAACTCAATGAATACAACAAGCATATCAACTGAGCATGTGGCAGTCAGTCAAATTAGTAGGCGTGCAGTGGCAGTGCAGGAGCATTAGCTGTTCAGGTCTGTGTGATAACCATTGGATTTATGGCGATGCTGTTGAAAGTTTGTATCCTGCACTCTTCGCTTTTTTTCTTACAGTATATACACTACAAAAATTCAATATCAAGCATTGGCTTAAATTACTTTTTATTTAATTTATTGGTTTATTTGGTAGGGACAGTGCAAGTTAATGAACAAGCCACACCGGATTGTAGCCTCGGGCTAATTTTCATCCGTTGTCCCCCATGCGCACTCTCAAACACACTCTCATACATCCTGATTTATTGTACATGTTTTTAGTGGTAGGGGAAACCAGAGTACCCGGAGGAAACCTACGCAGACACGGGGAGAACATGCAAACTCCACACAGAAAGGCCTAGTCCCTGGTGGGAATCGAACCCGGACCTCCTAGCTGTGAAGCACGAGCTCTAACCGCTGTACTACCGTGCCGCCCATGAATTTAGGAAATGTATCTTGATTCAAGCAGTTTTCACTCATTTAGACTTTTTTCTGATCTGACAAAGTTTACTTTGCTCTTTTGATGACATTCACAACTAGTTCTAAGGTAATCTTGCTTGAAATATGAACGTAAATTGGCAAAGAAAATGATCTGAAATAAAGACGAAACGTACTGAAACAAGTCAGAAACATCTCAGAACAAGTGAAATAATTTAGGTCAAAGGCCCAATTACATCTTAACCGGTCAAAACAACTTAAATTTTGATTATTATTTTGCAGTGGAATGTAATTTAATAAAATGATGATATATTGCAAGTACTTTTACCTTTACTTTATTTCAGCAGAACTAAAATAAAGTTTGATTCATTATCACATTTTGCTGACCCTTGACTGATACAATTAAAATATTTATTCAGAAAAGCTTATACAGTATTTTGAACACATCATAATAACAAAGTTGTATTGTCTCCTAGTGCCTTTGGTGTTGGTTTTGGTGCCAGGACTTATTGGAGTTTTGCTGCTGCTCTTCTTGATGTTGGCTATAATCTACCTGGTCTATAAGAGAAAGTCTAAAGCCGTACAGTCCGGAGACACTCAAAGTATGTCGTTACATGTAATTTCTTGTTTCACAGTTGTAATGTGTGTTCATGATTTTCGTTATAGTGACCGTGTCTGCTCAGAACTAGTGTCTGGAAGATGAGGAGGAGGGGACCTATAGAGTTGTGCCTACAGCAAAAGATATGAGCAAAGTAATGCTTACATGACTCCTGACTGGCTTCAAAAGGCCAAAACGAATGAAGTTGAGGACGACAACACTGATGAAAATATATATGCAAATTCAACCATTGCAAATTGTGGTGATGAAGAGGAGAACATTCATCAAAATCACTAGGTTTTTGAACAACAAAATCATCAGGGTTGACGAGACAAAGTCCTGGAGTTGGGACTTTTGGCTATTACCAGCCTGGTTTTGTCAGTACGCATAACTTAACTGGCTCAACTGAGCGACTTATACTGTAATCCTACTCACTATGAAAGAGTGTGAATTCTTTTTCTCTACCACCAACAATTTCTATTTTTCATAACGTTTTAATTGTAAAGGTAAATGTTGTAATATTGGTGTTACGTTTGTTCTGTTTTATAATTTGCTAAACACTTGTAATGTATTAGGTTTCTCTTATAGGCACACCGCGTAACATTTAGGACTCTACTGTTGCCAATACCAAACACACAACCAGCTCGACACAGAAAAGTCTATTGTGACTGCTTCAAAAGTGGTGTTAACAGTGACATTAAGAATAGTACAGTGCATCCGGAAAGTATTCACAGCGCTTCACTTTTTGCACATTTTGTCATGTTTACAACCCTAAACGTAAAGATTTTATTTTGAATTTTTTTCTGAAAGTTCACACACAAGTAACAGACAACTGTGAAGTGAAAGCAAAATGATACAAGATTCTGTTATTTTTCAAAAAAGAAAAGTGAAAAGTGGGGCGTGCATAAGTATTCATAACGCATTTCCGGAGTGCATTAAATTGCCTTTATAACATTCCTAATGACTGCAGAATGTTCACACCTTGCCCTAACCATTAAATAGAGGCCACCTGTGCATAATCTACTCCCAGTATAATTAACCTGTTCTGTGAGGGCCTCAGAGCTATGGTCAGAGTGCAGTGGCGTAGCCAGAAAAAAGACACTGGGTGTGCACCAGCAAACACTGGGTGTGCCAAATTTATTCTCAACAAATAGAACTTTTTTTTTCTTACTGTGTACATGTAATGCCCCTCTGACAGGGGAAAATGTTGCCAGTTTCATAATTTGCTTAAAGCAGAGTGGCAAGGGCTCCCCCTACAGGCCTGCAGGCAAAACTAATAAATTCCGACTTATTCAAAATCAATGGCTGGCATTGACTTGTATAATCAAACACATTCTCAACTTCTGAAATACATCATAATAACTTTTCAACCTTTAAACACATGTTTTAACGCGATTTAAATGAGTTGTTAACACTTTTCACATGTATTTCCTGTTATATTTAAGTAAACCTGTTTATCTTATCCTATTTATTTCTTACTCACACTGTACATCACATGTATTCTGTGAACTTCCCACCTTCTTATTGCAGCTTCACAAGGCAAGGCGGGCGGCGTGGCTTGGCCTTGAATAGGTTTATTATTTTGTCAGAGTCCAGTTTGTCTGCAAGTAGTAGCTAGGCTACTAAAGGTGCGTTCAGACCGAACGTGCGTCCACGCTCCGTCAGCCTCTAGTTGGACGCCAAACATTGAAGCTTCACACTCGCGAGAAACGCCCGTTTGCTGGCGCGTGAAGTTTTGCAAGCGTCATAATTAGGAGGCGTGTCATACAACTCAGGCTGAGCGCAAACCGCGATGATCAACTCGTCCTCCATGCTGCAGGTCAGGGGCGCAACTACCGCAACTACCCCCCCTCCCACACACAAACACACACATGGCTCTTTGATGGTTGTTTCTTTTTTTTTTAAGAAAATAAATACCCTCTGAATTGACTTTATTTTAACGAAAATGTCACTATTTCACACAATATAACATTGATATTTCCCTCTATGGAGTTTGTTATCACAAAAAAAACAATCACACGGCCCAATTAAGCTTCTGTTGCTTCATTCACGTAACTTTTCCTCCTCTCCCTCTCTCTCCCTCGCGCAAGAGGGGAGAAAACAACGCAAGCTTCAACGCGATCTCCTCTGTAACCGTGTTTATTATTTCATTAGGACTTTTATTTCTCAAACTTGTTGCCTTATGCTCACTTTGAGCTCCTCATGGGGGGTGGAGATGACAGTCCCTCTGCACTCCTCTCTGCCCCACTCCAGCAGTGACTTTTGTTTCGCAAAATAAGCATGCACAACTAAAGTGACGCCCCTCCCCCAAAGAGGAATAAAAAAAACACTTCACCACCGCGAACCTGTTCATATCGTTCACTGTAAAGACTCGTTCAAAAGAGCCGGATCGTTCACGACCGACACACATTGACTGTTAAAAAGAACACATCACTATTGGCGCCTATGAAAGGCATATATTGCGTATGCCCTTTTTGCGCCACTGCTGCAGGTAACAGGTGACGCTTGTGCTCACTATTTGAGCCCAGTCCCGGATTGGTTAACAAGGCGTAAATGAATGCACGTGTAGATTGTGATAACTTGAGTGCATGAAGCAGTGGGCGGGACATCGCTGCTCTGTACCGCGCTGTTCTCACTGGTTTTGACGCGCGTTAAGGCTGATTTATAGTCGAGCGTCCGGTCCCGCCCACTGCAGCCCCGTCTGCTTGACGCAAGCCAGAATCGTTCGAACCTCCGCGTAGCTCCTCTGCCTTCACGTTGTGATGTATATTTTAAATATTTTTTTTAATAACATAAAAAGTGAAAACACAAAAGCACTAAATTATAGGAACAATATATTCATGAAAAATAACTTCAAAGAGGGAGACTGAAGGAGTTTGTTGTGTGTTTCCTTGTTTTGCGAAAGGATCAACCAATCACCTCACTTGCGTTCTGCAGCACTGGCCGCGGAGTCACCTTGTGCGGCAGGTGCACGTCAACGGCAGATGCAGCTGTCGCGAACTCCCTGATTGTGTGTTCAGCACGTAAACGCGGAGCTGACGCTGAAGTATAAATTGGCCTTTAATCCTCATCTGCTCGCATTTGGAACGCTTCATACGCGCGGACATCTTTGCTTATATTTCGACGCGCGTCGAAGCACGTCTACATAGGGTTAACATGGAAGTTGGTGGCGTGTCAGCGTTTGGTCTGTACGCACCATAACACTTTTATCGCTCCTGCAGTGCTCGCTGTGCGGGAGGGTCACAGTCAGGTCATTATGTTGGTTGCCAGGTGCAGGTGTCACAACCCCCTTCGCCTGATAACACTTTTTTATTGATTGATCGAGTTAACATGCCCAGTGCAGGTGTCGCAACGCATCGCCTGGTGGCAATTTTTACAAATTGATCGACTGGTTATCACACATGTTAGGAAAAGCTTCATACCGTAAATCCTCTAATATAGGCCGGGGCCTTTATTTACTCAAGCACATCGAGGACCAGGCCTTTATTGGAACCAGGCCAAAATTAGAGACAACTTTTATTTTTATTTGAGCAAAACAAACTACCAGTAGAATGAAGAAAAACGACATTTGTGTTCTTTGAACCTAAAATATTAGGTTCATTTATTAATTAACATTGCAAACACTCTCCCAGCGGCTGGAACATTGACGCTTTTTATTTTGTAGGGACAACAGGAAGCGTTTCGTTGCTGTTAGCGGAACATTGATATCAATGTCACTGCAGGTTTCTCTTCTTTTTTTTTTCTTTTTTTTTTTTTTTTTTTACCGCGGACCGGATTGTTTGTTGTTATCTCGTGTAAAGGCGAGTTTAGACGGAGCGTTTGTGTTTGTGATCGATCATAAAACAGACCCGAGAGAAGACAAGACGCTCGCGCCGATCGGAGGAGTTACTTTGAGGTGTGGAACTTACCTGCACACGGAGGCGCTGGATGAGCTTTGAGGACTTTATTAAAACCCTGGAGGGTCACACAACATTTGTTGCTTGCCCTGTTTATAGTCACAGAAGGTTTGAAAAGTGGCTAAATCTGTCTCAAAGTTACGCTTGGATCAGCTCCACTCCGCAGCAGCGTTCCCTCTCTCGGCCCTGGTTCCCGTTTGTTTACATCCTGCACGTGAGTTATCGTTTACAAGAGTATGAGACAAATTCCGAACATGGGAAATTCTACCGCTATAGTTTCTAATAATAGCCCCGGCCTGTTTTAGAGACCGGCTTTTATTTGCCTCCGTTACGTTATATGTAAAAAAATAAATAAAATGCATTCAGTTTTTTGGGTGTGCCAGCTGGCTCTGTGGGTGGCACTGGCACACCCGTGGCTACGCCAATGTCAGAGTGTATTGGTCACTAAACAACATCATGAAGTCCAATAACACACCAGACGGGTCCGAGATAAAGTTATTGAGAAGTATAAAGCTGGGTTAGGTTATAAAAACATTTCCAAAGCTTTGAACATCTCTCAAAGTACAGTTAAATACATCATCCAGGAATAGAAAGAGTGTGGCATCACTGCAAACCTACCAAGACCCGGCTGTTCTCCTAAACTTACTGATCGAACAAGGACCGCACTGACCAGAGCTGTTACCAAGAAGCCTATGATGACCCTGGATGAACTGCAGAGAGCTACAGCTCAGGTGGGGGAAACTGTACACAGGACAACTATTAGTCATACACTGCACAAATCTGGCCTTATGGCAGAGTGGCATTTTTGAAAGAAAACCATAAGAAATACAGTTTTCTGTTTGCTAGAAGCCACCTGGAGGCCACATGGTGGCTTCTAGCAAACAGAAAACGGGACTTCTTATGGTTTTCTTTCAAAAATTGCTTGTTCTTGCCACTCTGCCATAAGGCCAGATTTGTGCAGTGTACTGTCTTTCATGAAGACAGAAAGGTTTATTTAATGATTTCCGCTGCAAATAGTTCCCAAAAGTTTGCGCGTTGCTTGGCAACGTTTGTTGATTCCAGGCAGTGTGGCGAGGCTAGTAGCAGCACAGCTAGCTACTTATTGCTAGCCTAGCTACTTAGGTGCAGTTGGAGAGGAGGAATGGTGGTGAATCTCTGGGTAAGTTGAAAGTCGGACTCCCGTTAACTTCACGAGTGATTCCCTCAACTTATCTCGCAGGGACGGGGACAGAGATAGTGTCCGCCTGTCCGCTACTACTACTCGCGGAGTGAGTAGTAGTCTTCTATCAAAAAATAATGACCGGTAGAACGTTGGGAAATCACATTCAAATCAATGGAGCGTTCTACTTGCATTGTGAAGGGCCGTATAATAAAGGCAATTTAATGCACTCCGAAAATGCGTTATGAATACTTATGCACGCCCCACTTTTCACTTTTCTATTTTTGAAAAATAACAGAATCATGTATCATTTTGCTTTCACTTCACAGTTGTCTGTTACTTGTGTGTGAACTTTCAGTAAAAAATTCAAAATAAAATCTTTACGTTTAGGGTTGTAAACATGACAAAATGTGAAAAAAGTGAAGCGCTGTGAATACTTTCCGGATGCACTGTATGTCTTTCATCAGTGGCGCAGTCTACCTTCAGCAGCAAAACCATCCGCCCCCTCACAGCTTCACCACCGGCAATATGGTGTGCGATTTGTTTTTTCTTTTTGTCTCTGTCAAAATATTATAACAAAAACTGTGTATATTTTTGAGACTGCTGTTGAAGCTCATAGATACTTGCTG
This sequence comes from Neogobius melanostomus, assembly GCA_007210695.1. Lineage (NCBI taxonomy): Eukaryota > Metazoa > Chordata > Actinopteri > Gobiiformes > Gobiidae > Neogobius > Neogobius melanostomus. The sequence continues at coordinate 1,676,524 of VHKM01000493.1, forward strand.
ACATTACATAAAAGTAACACCTGATTATGACATTTTATTTGGATCACAGCTTGAATTCACATGATGCAGACTCTTTATGGTTTTATTGGAATGTTGGATTTGTTTTTTATATCTATTTTATCATAATGTTTTAATTGTAAAGGCCAATGCCAAACATACTCAGAACAACCAGCTCGACACAGAAAAATCGATTGTGGCAGTGGGTAAACAAAGAATGGATTTGGTTGAGGATCTAACCTATTTAAATCTCAAATTTGGCTTCCTTTATTCAAAGGTCCTATATCATGCAAAATCGACTTTTTGGAGTTTTTAGCCATGTTGTTATGCTATTTCCTTATCAAAAACACCCCCAGAGCGGTTTTTGGCTTCATTCACGCAGTTCTAAGTAATCCTCCTGAATCCTGCTCTCTGAGCAGCTGCTCCACCCTCTCCTGGTAAACGACTGAGCTGTTCAGTTGTGTCGTCACAGCGGAACGGAAGTGCTCTACGTCTGTAATGTAATGCCTTACGGCGTGATTTTTATTTATAACATTTTTCATTTTTTATTTAAAAAAAAAAAAAAAAACAGCAACTCTCCGACGCGTCTGTGCTGTCCCACGACGCTAATCAAGCGCACCCACGGCTGGAGGAGCCATGGATCCGAGCATAAGTGTTGTTTTTGAAGACTGAGCTCTTTCTAACCTACTCTGGACACCGCCTGTTCTTTTTTCTTACCGATAATGCCACGGATGCGCGTTTGGCTACGAGAGGAACAGGACTACCTTCCTAAAGAAGAGTGCACTCGCCAGAAGTTGGAATTTCTTTCCGGGATTAAGCTAGCTACTATATCAACCAACCTGATGGATGCTTGGTAAACCTTGGCCAGAATCAAAGTGGATTAACTTTTATAACCAACACGAGGGCCATAACGTAAACACCCGACGATGGGGAGGCCATGCTGAGCGGTGAGTCAATCAAAACGCGTGTTAGCGTGTGTGTTAGCGTGTGTGTTAGCCATTTATGAAACTGTGTTGCACATGTCAACTCCTTATAACTGCATTATGTGAAGTAACTTCACTTTTTGCAGCGATATTTATATTTATAATACTGCAAATGTGGAATGAGCGGAGAGAGGGGCGGAGTTAACTGAATCGAAGCGTCTTGTCTTCCGGGTAGGGAAAATACCCCCCAAAAATACTTATATTTCTCTCAAAAATGAGTACTCCATAGTGATAGAGGTACAATATATCATATATATGCCTATACTTTACTTTGGAATGGCTAAAATAGCATGATACAGATCCTTTCAATATCTCCATAGAGACGAGCTGGAGACGTCCCCACTCCCAGTAAAGTTTAGGTCTGAGGAGAGCCACTTACAGCAAAACACATATTTGATGGTTTATTTTTTTAGGTATTTTTCCACAATGCAATTATCAAAATTAATAATCAATGTTTGTATTTTTTATTGGGTGAAATATTACGCAGTATGGCTTTAATGAGGTTATATTTTTGAACATTGTATTTAAACATTGTCTTACTTATTTTTGCAGCAAATAACCCATGTGTTTGTTATATTATATTCTCACAACAACAAAATCTAGGTTCAGGCAAACAATCTAAACTAAAGGCCATTGTCACCTTTATTTCTTTGCAGCCCTTTAAACTTAAAAAAAAACTGTTCATTGTCTTGCAGTCTGTTTCTTGAATATTGTTTGAATGTTTAATACCTGATGTTCATTTAGTTTGGTTTTGCTTCTAACTGTTTTTACTTAATAAACCCTTTAACCATTACCAGTGTGCTGACTAAAATAACACTCCCTGGGTTTTATATATATATATATATACACACAGCAGAGGCGGCCATCTTGAATCCCCCAATCTATTTCGAACTCTGGCATCCCCCTGCCACTTCAATGACACGCTTTTTTATTTCTGCAGCTGCCTTCTTCAGTGAAACTCGACTATTTGTGCAATGGGACTAGCTGACCAATGGAGTTCTGTTTACACCATGAGTTAATTTCGACATCAAGAAAATGTACGAAGAACATTTTATTGACTGAATGGCTTTGTAGAAAGTTGTTGTTGCGTTTGTTTTTTATAAACAAATTAATTACTTGCAGAACTTTTATCTAATGTAATTTCCATGTCGTTTTATTGTCTTGTTTGTTGCTCTTTGATGGGGAAAGAATTGCATTAAATTCAAATTGTTGCCTCAGAAGCTAGAATAGTGTTTTTATTTAATCCCTGTTTTTATTAATTTTGTAAAGTAAATACTATATCTGGTAATGTAGTCATTAGGGATGTAACGATTCATCTAAAATCGATTTAAAATCGATTTAATATGCGTAAAATGTGAATAGATGTAAAAAATTAAAGAATCGATTTTAAAGCCACCCTCAGCTACTCCATTTTGCGCTACCGAAATAGACCGGAACATAGCTCGTTGTTTCTAACGACGTTAACTTTTTCTCAAGACAAGCTCCACACCTCCACCCGCCTCACCCCCAACACACGCCACACCATGTAAACACAAACACGTGTAGGCACCGAAGCAGCAGACGCAGCTACGAGATTAGCGTTAGCGGCTAACGCAGAGTTTAGCATTTTGACAGAAGTTTACCAAAGATCGTAAACTGACAAACATCTGACCAACCTGCTCTGATTCTGCTGAAATCCTCATCAAATGTCCGCTTGTCAATTAATCCAATACCTACAGGGGAGCTGTCATGTCTTTTTCCTCCTTATGATTACAAAGGCTGCACAGGAGGCTGTGAGGCGTTCGAGGGTGAAAAAAACTGCACTGTAAAATTAGTTCTAAATGGTAGTATTATGTTCAAACTGCAAAAAAAAAAAAGGTTTGGTAAAATAAATATAATCTCAAAATATTTGCTTTGCTACACATCTTATTTATGATGAAAACATGTAAATTTACAAGCACTCATGTCAAAATGATTATAGTTCATTTTCATGTCTTGTAATTTTTTGTAATGTACAGTTCTCTTACTGAGACAGTTACAGTTTGTTACAAGGACAAAAATGCAGATGTTAAAACAAAAGAAACGTACTCTTTTCTAAAAAAAAAAGTTTAAAGGTAAAAAAAATCGAAAAAATCGAAATCGGGAACTTAAAATTGGAAATCGAATCGAATCGGGGCTTGAGTGAATCGTTACATCCCTAGTAGTCATTGTGTTCGTCAAACCAAAACAAAGGCTGGTTTTAGCGTGTGACTCTCCAAAGTAAACAGTGAGCAGGCATATTTGTTCTCTTAGCTGTAGAGCTGTAGATAGCTGTGACACACACTTCTTGTTAGGCTGTTTTCACAAACACACAGTCTGAGGAATGACAGTGGTGAGCTCATTGCCCGTCTATGCAGGGATGAAGACATGTAACCGGAGACATATTTAAAATAAGGTTATTACTTTTGCAGATGTAGATAAACCCAACCTCGTGATTTTTTTCTTTTTTGTGTGACATTTTTCAAATTTTGTTACTGGATCAGCAAATGTGTGTGTTTACTTGGCAGGATTTTCGTGGTATGCCTTTAGTTCTTCTACCCACAAACTGTGACTGAAGTGTCTCACCCAAGGACACTGTATAACCATTTGCTGGTTTGCTCAGTGTCGAGTGACTTAAGATTGTAGTAAAATAAAGATTGCCGAAGACTTTTGAGCATGTTTTAGTCACTGATCTCAGTAAAGACGTTAGTTTGGCCTCACTGTAGATAAATATTTCTCAACTGCAAATCCAACTTAAACCAATAATATAAAATAAAATAATATGATAAATACATTTGCATTTCTGATTAAGGTTTTGTTACCAATTTTCTTTTCACATTTTTCACCAAGACTATCATATGCTTTTTTTTCTTTAGCACAAATAACAAAATGGATGTGGGTTTGTAATTTTGCTGAAGTAATACTTCTTCAAAAGTCGCTTTTCCTCTTTTTGAGCCCTTCTTAGAATTACTGTGAAGGGGAAGTGGAGTGAAGTGGTGTTAACAGTGACATTAAGAATAGTATGTCTTTCACTAGTGGCGCAGTCTAGCAGCAAAGCCATCCGCCCCCTCACAGCTTCACCACCGACAATATGGTGTGCGATTTGTTTTTTTCATTTTGTCTCTGTCAAAATATTATAACAAAAACTGTGTACATTTTTGAGACTGCTTTTGAAGCTCACAGATACTTTCTGACATTACATAAAAGTAACACCTGATTATGACATTTTATTTTGATCACAGCTTGAATTCACATGATGCAGACTCTTTATGGTTTTACTGGAATGTTTTGTGCATTCTTAACGTCACATAAAGGTGTTTTAAGCAGTTGCTAGGCAGAGCATAGAGATCTTAAAATACCTCCACAGTCCTTACAACCACACAGCTGTTAGTTATGCCACATTTTAAGCCCAGTGAGAACTGTGCCGGACACACCAACAAGACATGACCGTGAGTCTGTCTTTAGCCCTGATGAGTCCCGGGGCATTCCTGACCCCACTACTGCACTAACCCGAACAGCACTGAGCTCACCAGAAGGAAATAGCACAGAAGGCGTGGCCTGGCAGGACAGCTGGAGCTATATATTCCAGGGAGAGGGATCCCCCCCATGCCAAACAGAAGACCTCAAAGAACTACATCCTAAGACTTTCAAACATGATGTCCCAGCAGAGCGCCATGAGTAGCCTTTTTGCGGATGACCCATTCTTCAGCCAGGACAGACTGCTGTGGCCCCTGCGCTCCGAGGCCCTCTCCTCCATACAGCAGGACTTCTTCAACAGGAGGGCCAAGCTGGCGGACAGCCTCTTCATGGAGCTCCACGACGGGCCACACTTGCCTCTGATGTCCGCCGCTTTCCCAAGGTGGGTCCACTTGTTTTGACTTTGAGCTGTTACCAGAATTGAACTGGGTTAAGGGTGTTTTTGAGCTGAGATCAAATGACTTTCCTGGTTAAATTAAGATCAAACATTTGGAAGGAAAAACTGCAATTTAGTTAATGTTCATGTAGTTTTGAGTCAACCCAAATGGAATAAAATAAATTATTGTACGAGACTGTGGTAACTAAAATACATTTCAGTCATGTGCGAGTATTGTACAGCAATACAACACAGTATGTTGCATATTCTTCTTATATTTTCACTATACCGATGAGCAAGAAATGGCCATGATGTCAGCCTTTTTTTGTACTGAAACGGAAAGAATGTGTCTAGGTTTTCCTGGTTTTTACATTGCGTTGCAGTGTTGATTATTGATATACGGGTACTGGCATCTCTCTCGCCCATATATGGTCATGTTTAAAGCAGTTGAGGGAAAAACACAGAGGAGAAAAATCTAAACTTTCTACAATGACCAAAACTACTTTAACAAATGCTGAATTATCAATAAGGTTTTCTACCCAATATAGATACAAAGACATGGAGGCGAGCAAAGTGGTTCAACAGCCCATAATTACAAAAATATGTAATTATGGGCTGTTGTAATTATGATGCTAACATAAAGCTTCATGTTAGCATCATGCTACATGCTAACGCTAGCTACGACGGCTGTTTTTTCACTTCTACTGAACAATCTGCTGTGAAAAAACACCCATATGGACCCGATAAATACTTGACTTTATTTGTGTGTGACAAAGAAGTTTATATTCCGCCAGAAAACGGCTAAAAAGAGGCCACGCCCCCTTGTATGACACAATGCTGTTTGTATCTATATGAAGAGGTCAAACTTTTTTTTAATTATTATTTCTTCATAAAATTAGCACTTCACTGGTGTAAAACCGACTAATGCTTACAACATTCATTGTCCCATTAAACATGAAAACCTGTCAGTGGTAAACCTTGATTCAGTTTGTGTGAAGAAATGAAGGCATCTAAGACATTATATTGACATAATACTGCCACATGTAGAAAACTGAGGGCGATATCAACAATGACTGACAGTGGCATATTGATTACTAACTGATAATGTTATTGTTTTCAGACTGAGTAACGGTGACCAGCACGGAGAACTGTCCTGCGTGGATCCACACAAAGCTGTGCAGAAGGCCTCCGAGGAGAGCGGGGACCTCCTGGTGACCCTGGACGCCCGCGGGTACGCCCCCAGTGACATCACGGTGAAGGTGGAGGGGCGCAGCTTGGCGGTGTCGGCGCTGAAGCAGGCGGGCGCAGAGGAGTCAGAGTCCTGCGCCTCCGCCACGTCACGCGCCGCTTTCATGTCCACGGCTGCCGCCAAGTCGGGCTTCATGCAGAGGATCGAGCTGCCCCCCACCTGGACCTGAGCGGCCTGTCCTGCTCCCTCATGGACAACGGGCAGCTGCGGATCCACGCCCCCGCTGTCAAAAAACAGCCAATCACAGAGGAGGGGGAGGAGGAGGAGGTCCCAGGGCGGTTTAGGAGTTCGCTGGAGTTCCCCATCAAAAAGGACAAAACAGAAGGCCAAGCCACTGACTGAACTTATGATCTTAACGCGCCAAGACGCTTCCACTGACTGTCGGCTCGCAAAACTGTTTACATTGAAACACACACTTTCTTATTTTCTATGTTTGATCATGTGTGAAATATTAAAAGTAATATAAAATTATAAGATACATTTCTTTTTTTTGGTTATCCTGCCAGGGGCCAGGTTTAATATTAATGATGAGCTGTATGATTGTGAAATTTTGAGAAAGAGAAAAAAAAACTAAAAAATGATGTCCTCAAAATAATCTAGAATCCAGTGGTGTGCCATGGGGTCTCAGACAGGACCTTCAATAGCAACCTATGGGTTCACGCACTCAAACGCATATAAACTGATCAACAATATGGATAAAACTGCCTTTTTGCGTGGCCTTTGTTCGCTAAAGGGTGTATCAACAACACCAATTTCCTATTTCTCCATTGTGAGATCAATATGGCATATCTTAACCAAAGCAGCGGTGGCTCCGCCCCAAAACAAAAACCTTCGGGAACACTCCTACTAGTATATGGAAACCATTGGAAACAAACAACTGTCTAATGATCCTCCTAGAGACATTCCTATAAGCAGAGAGGAGGCAAAGTCATTGGTTAAAAGAAATATCAAGGTAGAATGGCAGGTGGCGTGGGATACAGCAAATACTGGGAGGCAGTTATATGCGGTACAGAGTACAGTGGGTGAGGGGGCGGTGCGCCACAGGAACTAACAAGGAGGAGAGGGTGAGGATAGGGCACACACGGCTAAATAAATCCTTACATCTTATCAACAGGCACGAGTCAGGATTATGTGAACACTGTAATGAGGTAGAGTCGGTGGAGCATGTTCTCCTTCAATGTTACAAATACTTAAGACCAAGACAAGTTCTGGTGCAGGAGCTACGTAGCCAGGGGTTGGAGATAAATGTGAGGAATGTCTTGACCAGTGAAGAAGTTAGTTCAATTTCTTAAGGAAGCAAAAGTTATAGGAAGAGTTTAGTGGGTCTCTGGTTGTTCTGTTTATTTAGTGTTATTGAGATTTAGTTATTTATTTAGTTAGTTATGTTTAGGTTTGTTATTAGAGGACGTAGAATAATGAGTTAAGCGCTGGCTCACACTCTGATACAGTAGGTGGCGGAAATGCACCTTTAAGTTGAGTGCTGCCTGCCGTAAAACCCCAAAAAGAAGAGGAAACATGTTGTGTCCAAATATAAAACTGGGAAAACTCCTCTAGTGAAAGAACGACATAAAAAATAGGCATTTACTGAACGGCTTCTTTAATTGCAGTAGAGCTGCTGAAACGGCATGGCGAAATACATTAAGTTGCTCTGTGCTTCCCAGGTAGCAGTCGTGTCTGAGCCAGTTCTGGCTTTCTTGTGGCACAGCTGGCTGACTGGCGACCTGACTGCAATCATCTGGCCCAGTAACGAGCCATACGCAATAAATCGAGTGTCAGTAATCAGGCAGTAAAATCATTACTGGGCCTGAAGTGGACACGCGGTGTCTGCGCCACAACAATCACAACTGATGCGGGCCACAGCGGTCAGAACATGCCGTGGCGCATACACGCGGTGCCATCTTCTGGCCCGATAACAAACAAACAGCGAGTGAGCCACACGTTTTGGAATAGATACTTGGTTTGAATTACCTTGACAAACAAGGCGGGCGGGATTACCGTATTCGAAATATGTTAGTTAAAAAGCCATCATTCTGCAGTTTGTTCGTGTTGATTTAACGTAAAAAGTGCAAAATAAGTCTACAACGACAAGAGAGTTTGTCTGTATTACATGATCCCGCCCGCCCGGGACACACTGGCGTCAAGAACCAACAAAACATGTCACGTCGTACGTTGTTGTAAGTGTGGTTGCCTAGTTACGTACGTAGCTACTTTTTGAGCGAATGTGTGGATCTGTCCACAAAAGTTATTTCCTGCTGGTGAGTAATAATTGTAACTTTTCTTATGATGTTTTTTGTCAGACTGACATTTACATTAGTGTATAAGTGAACATGTTTTTGAGCTACCGTTGAGTTTTGCCATATATGTACATTATTTAATTTTCTGTGATGCCAAAGCTAGATAACCAGTTGGCTAGGTTACCCAGCTAGCAAATTTACATTGTACTGAAAACTGTTGAATGAAAAACATATTAAATCCACATTACACGTTTGTCTAATGTGCCATCAGAGATTACTTCAGGATGCACTGATTTAACCAAATAGAGATTGTAGCATAAATGACATTTTATTGACTTTGTTTTCCGTTTTCTGTTTATAGAGCAATATACAGCCAAAATTCATGCACCGCTCACTTCACTTGGTAAGTAAACATTTTCTTTAGGTAGAAATATTATGGTTTGTGTCATAAAATAACCACTCATGTCACCAGATTTGAAGTACACATGTTCAAATCAATCAAATGCACCTATTGTCATACTAATAACCATTGTATATTGATTAATAGGCTTAGTACTTACTATAACAAAAACACTTTACTACATACGCTCCACACAGCCTCTATTAGGGTATATGCCCAGGTTTATAAAGTCCTTGGGCAAATTAACACAGCCAACAACTCAAAATCTTTGTAAAATTGTCTCCTCTTTTCATTACAGTTTTCTATATCCTCAACACCCTCTGCGATGTGATCTGGAAAGGTTCAGCAAATGATGGATACATCATACATGTGTGGCCAATGACCAGAGCAGAGGTAGGAGACTGAGAGCCAGTAAGATCAACATCCGATTTTCATTTTTATCTATTTATTAGTGGTTCTAAAACAAAAGTAATCCGCGTTCTTTTTTTGTAGTATCTCTAAACCCAACTCACTTGAAGAGAATTAAGAGATCTACTATCTGAACACTGGGAATAGGATTCACCATTAAGGGGAAACATTTTTATATGAACCTGTCATTGACGGTGCTCAAGCCAGAGCTTTTGTAATCACACACAGAATACTCATGCTGTGACAATGCATTTAGACAGGGGTATGGATGAATAAGTGACTTAATCTGAGATGAACAGCCTTAAGAGAACTGATTCATGTTTTAGGCATTCTTTATTATGTGGCATCAGGGACCTTTTAGCAAATGGACAAAGGAGCAAACTTGTTCCTGAGATGTAGAGTTGGTATTAGAGTTTGGGGCTCTTTGAAAACAATGGAAATACATTGAAAGCCTTGATCTTATTTTCATTCCCTCTGTTTTTTTATTTTTTATGTTTTTTTGTTTATTAGTCAATGCAAATATCGGAACGTGGTAAATCAACTATTCATGGACGTTTTTTTTCAGTTTAAGTCAGCAAAAATATTACTACAGACAAAATAGCAAATTACTGAGAATGGACATGCAGTGTGAAATGACTGAATCAGTACATAAAATGCATTGTAAATTGTAAATGTTGATGTTTTGTTTAATTAAAATTGCATTTTGGGGGAGAATAAACTTGTTTTGAGAACATTTTATTTTTATTTTATTCTGTTTTGCAATTGGACAAATAAAATGTACTTGTAGGCCTGTTGGCTGGTTTGTATTGTACATGTAGTTTTTAGATATTTCCTTCTGCATTTAGAGACAGCTATGTTCACATTTTCGTAAGTCTGCAATTAAATTAAAATGTGTGTGAGCATAATTTATAGTTTCATTAGACTTGCAGTGTATGAACCAGTACTGGGCAAGAACATATTCTAAACTTCATTAGATTTGAAGTGTATGAACCAGTGCTGGGCCAGAACACATTCTAAACTTCATTAGTTTTGAAGTGTATGAACCAGTACTGGGCCAGAAGAGAACTCTAGCTAATTATGCCTTGACGGAGCGTGTGGCCCACTAGAGCGCCAGCAGCTGTTAATCGATAAGACATGCAGCCTATGGCCCGGCAAAGGGCCGCCAGACTAGCCAGTTGTCAGCCAGAAGAAACGTAAGGTTGTAGGCCAGTTCTGGCCCAAGAGAAATTTGATGGCTGGGTTGTGTGCAAAAAAACATTGGGCATGAGGCGCCCTCTACTGGAACGGTGGCGACAACACTTTTCTTTCAACACCACAAAACACACGACAGATGACAGGCGGGGACGTGGAAACAGGCGTTTTTATGAGATGTTTTGTTGACAGGGTGAGCCATCCAGAGATCAACCCAAACACAAAATCCAATGTAATATGTGTGCGATACTTTTTTTAGTGCTTGTAGCCCTGTACCTGTTCCCTGCTCGAGTCCCAGCCGCAGCTGACGCGGGGAAACTCTTCTCCAGTCTGGGGAGCCAAGCATCTACATCCCGCTGTCTTTCCAGCTGCTTTGCTATCGAAGCTCTAAATGAGGAAAGGCCGCCAAATATCTACGATTAATAACAGACTTCTTCCACTGCCAAAGTGTTCATAGCTGTGTTTACAGCCAAGTTTGAGTGAAAAAAAATGATCTCCATTGTGTCATTGAGTTGTGGCACGATCAGGGTTGCCAGGTCTGGGCAGCCAAACCCGCCCAAAAATATCTGAAAAACCGCGGAAAACCCGCGGACATACGGCGCGGCTGGAATGTTCAATATTGTTTACCAGTAAACGAGCCCATGTGCTCCCGCGATGACGAGAAACCGCCCCTTTCTCCCCCTCTTATTGAAAAGGCAGCAAACAGAGCCTTGGATTTGAGATTTTGTCATTCGTAATAGTGATTTTGATCAAAAAATGAGATAGAAATAGCCAATTTTACATTGAAAACAGCATGGCAGAAAACCGCGGACAGTTTTTCTCAGTAAATCCTGCCTAAAAGCTGTTGTGCGGTCGGATATTCCATTTTGTCGGAACTACAGCTTCAATCCATGGATCTAATATAATCTTGTAAACTGAGTAAGTTTTATGATTAGAATCGACGTCTGCAGATCTAAATACATTGTTTGGATTATGTTGTAAAGTTTAACGTAACTGTGCCGGACACATCAGGCTCTAAATTCTACCATTTACTTTGCTTTAAACATAAAATAAATTGTTAATCAAATGTTTAAGGTCATGACATGTGTTAGCTAAGTCATGCTTTAGCTAAATCTAAAGCCGAATAAACTAGACAGAACGTCACCTAAAAGCTTCTAAAACATTTTCTCGTCAGCATTACTTTTAACTTAGATCATGATTATTTCCCGAAAAGCGAAACATAAATGCGTGAAATTCAACACAAAGTTACAATGGATTAGCGACGCGTACTAGGCGACCTCTTGGCAGTTTGTACAAACATTAATCGAGACTAATTAAGTCCAATTTCTGTTTATATCAGACTTTTGCCTCAATAGGCAGGTTATGTTTATTGGTTTATTTGGTAGGGACAGTGCAAGTTAATGAACAAGCCACACCGGATTGTAGCCTTGGGCTAATTTCCATCCGTCGTCCCCCATGCGCACTCTTAAACACACTCACATTCATCCTGGCCTATTGTACATGTTTTTAGTGGTAGGGGAAACCGGAGTACCCGGAGGAAACCTACGCAGACACGGGGAGAACATGCAAACATGCAAACTTATGGTAATCAAATCACATTTCATCACAATCCAACAATTATTCACCTGAGGAACAATTTTGCTGTAATCTGTAAAGGGGGGAATAGAGCAACCTCTGTAGGCATATTGCCAAACTTTATTTTGGAGTTCTATTTCTAGTACATTTTCTTTACATTTTGACACTTTATTTGCAGTACTAAAGAGTTAAAACTCTTAGCTGCCCACCGCCTCAATTTCAAACTATAACAAGTATGAGCAAACTTTTTGATGCAAGTGTAACAACAGGTGTTTAAACTTGTCAGTGTGTCGGACCGGTTTTAGGGCATTTCCAATAAAATATTAAAATAGACCTGTGGATAGATACTTAGATACACAAAGCAAAAGACACAAAACAGCAGAAATTGGCTGAAACTCACGGAAGGAACCAGCAATATGTTTTAAAAGACTTACATTTTTATATTTACTAGCCCACCACAATAAAGGATGTTTAGAAAATGTGAAAAGACAATTTTGATGTGGGAAGTTTTGTGTGCCTTGATTTTCATTATCTCCTTAAGGCCAGACACTGCAGGTAAATAGGGGGAAACATTAATTGAGTTACATAAATTTGTAACTTTGTATACGAGAAAAAACTGTTTTGGAAGTTTTCTGTCATTTTGTTATTTCATATAAAAATAAGGCATTTTAGGCAGACAAATTGCAAAAATTGCTATATTTTTTGTGACAAATTTTGGATAATGGATAAAGCCAGTATTTTTATTTTGTAGATTAGTTACAAAGATTTCTTCAGATGGGATTTTGGAGTATAGTTAGTTTTTGAATAAACAAATAATTACTGAATAAATCTGTATAAGTTCAAATTTCACCATGGTTTTTTGGGGTTCTGACCTTCAAACCCCAATAAATCAGACTAGGAATGAAATATAGAAAAATCCCTCTGAACCTTCATTGTGAAGATTGGACATATTTGTTTCCAGCTGAAAGTCTAGTTTCAGAGAGGAAACTGGCTCGAAACATGATAATTGAACATATTTAGTTTTGCTTGTAGTGGCTCACCTTAAGTTTCTGTTCCCCAAACACGAGCACCCAAAAAATATATGGTATTGACTGAGCACAACCCTTACCATAAGAACCATATGGTCATGTGCGTGGGTCGGAGAGCCATCGGTGGGCTGCATTTTGGTCCTCGAGCCTTAGTTTGCCCACCTAATGTAACTCGGCTTTTGAGAATCTTGTTCATGTCACATGAACTGCTTTATCATATGGGTGACATACCTACTTCCACAAGTGGACCACATCTGGCATGGACAGATCTGGCCCACAGCAACTGACGCCTCAAGTGGCCCACATCTGGCATGGACAGATCTGGCCCACAGCAACCGACGCCTCAACTGGCCCACATGTGGCATGCCTCATATGAGCCGTGCTATCATTGCCAGACCTGGCCCACGCCTGGTTGACATGTCATTTGCCATGCCAGATGTATGCCAGACGTGCCGGCTTGATGCCAGATCCGGCCCATGTCAGTCTGCTACCTGGGTTAATAAATCCGCTCAAACAACCACCCAATATCAGCGATCTCCCATTGTTTTAAATGAAGCGAGAGCGTTGTATTCACCTCCGCTTGATTTGTGACGTAAGAAGGGCTCTACGGTCTTTTGTCTTTTCTGTCAGCGTAGTATTTACACTCAATTACAATTAATGAGTAAAAAACGCAACATGCTATGACACCTGCAGTGGCGCTTATGGCCTCTAGGGGCATGAGGCTAAGACATTTTACACTTGTTTTTCTTCATTTGGCCAGGGCTAGCCGAGAAGGCCCTGCTGCTCCTGATGGCCCACCACTGCTAGAATCAAATGATGGCAGGTAAAAATAAAATTGTTAATAGGTGTATGTTGTGATTCCTATAAAGCGAGATCATGAATCTATGAAGTGATATAGGCTGATTTATCTTTTACATACTGTATTTCCTGTGAAAAAAAAGAATAATCAGTACAGTAATGCTCCTTTTCCTTTGTGTGATTTGACCTCAAACAACCAAAAAACAAGAAAAGCACGTTTCAATTAGTTGTCAAATAAGTGCAGTTCTATAATTTCACCACACGCAAAAAGGTTTAAATGGAGTCGTAACAGGTCTCAATTAGGTCGGTACAATGTGCAAACTCGCTGTAAAGCCAGTCTAAACCATTTCTGAATCAGGTTAAAACTAGCTGAGAACCTGTAGTTAATATGGCATGTATATCTTGTGGCCACACGATGGTGCTATTATTCCATTTTAACCAACATTGGCAGAAGAGACTAATACTAACTCCACTGTGCCACCCTCCAACAACTATTTTCGCATGTCTTTCATATAGAGAGCTGTCGTTTAATGTTTTATGAGTAATGTTTAGCCACTCTTATATAAACCTTGAAATTTGGAAATTACACTGAGATTGAGGAAATAATACAACAATTTATGATCTTAAATGCATTTTTGTTTCCCCTTCCCGAATAATATGGGGAAGACTATACAAAAAAATAGAAACTGCTATGATCTGTGGTTTGAGAAGACGACAATTCACTTAAAGACGTTTCCAGTATACAGTATAATGTAATGACACGCAGTTTCTGTCATTGGGATAGGTGAAGGAGATTGAGTAAGCCTGCCTGCTCTGATGCTGAATTTCTCCATCAGACGATGTTTAGATACTTGTAAATAGTTGTGCCGCTTCTTTTGCTATTTTGCTTGCCCCCTCCCCCCTCATCGTCTTGCGTGAGTATGAAATGTCCTGGCAGCCTCTCCAGGGGTGAGCTGACGTTTATGGTAGTGACTCTTCATGTTTGGTGCGTAAGTGTACAGTCGGAAGAGCCGAATGTGCCAGGGAGAATAGAGTGACGCTTTGACGTACACCACACCATCAGAGCAAAAATTATGGTCTCCAGGCAAAGGAGCCATTAAAGGCAGCAGCATTTTTATTTTTTAGCAATTCGAGTATGAACTAATTTGCAGATGGAAAGTTTTAAATGTACCAGATCAGTATGCAATAGTATACAAATTCGACAGCACACGGGGCAACAGTTAAAGTGGACATATTATGGATAACTGTGGCTTAAAGAATGAGATTTTAAGTTTTACAATCGGAAATAATGTTCTGGAAACTCACAGGGGCCAGGGCAGGTCAGGTTTTCGCCTGGCGCTCCCTCTGCAGGCAGTAGTGGGAATGACACATAATAAACGTTTCAGCGTGATTAGCGACATCATGTCACCTTAATGGACACACTGTGAGCGCAAAACTGCTAAGAACCATTGACTTGTTTGAGAATGTTGGGCTGTTGCCGTTAAAAAGGGGACAGTTTCGTGCTATGACCATACCCGTCGCTATGGGCGGGGGGGGCCCTATGGCCCCCCCCCCCCCCCCCCCCCCACAAATTGGTATGCGTGTGGCGAGAAAGACATGGACACATGCGAGTTGTAAGTAAGTCAACTTTAATCTTTCGAGCCACGAGAAGAATGGCCGGAGAACAGGACGAACCCCCCCCCCTAATCAGACTGCCATAACGGCTGCGCCGACCAACAGTAGAAGCAGCAGGCGGGACTTGCAAAACAAGGCGATCACGTGTATCGTGGGCAGGCCCAACAGCGTCCATAACAGGCTGAGAGTCACAGTCAGTGCGCGAAGGCGGAGCCGGGGGCCTGGAAGGGGGACAGCCACGCCGAGGAGTCTGGGCTGGCAACACAGCTTCGTCTGCCAAAACATACGCCGGCTTAAGGCGATCCGGAGTCACCAACTCCCTGCGCCCGCCCATATCCAAAACGAAACCCTTGGCACCTCGTTCAAGCACACGGAATGGACCGTCATATGGAGGCTGGAGGGGCGAGCGGTGGGCGTCGCGGCGCACAAAAACAAAACGGGCGGACTGGAGCATGGTGGGCACAAACGACTGCGGAAAACAATGGTGCATAGGGGACAAAAAGGGACCAACGGCTGCACGGAGACTCTCCAGTAAAAACTCACCCGGGACACAGAGCGGCTGAGCAAAAAACAGCTCAGCAAAAGAAGCGCTGAGGTCCTCCTTAGGAGCCGAACGCAGCCCGAGCAAAACCCACGGCAAACGATTCACCCAACTGTCACCCGTAAGCCCGGCGCGCAAAGTTGCCTTTAGCGAACGATGGAAACGCTCACACAACCCATTTGCCTGAGGGTGGTAAGCCGTGGTGCGGTGCACCTGCACTCCTAGGGAACGCGCCATACCAGAACAAAGCTCTGAAATAAACTGGGGGCCTCTGTCAGAAGTAATGTCCGACGGCACGCCAAACCGAGCGACCCAAGCAGAGAGAAACGCATGTATCACATCAGCGGAACTGGTGGACGACAAAGGCACCACCTCAGGCCACCTGGTGGTCCGATCCACCATAGTAAACAGGTGTGTGAAACCTTTTGACGGCGGCAGAGGACCAACCAGATCTACGTGCACATGGTCGAAACGCCTGGCTGGAATCGGAAAAGGTTCAAGAGGGGCTTTGGTATGGCGGTGCACTTTAGCATGCTGACATGCAACGCAAGATGCCGCCCACCCCTTAACGTCTTTGCATAAACCAGGTCAAACAAAACGGGAACTAACCAGCTTCACCGACGCATGCACACCCGGGTGTGAGAGTGCACAGAGTCAAAAATGCGACGGCGCCAACCTGCTGGAACTACGGGGCGAGGGCGTCCGGTCGAAACGTCACACAGGAGGGCCGGGCCCCCTTCCTGCAGCACCTGCTCCTCAAGCTTAAGGCCTGTACCGACGGAGCGAAGGGCCAGGATATCCGCGTCGCCAGGCTGCTCGGCCGCCATCTCAGAAAAATCCATCCCTAGAAGCACAGGGCAAACGAGCACGCGGGAGAGACAATCCGCGATCAAGTTACTTTCCTGCGACATGACGTATGTCAGTAGTAAACTCAGAAATAGCCGCCAAGTGGCGCTGCTGACGCGCCGACCAGGGTTCAGTTACTTTAGCCATGGCAAACGTCAGCGGTTTATGGTCCACATAAGCCGTAAATGAACGACCTTTCAGCAGAAAACAAACAAAAAAACTCCCGGTCAAAAACGCTGTACTTACGCTCACAGTCCCACAACTTGCGGCTAAAAAACACAAGAGGCTGCGATCGCGTCTGCCACGCGCTGCTCCACAACAGCCCCAACAGCTAAGTCGGAAGCGTTGGTTGTCAGGGCAATCAGAGCATCTGGATCAAGGTGAACGAGGAGAGCTGCACTAGCTAACGCAGACTTAGCTCCATCAAAAGCAACAATCCGGTCCGGTGTCCAGATGACCGTGTCAGTGGCCTTACGCGAACGCAAAGCATCGTAAAGCGGCTGTAGGAGGTGGGCAGGGCAGGGAATAAACCTATTGTAAAAATTCACCATGCCCAAAACTCCTGTAAGGCCTTGACCACAACTGGACGGGGAAAATCTGCCACTGCCTGGACCTTAGCAGGCAAGGGAACCGCGCCACGTGCGGAAATGCGATGGCGTAAAAAATCGATCACCGGCAACCCAAACTGACATTTGGCTGGGTTGACAATCAGGCCATGGGAGTCTAAACGCCGGAAAACGTCCCCGAGGTGCGTGTGGTGCTCTTCAGCAGACGAGCTGGCCACCAAAATGTCGTCCAAATAGACAAAGACAAAATCGAGACCACGCAACACTGAGTCCATCAACCTCTGAAAAGTCTGTGCCGCCCCCTTGAGGCCAAACGGCATGCGGAGGAACTCAAAAAGTCAGAACGGAGTGATTACCGCGGTCTTATGCTGTGTTCAGACCAAACGCCTCCAAAGCGTCAGGTTTACATTTAAAATACATGGGGGACGCGCCTCGAGGAGCGTCAAGAGGTCCTGCAGTGCGTCCCGCGTTTCCTGTGCAGCGCGTTTTGAAGATTTTCGGCGTGGGAAGCTTTTGACGCGCCTCCAGGGCATCCAGCGCGGCCGACGCTAGAGTTGGAAATGTTGAACTTTTTGGAGAAATTCGCGAGCGTCGATCAATCAGGAGCTTTCTCCAACAGTGACGTACGTTGTAGCTGAGCCACCGTCGGTCTGGGGCAGATTCTCTGCGGCCCGCAGATGTAAACAGTCTTGGAGGATTGTCCTGTTGTGAACCGGGGCTGCAGCAGCTCTGGGACTTTTACAAAGACACGCATCAGTGTTTCATTTACCTAAACACCCAGGATTAAAAGCGGCAACAAGAAAACTTATTTGAGTGGCTGGATCTGCACTGGGAATGTGTTTGGGCCTTGATGATGCACAGAGCATTCCCAAAGCTGCTACAAGCCAATCGATGTGAAAACGAGAAATATGCACTAATCACGTCAATAAAGGCCTTAACTACACAGAACAGCCTTTATGATGGTCACACACTGAGCTGTTCTAGACACATTTGTGGTTTATTGCACTCTTTTTTTTCTTTTTTTTTATCAACAATGAGCTGTAGGCGATCGCAACAAGCTAACCGGGCTAACCTAGCCTATAGCCACTTGCCACCAATGTCCCTTCAACCGTATGGGCTGGATATGAACTTAAATACTGGGGAGATCCTGCGTAGACCATGGGGGTAACCATAGTTAAAGATCCATAGGATATGCCAGGAGCAAAGAGGGAGACTAGTTAGCCTCCGAACAACTGTAGTTTTCAGGCACGAGCTGCTTCCAAGATGGCTACGAACGCACTCTGAGCTGACGCGCGACCAGGGCGTCTTGACGCTCGGTGACATTTGTGACAAGCGTCTGACTTCAGTAAGCACAAGTGTCCAACTACGGCCTTGAGGCGCGTTTTTGAAGCCCGAGAGGCATTTGGTCTGAACACAGCATTAGGCACATCGGCCGCATGTACCGGAATCTGATGATACCCGCGCACCAGGTCCACCTTAGAAAAAACTGAGGCACCAGACAACCGCGCCGAAAAATCTTGAATGTGTGGAATGGGATAACGGTCTGGTGTCGTTACGTTGTTTAAACGGCGAAAGTCACCGCACGGACGCCAAGAGCCGGACGCCAAGAGCCGTCCGCCTTAGGCACCATGTGGAGGGGCAAAGCCCACGGGCTGTTAGAGCGTCTCACTATCCCCAACCTCTCCATGGTGGCGAACTCCTCCTTAGCAATAGCTAATTTTGTTGTGTCAAGACGCCGCGCGCGTGCAAAAACCGGCGGACCACTAGTGGGGATAAAATGTTCCACCCCGTGTTTAGCCACCTCGGAGGAAAAAGCAGGTGTGGTCAAAGACGGAAATTCAGCTAACAAACACTGAAAAACATCGCCAGACGCCAAAAAAGTAGCATGCAGTGCCGGCCCAGCTCCCCCAGCCTCACAGGAAAAAGTGGCAAAAGTTACAGCATCAATAAGCCTGCGGTTAGCAACATCAACTAACCATGAGCACACACAAAATCAGCACCAATAATTGGAACAGTCACAGAGGCAACTACAAAGTCCCACTCGTACTCACGCCCGTGGAAACACACCGTTGTGCATTTTGTGCCGAAAGTTCCAATGGGAGAACCATTTGCAGCGCTCAGCAAAGGGCCACCCCCGCGGCCCGACACATCTGGACCGGTGGGATGGACCAAACTCTTCTGCGAACCGGAGTCCACCAAAAACCGACGTCCTGACAGGGAGTCTTTAATGAAGAGCAGCTCACCTCGTTCACCAGCGCCCACAGGTGCTACTGAGCGCCGGCCACTGCGTTTCCCGACATCTTGAACGTGCATGGCGGGACACAGCGCTTCGCTTTGCCGCCAAACCTCTGGTGGTAAAAACACAGGGAGCTCCCACGACGACGCGTCCCCACACCGACTGCAGCTACCACTGCTGGATCCTCCGTCGACGTCTGCTGGGGCACCGCCGTCGTGCTCTGCACCGCAAAACGCCTGGTAGCCAGCAGGACCCGGTCCGCTTCCTCCGCGAGGCCACGGTAATCACCAGCGGCAAGACGAGGAGAGTTAGCCAAAACTGCTCGTACCTGTGGCGGGAGCTGCCGCAGGAAAATGTGCGGGAAAAGGAAACCGCCGTCATCTGAACCAAGGAGCGATAGCATATTATCTATTAGATCCACAGCAGTACTGTCCCCCAATCCAGGCAGGGTGAGAATTTTATCTGCCCTCTCCGCCGAGGACAGACTGAACCTCCGCAGCAGCAGCTGCTTGAGAGCGGTGTATTTCCCACGCGGAGGAGGGCTACATAGCAACGGCATAGCCCTGCGGGTAGACTGCTGATCCAGGGCAGAAACCACCAATTAGTACCTGTTGACATCCGCATCCACACCCCGTAGGTGGAAAAGTGCCTCAATGTGCTGGAACCACGAGGCTGGATCACTCTGCCAAAACTCTGGAAGTTTCTCAGTGGAGGCGGCGGGAAAGAAAGCCGGCGTGAGAGCGGGAGAGACGGTGAAGACGAGTCCGCGGTTGAGACCGAGCCCATGACTGAGGCCAAACCAGCGGCAGTCGGAGAAACACTTCCTTCCACCAGATCCGTCATGCTCACGACAAGGGGTCACCAATGTGGCGAGAAAGACATGGACACATGCGAGTTGCAAGTAAGTCAACTTTAATCTTTCGAGCCACGAGAAGAATGGCCGGAGAACAGGACGAACATAACAGTAAGGGCTAAGACACGCCCCCAAGCCCCAAAACCTGCTGGGTGAGAGACACCTCTCAAACATGTACACCACATAGGTATCATTAATTTGCGCAGTGTTATTTTTGCGCTTTCTGCCCGATTAGAGACCAGCCCAAACTCCACAACAAGTAGCTATTTCCTCTCCCGAAACCGAGGTCCGTGGAAAAGACTCCGCGTATTTGTTCGAAGTGTGCGTTTTACTGCTGAAGGCTTGAAAAAGACTGAAAAGTGGATGCGCCCACAGCACTGACCGAGCCACGCGCTCTCCTGTTTATTCAAAACATGGTCCAAAAACAGTAGAGGGTATGTATAGTAATTGTGCCCCCTGGTAGATTTCATATGCCCTCCTTAATACTGATGTCTTGCGACGGGACTGGTTATGACACAATAAAACCCAGCATGTCCAGATCAAAGCACTTTAGTAGTAGAAAAAGAAATTATCGAAATGAGGATTACTCAAAAATGGACGAATAACATGAAAACATCTACAGTGTTTACGGTTTTTGTATCATTTAAGGCAGTGCGGTGGCATAGTTAGCACGCTCGCTTCTAATCAAATAGTAGTTCCCATGTTGAATTCTCTGACCGTTTGAGTTTAAAAATCATAAAATGTGGGTAGAACATCTATGATAGAAATATGATGGTTATTATGAAATGTGTATTCTTTCATCTCGTATATACAACCTCACATAAAATTTCAGTTTGAATACAGGGACAACATTAAGCCTGGGCTCTGGGCACTTAAGATCACAGTGGCCCTCTCTGCCCACAGCTCCACTGTCTGACTAATGAGACAATGTTTCCTCTCACAGAACAACTCATCCCAGTGCTGGAAGCGATAATTCTCTCCTCTTCTCTGTAGGTGAACTATAATCTCTCTGCTGCGAGGGCCAGCTGCCAAAATATTGATGGATGTCTTAAATAAAAGAGAATCAACCACTTTCGAGCTATGGGACATTTCTTTCTCTGTTTAAAGAATGATTTGAACCCATAATCATCCGTCAAACACATCTGCAAAGGGCCGCTGATACTGTGAACCCTATTGTTCTTACATGGGCTGTGAGGTCGCCCGGCTCCTGTACAATGCCTGTTAAATGAGGATCACTGTCTATTGTGAGTCATTTGGCGCGTGAAGGGCTCAAATGGCATTCAGACCGGGTAACACTGAGTCACCAACAGTTGCTACATTAACCAGGAGAAGTGATTGTCTTGTTTTCACTAAAAGATAGGATTATTATGCATATGTATAGCCTGCAAGTCTAATGAGCTACAGTACGAGAAACCAGCGAGTGCATGTAACTTATGATTCAGTTACGTCATCAGACATTTTGTCATTGCTTCCTTTTTTAACTCTATCAAACCAAGACACTCTACATTGTAAAGTCACAGTCAATTAATGAGCAGTCAGTAATTTAAATTAAACTTAAATAAAAAAATAAAAAACATTTTATGCAGTATCATTGAGGAAAACATCTATTTTGTCAACCCACTTGAGACCCTACAGACTTTACAAAGGCAATGTACAGTGTTAAGACACTGTATGCATATGTAAAGTAAAGGCAAATCTCTGCCAAGACCAGTTGAAGTCTTTTGGAACAACATGTCGTGTTTGCATGTTCGTCATTGACAATTTGGCTGTTTCATAGTTTTCCCAGTGTGTGTGACTGATGAGGTTAGATCGATGCTGAAAATGAGTTTTATTGATCTGCGCAGCCCCTGGCTCTTGTCCACTTCTTTAACCTCTTTGATTTGATATTTCACTTCCTGATGAATTCTTTTTACACTATGGCAGGAGTCACCAACCCTTTGCCCACGGGCACCCTGGTGCCCTTTGGGGGAGCCCCAGTCGCCCTTGAGACTTTTGCTTGAAAAAAAAAAAGACTGTTCAATTTCTTTCATCTTGACGTTAAAAATACAGTTATTTGTGTTCTTGAAACATATGAAATGCTTAATAATCTATAATTAAACAGTTTAACTTTAAGTCTTCGGGATATTATTTTTAACTGGTAACCACTGAACATCTTAATGCTCTTAAGCAGCCCCTGCTCTAAAAAGGTTTGTGAGCCCTGCACTATGGTGCTAACAGAAAACAACTTAATGTCCATGAGGGCCTGTCAAAAACATAGTACACAGCACAGATCTGTTGATCTGTTAATCTGTGAGAAACAAAATATGCAATTCAATTAATAATAGATGTAATCAATAATGTAATTAATAATAGATTTTTAAAAAGGTGACATATTGCGGTGACATGGTGGTAGAGCGGTTAGCGCTCAGGCCCCATGGTGGCCCAGGACCACGGCTCTAATGAACGTGGAGCCCTGTACGTATGGTTTGGTGTTAGTCAGAAACGGTTCTGTAGTTACACAAAAACTTCCTTCCTGATTGCTCTGTGACTCTGCACATCGAGACTACCACTGTTAAAGTTTGTATAATTTGAAAATATAAATTACATGTATTGGTAATGTTTTATTATGATGTGTGTGACCATCATCATGTCCTACCACGGACTGAGATAATGTCAGTGACCGCTCTCCTCCTGACAGCTGCTATCTGCCACCTCAGAATGTGGCTCCAGTCAAATTATCAGCCTGTGTACAGATAAGTACATTTAGCTGATGTTTCCGATGGTTGTGTTTTTTTATCAGCGCTGCTTAAATGCTTCCTGTCACTCTCCCCAGACGCATCCTTCCATGTAACCTTTGCAGGACTAAACCAAAGCAATCACATCAAGCTGTCATAATTGGGATCACTACTGATATGAGATCTCTGCAGGACATTTAAGCCCTCACATTTACAACTTTTTATTAGTAGCTTTTATTGTATAAGTAAGTAGTAACTACTGTAGCAAGAGAAACCACTCAGAGTCACAGACAGAATATGCAGGTGTGTAGTGTTTTTTGACTAGAGGTTCTCAGCTGTGAGTTCTTGATCTATCATAAATCATTGAAATAACTTTGTTGTAGTGATGCCTCTCATTGAGATATTTGTCTGAACGTGTCTGAGAGCAGGTGTGGCCGGGACACACCGCAGAGCTGTCACTTTGCATCTGACCCCAGTCCAGCACAGGGCGCAGGATGTGGAGTCACAATTGTTAAGTCCCAGACATTTCGGTCTTAATATCATCTGTTTCTTTACAACTCACAGAGCCACGTAGTTCGTCTGGAATATGAATAGCATTGTGTAATGACAGTATCTCGCTTCACATTCCTTAACCCCTGACTATAGAGGCTTAAAGATGATTATCAATGACTAGTAAGTATGTAGATGTTATATAAATTATAGTTTCCAAAGTTTGTTGGGGAGGTATTCCAAAATATGGCACACGTTTGCATAAGAAAAAGCATTCTTCTTTGTATTCATGCCAGACTTGGATTTAGATTCTCACATTAGCCATGATTTGTGGCTGATCTTCTGCATACTTGACCCGGAGAGTAAATCATTATGTGTGAGTCCTGCAGGATTATACAACATATCAATAATTGAACTTTTCTGAGCGCTCTAATGCTTGAGGAAGGAACTCCAGAGCACTGGCTTCGGCAAACACTCTTAACCTCTTTATCGGGCACGCAGAGAGCCAAAAGGCCATCAGCCCAAAGGCTAATCCAGGACATGTTTAAACAGCTTTTATTGACTTCCAGTGGCATGAGTATGCAAACTAAGATAGTGATTAGACTGCTCACACGAGACAATATCCACTTTTGTGCCCGTTTAAATCGTTTTTGTATTATTAAACATTTATCATTATTTGATTACGCTTTGATGGTATGAAAAATAATACTGTTTTAATTTGACTGTAATAGGATGAAGTTTATGTGTCTATTCTCATATTCTGTACATGCAGCCAGAGGTTTCGAGTTACGCTGAGTAATTGGAGATAAATTATGATTGCGTTATAATAAATCGCCGCCGGTAGGTGTAATTAATATGTTTTGTATAAGACGTATGGTGTAGATTTCACAGCGCATATTATCCCGCATGACCTCTGATGTCACACTTCTGGTAAACAAAAAAATGAGATCATTTTCATTTACAGTGTGGCAACAACATCCAGCATTGCTTCTTATAATCGTACACATTTTTATATGTGCTCTACCGTTTTAAAGGATGTTATTGGGACGTGTGGGCCAGGAGTGAACAAACTCGGTGTGAACAAATCTGCATGAAACAGCAAGATATTAAGCTTTTTGTGTTTATTTGTTTTTCTTTTTCTTTTTTGTATTTTTCAGCCCGTAGTCTTTATCTGACTGGACAGTTCAAAGTCAAAAGGACGTTAAAGGGGGGGAGGGCACTATGCAAAATGTACGTTTTAGAGTGTTACAATGTTGTTCTCTCATCTAAAACGTGCCTGGAGCTCTGTTTCGAAATGCTCGCACATCAGCTTGGAAAAGGCTCCTCCTGAGTTTCCACTTATCCAGGAGATGCTTTCCTCACCCCTCTATCTCTTGCTAAGCTTAAGCCATTCTTCGTGAAGTGAAAACACTCACCATTGCTTCACTACTACATTATGATGTCTGCTGATTCTGGAAAATGCACTGTTGTAGTTCTCTTCGATCTGTCCTATATAAATAAATGTTACTTACTTACTTACTTCGGCCACAAGGGCTGAGTGGACTGTTAGTCTTTTCTTTTTATTCTCCCCTTCACTGCGCAGAGGAAGAGGAAGGATGGTGGCAGGGGCTTATGGGGAGATTGTGTAAAAATCTGGACATTTTGTTTTAGCTGTTTTAGTTCAATATAGCATTTTCTGACCAACAAAGTGTTAGATGGTAACAAAAATGTATTTCAGATTATTACCAAATGCGAAATACCCCCTCTTTAATGTAGGGATAGACATTCGATTCATTCATTCACTAAAATATGGGCTACACATTTTTGTGTACATTCTGAGAGTCATCAACGAGTAGGAAAAGGCCTGACACCTTCCGAATCACTACTATTTATATACTTACCTCTGTGTAGTGTTGACTAAAAGAAATGTTGGCATACATTGTGGTCTGGTCACAAGAGTCACCAAGGCAGAAAATACAGACAATGCTGATTAAAAACTAAATAATGTACAAACAACTTTCTTTGATGTGACTTTGCTCTGTTTCTGGTTTCATGTTATCCCTGTGTGAGGAACAATGTGTGTAGCAGGAAACTCTGGCGCACATCTGCTCCAAAGCAGCAGATGTGGCCTGGAGCAGCACAGGCCCACACCGGCCCTCAGCGCCCACAGCTCTGATGTCATTAAAGCAAATGGAGAAGGAGGAGACTGTGACGGACGCAGCATCGCGGGAGGCAGCAGCAAAATAAGAAATACGTTACATACATGCGTCAAAGAGAAATGTCGTCACTACATCCAGCAAGCAATGAGTTTTAAAAATGTCAGTCCCTTTGTATGACAATACTGACAATTTTGTTCAAATCTTATTAATTTTGTTAGTTTTGGTTGTAAAAGAAATACAAAATTAGCCATAAGACCTGTCGCTCTCCAGACAGTTCCTTCACGTCCTCTTTGTCAATTAGTTTCTTTTCCATTTTTTGGAGGCAACCCAATATGTGTGTTACCTTTCGATGTTGATATTCTGTTGCTCTTTTCACTTTCCCTTTAATGTTCTGTATTCACACTTCCCTGCTTTAGGCCCACAGCGGCATGAATCCAATCAGGAAATCAGTCTGATGAGTTTTACTCCCGAGAGTCGAAAGACTTCAGATTTGTAGGATGTTCATGTCATGCTCTTTTCACAGGTTTGCCAGTGCAGTGGACTTGTAACGCAGTGATTTTGGTGGCTTTTATTCACAATGTGGCCTCCAGTTTGAGTGTTTTTTCCATAAGTGACGCATGAAGAATTCTGCAAAAGTTTGAACTTGCCACCCCATGTCTGGGTAGAGACTCAACTACTGGGCCACAGCTACCCCACATTGGGATAGATGTGTTTGATAAGCTTGTGGTCAGGCATGGGTGATTAACAATTACACTTACTGTCTAGAAAGTGACATTTTACTCTTTACAGATTTCCTCTTTAAAATCGAATTCATGTAAGCTTTTCTATGTATTTGTATTGTTTTTTTTTTATGTCTCTCCAAAATGTGTATTGTTCGATTGGAACAGGAGCCAGCGTGTGCTCGTCCGCAGACTGGAGATAGTGTCATGGCCCAAAATGTCATCTGTTCCATCCAACACACACTGGTGCATCTCATGTGTGCGCGCGCGCATCTTACTAATGTCTCCATCATCGCCATCTGACGCACCGAGCCTCCTACCTGCCCCCCACACCTCGACACGCTCGCCCCTCCCCCTTCCCCACAGCGGGGTGAAGTATAAGAAGAGCCGTGCGGAGTTTGGGAACAATGTGGACGAGAGACTTCCCCCTTGAAAACAAAACACCTGCACCTCTGACCAGCACCTGCAGCTGCACTGAAGTAAGTCCGGGCCTTTTACGATACACAAACATAGGATTAGTGTTGTCTGTTTGTAACATGCATGCAATGTTTGTTTAAAAGTGGGAAAAATACTAGAAGTTATCAATATGCCTCTTTTAAATACATACATAATTTGTGCTTTTAGTTTCATGGAATATAAAACGGTGATTTTGACTTTCAGCACCATGGACAGCGCCACACTGAAAGCCCTCTTCAACCTATACTTAATATTGTAAAAGCCTCATGCAAAACCCAAAACCTCCTTTTAATTGTTAACTCAATGTTCTTGCAAGCTAGAGGTACAAAATCCACTTCCTCCTTTTTACTGGAGGAGTGACAGCTGATGATTACACAGACAGCACGGCCATTAAGCCACTTCTCACCTGCAGGCGTCCAGCTTTGTAGATATTGATTTTTATTAAACGCTTTGCACACATCATTTCATTTTATTTTTTTCATGTTGACTTGTTTCCTCTTTTAAGTAGAGACAGTTTGATGAATATACTGTATTATAATGTATAATGTATAAATACATATAATGTATTCCTGGGCCAATTCCGACAGGATGTTCTGTTTTATAATTATTTAACTTATGGATTTATTTTTGCTTCCTTTTTTATTTAGTCTGTGTTCCCGCAGTGAAATATTTGCACAGTGGTTTTTAAGATTATTGCTCAGGCATGGTCAAAACTACCCTCCATTTACTTCATCCAAATCACTGTTCTGCTCCCTACATATAGGAATAGAACGTATTTAAGGCAGCATGTACTGTACTTCTCGTCTCTCCAGATGGCCGTGATGTTGAAGCCCTGGACAGTACTGGTGGCTGTGTTCCTGTGTGTACTCATGTGTCTGAGTACTTTGTCCGATGCCTACCCCCCCAAACCGGAGAACCCCGGAGAGGACGCCGCCCCAGAGGAGCTGGCCAAGTATTACACCGCCCTGAGACACTACATCAACCTCATCACCAGGCAGAGGTACTGTACGCAAACACTGCTACAAGTATTGCTTAGTTTATTCATTGTTTAAGACAAATTTCTCTGTAAGGAGACAATGATTATTGACCTTTATTTAACCAGACAATAAAGTATCCTATTATACTGGATGGGATTTGTAAAATGTTGTTAGAAGTTGTGAAAAAATAGCAAGAAGGTCATGTCTGTATGTGCAAATCTAATTTATTAACAGCAAGAGTAAGCCTTGCTCACTTTTAAAGACAAAATGCTAAAATATCAAAAATGTCATAGTTATCCTGTGGTGACAACCTTTCTACTATGCATTTAACGGGGACATTAAGTCAGATCCAGCTGACAGAGGTCAGTGTCTTTAATGAGGATATTGTCCAGTGAACATCTGCAAGTGAAATGAGCCAATGCAAAAACATCATCAAAAAGATCATTTAAAAAGTCTGAAATTACATTTGCATCCCCCATGCTGCCACGCACTCTTGGAGTCAAACTACAAACAAAACATCCACATATTTGTCAGGATGTTATTATGATGTTCACAGGGACAGTATCTGGTGTATATATTCTGAATAAATTCCTCAGACTACTGTATATGGTACAATGCAACAAACAAATGAAAGAGCCTAATTTCAGAACCGTGAACAGCGCTACAATCCCATTCAATACCAATATGTTTTTTTTCTTTTCATAAAAAAGGAGGAAAGGACGTTTCTTCGATAGCTCTTTCACAAACCGAGGTCAGGACTCCACAAGGGAATATTTTTCATTCAATCTATATTTGATGGTGGCAAGCTACATTGCCACATCTGCCCTGAGGCTGACAAAAGCACCAATTACCAACCACTCAGTCTCGACTACCCTCACATAGGCAGTGAGTGTCTTGCCAAAGGACACAACGGCAGCACACACTATTTCAAGCTGGATTCAAATTTCCGACCTTTTCATTAATGAATGCTTCTAATCTGAGCCACTGTGCAGTGATGTCATAACAATCAAAATCAACCTATAAAGTCTTTACTTTAGTTTGTGTATGTTTGTCTCTTATGTCACTGTATACGGTTCCAATGGTGGTTCATACTTCACCGGGGTCTGCCTCTGGGACCTCACATGATGACAGTAGATGTAGATTTGATTATGCACACTTCAAAGCTCCAGGCCTCCACATCGGAGCAATAAGACAGTCTCAAATGAAGTTAGTGTAGCCTGTTGCTCTCACCTATCCAGACCCAACACGCAAACAGCACACAGCATATTCCACATCTAAGCGAAGCTCAGCGATCACTTCTCATTCATGAAAGTCAAATGGGGCATTGATATTTCACCGCAGAGCTGCAGTTTGCTTTAAGCCATTTGGATAGGGAACTTTTAACGGAGGTTTGGAGAAGATGGATCGCATGCGGTGAGGCAGATAAATGGACAGTTCAACAGTGGGGACACACTGAAACCCATACTGGTTCAAAGAGAAGATTTTCCATTCACTTTTAGTTATTTTTAGACCAAAAATATGAACATTAGAATCTGAAAAGTCTTATTTTTCTTTTTTTTAATCATTTCTGTCATTTGAATTCTCTGTGTTATAGTCAGTAGTTGGGGAAAGACAGTTCACCCTCTTTGCATGTGTAAATCTATTGTGCGACTGAGTGACTGGTGGTGGTCGGAGCGGCTGACAGCTCAGACTTGCTGCCTATAGTAATAACAAGATGAAGAAAGAAAGGTGAATGTTGACATGTTAAAAAAGATCCCTGAAACAAGAGAAAATGAACAGTAAGAGAGAGAGGTTTCCGTTGTTGTCTATGTCATGGGTTAGAGGAGTGACAATATTTTAGCTGGAGATGTGCAGCTGAGATCGGACGCATGTGATTGCTATCCCACAGGCACGAGTAACCGACCATAATATTGGAAAAACTGATGGAAAACAGAAGAGGCGCAGAGTCCGATGTCGGGGTCGTCCTAATTGCTCCACAGACACACACGCGCAACCAGTCGTGTGATTTTGCATTTGCAGCTCTCACAGACTAACGGCTTCTTTATGTGGACAATAACACTCTTTGAGACATCAGGTTCATGCAGTGTGTCAGCACAGCGTGACTGAATCAAGATCGTGCCAGTATTATTTCCAGTCACTGAAAATGTGTAGGTTTTGGCATTGCCACGATATTGGTGCCACAAACTGGAACAATGCTCAAGTTATCCACACAATAACACACACTTTTTGCAGACTTTCATGATAATAATGACTCTTGATTAAAAAGAAAAGATTGAAATATAATTACCTTGACCAGACCAGCATTCTGCACAAATTTCTGTTTGTGCAAGCTCTCAGTCATGCAGGAGTTTTTCATATTTGGAAAAGATTTCATTGTCGACATCAACTGTACCGGGTTGTTTTGAGTTGAGGAACTTTCACTTGATCTCGAAGCCTTTTTGGTGAGTGGTAAAACGTCATTCGAGTCGTCAGTTGTTCATGAACTGAGCGGCATCAACTGAATAACTGAATCGTTACGTGACTT
Organism: Neogobius melanostomus; assembly: GCA_007210695.1. Taxonomy (NCBI): domain Eukaryota; kingdom Metazoa; phylum Chordata; class Actinopteri; order Gobiiformes; family Gobiidae; genus Neogobius; species Neogobius melanostomus. The sequence continues at coordinate 1,706,910 of VHKM01000493.1, forward strand.
GCACCCCGTGTGTCTCAGGTACGGGAAGCGCTCAGCTCAGGAAGACGTTGTATCCGAGCTGCTGTTTGGGAGCGACAGCAGAGATCAAAGATCACGGTGAGTTACCAGACACTTGCACGTGACCTACTATATAACCCTTCAGCTCTAACGTGTGTGTGTGCATATGTCTTTGTCTCTAGATTTGACGACTCCTTCATGTGGTGACTCCATCAGACATTCACACCGGCCGTTTCCACAATGCACCAGTAGGGGGTGCCGCGTGCCTCTCATCAGACTGTCAAAGATCACGCGATCATTCACCATCACTGTCCGCAACAGTCTCACTTCATGCAACTACCGTGTACTGTACATAATTTGTTATTGATAATGAATGTGTGATACCACGGATGACCAGAAGGTGGAGCGGTCTCTCTGCGTATGTGTGTGAGCTGTAACACTGTTGGTTGTCTCACTCTCGCTGCTGTAAAGATCTACATCAGAATAAATTTGTTAAATGGTTTTCTGAGTCTGGTCATCATCATTATTATCATAATTATTTAATCATCCCTATTTTGTAGAAATTGGTAGGCATACAGTAAATAACCCACAATGGCATTAACTATGAGCCCGCGTGTAGCGTGTACAACACTATAACTAAAAGAAAGAAAACATTTCATTTATTTATTGAGACATTGCATATACATTATTATAGGCCTACAGTATACAGTACTTTTATACAGTATTATACACGTTTTACATGGTAAATGGTAATGGTAAATGGTCTCAACTTATATAGCGCTTTTCCACCTACATTAGGCACTCAAAGCGCTTTACAGCAAGGACCCTCTTACACATTCACACTCTCATTCATACACGAGTGTACGCAGACACATCTTAGCTCTTTACTATTGATGAAGACATTTGTTCCCTGCAGCCTGGAAAGATAAATGTGCAAGAGGGAGTTATTGAAAATACAATAGTACAGCCAAATGTAGGGCAGATTGATAACTTCATCAAAATCCATGGCCTTTTAGGGCCTTTTGCAAACGGACTAAACTATGCCAATATAGAACAATGATTATGTCGTTGGGAACGTGTTGAGGTCATGGTGCTTTTATTGTCAATATACAACAGTACAACGAAATGTAAATTTGTCGGTTGCAGTTGCAGCCTGTAAGGAGCAGTGGGGCAGACGCGCTCGGGACGTCAAGCTAGGCCGGAAGTGTGTTTGAGGCCCATGGATTTTCGAAAATCATTTAGGCCTATCTTTGTTTTCCTCCCTCGTGTCACATTTGACACGCTGTGAGCTGCTCGTGTTGGCTGTAGAGATGTAAATATTATACAGGCCTATCACAGAAGCCGGAGAAGACCTTTTTTCGTACTTGATTTATTTTGAAATTAGCCCGGAAGTAACGTGGGAACGAACGCACGCTGACGACTGAAGAGAGCAGACGACAACAAGAGGCGCACGAGACATCGCTCACAGCGGGAAGCGTGTCTTTTTTGAAGCGAAAGGTAGGCGAATGTGCTTATAATGTCTGAGATAATTATTTAACAGCTAAAACGACATTCGTGTATTCGTAATAAACTATAGGCTTGAGAGGTTGTTTTCCTTCGCTGATGCTCGCATAAGAAGAACACTGCTACATCGGACAGGCTGACAAAGGTGCGTGCCTATTATTTGCAGTGCGCAGTCCAAATTATAGACACGGGCGTATATATTATTATTTTTTCTTCTTATATCTTAATAGTGGATTGGTTGCTGTCACCATGCTTTGTTTATAGACTATTACCCTGGAGACCATTCAAAATAGCGTACCCCTCTTGTAGCCTAAGTTAAATCTATGTTACCATTTTCACTGATAGGCTACTTGGCTCATACGTGACGACGCACGGGACACCACCCCTTTTCTTTCTCTACGCGTCTTATATCATCATCTCCCGCCATCTGCGTAACAGCAAGAAATGTGACAGATATATTTGTAATTGCAGTTAAATTAATATGTTTAAATGATTTTGTGCATTTGGGTCAGAGCGCGACGGTAAAGAGACGGCGGAAGTGTCGGGACGATTTTTGCTCAGATTGCCTACATGTAATGGAGCGCTGTGATTGCGCGTGCACCTGGGTCCATTTGTTTTGTGCTTCTTCTTTACATATTGGCGCAGAGGAGCAGATGGGAGATGGAGGCGCACGAGGGAGGGAGGAGGGGGATAAATGAGAGCATATAGGCGGGGGGCGGGGGCTTGGAGAGCTTTAGTGTGCAAGTGGAAGTAAAGGAAAGAGCAGACAGTGGCCCACCTTTAGGGCACATGGTAAAAGTTCCTAGTTATCATTTCCCTTACGTCACCTCCTCTGGCCTTGGTGTTGTGTAAGGGCCTCCTCCAGCAGAAGCAGGGAAGAAGGGAGGCCGCGCTCGTTTCCATGGCAGCCACAAGCCCCAGCGTCCGCATAGCCATAAAACTGCTCTGGTAGGATAAAACATAGCACATCGTCATTAGTTCCATCTTACTGCTCCCCAATATCGCAGCCACCCCATGTGGGTTGTCATGGTGATGTATATAGATTAGTTACGCCCTCTTGCCCCTCCCCGCTCCTGCTTTCTCTTCGGGATATTACTTTCATATTCCTGCCAAGTTTGTTGATGAAAAACAGCAGCCGCTAAACCCAGCCACTTCATAATTTATACATGAGGCTCATGGTCTTATGGCGCACGAGGAAGACTGTGCTTTGTTATGATTCATGAACGGGAGAAAAAGAAGCAGCTGTGTCTCAACTGATGGGCCTCGAGGAGATGGGTCGTAGAACCATTTTCAGAGGGCTTCAACAAATTGACCATTGTTTTGATACTGTAAAACTCCTTAATACTCTAGCAGAAATTAATATTGTATTTTGGTCGAGGCTTGTAATAGTAGAAGTGGGTTCTGAAGTCACACCACAGCTATAGAACCAAAACGTAGCTTGACGTCTGAATAAAGTACTATATACTTTTATTGCTGTGTAATAGATGATGATATTTCACGTACGACATTATATTTATACTTTACATGTTAGGCAACGTCAGGCCTAGGGACCAAATCCTTAGTAATAAAAATAATGCATTAGTCTTTTATCATGCTTTTTTAGACGCTCAAAGTCGTTTTTATTATTCATTCACTCTATACTCGGTGGAGCTATTGGGCAGAGCGAACGCACTATGGCTCTTCAGTATAAATCACCTGGCCTCCAAGATGATTTATGGAAATACAATTACATTTGTCAAAGTATTCCAAAAATACTGCACTCTTGTTAAATGCTTTAAAAATTCCCTTGGAGAGCACCCAGACCTCCTTTAAGATCTTTGTCATGTACAATAGTATTAGTAAAAAGTGGTCACCTTGCAGAGGCTCATCCCGCCAGTGGCCACCCCGCTAACCTGCCGTCCCCTGTGTTACGCTGTGTTTCTTTGTCTCCCAGACTGATTGAAGCTGGACCATGCCTGTGGCCTCCACCAGGACAGAGCCTGGTGAGCGTTCTCTCTTCTCTTCACTCCTATTACATCACCACACCCACACATTCACAGTGACTCAAACACACACAATACACTGCTCAACTGTGTAATTCAGTTGATCGATTCTCTGGTTCCTGTCTTATTAGTTCATTACTGTCTGTCTTTTAGCTCCCCAGGTGTTAGACGCCATGAGTGACAGCACAGCCAGCTCCACTACAGCCAATGACCTGGACCTCATCTTCCTCAAAGGCATCATGGAGAGCCCTTTGGTGAGCGGCAGCTTAGTTTATATAATCATCCACTTCACCAATAGAAATGGAATGAAAAGTCAAGTGGTTTAGCTTTTGCATACAGACTTGAAGACAAAGTTGCAGAACTATTCATTTTTGCTGGAGGCTTTTAACTTGAATGTTTTTTGTGTCTTTTGGCAGTGATATGCAAGATTGAAGGATTAATATTGGTTATGAAGGCTAATGATTAATTAAAAAATATAATGCTAATGCGGATATTTATATTTGACGTCATGCATACTGTAAGAGCATACATCAGTTGTCTAAAGGCTATATGTTTCCCCCCAGGAGCAGGAGGAGAGCCTGAAGGCACCACGGCTCTCTCCTGTGCAGGAGAACAATGTGGAGTTGCTTCAGGAGATCCTCCGAGACCTGGACCCCTTCAAGAGCCGCTCGGACACAGTGGCAGAGCTTTCAAACATCCTCACACAGCCGCACTTCCAGGTCAGCAGCAGTAATTTTAAGTTTAAAGAAGAAGTAAGTAACCTTAATAAGGTTGTTTACCTTAATAAATCCTTTCCGTAGTCCCTCTGGGGGTAATACAAGTGTTAATGGGATGATTGGGGGGTCTTTCATCTCCCCCTGGTGTCTCTGGCCAGAAAACCACAATTGCTAATTTCCTGCTAGGTCAGAGGCTAGGTCAGAGGCGCAATACACACTAATGGAATCATGAGGAAGATACTAACAGGCTCACGGGCAAAGCTAACTGCGGGCTAGCACCACTTAAACAGTATTTACAGCCAAGTTTGAAGTGAAAAACGCAACATGCTACGACACCTGCAGTGGTGCTTCTGGCCTCTAGGGGAATGAGTTTTTCTGCTTTAAACATCCATGAAAAATGAAGAAAGTTAATTGATAATTAATAGTTTGGATGCCTAAACTTTGGTTTAGGATGCATCTGTATGTACATTGGTTAAAAGCACTAATTCTGCCTGAGACCATTTACTCTAAAAGTTTCATTCAGTACAAAAAAAGGTTAGCCAGAGCACAGAGCCTATCAGAATGTAGGCTTTTTTCTGGGGGGGGGGGAGTTTCAGTCAGACGTTTTGTTTAAAATCCGCATAGCACTGTCCTCCTCCTTTTTTCCAAACACATCTCTCTGTTGTTTTCAGTCTCTTCTTGAGACCCATGATTCAGTAGCATCACAAGCCTGCGACAGCCCGCTCCCCAGCCCTGCGACTTTGTGGACCATGAGGAGGATGAGGACGAGTGTGACACCCACAACCACCACGCGCCTGATGCAGTCCGTATGGTGGGCATACGCAAGGTGGCAGGAGAGCATCTGGTGGGTCCCACATTTTCAGACTCCAATGTCTCTATTTTGTTAGTAATTTATCTTTGATTTACAAGTTGCTTTTGCCGTACATTTTCAGGGAGTGACGTTCAAAGTAGAAAATGGCGATCTGGTCATAGCACGTATTCTGCACGGAGGAATGATAGACCAACAAGGCCTGCTACATGTTGGAGATGTCATCAAAGAGGTACAGGGCGGGGATTTGTTTGTCTTAATTGTGTTAGTCTTTATAATCAAAATACAAATGGTAGGTTTGGTATAGTATAATAGGTTGGTAAAAGTGAAGCATCTTGATTTGCAGGTAAATGGGCGAGAGGTGGGCAGAGACCCAAGGGTGCTACACGAGGAGCTGCAGGCTGCCAGTGGAAACATGGTGTTAAAGATTCTCCCCAGCTACCATGAGGCCATCCCCGCAGGACAGGCAAGCCACGCACACATTCACACCGTTTTAATCTTTGTCTTTTGGCAAAATAATAAATTTCACTTTTTACTTTAAGATTTAGTTAATATTTGAATCAATTTTTAATCATTCGACTTTTAACAGTGAAGTAAATATGTAGTCAACAAAACCAACATTGCACACTGGGACTTAACATATTTTCCATCACATTAGGTGTTCTTCAAATGCCATTACGACTATGACCCGGCCCATGACAACCTGATTCCCTGCAAAGAAGCAGGTTTGAGATTTGAGACCGGCGACATCCTGCAGATTGTCAACCAGGACGATGTTAACTGGTGGCAGGTGGGACAAAAGAAAACTACCCTAAAATACTTATATGTATGTTTTCCAATATTGAAAATGTCTACTTTAGGCTCGGCATGTGGAGGGAGGAAACACAGGCCTGATCCCCAGTCAGATGCTTGAGGAGAAGAGGAAGGCGTTTGTCAAGAGAGATGTGGAGCTCCCACCTGCAGGTAAACCAGAAGTCAACTATTCCACTCTGAGAACCCAGTAGGAACAAATGTTTGATCGGCAAATATGATGGTTGTAATAGCCTGATAGCCTAAAATAAAATAATAAGAATAAAATCTGTCCATTTCAGCCTAACTCATGCAGCAGGATAAAGAAAAAGGATTGTTTTCTTAAATGAAACGTTTTATTGAAGTTACATAACACTTCATCTTCTGTTGCTATTTTTGAAACACAATCTGTGATGTTTAATAAAAAAACTTCCTGATCAAACAGATATCACCTATGATATTTTTGGCTTGAGTAGAAGAATAAAAATAGTAAAACGGTGGTTAATATCCTCACATACATCAAATATGGGCAAAGAAAATGTTTTACTATGTTTATGAGACACTGCCCTCTGGTGGTGAAACAGTAGTTACGACTGTGGAACCTCAGACAACAAAGAAAACTGCTCATGTTGCAGGTAATCTGTGCACTGGTGTTGGATTAAAGAAGAAAAAGAAAATGATGTATGTGACCACAAAAAATGCAGGTGAGCAACATGTCAATTGAATTTAAACTACTGTGTTTTCTGCACATTTACTTACAACACAATCTTGTTTTCCCAGAGTTTGATAGACATGAGATTTTGCTGTATGAAGAAGTGGCCAAGGTGCCGCCTTTCAAGAGGAAAACCCTGATTCTAATTGGTGCCCAGGGTGTTGGGAGGAGGAGACTGAAAACCAAACTTCTACTGCGGGATCCACATATCTTTGGCACCATTATTCCATGTAATACAATACACGCTATTGTAATGTATATTCTAGTATGTCGTCCAAAACTCATTTAGATAAGATAATAGCCGTCTCCGGTAATAATGACCCAGACACAAGTAATAGTACCATAAACACTCAGTTGTGTGCTTATATTTGATATTTTCCCCCTCCTCTAGACACATCCAGAAAGCCTAAAAAGGGCGAGCGCGAGAGTCGGATGTTTGCCTTCACCAGCCGCAGCAAGATGGAGACTGATATTAAAAATGGGCGCTTCTTGGAGCACGGAGAGTATGACGGAAGCCTGTACGGCATCAAGACCGAGTCCATCCATGAGGTGGTGGAGGCAGGCCGTGTGTGCATACTCGACGCCAACCCACAGGTCAGGAAAACTACAGTGACTCATGCTTCGAGAACTTATGGATATGTGTCGCCATTAAAACCTGAGTTCTGGGTTTATTTTTATAATTATTTGATTTATGTCCTTGGGCTGTATTTATTGCATGGCATTCTCTTTTCTCGCTGATTTGTTCAGGTGCTGTCACACTCCTCTATGGCAATGGCTGACTTTGATATTGAATAAGTCAGCTGCGTGTCATGTGCTTGGCTGGGAGGCATTGGTCAGTGCTCTCCATAGAGCTGCTAGTGTGTCTCCAACATGACCGTGTCTTTGTCTTATCCAGTCCCTCAAAGTGCTGCGGACCTCAGAGTTCCTGCCCTATGTGGTCTTCCTCCAGGCTCCGGAGTTCGAGGTGCTAAAGGCCATGAACCAGTCGGCTGTAGAGGCCAGAGTAGTGACCAGCACACTCACGGTAAGAAAGAGCAAGGTACCCAAAGCTTTGTACGGTAATTTAACAGCAGCATCGGTGAGTCATGGCTGGAAAATAATGAAAAGTTTGCTAGATATCAAAAAATGTGCGACATCTCCAGAGTTGAAAATATCTCCATTTCATACATCTGTGAACTTGATACCAGGAAGAGCTAAGCTTTTCAAAAACTCCTCCACTTCCAGCAGACTAGTGTGAATCAGTCCCTTCTTTCTTTAGTAGCTATCTTAAAAACCTCTTAACCAAGTGCATTTTCTCCAGTTCGGTTTTACCCAAATCTAAAAGCCTCTTGACTCGGCCAGTGTAACGCCTCATTTGAAAGCTAAGACCTACAAAACTGATGTAAACTTTATTGTCACTTTTGGTGCATTTGTTTGTGGCTTTTTTGTTCCTTTTTCTTGCTTTTTAGTCGCTTTTTGTCATGGTTTTGTTGCTTTTTATGTTGTGTTTTGTCGAATGTGTATGGTTTTGTCGTGTATCACTTTTTACACTTTTTTGTGGGGATTTTTGTCTCTTTTTCATCATTATTTGTCCCTTTTGAAGATATTTTGTCACGCTTTTGTTTACAGCCTATAGGTCAGTAAAATGCCTCATTTGAAAGTAGTAGTCTCTGAAATATGTTTAAGATCTGTGTGAGTAAAACACAACGAACAGGTGGTGAATAGCAGGTACCTGGTTAAACTTTACAAACCAAGTAACACCTCATGAAATGTTTGGCCTTCCATGTATCACCAGGCCTATCAAATCAGAGTATCATACATACAGTTTAGATGAATAGCGCTTAAAAACAAGAGATGCATTGATATGAATTAGTCAAACACTCATTACATTCTTGTGTTCATCTTGCAGGACGAGGAGCTGCGTAGAACATGTGACCAAAGTGCCAAACTGCAGGCGGCCTTCGATCATTACTTTGACCTGACCATCGTCAACGACAACCTGGACGAGACCTACCGTACAGTCAAGGCAGCTCTGGAGACGGTCTCCAAAAACCCCAGTGGGTCCCCGTCACCTGGGTGTTCTGAAGGCAGAGGCGAGAGCGGGAGAGGACACAGAATGACACAAGAAATGTTCTATTACTGATAGAAATGTCAAATTATAGAATGAATTCTACAAAAATACTGGACTAGATGGGTATGCAGATAATGTCACAGCGTAGCAACAGCCAAATGTGTGTTAATGTTGAGTTAGGAAATGTGTTAACCCCTTAACACCCACTTGAGCTGAGCACATTTTCTCCAGTTAAGCATAACTCAAATCTAAAAGCTCCTTGGGAAAGAAAACATGAAAATTACAAATCGAGAAGAAAATGTGACAAAAAAACAAAACAACATTGTGATGAAAAAGAGACAAATGTGTGACAAAAATGTAAACATGTGACAAAAGAGACAAAAATGTGATGAAAAAAGGATAAAATGTGATGAAAAAAAGACAATAATGTGGCGAAAAAGCAACAGAAAAGCCACAAAAGAGCAACAAAAAGTGACAAAAAATGCGATGGGAAAAGTGGAAAAATGTGACGACAACACAGCAACAACGCAAGGAAAAAAATCCATATACATCAGTTTAGTCGGTTTGAGCTTTCAAACGAGGCGATACACTGGCCATAGGCTGTAAGCTCTTCAGTCAAGAAGCTTTTAGATTTAGGTAATGCCAAACTGGAGAAAAATCACTCGATTAAGGCAGGGGTTAAGAAGTTAATATCAGTATACCAGTCCAGAACGTTGAGGGTTGTCTGTTTAAACTGAAATGTGCGCTCAAAACCTATTTCACATTGGATTCGGTATTCGGTATTGGATTTGGTATTAGTAAATAGCGCACTGACAGGCTGGATTTTAGTGTCACGTCTGAAGGCGGCCAACGAGGTGCTTTACTCTCACATGATGTATTGAATGTCAGTCAACCACATGTTTTCAATGGACGCAGGAGAGAGTGCGGTTGTTAGTATTGGACGGGTACATATATGTCTGAGCCATTAAAGGGATATTTCAGGATTTTTGACATAGGGCCTCATTTCCTAGTTATCCAGAGTGTTGTTGATTTCTGGAGATATGTTTTTTATTTATTTTTTATTATTATTCATGCAGTCCTTATATTTGAAGAGTTTGGTGGTGCTAGGCTAGTGCATGTCTATGGTAACTAGTAGCCTGCATTAAAAACAGTCTGACCCGAGCACAGTGCACCTGAGGCAAATCACGTATAACACCAGACTACCCATTTAAATGTCTATGTTTTAATATAACGGTTTTGCATTTAAAAGAACTTATATTTGAGCAGCATCAGCTTCCTGGTTGTAAGCTACGCAGCAGCGGAGTGATCTGCCAGGTTACCGGATCTACAGTGGTTTGTTTACCTGCGGCCAGCATTACTACACGTGGAATTCACAAAGGAGCTTTCTACAAATCAGATATGGCAACGTTTGGAGGACTACCCGATAATTTTGAAGACATGCGCTAACCTAGCACTAGCTTAGCACAACTAAACTCTAATATAAGGACTGCATGAATTAAAAAAAAAAAATCTAATTCTCAACAACACATCCTGACATATCCCTTTAAGACTCCTCTACATTTATATCTTTCTCATTGGTGCCATTATCGATCAGTCGCCGTCAGTGTTTACGTCAGAAGTGTTTACAGTCAGTGCCAATTATCAACATTATATTTTACATTCCGGTGACTATATACCGCCAGCAATAATCCACATCTATCCTTTTGGTCATCGCTACATAATCCTCTATTTGCACATCATTTATTTATTTATTACATACATTACATAGCTAAATATTTTTGCTGTACTTTTTCCGTTGTAAAATATTTGTAGATAGCATGTAGATAGACAAGTATATCTAGACGCTCGTATATTAGGTATGAGACGTTTTGCCCTAGTGTGTTATCTGGGAAAATCATGATGCCAATTCAGCAACATTGAGTGAAAAATCATTGTGAAGTGGTTTTCAATTCCAAACCATTTTTTAACAGCGAATGGAAATGACAAGGTTACTAAGTTATGCCACTTTTATGCAGAGTGTCATTACAGGCACGTTAACATGGCCCCATCAGTAAAGCACACCACGGCAAAGAGGAAGACTAGGACTAAATTGAAATCCGACGGGCAAAACAAGCACATTACATGCATAAAAGTATATCAGATCAATTACGTTCTTTTTCTAGCCGTGCGATGATGTGCCGTGCTCTCATCGGGCCACTGTTCATGTGACTCTGTCATTTGTGCCAACGGATGAATACTTGTATTGAATAGTTATTATGTGGCAGCTAACAATACTTTTGATGCACAATATTCTGAAATACAGAACAGCCAGACATTGAAAAAAAGAGATTTCTGGTCTGGTCGATCGGCAGCTTTGTTCTCCTAGAGTTTCTGGTCTTCAGATACATTCCGATTAACCTCACTGTGTCTTTTACTCTATTCTCATAATGGCAATAAATGCATGCAACCTGAACTTTTACTACAAATACAGGAATAATAAACCAGATAAAAGACTATGTCATATCAATACTGGCTTCAAGTATTAGGATTTTGTACCTCAAATTAAACCTTGTATTTATAACTTATATGTATGCTACTGTTTGTTATAGGCTGCCTTTGAGTACAACTTTGTTTAAAAAGTCCACTTTAAGCAGGAATGTGACCTTGGTTTTTTGCGGCTGACTTTGTTAATGCTTTTTTGTGTAATGATAATAATAAATGATTGATTTGCTTTCTAATGTGAATGATATTTTTATCATTTTATCATTACTCCATTATAAAACAATAGTCACAAATAAAAAATAAAAAAATTAGAATCTCCTCTGAGACCAGGACTCCCCTTAAAAACGATTTGGTATGTATGTAATATGTTATGGCTTATCTCAAGAGAGGAGGAACCATAGAAGATTTCTGACCCTTTCCTGGATAAAGGAGGAAATGTCAGGAGGACACTCTAAGGTCTGTTGGAGAGCACACAGCGCTCATAAAGTTTTATTGTCTACAAAGAGATGTTAAAACCTAAGTGTTTTCTTCAATACAGTGGATGATCTGTTAATGACATTTAGCCCCAAGCCATTTGTAACAAGCAGCAAATGTGGCTGGGCTGCCCTTGAAGACCAAACAAGAAGAGCTTTTCTCTTTGCCAGTCTCATGTCTGTGGGATTAGAATGTACTTAATGCTCTGGTTATCCTGGAAACTTTCCCAGTTGTCATAAGCAGTCTGGCAAATTGTTAACCATTTTTGCTCCCTTTTGCCTCCACTACCTCCAGTCCTCTAAGCACATCCTTTTGGCTCTGGTGGGTCGAGCGGCACCATGTGGTGGTGGGTGCTGGGTATTCTGAGCTGTGTTCTGCTGGCTGGACTGGTCATCTTCTTCGTGACCGGGCAACGGTACAAGGTCTTCAGTGAGAAATGTCTGAGGCCCCCAGGAGCTCTGGTCACCGACAGCAAGCTGAGGGACGAGCGGCTGAAGAGGGGTGAGTACAGTTCATTCTACAATGTCCTGAGTGAATAAAGGATTGTCACTTAACCTAGACTGTTTTAAATGTATTATGAGAATTAAAGGTCCTACAACTATTTTATTCTTGTTTGTTTTCAAGCAATAAATAAGCAAACACATTAAATTGTGAGTCAAACTCTTTCTTAACTCATTTTTAACATCCAAATTCTTCACAGGGATGAGTTTATAAGCACATTTTACAACTTTCAGGGAACAGTACGCACAATAATGTAAACAATAACTACTAGCCAATTGCTCATTCATAATCAATAAAAAGGCTAAATGCACAGTGCAAAAAGATTTAGTTTGCTTTCAAAATGTTCTGAAGGACAAACTAAAAGGTATTCTAAATTGAGATACTTAGATAGTTTTTTTTATTGATCTAATCTAATATCTCATTAATGTAAAAATGACATGGTAGTTAAGTCTGAGGTACTTCAGAAAACGAAGTAAATGCAAGTAAACAATAATTGTTGCGTAAAGATATACAAACACTTATGAATATTAGGCTATCTGTTTCCCTAATCTCCCTGTTTTTACAAAAGAGTTCATTGCCATTGGTTCAGAATAAAAGTCAAGATTCAAGCCCTCACAAAGATTTTTCTTCAGGTTTCCGTGCAGACCGTGTGCCCCCCTCCCTGGACGCCATAGTGATTGGCAGTGGTGTGGGAGGACTGACTGCCGCCGCCCTGCTGGCTAAAGCTGGGAAGAGGGTTGTTGTTTTGGAGCAGCATGATCAGGCGGGTGGTTGCACACACACTTTTGAAAACAAGGGCTTTGAGTTTGATGTAGGTAAGGGAAAACCGTTCAAATATGCAAGGACAGTGTTTTGTTTCCATGTCTGACTAAATAACCTTTGACTGTAGGAATCCATTACTTGGGCCAGCTCCACCAGAACAGCCTGCTGAAAGTGGCTCTGGATCAGATCACTGATGGGCAGCTGCAGTTCACACGGCTAGAGCAGCACTTCGACACGCTGATCTTGGGTCAGGCCGAGCATCGCAGGTAAGATAGTCACAGAGAACAAGTGGTTTGAATTTGGGCCAGTTATTCATTTTATTCAAAAAACTACTATTATTTTAAGGGAATATCACATCCATGCTGGAAAGACAGAGATGGCAGCAAGCTTGAAGAAACAGTTCCCTGGAGAGGAGAAGGCTATTGACGAGTTCATGAGGCTAATGAAGGTACCGTCGTGAATCATAGAGTACATGGAAATGGTGTTTGCAGTAAGTACCTTTAGACTTGATAGATTTGGAGTCCTACAAGGCTCAGTCACAGGGCCCCTAATCTTTTGTAAGTGAAAATGTTATCTATAATCTTTAATGATGGTTTTAGATTTAAGTTAGAAAACAGCAGTCCTGAAATAAGATTATTTTTTATTGATTTTGTTTTCCCCTTTGCAGTTGGCCTCAAAAAGAACACCTTTAATTGCCATACTCAAAATCATACCATACTGGATGGTGAAGTTCCTTGTTCAGATTGGCCTCCTCGACCGCATTTCGTCGGTGTTCCGTCTAGCAACGACCAGCCACTCTGAGCTCATGTCCCGTCTCACACAGAACAAGGACTTGCAGACACTCTCTGCTTATCTGTTCTATGGTGCTGTACATTCAAGTTAAATATGCACCCCGGTAGGCTTGAATGAACAGATCTGCAACTGTGTTTTGTTTATAGGTGTTCCTCCGAAAGACTCCAGCTTTCTCATCAATGCTCTCTTGCTTCATCACTACAAGCGCGGAGCATACTATCCACGAGGGGGCGCCAGTGAGTTTGCTTTCCACATCATACCGGTCATTCAGCGATCAGGAGGCGCAGTGCTGGTTAGAGCCCCTGTACATCGCATCCTAATCAATAACCTTGGGAAAACATGTGGTATGCATATTTCTTTTTTATTTCTGCTCTTCCTTCCTATCTATCTATCTATCTATCTATCTATCTATCTATCTATCTATCTATCTCCATTGCTTATAAAATACCTTCTGATGCAGGGGTCACCGTGCTAAAAGGCAAAGAAGAGATTGAGGTTCATGCGCCCACTGTCATTTCCAATGCAGGAATCTTCAACACATTTCAGAAGTTTTTGCCCAAACACATACAGGAGAAACCAGGTGGACTGTACTGATTGTTAATGATCACTTTCAAAAGTATTATTTTTCCTACATTGTTATTTTATATGCATGTAGAGATACAGTCGCTGCTGGGAATGGTGCGGCATGGCATGGGCTCCTTCTTGGTCTTCGTTGGGTTGGATGGAACCAAAGAAGAGCTGGGGATTGTGTCAACCAACTTTTGGATGTACAAAGACAACAACCTGGATGAGTTGTGAGCTTCTTCTCCACTATTAAAAATCCTGATTACCTCCAACAAGATGTTTGGTCTGGAGGCCTAAATTCAGATTTAGTGGTTGGAATGTCACATGTCGAAGGCTAGTGGAAAAAGAATAGCAGAATGTCTACCATATTCCTTTCAGGAAAAACACACAATTAATTTGTTAAAAAAAAGAAAGAAAAAAAGAAAAATGCCACATACTCTACATTCCTGGCTTTTAGTTTTTGGGCACTTGTCTACTGTACATCTAAGAAAAGATAGTTGAAAGAAAGTTGAACTCAGATGTGCTTGACATGAGACACGCTTAGAATCTCATGCATTTGTAAAACCGGTCACAGTCAGTTAGCGCTGATATCTCTTACATGTTGTGTATGGGCCTAAACATTTCTGGCACTTGCAGGATGGAGCGGTATTCCTCTCTGAGCCGCGAAGAGGTGCTTGGTAATATTCCAATGATGTTTATCACGTTCCCTTCTGCGAAAGATCCCACAGCCAACATCCGGCATCCAGGTGCCACCAGCAATTACCCACAAATGTTTTTATCCTTTGTTTCATAATCATTTCTATTGATTGAATTTTTTAGGCAAATCTTGCATGACACTTCTGACCATGGCCCGCTATGAGTGGTTTGAAGAGTGGAAAGAGACCAAGCTGGGTAAAAGAGGGCAGGACTACCAGGATCTGAAGAACAGCATGGCACAGGAGCTGCTGGACTGGGCATTAACTATCTTTCCCCAGCTGAGAGACAAGGTGTGTGTATTGACATCTTGTTACAGTCAGTAACAGGTAGGCTCTGTGCAGGGGTTGCTTTTGACATCCTATCAATTTTTCTTTCTTTTTTTTATTTTTTTATTTTTTTAACCAAAAATTAGACATCAAATTGAAGGAGAGGAAGAAAAACAGAAGACATTTTAAATGAAAATCAAGCCGAGTGTGTTTCACAAAAAATAGCTTAGCACTGTTTTCCATTTATTTGCATCAAATTAAACTTAAATCAACACAGCGGACCATTCTGGGTAATGTGTTGCTACGTACGTTACAAGTGTCGCAAAATGCAAATAAATAACACAAACAAGGAAGCAATTCTCAAGCAACATGCTCATAACGCTCAACACTATTGTTTTTGCAGTGGTTTATCTAAAGAAAGCACCAAATGTTGGGGTATTTTTAGTCAAACTAGATCCCAGCAAAGTTATGAGACAGATCTGAGGAGAAGCACAATAAAGAAGTACTATATGTATGTAGGCATTTTGTAGGCTCTAAAAGCCCCTAATGAAATAAACTGTAAGTATTTTTGAATGTTATATTACTTCAACACATCATGATTGTATTCATAGTCATCATAATCCTCGTCCTCATGTCTCACAAATCAGGTGGTGATGGTCGACGCTGCCACCCCTCTCACTAATATGCACTATCTGGGTGCCCCGAGAGGCGAGATGTACGGCGCCGAGCACAACTTGGAGCGCTTCACCCCGGACACCGTTGCCAGGACTCGCCCACAGACGCCCGTGGACGGACTATACCTGACAGGTGAGGTCATGTGACTGCTCAACTCTAAAAGGAGTCTATGATGTTTCTCTCAGTGTGATTGTGGAGTTATTTTGAAAAGTCCCTTGTTTATTTGGGTTTGTACAAGCTACAAGTAGTTTCAAGCATTTTGTTTATTATCGCAATAAACTGTCAACTTCTGGCCTTAACTTCTGGGTCGAAACTGTTGAGAGTTACATAGACAAACACAGCAGAAACTGCAACTTGATCTGTATCTTCTGCTGAAATAACAATAGATAAAAGGCCAAAAACTGTTTTACACCTATAGTTCGAATAATATATCACACCATTTCTCCAGGTAAAATGAAGATATTTTATATTTAAATTAAAGCTTATTTGTGTATGGAGAAAAAGTGATAATTAATGCCAGACAAGCATAACTAAAGGAAGTCCAGAGTAAATGTAATATTTCTGTGTGATCAGATGTTTATAGAAGGAGCCTTGTACTCAGCTCTATATCAGGTAAAAAAATAAAAAATAAATCCCATTATAGTGAAGTAGAGCAATGACATCATCACTTAACAATCCTATAGCCAATATTTAGGACAGCTACATAATCTCTTGGATAACACTTTATTCACCTGCTCTTCATGTCCCACTTATGTTTGTGTATGCTGCAGGTCAGGATGTTTTCTGTAACGGCATGGCAGGGGCACTTCATGGAGGACTGCTCTGTGCCTCAGCCGTTCTCGACCAGATCCTCTACATCGACCTTTTGGGCCTGAAGACCCGCCTCAAATGGAAACAGGCCAATCAGAAGCTGTCTCAGTAGCAGCATCATGTCACATTTACAGGCATATTCAGTGTTGTTCAATTTTAGTCTTAATTTACACGCTAACCATTGCATTTCAGGATTTATGGAGATAAGTGAATTGAGTTAAGATGAGACTTAAGATTGTATGTGTTCAATCTGAAAATAAATGTGTTCAGTCTGAAAATGTTGTTGTTTTAGCTTGTGGTTTGAGTTTAGGATAAGGATAATCAAGAGAGTGATTATGGCAGATTGTTACAGTAAATGTCTGAATGCGTAAAATGCCTCAAATGCCCTTGTTTTACTTTGAATTAGGCTGCCTGCCTTGCCTAATGGCAAGCTACGCGTCTGCTCAAGAGAACATGTCTCCACTGCTTTTTGCCTTTTTTCCCATCTTTGCAAATACAAAAAAATATATATATTTCTATGCATGTACATATTCACTGCAATGTAGCTATATTCACCAACATTAAAGAATGCACAAAAATACATAAACAAAGTTATGGAAAAATACAATACACAGTAATTCATAATCCCCACCCGTTTCACCCGCCTTCCCTGAGTTTCCCTCCCTCTGCCCTGAACTGCCAAAACAGTCCCAACCCCCCTCCAATCACACAATCAGACATACCCATACACACCCACGCACACATCCACATCTGCTTCACCCTTTTCAGGATCTGAAATACTTCTATTTCAAACATTTTGATAGTAACTCACAGTAGGGCAAAGCCATGCATAATGATTTTAGCTGCGTCCTCTCCAATGTAATAAATCAGGGGATCTCAAATTTGGAAAAAAAACACTGGAATTCTCTGAGGGCAACCCATTCTTTCACAGATGTTTGCAGAAACAGTCTGCATGTCTCTGTGCTTGATTTTACACACCTTGGCCATGAAATTGGAACATCTCATTTCAATTATTTGGATGGGTGTCTACTTTTGGTATCATGATTTGGTAACATAGCAGTATGAGCTAATGCAGCCCTCACGATGCATTTCTTCACAGTGCAATGCTAAAGGCAAAATGATGAAAAGATACACATGAATATCGATAGATTCACATTTTTCTTCACGTCTTACATTTTGCTTATTTGACATACAGTACGGACATAAAGTAACTGTCTTTTGTTTTTTGTCTACTCTTACCTTATCACATTTGAATTGAATATGCCTTGAGGCCCCATTGCAGACGTTCACATTTATCAGGCATGCAAGCATTCATTTCTTTTCAGATGTTTTTATTTTGGTGAAAAACTCAAAAACATGCCTCATACAGAGAGTGGCCTCTCCACAGACCTGATTTGCTGAGTGCGGGACATCACCAGCTCTTTGTTGTTTCTTTGCTTTGACTGCAGGTTCGTCAAAGAATGGTTCCTCTTTCGAATGCTTTATTACATGTTTGGTATCACATATCACATAGCAACATACAACCTGGAATGTTCTGCAGTGTGGCTTTATATTGCACAATATTTTTGACCACCATTAAATTACACAATTAAAAACATTTGTACCTATTTAATGTTCAGCTTGTTTTCACACAACCAGTTTTAGCTTCAGAATCACTATTCCCAAAAGAGAGCAGAGCCACACTGTAAATGCTGAGTCATATAAGTGCTTCATTTAAACTCAGGCTCATGTTTTGCCGTGCGTCGCTTTGGCATTTTTCTGAAGCCTGCAAACTGGAACAGCATGTTCTAGAAACATACTTTTGGTTTAGGGTATACCTGGGATTCAATCAGTTTTAAAGTTTATTATTTGTAAAAAAGAAAAAGAAAAATTAAGAGTTTAAGGAGGGTGGTGGAACAAAATTTGCCATGAATCCGCAGCTGCTGAAGTTGGATCAGAAATTCTCTACACCATAACAATTTGACCGTCAATAACACTGGACTATAAGCACATGTACATTTGAATTTTTAGTAGTTTAGAAATAGTTTTTTAGTAAATGTTTGCTAATTACTGTTATATAGAGGTAGATAAATCAAAGTTTATTGAGCCATTACTACAAAGAAACGCTTTACAAACACAGAAACACAGAAAGATGAGCAAGCTACTTCAATACTTAAAAGCAAAAGGCACAACAAAGCAGGGGGGGGGGGAGTCTAACCATGGAATGTGATTGGCCATCCCAGGTTCCACCCCACTCATATGTGCAGTATGACTTAAAGGTGGACTATGCAACCTTGTATGTTAAAAAAAATAAAAAAAAGTTGATATTAAAACGTATTTGACCTTTCAGTGACACAGTGGATGCTTGGGTGGTTAACAAAGCCCCTTTACTTAACGTCCCTATATGGCCTGTAGGACGCTCCAGGATCAGCTGTTTGTTTTTTAGGTTTTCACTGCTGATTGGGCCGTATCCATGGTTACGTATACATCCTGTTCCGAAAACCTACCAGAAATCTTAAAATAAAATTGATCCTGAAGCATCATAGAGGCCACATGCAACCGCTGAGTCACTGAAAGATACGCACTAATATGAACTTTTTTTGCATAAAAAGTTGCACCTTTAATTCCATTCTACATAGGACTAACTCTTAAAGGTTCTGTATCATGCAAACCATTATCATGTTATGTCCTCATCGTCTTCCAGGAAGTTTCTCTCGCTCTCTCTTAACATATACACACCTTCACTAAACTTGTTCTGATCACATCTGTGGTCAAAGTATCTTCTTTGCACAGATCGTTGAAAAACCCACCTTATCACTGCAGTATAGACAGAAGAAGAATTGCACCCTCTCTTGGTTTATTGTACATTTTCTACATTTGATACTATCTGAGTTTGAGGGATATTTTCTCTTAAGTATACTGCAAACATATCAAGGCTAAAGTAGTAACAGTATGGCAGAATAAAGCACAATGTAGTATGAGGAAATTACGTTAAATAATCGCACCATGCAGCGCTTTGAACAGTTGTTGAGAAGGTTGTGGGGGGCTTTCCTGAAGAGGGCCTCCCCATCACTCAGCGGAGGGATGGTGGGGGGCAGAGGGTAAGAGCAGAACCCACTTCTCGTGTGAAGGCTGCAAAAAAGTATTGTGACGATACATCTTCAAGTTTTTCCTCCACATACGCAGAGTAGAATAGAGATACGTTACCTAGGGTTGCACAGAGAGTAGATCGCTGACATGTTGGAAAGTACCACAGTGCACTCCCTGTTCAGTGGGGCTGTCTTCACCACAACTTTCCCCACCGTGTACCCTGTGTCCAAGGCAACGGCCGCGATGTCAAAAGCAAGCCCAATGGTCTTCATATCTGTCCGAGCGGGCTGGCCTGACCCACAGGTGAAGTGCAGCTCCTCAGGCATGCACCATGTTATGAGACGGGAACAGGAAGCCAGGAAGTTAAATCACACAGGTATTTAATTTCACTGCCAACAATCTGTCTCAGCTTTAATTGTCCATGCAAGAACATAGTCTGAAAAAGTAGTACAAAAAAAGTACAATGAAGGACATTATAAATTATGTCAAAATGATCATCCCATGGAGTAAGATTTATTTGAAGAGTAATTTTGTTTCCCCTCAAAATGGTTAAACACGACTCCACCCTCTACTGGCATCACCCAAACACACCCAAGAAACACTCAAACAGAAAAACATTAATCATGCCTCAACACCCAAATAAAACCGATAAGACACAGATTCTACACATATCTACAGGTAATCTATGGATCGATTAAATAAGAAGAAGCGCAATTTCATGGGGCGGATTTAAAATGCCTTTACTTATGCAAAACTGATTGTGGTGATGGCCACTAACGGGACCTTCACTTTATTCTGCTGCAGCCAGTGTGAAATATGGAGGTGGTTCGCTGATGCCACTGGCTCCATCAGAATAAAGTGAAGGTTCTGTTAGTGTCCATCTCAGTCCCCTGACCTCATTATCATTGAATCACTGTGGGGAGAGCTCAAACACGCAGTTCATCCAAAACAGCCCAGGAATTTACAGGAACTGGAGGCTTTTTGCCAAGAAGAATGGGCCGCTTTACAATCAGAAAAAATTAAGAACACAACTACCAAGCTGTCATTGATGTTAAAGGGGGCAATACACGGTATTAAAAAATGGGGTATGTAAACTTTTGATCAGGTCATTTTGGTACTTTCTTTTCATTATGATTTTTAAAAAATAGAAAACTCAGTTGTTTGACCATAAATGGCTTCACACAACCACCACAAAAAAACTTTTGTGTCATCTTTCATATGTTTTGAAAAATTCTGCCAGGGTATGTGAATTTTTGAGCACAAGTGTGTCTTGAAAGAAGTAAAACAATGTAGGTCCAAATTAAAAATGAAATAAATAACGTAAATAATTATATTCATACAAGTTTTGTATGTATTTCTCTTTAAGTTACTACAGATACTGTCGCAACTAAAGGACCACAGGTGGAAAATAGCATCTTTGCTATAATCTGGCTATATTTACATTGCAAACGTTGTAGATCACATACACTGTCTTTATCAAATAAATAAAATATGTTTGTTAAAGTTTTACTTAAAGTACTAGAGCAAAACTAATGTTAAGATTATTGTGTTTTGCAAACAATGACACACCCAAGTTGTTCCTGGCATTTGATTTACTGAGGACAATCACCTTTGATATCAGCCATTTCAGCAGCATTTTAACATTTCGTGTGTTTTACTTCTGTAAAACTTATTATCTTGTGCTTTAAATGAATGAGACTCAAAACACAATAGAGAATTACAGTTTAATATATTATTTCTCCATGTGTAAATGCTTTATACAGTTTATATAAGTACTTAAATTACCAAATCTTGCTACAACAACAAAAAGGTTATAAATCATTAACTAGACTCTTGCAAATGACGCATAACTTAAGCTATATATCATTCACTTTTGTATTAGAAGATTTTATATATTCATTTTTTCTTGTATTTGTAGGTGGTTCACATAATGCTTTAGGCATATGTGTTACCAATACATTTGCAATAATAAAGTGAAAGCTGAAAGACAGTCAGTCATCACTTACTTCTATGTTCATTTTAGCTTTGCCGGAGTTGGACATGCTTGCTCTGATAGTGACACCACTACCACTCTCAAACTTGAGGCTGGAGCCTCCAGCTTTGCCTCTCTCAAACTCGCTTGGCTTTTTTTTGGGGTCTTTTTTATACATGTTGTGAAACAGGTGTTTGTCACACTCTGTTTCCATCTCCATGATCCCGATAGCAAACACAATAGATCTGAGGTTCAGGTCGTAGGGCACTTTGTAGAGAACAGCCATCCTGCCCTCACACTTCTTTTTGTCAGCGTTGTACAAGTCGTAGGTGAACACTCCTCCTGAACCCCGGGGCGCCACCTGACTCTTGATGAAGAGTCCCTTTCCAGAAGAATCAGGTTTGATGGTGAGAGTTAAAGGGTCAGCACACAGTCTCAGTATCTGTGTGTAACCTGAAACACACAGTATTTTCAGTCATACAGCAGTCAAAAGCTATTTTTAATCAAAATTTGGTAATATATACACAACATAACTCTGAAATGATGTGTTTGAGTCATATCTTAATACAAACCAAATAGTAATGTGCAGTACATGTATATGGCCAATTGAGATAATGATCTGTCTAAACTAAGGTTGACAATGCAACAGAGGTGTCATTTACTTTGGGTCGCGGAGAATGAACTTGGAGCTCCCATTGCAGATTTGAACAGAGCATTGACGTGTTGGACTGACTTTGGAGAAGAAGCCACCAAATTTATTAGCTATATCCAGAGCATCATCAACCATGTCAACCATGTCTCCCGCCATCTCAATCTGTTCAGCAAAGTCCTCATTTTCCTCGCCCTCCGCCATCTCTGCAATGTGTCTGCATAAGAACAGGACAGTTACGGTCACACAACAATTCAACCACATAATGTCACGGAGACCTACCTGGTGTCTGAGGCTGTGTCACGTCACTGTCAACTGTGGAATGAGTCTCTGGTCATCTCTTCTTGTTCTTGACATTTTATAATCTTTGATAAGTAATAAGAACTGTCTTACAGTAAGTACTGACACTGGGTTCAAGGTTGAAGCTTGCAATATTTCAGGGGGGAAAAAAAGGCCTAAATTACTATATGATGGTTGTTATCCATATTCGGCCTGTGCTGTTTGTTTGGTCACTACCATAGAAACCTCACTAGCCATTAACTTTAAGTGACTTCAGCAGACACACCCAGGTCCTGACGACATTAGTGTGAGCAGTACTTTCGGTTTCAAAGGGAGATAAGATCATCTCACTCTATAGCCCAAAGCAAGACAAACAGTGGCCAGTGGGCATTTCCCACGACGAATTGTGTAGCGATGTATCAGAAGCACCATTTCCATCTCCTGCCAGAGCGTTATATCAGTCTGTCATTGACCAATGCAACCAATGTCTGGACAGGATTCCCCATTAACCAAAAACATGAACAATAGGCTAATCATCTGACTGTTAGCCTGGCTTCACATCTAGGTCCGGCCTTGCCCTTGCCGTTTCGAGTTGCCCCAGCAGCATCGCAGGATCAGTCAGATGCACAGGACAAATTTCGTTGTGTGGTATACAGTATAATGACAATAAAGGCACCATAACCTTAAATAAATAAAATGGTTTACGTAACTATTTAGGAATGTGTTTACAATAAGTACGTGTAAGAATCCTATCCGACTTTATTTCTAAAGCACATTTTACAAACAAGAGTATCCAAAGTGCAGCACATGAAGACAATATTTCACAACCAATAGTAATAATACAATGAAATGGAATAACAGTTGACCAGAAGAAATAAATATTTCAAAAAAACAAAATAAATAAATACTCTAAGAACAGTCAGTCATCACTTACTTCTATTTTCATGACAGCTTTGCCGGAGTTGGACATATTTGCTCTGATAGTGACAAAACTCTCAAACTCGAGGCTGGAGCCTCCAGCTTTGCCTCTCACAAACATGTGCGGGGCTTTTTTATACATGTTGTGAAACAGGTGTTTGTCACACTCTGTGGCCATGTCCATGATCCCGATAGCAAATATAATAGATCTGAGGTTCAGGTCGTAGGGCACTTTGTAGAGAACAGCCATCCTGCCCTCACACTTCTTTTTGTCAGTGTTGTACAAGTCGTAGGTGAACACTCCTCCTGAACCCCGGGGCGCATGGGGAGTCTTGCTGAAGAGTCCCTTTCCAGAAGAATCAGGTTTGATGGTGGGAGGTAAAGGCTCAGCACACAGTCCAGTATCTGTGTGTTGCCTGAAACACACAGCATTTTTAATGACTTTATAAGAAAATGTTTCTCAAAACTATGGATTTGTCTGAAGCTATTTTTAGAAAACTTTCATCTGATAATAATATTCACAAGATAGATCTGTAGTCAGCTCTAATATAGTCATATTTCTATTTTAATCAAATCTAATTACAGACTGGATCATAGTGACCAGCATTGTGAACAGACAAGTATTTGCCATGGAGATAGAGATAATGTAATGCTGCAATAATGCAGAAGTGTCATTTACTTTTGGTTGCGCAGAGTGTATTTGGAGCACCAGTTGTAGATTTGAACAGAGCACTGATGATCTGTCGGGAAGACTTTGGCAATTAATTCACCGATGTTAATTCCTCCGTCAATTATGTCCCCCATTATCTCCATCTGTTCAGCAAGGTCCTCCGCCATCTCAGTCTGTTCAGCAAAGTCCTCAAATTCCTCGCTCTCTGCAATGTGTGTCTGCATAAGAACAGGACAGTTACACTCACACAACAATTCAACCACAATGTCAAGGAGGCATTACCTTGTGTCGGAGGCTGTGTCACGTCCCTGTCCACTGTGAAAGGCCAAGCTTCAACTCATTTATATAATCCTTGATAAGGAAATGATAAAGACTATTGTACAGTAAGCCATATATCAGTCACTTGGCTCAAAGTTCCAGCTTGTAATATGACAGAGATTTTATTTATTTTTGACGGTAGCCTTTGTTACTTTGGTCCCAGCTCTCTGCAGGTCATTCACTAGGTCCCCCCGTGTGGTTCTGGGATTTTTGCTCACCGTTCTTGTGATCATTTTGACCCCACGGGGTGAGATCTTGCGTGGAGCCCCAGATTGAGGAAGATTATCAGTGGTCTTGTATGTCTTCCATTTTATAATAATTGCTTCCACAGTTGATTTCTTCACACCAAGCTGCTTACCAATTGCAGATTCAGTCCTCCCAGCCTGGTGCAGGTCTCCCCAGAGGGAGGGACCTGAACCTGTGCCCTGATGGTAACAGGGTGTAGTGAGAGTAAAGAGTGTGAGGGGTCTATGGAGATCTGGGTTCCTTTCCTCAGAACTCTGGAGTCATAGCTGCTACTGAGTGAATCCTGCTCCTCACCAATGATTTTATTGCTGATTTTGATTATTTTATTGAGCATGTTGTGGTGAGCGAGAGTGAGTGAACCAAACCAGGCAGTGATGTTGAATGTGAGGATGGATTCAATGAAACATTTATAAAAAGAGGCGAGAATGGATGGGTGAGTTTGCAGAGCAAAAAAGAGGCGCTGTTGACATTTGGAAATGATGTGTTCAGCGTTGAGTTGGAATGTGAGTTTATGGTCGATTATGGAGCTGAGGTATTTGTATGAATGAACCTTTTCTATTATTTTGTTGCTGACCGTGATTGAGGGAGAGCTGGAGTTGCTGTGTTGGAAGTTAATGGTAATTTCTTTGGTTTTGGATATATTTAAATCCAGACAGTTCTCCCTACACCACCATGAGAATGAGTCCAGTTCAGTTTGCATAAATCATAACAGAAAATGAAGGGAGTAACTTGAAGGTGCTGTACTTTTCCTGTTTCTAACCGAAGGGATGACAGTTTATTTTACACTTCAGGGAAGCAGAGCAGCCCAGGACAGGCTTAAGTTGTTAGCATCTGTGCTACATCTGGGTTTACAAAGACTAAACATACAGCACACAGCAGTCTCTTCTTTCATAGAAGTCTACATACACTATTCACAAGGGGGCAAAAAAAACACAAATGAAATCAGTTTGAAAATGGGAACAAATGGAAAACAAATCCAGTTTTGGGCCTTCCTTTGTTTATGCGAAATAAAGCTAAAACAATTCTGATGGCGTGCAAGTGCCTTTGGTCTGACTTAAGAAAGTGTAATGTTTTGCTGTATAAGAAATATAATGGTCGTTATTCATATCGGTGCTGTTTGGCGACTATTCTAGAAACCACCCCAGCTTTACAGTAAGTGTGACTCCGACAGACACACCCAGGCCCTGAGAAAATGAGTGTGAGAAGTACTTCCGCTTTCCAATCATGGAGATGAGCTCATTTGACCTACACTGTAAATGTACACCTGACCGCAATCTTTCCTCCGCTGATTACACGTGGAGCAGAAAGCTGCTGACATCACGGCACCCCTTCTGCCCGCCTCCATATGACCATAAAAGGCAATGCAAAGTGACTTATGAATGAGATTTCTGTTTCAGTTCAAGCTTTTATTCAATGGCTCACATTGGCGGCGCACAGTATTACAGTATGGAGTGAATGAATAGTGCAATGTAAAGCGTCTTTGAGTGTCCAGAAAAGCGCTATATAAAACCGATGCATTATTATTATTATTATTATTATTATATGGTACAACATAACCACTAGGTGTGCTCGTAACTCAGTGCTCAACATCTTCCTTCCTTTAGATTAATGTTCCGATATTAAGAAGTAAAAGTTTAAAGGCTTTGATAAGTATTGTCCCACAACTATTACCTTTTTTTTTTTTTTTTTTTTTTAAGGAACAGACCAACAGTCTCGTGAGGTATGTATCTCCATATGTGTGAGTGTGGGCACTGGTAAGGGCAGCGATCCGCCTACACCCTATCGAGCCCATGTACTCATGTGTCTCGCAGGTCACCAGTCTAGTCTTTGAGGTGGGCGTGAGAGACGGCCACAACGTGTGAGGACCGGTGTGCCGCTGTGCTTCTCCGGACTCGGGCACTGCCCAGGCAGTGGTGTACTTGGGGCACCAGGAGCCGAACTTCTTGGGGTTTGTGCAATTTCCACCCCGTCTGGCTTGCCCTGGCCTGACCCATGCCCAGTCACGGCAGACTTCCCAGTCCCGTGTCCCTGTTCAGGACTGTGCGGCTCTGGCCTTCCGGTCGGCTGTACGCCAGCTGAGCGCTCTGCTGCCCGAAGATCCACTCGGCTGTGCCTATAAAGCGTGCCATTGACATCCACTACAAATGAGCGAGGAGCAACCTTCTGGATGCATTGGCCCAGCGGCCATCTTCCTGTGCGATCATCTGGTAGTGGTTTCATCCTGATCCGATCCCCCACATTGAGAGCAGGGAGGTCCCTGGCGGATTTGTCATACGACGATTTCGCCATCCGCCGTTTCCACTGCAACTTCTCTGCCACGCCGACCACAACCTGTGGTTGCAGCAGGCTGGCTGCAACTGGCAGCGAGGTCTTGAGTCTTCATGACATAAAGCGTTGGGCCGGGCTGCTGTCCAACCCCTCTGTGGGTGTGTTGCGCCAGTGGAGGATAGCCATCCATACATCTGTGCCATCTCCTTTTGCACGCTTGCAAAGTGACTTCACTATTTTTACCGCAGCTTCGGCCTTGCCGTTTGACTTTGGATGCCAGGGAGAGGATGTGACATGGGCAAAACCCCAGCTTGCTGCAAACTTTATGAATTGTTCACACGCAAACTGCGG
This sequence comes from Neogobius melanostomus, assembly GCA_007210695.1. Taxonomy (NCBI): domain Eukaryota; kingdom Metazoa; phylum Chordata; class Actinopteri; order Gobiiformes; family Gobiidae; genus Neogobius; species Neogobius melanostomus. The sequence continues at coordinate 1,734,228 of VHKM01000493.1, forward strand.
GCCATTATCAGAGATCACTGTGTCAGGCTGCCCATAACGTGCAAACTGGGCTCTGCAGCGTGTGATAAGCGTGTTGGCTGATGGGTCAATTTCCCAGTAATCCGAGTAGTGGTCTACAATGATGAGAAATTCCTTGCCCGCATAGGAGTAAATATCCATGCTCACCGTTTGCCATGTGCGTGTGGGTATCTCATGCGACATCATGGATTCCTTCTGCTGATTTCTTGCATACTCATTGCATGCTGAGCAGTTGGCTACATAGTCCTTGACTTCAGCCCTCATGCCCGGCCAGAAGAGGGTATCCCTGGCCCGTCTATAACAGGCCTCGCCACCTATGTGGCTAGCGTGTATGCGCTTGAGTAGCTCCGCTCTCAGGGCCTTTGGGATGATAATGCACTGTCCCCTGTATAGCACACCATTTTGCACATTCAGCTCATCCCGGAAAGCCCAGTACTCCCGCACTGCCAGTGGGGTGTCCTCCTTGAAGTCAGGCCACCCATCCAGAATCACAGCCTTCCACTCTTGGAGCACCTCATCCGTCCCTGTGTGCTGTGCTATTTGACTGAATCTGAAAGCAGTGACATTCAGTGACTTTACTTACTTTACAGGTGCTGGGCTTGGTCCAGCTGTACATACTCCGTCTCGGTGGCAAACACTGCATGATGCACGTGTATGGTGTCAGGCTCTTGGTGAGGCAGAGTAGCTCGGCTTAAAGTGTCACTGACGTACATTTCTGGGCCGGGCTTGTACACGGGGTCAGCCCTATGTTCCCCGGTACCTATGTTCCCCCACCGGTATTGATTAAGATTAGGCACCAGCCCACTATCCTTAAGGTTAGTGGCTAGGGCAGGGTCAGCGTTAAGCTGCTTGATATATGTATGACGTTTCACTCTCATGACTTGTGTTTGGTTGAAGTACCAACTCCTCTACGGAAAAAACAAACTGCACCCGGGGAACATAGGACCCGGGGAACATAGGTACGCACCCCTTGTACACCACATCGAGGTTATAATGCTAAAGCTGCATCAGCATTCCCTGGAGACATTTCGGTGCATTTAGGAAGGGCTTCTTGAAGATTGTAATCAATGGTTTGTGGTCTGTTTCAGCAGTGACCTTTTCTCTGCCATATAAATATTGGTGAAATCTTTGGCATGCAAAGACTATGCTCAAACACTCTTTCTCTATTTGAGCGTAGTTTTGCTCAGTTTGTGTCAAGGCTCTTGAGCAGCATCCCAGCCCATTCATGCTGGCATCACTCTGGACAGTGATAGGCTTTGTGACATCATAGTATCTGAGAACGGGTGTGTTTGAGACCAGTCGCTTTATTTCTTGGACCACATCATCATGTTTGGCTAGCCAGTGCTATTCAACGTCCTTATCCAGGAGTCTGCGGAGTGGCTCACAGACCTCCGAGAGCCTATGCAGGAATTTTGCGAGGTAAGTCACAAAGCCAATGAAGCGTTGGACAGCTTTTGTATCCTGTAGGAGCCATTTATGATTTGTTGCTGTTATTTCACCCCCTGCCTATATATGGCGCTATGTCACTCATTTACCTCCCTGGGCCTATATAAGGCGTGGTCATCTGTAACCAGGTGCTGCTTAATGGGGACAATTCTTCTTGACCGTGTCACGTCAAGTCGTGTTGTATCGCATGACATGTGCATGTGGATATTGGTTTGTGGAGCCAAATAAATCAGTTTATATAAGTGGAACACGCGTCTGGGAACCTTTCATTTAAGCAGCCACAGTGTCAGTATGCTTGGTGTTGTTGGCTATTTCTATATCCGTTTTTGTTATAATAGGCTTTAATGATTATGTAACCGTAGGGGTAGGCAGGGCTCCCTTTTTAGATGTTAACACTACTACGCTCACAAGTAAGTCTGGTCAGAAAAGGAACCAAGGCAGGTGTAGTAAAAATATAAATCTCTATTTTACAAGGCAGTTCAATTTTATGAATATTTTCTTTAAAAGAATACCACTTCTTAAATCAACCAAAGCAACACTTTAGCTAGGTTTTGTTTAAGTAAATGTGGAATCTGAACAAATAGAAGACACAAAACAAATAACAAATTTAAAGTTTATCACTCAACTCAAAAGAAAAACAAAACCCCAACCCAAATCCCACATAAACCCAGCTAAGGTGCTGTAATGCTTTCAGTTAAGGTGCTGTAATGCTTTCAGTTAAGGTGCTTTAAGTTAAGGTGCTGTAATGCTTTCAGTTAAGGTGCTGTAAGTTAAGGTGCTTCAAGTTAAAGTGCTATAAGTTAAGGAGCTTAATTGAGCAGCTTTTGGAATGGCTTTAGCAGACAGCGAACGGAGCACCACACGGGGCTCAGGGCACCTCCGAGGAGCAGCATGAGCCCACTGAACTCCTCACCAAAAACCCTAATCAGTAGTGATGGGTCCAGCAACTGACGCACCGGTGCATGTGTCGAGCTCATAGAGCGAAGCCCCGTATCGACGCGTGTGTCGCTTTAAGAAAAAGACGACCGATACTGCTGCCGTTTCGCTCGTCACCGACGCGCCAAACTGTGTTTAAAAGGTACTGCAAGTGTCAACGCGATGAATCACTGTCAGAAGAAGAAAATAACCTTTCGAAAGATAAAATAACTTCCCCCTACATCAATAAAATGGAGCCCGAGAGAAAAAGAAAAAATTCCACTGTGTGGCAAATAAAGTAACTGTTTGTATTTCATTTTTCACGCTTGATCTATATCAGAATTAATATTGTGACTCTCAGTATATTAATTTCATTTCATGCAGGTTAAATGCCGCATTTGTTCTACAGAGCTATAATATTTAGTACTGTAGCTACGCGTCAGTCTTAAGGGGGGCATATGAAATCTACGAGGGGGCACAATTACTATACACTACTGTTTTTGGACCATGTTTTGAATAAACAGGAGAGCGCGTGACTCGGTCAGTGCTGTGTGCGCATCCACTTTTCAGTCACACTTCGAACAAACCGCGGGGTCTTTTTCACGGACTTCAGCGCTTTGTAGTAAAATACAGATTGCTTGTTACCAGCCCGCACCTGTCACTGCCTTTGCCCAAAGATGCTCACGAGCCGACGGAGAAAGGGAAGGTGGACTCTCAGAGCGGGGGATGAACAGGGAAAGTGTCTATGACAGGGAGTCGCGGAGCTGAGCGTGAGACATACTGTTAATAAGCCTCTGTCGTTATCAGCTATTCTCCGGTATTATGTGAGAGACAACACGGGAGCCGTGTGTAATTACGCATGAGCGCACGAGAGAGGGAACTGTTTCTGTAGAGAAAGAGAGAGAGAGGGATGAAATGTCCCCTCTCGGTTTCAGGGGAGGAAATAGCTACTTGTTGTGGAGTTTGGGCTGGTCTCTAATCGGGCAGAAAGCGCAAAAATAACACTGCGCAAATTAGTGATACGTATCTTTGCCCAATTTGTGGTGGTTATACGGTAATTCTGCAGGCCTTCTAGTGGTTATACGGCCTATACCTGCGCATCACGTAGACTACACCACAGTTTGGGAGCAAGGATGTATAAGATCCACCAGGTGTCAGTATAGAGCAACACAGCGACACTGTACCGGCACAGTATCAATACAGTTTGGGGGATGTGCCGAAACGCTTCACGAGGCCTCATCTACCCATCACTACTAATCAGACATGTCAAACTTAAACAAATAGTACTTTTTAAAACAACACAAGGTGGCGAGAGTACTCACGCGTAGACGCCCGCACAACCGCATACCAGCCCCGACACTAACCAACTCCGAGGTGCACAGCTTTTTATAATCGCGCAATCAGGGTGATGCGGACGGAGAGTGACGGTGCGTTCACGGGCGGGTGGGAACTTTGAGACTCATAACATAAACAACGTTTGACCACCTGGTTACAATTATATGAAACTGTGTTGATTGTAATCTGTGCTGGTGGGGCGATTTGAATTGAATTGTTGTCCTTACTCTTGGAGTCCACTGGGGGCAGTGTATTAGGAGTCAGATGGCGCAGACGCAGAAGAAGTGTCAACAAGGAAACGCCTACTTCCTTTGTCTATAAAAAAGGCCGTTTCTCAATCCCCAGTATGCGTACTCTGTACTTGTGAACTCCAGGGTACGGACTTGCGGGTGCAGACTCGGAGAACGGACTTGAGGAGTTCACAAGTGTGGACTCGGCTATTTCAGCGTTTGGAACGAGTGAACTCGATGACATCACAGGCAGTAGCTCATGAACATGGGGCTGTGAGCTTTCATAACATTACACAACCTCATGAAATTAAAAGTGTGAGACACTGCAGGCGAAGTGGAAAGATGTTTTTAAAGACATCAATTACAAACTTTTGCTGTAAACAAAAATAACATTTTACATTTTAGTCAATTTCATTTCTTATTTATATTATAGCCTACATAGATAAGGCGTTATGTGTAAAGTAATAAAACATATCTGATGTGCAAACTGAAACAATATTAAATAAATAAAATAGGTCAAATATTATTTATTAATTTGTTTGGGGGTTGCAAATTATTCTGAAAAAACAAAACAAAAACAAAAACTTTAAACTTTAAAATATGAAACTGTTGGAAGTTCCCACATAAAGATTTGTCTGCAGTGCCCCCTTAATAATATGATGTAAAAATAAAATCCATTTATCCTCAATAACCTGTTCATGACGATACGACTTAATATTGCTGATCATTATGAGAAAATGAAAGCATGACCAAAGTTGTTTCAACACATTTGCTCAGAAAACCATCTTGAGCTGGAGACACTTCTAAAGACTCTTAAACCACATCTCCGCATTTATTTACATGCGCACGATCAGCTGTTGATCAGCTGGAGCGCGGCTCGGTGCGTGAGGAGGAGGGGCCGCTGCAGGCGGAGGCCGGCTCGCGGTGATCCACGTGCTCAAAGCGAAACGGATTGTGGGAAATATAGCTGGCGGAGAACGCACAAGTCTCCTCTGATGCATCCTCGGTAAAACGGGCGGAGCAAGTTCTCATCCGGGGATTTCCAGCGAACTTGCTGAGAAGCGAACTTTGAATTGGAACAGGACTTGGGCCGCGCGTGATGACGTTTCACGAGTCCACGAGCACACAAGTCCGCACAAGTACACAGATTGAGAAACGGCCAAAGCCAGGCAGGGAGCAGCTCGGCCCTCTTCTTGCTCCGACCCCTGGCTGGCCACCCAAGATCATCTTGTAGCCTTTACCATAGTTTCTGTCTTAGATTGTAAAATCAGGGAATAAAACAATGATTTTGATTTTAATAGCACGAGCATCCGTATTCTTTTCATCCTTATTTTGAACACTTCTTTAATTGGTGACCCTGAATGTGAAATTTAGGTGGAAAAGAAACGAGATGGCTCCGAGTTTTTGTCGAACAAAGAAACATGTGGTCCCGCGCCAGAAAACAGACGCACAAGGTAAGAAAAATACCTTAATTTGTTTATATTGGCTATGATTAAAAAAAAGAATAAGAAAAACGCTTGTGCGTCTGTTTTATGGTGTTTGAGATTTTGAGACCACGCTAAATTTAAAAATAAGAAATAAAATAAAAAACGAAACTTAAGAAAATGCAACTTAACTAATTTTAGTGACGTGTTCAGACTGTACGCCTTGCAGCGTCAAAAAATAAAAAGTGCCTATAAGACCTGTCTAGTTACATTTTATCAAAGTTACATCACTTTAGCCGTGCCTCAGAAAAACAGGCCGCAGTGCACACATGCTTGAATTTCTTTGTTTTGAAAAAATACCTGCTGTTTAAAATAACTACTTTACCATTTTACTATTTGCATGTCCCACGAATTGTTAGCTTCTCATTGTCTGTGTAGAATATTTCCTAGTATTTAAGTCTATTTCCTGTTCAAATGTTGTGCAGGCTTAGTCAGGCCTGGGTCGACCCGCCATTCCGACACCCCGCCATTCCGACACCCCGCCATTCCGACACCCCGTCATTCCGACACACCGCCAATCCGACACACCGTCATTCCGACACTTTTTGGTACCGCTATTCCGACAATCGTTTTGAGCGTATCTGTTTGCCCTCGGCTTTTGTCCCGTATTTCGTGAGAATAGCTGATAAGATAGAGGCGTATTAACGATCCTCATGGCGCTAGAGGAGTCAGCTCAGCGTCTCCTTCCCTGTTCATCCCCGCTCTGAGAGTCCCCGCTGTCGGCCCATCTATGCGCATTTCTCAGTCCCTCTGGCTCGTGCCGTGAGATGGTTTTGGGCAAAGGCAGTGACAGGTGCGGGCTAGTCTGTATTTTACAACAAAGCGCTGAAGTTCGACGTGTGCGTTTTACACTCAGACGCTGGAGCTGTCGCTCGAGGCTTTAAAGAGACTGAAAAGTGGATGCACCGCTCACAGCGCTGACCGAGCCACGCGCTCCCCTTCGTTCAAAACACTGTCCAAAACAAGTCCTTCTCCACGAAGCAGCGCGCATGGGGGTGTGTACAGTATGTGGGGCACTGAGCTTTTACGCATAATGGACACGCATATGACGCGCCCCACGGACAGCGCTCCAGCCCATCATTAGACTCGCATTTACATAAATATAAGTCAGTTGTTTTTGTTGTAAAATGTGATTGTGCTTGTACCTTTTTTCAGATATTAATTATTTTTATTCTATTCAGGGCGCGTGCGTCATTGTGCATTGATATCCCACTTTATGCGCCACTCATAATTAAACTGTCCCACTCAAACTTAGCATTTTTATAACTTGAACTTTAATTTTATGCATTTCTGATTTGGACTAAAAACGAAAAAATAAATAAACTAATAATATTAACCTAAACAAAAATGATCAAAGGCATGTAGCCTTGATCCATGGTTATTCTGTCTCAAAGTACATTTGGAAAAACACAACGTATGGTTGTTTAATTGTGTTTCCCGCAATTGGAATCAATAGAAAATATTGAAACGTGTAATGGCTAATAAATGGGGAGGAAATACTGCTAAAACAACGTCCAAATATTTTTGTTTACTGCTTTCTGATATGGTACCGGTTAACGCGGCCGCAGTGTTCGTTGTTCAACATCTACGTCTTGCGTCTCGGCAGCACATTTTGTTTATTATTATTTTTGTTTATTTATATTCTATATTGCGTCCTCACTCCTCTCTCAATGCCGCTGCCCATTACGCATTGTGTGTCTGCCTTAAAATGTCCCCACACTGAGGCGACGGTGACTGAATGGAATTAAGAAGAGCTTTTTTAAATAAATAAAAACAGTGTTTGTGCCACTGTTTTATTATTGCAGTTATGAGGAAGACGAGTAGACTAAAAGAAACACGTGCCAACGCTGCCTGCGATCGGGGACACTTGCGCACAGGCATTGTGCAGGTCTCTTCATTCATCAGGCAAAATGTAAAACAATAATGATGCCCCAACACAAAGTTAGCCGCCTGTAGTGTTCTCTGGAGCCGGTCACAGCGGAGGGTGCAGGGGTTACTGGTCGGGGACACAAGGAACTGGTAGAGTTTTTGGAGCAGAGCGATGCGTCAGTCTGCACAGAGACAGCCAGTGCGCGTCTGTCCTGCAGACAAAGGTGCAGACCGCGCAGTAGACACTGAATGATAAGGACCGTCGGGTGGGCTAAGGACAAAACTGGGTGTTCACTGGTCCACCCGTGGTGCCGCGTAATTGTGCCATAAGCCCTGATCACTGGCCATGCTGGCATGTTTCCTTTGCTGCTCTTCCTCATCGCTCTCATTTAATATGGATGGTTTTTATGTCAACTGCATTAATAAAACAGCAGCACAAATACTGTTCAACATCATTCAATCACAGTGGCCTCAGTGGTGCCTTTTGGAGCATCAGACAGCCGACGCACAGTGCGTAATGAGCGCATGACAGGCGGCGGCACTGAGAGAGGAGTGAGGACGCAATGCATGTGTTGCTCCATTCGTAAAAAGATTCCCAATTTAACGTGCATATGGCTGGAGTGCAGCCATCAGAAGAAAAAAACTTGCTGAGAGCTAGGAGCGGCTATGGCACGAGCCGCTGCACTTGGCTCTCCGTACACCGCGTGATGGAGTACGGACTCCTCCAGCGTCATCAGCTATTCTCAGGGTTTTGTTTTGTGCCCAGACAACACGGGAGCCGAGCGCGAGAGGGAACCGTGTAGAGACATAAAGAAAATAACACTGCATTATCTGGTCCTAGGCTCTTGTGATCGTGACACTTCATTTTCGAAATCTTTTGTCTTGTGTGAGTGGATGTGAGCGTAAATATAGTTAATTCTAGTAGGCCTACGTATTTTTGATAATTATCTTTTGTGTCGGAATAGCGGGACGTTGCACAAAAGATAAAAGTGTTACGACAAAGGGGGGGAAAAAATGTCGGAGTGCCGGGACGTTTAATAATAAATGGAAACACCGCCACTCCGACAATTAGACCTCAACGTCGGAGTAGCGGTGTGTCGGAATGGCGGGGTGTAACAGTCAGGCCTTGTGGTTAGCTGTTAGCCGCGTTAGCTTGGCGATCGCTAGCATCTCATAGTTGATAAAAAGCATTTAAAAACCGGGTGTTAAACACATGTGTTGGGCACAGCTTAGTGTGTGACCATGGTGATGGCTGCTTTGTGTAGTTAAAGGCTTTATTTGACGATTGTTTGAGCATGATGTTTATGGTGCTGTCTGTTTTCTGCTGGGCTGCTTAGCTAGCTTGAGAACAAAGGGCTAACATTAGCATTAGCTTTAGCTTTAAGCTCTTAGGCGTGAACAGGTAGCAGGACATTAAAACACATTCTCAGCGGAGATTTAGCCACTGTACATTGTTTTGTCATCGCTTTTGATATTGGGTGTAGAGAATTGAAGAAGCACTGTTTGTTTTTCTTTGTTGCTGCTGTTTTGATCGGTTTATTTACACAGTAAAAACACACTGCCGCCATATTTGTAGTACCATTGTAGCCGCCATTGTTGTAGTAACTATATACGGCCGCTAAACCAAATCCGTTCCGCAAATCCATTTCGGGTTTTTTGAGTTACCACCATAGACAGTCTGTGTAATCCAGTCAGAGTCCGCGTTTTTTTACGGATCCAGTCCGCTTTTTTGATTTTGGCTTCTTTTGTTTTGAGCATAACACAGATTCATAAACTGTGGAACTCGCTGTTAAATATTAAACATAAATATAAGGAAAATCCAAACACCCATGGAAAAATTAAATAATAGCCTAACATTGCAATAACATAATTTTTCTTATTCATGTATTTTCAGTCTATATCTGAGGCTTTTGGAGCATTTTTTGTCTGAACACGTATAATCTTGTTAAAGCAACTAAAATATAATTGTGAAGTCCTCTTGGTGGCCAGCGGGGAGGATCAGAGGGTGAGCATTGTCTTGTTTTTGTGTCTTGTTTTTGTGTCTTGTTTTTGTGTCTTGTTTTTGTGTCTTGTTTTTGTCGTCTTGTTGTGTTTGGTTGTTGTAGGGATGAGCGATGTGACAAAATAGAATATCATGCTAATCGGAGCAGATGGCTCTGGAGATCGTACGACGGTCTGATGTTACATTGCTCAGCCCTAGATTGTTGGTGATATAAAACATAAAATAAAAACTATAACATTAGAAAACAATATAAAGAGACGGTAGATGTGTACGCACAATATATAGGTTTAGGCTTTGGGATTAGATTGGCTATTGATCTCTGTAAATTTTTGGTGGTGCATGTCCGTCCGTGGATTGCCATGGGGCTATTCCAAAAACGCGACGACGTAGCTGGAGGTATCGGTAGACGTATCGATTCCATTGCAACGTTCTTGGTTACACGTTGAGAAGATTGTCGCACTCAGAAAACCAATGTAAATAATAGAAGAGGAAATTAAGTTAAGTTAAGTACTGGCCAGGTTATGTTATGTTGTGATATTTGTGAATATTCTACTGGCCAAATACAATGAGCTCTTGTATGGCCAGGTTAGATATTTGTACATGTGGTGATGGGATTATTGTGAAATTCTGGTGTCTTGTCTCGTTGTCCTATGTGTTCATTGTGGAGTGACGAGTGTGGAGTTTGTGTGAACAAACGAGGTTGAATGAAAATTTGTGTGTAACGGAAAGCAGATTGTGAGTGGCGTGGAGGCAGGAGAGAGAGATTTGGAAAGTATTGAAAAGTGTTTGGTGGATGCTGAAATGGCATTGAATGTGGTTTGCGATTTAATAAGGTGTGTGTGTAAGTGAAAAATGAAGGTGGTTGCAAGTGACGGAAAGTTATAAAATAAGGGAGTTCCGTGCTCAGAAGTATCTGTGCATGTTAAAGTTAAGAGATGTTACACGGGTATGAAATTTAAAAAAAAAAAAAAAAGGCTGTATTTGCTCTGTCTGCATTAGTGTAGATGGAGCAAAGAAGGAAATAAGATAAATGATTAAACAAAAGAAAAAAAATCCTGAATGTACAATAACGAAGTTATTATTTTTTTAGACATTTCTGCTGAAGGCAGTGCTATGTCTCAATAGCATAAAATTGCTATTTTGAAATATCAAAAATTAACTAATGTGTGATAAATGCTATTTTTTTATTTTTGTGTGTCTGTGGTGAATAGAACATTTTAGGCCCCCGAAAGAGAGGTTTCTAAAAAAAAATTAGAATCTCTCTCTCCACTGTGGTGACATGGAATGAGAACAAAAGTGTTTATAGGTTATAACTTTGGATGCATTGATTTGGAGTACAGACCGTTATCCATTTAAAGTTTGTTTGTTTATGCACCATCTTGGACGCATTACTAAAAGTTATGAAGAAGCAATATGCAAAATTTTGAATTATTATTTTTAGGAGACCAAATAAACAAATTTAATAAATTAATGAATACATTTATGGTACATAATATAGTGTACGCCATTGACCAGAAGTGAGAGCAAGCTGAACTAAAAATATAAAGAAAATTAAGTGCAACTTTTAAAGATGCAGCTTAAATAAGTAAGCAACAAAATTAAATAAAGAAAAATCTAAAAAGTTTACCTAAATGTGGAGCGATTTATGGTTGTGGTGGTTTTGATGATAATTGTGGTTAAGGTGTTTTCAGACGAGATCCAGAACCAAAATTGGACCAGCAACGTTCGAGAACGAGGCGGTTGCGACAACGCTGATGGCTATTGCTGGCTGGGTGGGTGTACAGACATGGCAGAACTCATGTCGTCTGTGAACGGACAGGCTCTTGGCATGTTGGTGCAGACAGGTGAAACACATCTGAACTATAAGATGTTACCTGACACCACATTAGTGGGCTTCTCGGAAGAACCACAGGGTCTGTGAGCTGCCACCACCCCAGAGCCTATTGGTCTCGCAGGACAATGGTTGCTGACGCTTGAACTGGACCCTTCACAAATCATCTCTGATTACCGCCTAAACACGCATAAATTGCTACACAAGAAATTTTATTATGACAAATTAAGATTTGGTATATGGAGAAGCTTTTAAGGCTAACTTTAAGGACATAAAGGTTCCCTTAAACCAACAAAATTGTAAAAGGTAAACACGGTGTGACGGCAAATTGTTTACACCTGTATTGGAACAATAATATGAAATGTCTTGTTTTGATTCTCATTTGCTCTCTCTCCTGGACAACAGGCTAAAATTAAGCCCCATGATCAAAGCGTTGAGTGAAACAAACGTTTTGTAACATTTTTTGAATTTTTCAAATGTCCTGTACTCTTAATCTGTCTTATTTTTTTAGATGTTGATGCTAGACTTGTATCAGTTTTTTTTTAAACATTCCAATTCATTCCAAGACACAATGATGGAGAATCATTTTCACTAGCTGAATTTTTTTTAAATGCACCAAATATATAGTGGTCCTTAAGACCTGATGATGCAGGCTTATTTACTAATAATTAATCAAATATCTTTAAAAATATAACTAGATTCAAAGATTAGAATACCTCAATACAAAATTTAAATGTGAAGCCTTAGAGGGCATTGTTATGTTGGAGTAATAGAACTCTATAATTATAAATTGCCTAAATGGTCTTAAATTGATATGAATTGGGCTTTGGCCCTTACTCTTGCTCTGCTCTCGGTGCTCAATCCGTGAGCAGACCAACAGGTTACTCTTATGAGCTTTTACTGGCCGATTGATGCCTGGATCCGGCTCCTGTTTGCTGATGGGACTAAAGAGGACCCTGATTTTGACAAGATTGTATGTTATATCGGAACTATGTTTACTGATTTAGTTTTTTAAGTTTATTCACTCAGATCTGAAGTCTCTGCTGTCATACCCGGGAGCTGCTGAGAATGCTCCTTGCCAACCTTGCCTGATTCTGGGCCGCAATTGGACTGAACAGAGTTGGTCTGATCGTTTTGGAGTTATGGACTGACCTGATACGCTGTTGCCAAGGTCCCAGAGAAACCAGACGAGTGGTCTCACACCTATCACTCGCCCTGTTGACCCACATTGACTCAGTAAAACCAAATAGAATCTCCATGGACTTGCCCTGACATTTATTAGTTTTTGTTAATTTTTCTTTGTGTTGATATTTGTATTGTGTTTTTTGCAGTTGCCGGAAGTATTAATCTCCAGTGAACTTTTGAGCTGGTTTGCTGTGTTTCCTGTTCAAGGATAGAGGTCTTATCTATGGAAGGTTGTGTTTACACGTTTACATGACTCTTTGTTGGACTGAGTTTTCCTCAGTCCAAAAAGGAGGTGTTAATTATGAGACGATTATAATTTGGCTTATTTTGGGCACGGGAAAGAACAAATGCAAATATATCTAAAATACAAACAAAAAGTGACAAATTGATAACATTTTATGGCAAACTACGATATAAGACATACGTTTCAGATATAGATACATTTTATAATGCTCTGTTTTCGGCATTTGTTGCAGTTCTGTGATGCGCACACAGAATTGTGCAAGTGTGGAGAACAAGAGGCTAAAAGGAGTTTATTCTCTACAAATTTAGGATTAATGAAATCTGTGTGCTTATATCCCTGAATTTTCCAGATAAAATTGACAACATTCCAACAGATAAATCAAGTTAACTAGTTAAATTTGAGTACGGCCATATTTTACAAAATTAGCTGGCATGATCGTTCTCCGGCTCACGGTGAGCGATCTTGATGATTTTTTATTTTATTTTTTAATGTCTGTTCTTTTGTGTTTCTGTTACAGAACTCTGTTTTGGTTCCTTGCCTCTGTGGGTGCACGTAAGTGGTTGTAATTATGAGAATAGTTGAAATATGATTAAATGTGGAAAACAAAACAAACAAAACAAAACACACCAAACAAAAAACACCCCAGTGGTGAGTATATGATTCTATAGCCCAGACGCTGAACCTGCACGGACGGAGGCAACAACCAACGACTAGTTGAAGAACATTTAATCTGTAACTGTAATTTCATGATAAATATTCAGTCTGATTGCGATGTCTTAAGAGACATCGAAAGGAGGATTGTTGGCTATTAGATGTTGATGCTAGACTTGTATCAGTTTTTTTTAAACATTCCAATTCATTCCACGACACAATGGTGGAGAATCATTTTCACTAGCTGAAATTTTTTTTAAATGCACCAAATATATACCAAATATATAGTGGTCCTTAAGACCTGATGATCTGTTTTGTTATAATAGGCTTTAATGATTATATGAAACTGTGTTGATTGTAATCTGTGCTGGTGGGGCGATTTGAATTGAATTGTTGTCCTTACTCTTGGAGTCCACTGGGGGGCAGTGTGTTAGGAGTCAGATGGCGCAGACGCAGAAGAAGTGTCAACAAGGAAACGCCTACTTCCTTTGTCTATAAAAAAGCCAGGCAGGGAGCAGCTCGGCCCTCTTCTTGCTCCGACCCCTGGCTGGCCACCCAAGATCATCATGTAGCCTTTACCATAGTTTCTGTCTTAGATTGTAAAATCAGGGAATAAAACAATGATTTTGATTTTAATAGCACGAGCATCCGTATTCTTTTTCATCCTTATTTTTGAACACTTCTTTAGTGTATACTGCCATTACATATCCGTATGAGTCGGCATCTCCAACACAGCCTGCGCCTGCGCTGATGTGCCTGTCCAGCTCTTTCTTGACCCTCTCCCTCAACGCTACTGGGACATTCGAGGTGCACATTGTACTGGCGGTATATGTGGGTCGAGCTCAAAGTGTATCTCACCTGGGACTGACTCGTTTGGGTCATTGAAGATGTCAGCGTAGCTGGTAAGCAGCTGCTCTTTAGTGAGGGCTGCACACCGATCTACCTCTACTGTACTTTAAGCAGCTCCTCTGGTATTGTGAATGTCATTAGGCCTAGGCGCTCGCATGTGGCCCCAGAGAGGAGAGGCTCCTGCTGAGTTTCCACTATTTCAAAGATCAGTTCATGCTTTTCTCCTCTAATGACACAATCCGTGTGGAATCTCCCCCGTGACAGCATAGTTTCCCCAGAATATAGTTTCAGCTTGGTTGCACTCGGATGTAGTGCTGTTCCAGGTGACAACTTCTCTTTGATCTTGCTGCTCATCACGTTACAAGTGGAACCTGTATCTAGCTGACACGCTTGCCTTTTCTTGTTCAAACGTAGGTGTACAAACCATTTGAGCCCTTTTGATTCTACATTGCTGATGCATTCAATTGCTAGGAACATGTCGTCCGTATCTGTGTCCCCTTGCTCAACATCTTCCAGCACATTTACTTTTTTTGCCTTGCTGCTAGCCTGACATACTTTAGAAAAATGGTTTGAGATGCCACACGCTCGGCATATTTATTTATTGGTTTATTTGGTCGGGACAGTGCATGTTAATGAACATACATGGGTCTCATGCATGTAAACACGCCACACCGGATTGTAGCCTTAGGCTAATTTCCATCCGTCGTCCCCCATTCACACTCTCAAACACACTCTCATTCATCCTGGCCTATTGTACATGTTTTTAGTGGTAGGGGAAACCGGAGTACCCGGAGGAAACCTACGCAGACACGGGGAGAACATGCAAACTCCACACAGAAAGGCCCCGTCCAGCTGGGAATCGAACCAGGGACCTTCTAGCTGTGAAGCACGAGCACTAACCGCTGTGCTACCGTGCCGCCCTTACCTTACCGTAGGCTGGGCACTGCTCTTTGCCCCTCTTGTGGTTGTTTCCACAGTATTTGCAAGCGAACTGTAGATCTCTTGTCCTCTCTTGAGGTTTGCGTCGCTGGTATTGCTTGTTTGCTGTGTTTACACTGTCCGTCTGCACTTGCGGGCTCTCCATAGCTTTCATGCGCTTTTCGGTCAGTTCTTCCAGACGACAAATTTCAACCGCTTCTTGTTAACATCAACTCCCGTTCACGCAACAAGCGTCTTCTGGTATTTTCACTTGCTACGCCAAGCACGAGCCTGTCCCGAATCACCTCATCTCTCAGCCTCCCGTACTCACACGATGCAGCACTTTCCCGCAGTCTCGTTAGGAAACTGTCAATCGGTTCATCAGTCTCCTGTTTGCAGAATCCAAACTTATATCTTTCATAGATCACATTCTTTGCCGGCTTAAAGTTCTCCCCAAGAGCAGCTAGGATGGCGGTCGGGTCATTCTTTGCTCATCATCCAATATCACATGCATGTAGACATGGCGGCATTCGCTACCCATTAGTCGTAGCGAGACTGCCTGCACTTCCTCCGACTTTTCACTGAGGCCCGCCGCTAGCACAAAGTCCTCGAATTCCGCACGGAAAACTTCCCAGTTCTTCGCCAGATCCCCAGACATCTGCATGCCCTCCGTTGCCGGAATCATGTTGTTCGCCATATTTGCTCTGGACTAGCTAACTTTACATCAGCTAGACCACTTCTGACACAATGTTTCAGTTCAAGCTTTTATTGAATGGCTCGCATTGGCGGCGCACAGCATTATATGGTACAACATAGCACAACATAACCACTAGGTGTGCTCGTAACTCAGTGCTCAACAATTTCCCTAGACATGAGGCGGTAATAAAATAAACAAATGAATGAATAAATAAATAAATAAATTCATGTGACAATGTAGAGCAGAGGTCACTAAACGGCGGACCTCGGTCCGGATCCGGACCCATGCGCCAGCCATGCCAGCTTCATGATACTTTAAAATTTTTTAGAAACTGTTTCGGAATGACTGAAATATGGCTTGCTAAAAACAAGAGCGGAGGACGCCCTAATTAAATATGCATGCGCGATCGTAATGCGCAAATAGCGCGGTTGTTTCCCGAGCAGGTCTGAACCAGGACTAAACCTGGACTAAACCTGGACTATACAGTCCAAGTTACAGTCCAACACACTATACAGTCCAACACACTGAGCGTGTGTTGGACTAAGCAAAGAAACAAGGCAAGGCAACTTTATTTATTCCGCGCATTTCGTACACAAGGCAACTCAATGTGCCTTACAAAAGAAGATATGTGAAATTACAATCAGGTTGAGTTAAGGTAAAGCACATATATAGAAACATCAAGACATGGGAAATACACAGCACGCGAGGTCATGTGCGGAATTTTTTCTTGGGGAGGGAAGGACGACCGGCCATTGACTGGGGGGTGGGGCAGAGGAAACGTGTTGAGGCAGACGCAGAACAACGGGGGCGTGGTTAGGGAGGGGGTATGTGTGTGCGGTTATTTAAAGTCGGACAGTCAGTGTTTTGCAAAATATGACCCAGAGAGCTCAGTCCTTATCAGGTTTAGCTCCGTGGTTTGGCCTTGAAGAGAAGTGTTGACGGCGTCAACACTTCAAACACGTCAAACACATCACTGTCATATATTATGTGCACATTGTGTATAATAGGCTACAATAGCCTATGCACTCTGCTATTTAGGAGCCAAAACTTATTTTTAGAGCAGGATTCAATTGATTATTTTCAAATCACAGAAATAGATTTTAAAAAGGCTTAAAAATCCTGCTATAACCGTGAATTAACCCCGTATGTTCCGGACCTTTGCTTGACCTTTTTTTTTTCATTTCGGACCTTGGTGATATTTAATTTGTGACCCCTGATGTAGAGCAACCTGTGTTTCCATATTGAAGAATAAAACTTTTTCTTATATAATCTATATCAGAAGAAGCCATAGTATCATGAGCCCTCATCTTACCTTGGTTGCAGATCACTGAATTGAATCAGCTGCCAAACAGCTGGTTTATTTAAGAGAACCTGTCCTGAGAATCTCCACCTACACACAACCACTGAAGAACATCACAGGATTACAGTACATCTCTGACAGCAGGAATTCTCAGAAATTTGTTTGTCTTTGTGCCAGTATCTTTGAAAGGTTTTAGACTAGTTATATACATTTTATCATTAATTGCTGAAATTAGTAAATTATTCATTGTGACCACAAAAAAAAGGGCAGATGAAAAGGACAGAGTTTACAATGGAAAATTGCCTCCATCTTCACTCTTATTCAATTTGGTCATATTTTATTTTGGAAATGTAATTATAGGTCTGATCAAAAACAACCTCAACAAATAGTCCTGGTGGTCACTCAAACGAAAATGGATTTATGATAGAAATTATCTTTTAGAATTGTTTTAGTCTTATTTTGGGTGATGGTTTACAATAAATCCTGTTTAATCCTGTTGTGATTAATGTAACAATTTGTTGACACTGGCATGAATGAGTCACACACGGCCAAGTCCCAGATTTCATCATTTCAAGAGACTTTTCTACTGCGCTCACTGGGGAAAAAACACTACCATAAAAAACCATTAATAATAATAATAATGACAGCATACATTAGTTGAACTCAGAATATTATAAATTATTTTAAGATTTAGTTGTGTATTTCACCTTGATTATTAGATTTTTATTTTCAAGCAATACTTCTTAATTCAAGTTAACTTAATTGCCAAAACTCTCTTGTAGGTGAACATGCTGATGGCTCCTTTTGCTCGCTACGCAGTCTTGGTGAACAGAGCGGAGGCAGATGTACCGGGCTTTATGGAGGCTGGTAAAGGGTTGGAGCACTGCCCACTTCTGATGAAAAGGCTGTCAGAATAAATATATATTTTAAAATCAATGTTACTTAAGCCATATGCTTTATTCGAAAAAGTACAGCACAGTTACCAGGGTTGTTGAGGGAGTACGTTGAGGTCTCGTTAGAAAGCTCCACAGTGCATTCTCGATGTGTTGGGATTACTTTAGCACCAAGTGAGCCAATGGATAGGATTGTGTCTATGACTCCGCTGATAATGTCCACGAACTCCATTAAGATAGATCTGCGAGAAAAGAAATAGCAATACATTTTCTAATATTTTGTGACACGCATTTCAAAAGTATTATTAGCATGCTAATCGGAAGCTAACATTCAGAAGGTAAACATTTACAACGCAAGTCAACACAGTGGGAGAAAACAGAAACCTTGGGAAGGACCACAATTATTTAATCCAACCTCTGCCACGACACTAACAACAACTAACCTGATAGTTTATAATCTTAAGAAAGCTATATCATTAGATGTGTATCTATCTTTCTTTTTCTTTCCTTCCACAAATGTCACCTCACCTTTTACAATATATTGAGGGAGGACGTGATAGATTTAAATCCATCACTAACAGCCCAGGGAAAACAAAAACAAAGAAACGGGTTCAGAGCTATCAACAACATGTGCTACCATTTGCATGTTTTTATATATATATTATTTTCTAAGGACTCCAGATGGAAACTACATTTTAACTATAATCTGGCATATATATAGGCCTACCGTTGCAGATGTTAATTATAGGCATATAGGCAAGTTGCAGGTTTAAGTAAGCAACTTGTGAGCAACTTTGCAGACTATAAACAGTAGCTACTTAACCTTTGATTGCCCATGCTGGATTAACTATAAAGTTAGGCGGAGGACACTTCAGCGCTATGTGTGTTTGCATTCAGCATGTTCAAAAATCAATGATTTTGGAGTTTGTTTTACCAAGACAGTGTTCATATTTGACTAAAGCCTTTGGGGAGCCACGTGGGAAAGGTTGAAGAGCTCTGAGCTACAGCTTGGCGGCCAATAGAGAGCTGGTGGAACAATCACTGGTGAGCACTGGATGGCATTTTTTGTCTTCTCTTATGGCTTATACTAGAAGATCTTTCCATCTGATTGTGTTCTCGAGGCCAGCTTCACGTGCTCACTCAGTAAATTGCTCTGTAGAATCAGTTGTAGCTAAAACAGAGGTTAAATGTAGATCAAGTCACAATGTGTTGATATATTTCACATATGTTGCATTATTATAATTTTAGAGTTTTGTCTCATCAAGGGAGTCTATGGACACTCAAACTGGATCTCTTGAGTAACTGGTCTGCAACTGCACGGAGTCTCACCTCACATGGTGATTTTGTTCATTATTTCTATCATGTTGAGACGTCTTCCACAATCGAATATGACATTCCAACATACAATAAACTGTAACAACCCTCTGGTGTTGCCCCATGTATGGAGCGGTACTTACCCTCTCTGCCCCCACCGTCCGCTCCATTCCGAGCATACGCCCCCGGCCTTCGTCAACACATCCCATTTGTCCACCGTTCGCGCCGCTGATTGAGCTGCTTGCCTTCCTGGTTCCACAATGTCAGTCTGCTGGAAGCAGTGGCAGGATCAGCAGTATAGTAGCCACGTGAGAGCGCACGTTCATTTAGAATTGGAGGCTGTCCGATCCCTCGGTAGCCGTGTATCTCCTTCAACCTCCGTCAGCCCAAAGAAATACTGTTCAGCACCATTAGCCGCTGGCTGCTCTGCTTTGCGACGATGACACTGGAGGCCGCCATTGCTGTAGTACCGCCATATAGCCGCTAGCCCCCCATTGGAATGCATTGCACTTTAGACACCTAATTTTTTGGAACTGTCTACAGCTAGATATTCCTCCTGTGATTATGCTGGGTTAGACACAATCAGAGGCACCGGGCTGGTTATCGTAGGATAAATTTTAGAAATCTCGTACTTAATGAGGGTTGGACTGTTAGCATTGGAGCTGCGCGAGCTATTTATTTATTTATTTATTTATTGGTTTATTTGGTCGGGACAGTGCATGTTAATGAACATACATGGGTCTCATGCATGTAAACAAGCCACACCGGATTGTAGCCTTGGGCTACACGTCACACAAGGGCCGAGTCTACAGTGAAGATCCCGCCCTTATGTCCTTATTAGGAACATGCTTCGTCAGAACTGGGGAGGACGAGTCTGTAAATCCGCTATGATTTCCCCCTCGAACGTGGTCATTATGGTAAACGGGGAGGAGTGAGGAGGCGTTGTCTATTATTTGTACAGTCTATGTTCAGTTTGAAAGTATCCGTAAACACGGACATCCAACAGGTGGTGCGTCCCGAATGTCTATGACGTTGGACAGTGTTACTTGATAATTATAATAGATCCATGGTGTTACTCCGTTTGAAAAGACATTTCATGGACAATTTGTAATGTGGGTTATTTTGGGGAGTTTTGTGGGGTTCTCTTTTTTGCTGTTCTGAAACCAAAATAAGAATTGAAAAGAATTCAACTTGTGCTCCTTGTTGTCATTCAGAAAAGGGTGTATGCCAAGTAGTGTATGTCCTTGTGTGTGTATTGGCCCAAGATATTCAATATCCAATATCCTATGTTCCAGGAGGGAGACCTGGATGGCACCCCAGAAAAAGAACCTAAGATAATACAAATATAATAGGGCCAATCTGTCACAAAACAATACCTGTTGTA
Source organism: Neogobius melanostomus (assembly GCA_007210695.1). NCBI lineage: Eukaryota > Metazoa > Chordata > Actinopteri > Gobiiformes > Gobiidae > Neogobius > Neogobius melanostomus. The sequence goes on from VHKM01000493.1 coordinate 1,754,793, forward strand.
AGATTTCTCCTGACACACACCTGACACAAAGACACACACCTCCCTCTCTCCTGCTGCAACTTAATTTTTCACCTTTTCTGCAAGCTGCATTTGTGGTTTCTGTGTTCCACATTAATTTTCTGGATACTTTGTACATCTTTGCCGAGTTTTTGTGGAGGTTTGGTGGATTTGTTTACTTTGAAAGTCCAAAATGATCCTGAAGAAGCAGCTTTTTAAAGGTAAACAAAATGCTAGCTTTTCAGCTAAACCCATTTGAGACCTACAAATTTCTTCTTCTGAGACATTGAAGAGGCACCAAGAGCCCCCACAGCTGCAGCACAGTGGAGCCGTCACAAGAGGAGCTACAGGAAACAAGTAAGGGACAAACGAGGAGATGGTGAAAGACTGTTGTGGAGTGGAGGGAGCTGCAGGAGGAAGAGGAAGGAGGTGGAGCTGACCAGTGCAGGACACCACACTCTGAAACAGGGACAAACCCAGGAGGCGGTGCACCGTTTCAGAGGATCAGAGGAGACAGCGAGAGAAGGTCATGCGGGTCAGGTTGACACACAGTGGCAGTGCGGCTCAGCCGTAGGAGCTCAGGACTAACACCTGAACACTATTTCGTTGTACAGTTGTACAATGACAATAAAGCACTTACTTACATCATACATTTTCAGAGAGGAGGTTGTACTGTCACTTTCAGCTTCACAAACTTTCGCTTCACCCGGACTGGTAAACAAGTTCAATACATAAATAAACATCATGTTGCAAAAACACATTATTACATTTGAGATCTAAACCAAAATTTAGAACATATTTTTCCCTTGGCTTAACATGAAAATGGGCTCATCATTTCTGGAGTGTTCACCACAACACCATGAAGACTATGTGTCCCTTGAGTGAAGTTAAGTTATACTTTATGAATCCCTGTTCTCTGCATCTGACCAGGCTAGTGGTCAGAAACACCTGGCCAGAGGATTAATCTATTTTAGGCTACATGTTTTTAGTGGTAGGGGAAACAACAAACAATGGAACCCGTCCAAACTGTGGACTTAAGTTTTCCTGTAAACTCACTGATTGATCAATCAATCGATTGATATTAATGACAAATAGAATACTTACATAAAATTAACTGTGATTAATTAATAATTAATTAATTAATCACATTTTGAAAATGTGATTAATCTGCTTTAAAAGATAAGTGACAGCACTGTAACACAGTGATTGTTGATCTGTGAAGCAGTGCATGAATATTTACTCCAACTTATGTTTCTGAAGGCTCTCATTCGTCCGGAAAGTATTAATCGTAGTGAAGCTTACATTGTCGACTAGACTGGGTTTGGTTGTTTTGTATGTAGCTGGGTGTCTTGTCTTTAGGATGGACTAACTCTGTCTCAGAGTGTTGATGGTTTGCAATACACTGAGATTTTGTGTTGCCTGAAAAGTTTTTCTCCTACTCCTGCCACTCCTTTTCTTCTAGACTCAGTTTTCTGTCTGTCTTGTCTCTTGCTTCTTTGGGACCTCTGCACTTTATCAAAGGACCGTCTCACGTATCCACAGACTGTCAAGGCTTCCTTAACATGCAGTGTTGTAGTGTCCTAATCCCTCAGAGGATGGTTTAAATCAAAGAGCAGGTATTGATCTGTGCGTTGGTTTCTTGTAGACTTCTGTCTGAAACTGTCCGTTTATTCCTATGATCACAACACAGTCCAGGAATGCTAAACGATTATCCTTGCCTTCCTCATGCGTAAACTGGATGTTTGGGTCTGCTGCATACATATCTGAACCAGTGAGCAATGCCAACTCAACCAAACCCAGTCCAGTCAATGATTTAAACTTCACTACGAGGTTACTGCAGCTTAGTTTGCCCCTCACATGAGGTTCAGTTTATTGACATCTCAATGCATGTTTTTGACATAGAAACTGGAGATTGCGTTTGCAAACAAGTTCAAGAGACTAAAGTCTTCTCACCTGTGTGGCATATGGTTTTCATGCTTTGGCTACAGGGGCCGTCATCCCATCAACCTTTATGCAAGTAGCCACATGACTGTTCAGCTGGCCTTCTATAATGCCATTTTTGGAACAGGACTCCCATCAGACCACAATAGCACCCTCAGCTGGTCATTCTCAGCCTGATTCCTCACACTGGCCAGGTCAGTGTAGTGCTCTCTGCAGTAGTTCTGGGCATCGCTGTAGGTTTTTGTGTCTTTTATATAAATGAAGCTGGGTGAGGCATATTCTAGAATAAAAAAATTATAATTGGACAAAACACAATTATAACTGACAGCCACACCAATTGCTCTTATGTTACAAAAAATAATTTCAATTCAATTTTAATGTACTTAATACATTTTAGCAGATTAATAATTTGCATCCTGGCTGGGGTATAAGCTAATTTACTCCAAAAGCTATTGTCCACTTAATTCAGAAGTCCATTCATTATTCGTTTCTACATTGTGGAACTACCAATTAAGAAACTCAGTTTATGCAGTTTGTATGCAAGTGATCAAGTTTTTTCCTTACCATCATAGGACAAAAAGAGTCCCAAGTCAGAACAAAGCCCACTGTTCCATGTCCCATTGGTCATCATGAATGCACAGTACTTATTAACAGCAGGTGTACCTGAATGCCACATCGTGAACTGGGCCTCCCCAGGCCCAAAAAAAACATTATTTTTGCAGCGACCACCTCCATCTGTTGATGTCATCACAGTCCAATCCACAGAGTACCATAAAAAGATTGGGAAAATGCTGTCACCATTTTCTGCAGCTCTTCCTCATTTTCAACAGTGGCCATATCAGTGTACTTCTCTCTGCAGTAGCTCTGAGCTTGAGTCCAGTTAAACACTTCACCAACAAAATAGAAACGCTCAAACAGGGCAGGATGGATGCACAGCCCTGTGAAAAGAGACCTGTTTTATGTCTGCATAGAGGCACAGGTTATTATATTATATACAAGACCGTTAATTCAATGTATTCAACGTGCAGTAATGTCCTTCTTGCACATTTCCACCTTTCTCACAAGCCAGTCAGCTGTAACCATCTAAACGCTACAACACCCAAGACCATCTGATAAAGGCCAGGAAACATGTGCCATCATCTTTTCACAGCAATCCCAGTACTTCACAAACTTTTACCTTTTGTTTTTAAATCATACTACTTTTAAACTCATTTCATCAACGACTTTTGATAAAGCCTTAGTCAGTCATAGCTATACTAATAATTTTATGCTTAATAAGTCAATAAAATCTTATCCAAACTGACCTGATAATAGGAAGACTGCATTCATGATGGCTTGATTGTTCTTCCAATATTTGTCAGCAAAAACAAACATTGATAAAACGCTACCATTAAAACTTAATTAAATACCATTAGAAAGTCTTTACCTTCATGGCAAGAAAGACTGTCTCTGTCAGGCAAAGGAAGGTTGTAAGGTGAACTTTATTGTTCCCGAAAATAAATTTGTCCTAAGATAAGCAGATGGTGTTAACCTTACAGCATGTGAAGCCAAACTAATATGCATGTGATTTACATGTTCAGAGCAGGCCTAGTTCTGTTTGAACAAACACTAACCATTAAGCCATTATTGTTCCTGACTTATCCCACAAGATCATTCCCCTTATTTCTCATTCTAATCAGGTTGGATCTTGCTTGGCCTCTAAGAAGATTGTGCATGAGTCCGACGGTCAGATTCATTCTAACTTAAAAGAGAATGTTGACTTAGATTTAATTTTTTAGGAAAAGCAAGTAGCAGGTAGCATGTAGCAAGTTATTCTAAATTTCTCTCAGTGATCCTTTTACCAGTGTACATTAGCAACCTCAGCACCATTTTCCAACTTGAAAACTGGATTTTCAAGTAAAACAAAAGGCTATATAATATAATAAGCGGGAACTATATGTTTACACACACTTTATAAAAAGACACATTGCATACATTGCATACATTTTTGGATATACATTAATTTGGTAGCATTGCCTTAAACTGTTCAAAATCTCAAATGATATTTAGTCATTTTCTCGTAGGAGAGGAGTGGTTTACGATTGTCCATAGATCCATCAGATGACGTATGATGTACCAGCTGTAAACTTTCGAGCTAAACTATTTAGAACACGGTCTGAAGTTTGACCGAAAGATGCCGTCGCGTCTGCTACTGTCATGTTGGATCCATAAATAAACTTTTTTTTTTAATTCCTAAACAAACTACAAGCTTCCGTATGTCGAATAGCGCGTCATCGTCTTACCGTCCCTCCTCGTACTGTGATTGGTCCCCAAATCCATGCAAAGATTTCGGTCATGGTCCCTAGACTGTTGTAAAGTTCGAAAGGATTTGAGCGAACACACAGCATGTAGGAACCGATAACGCAATAACGGCCGATAACGTAATAAATTTGACCAATTTCAAAATGTAATAAGCCGATAACTGGCTGGTTATTACGTTATCGGCCTTGCAACGAGAAAATCCTCTGATGTAATAACTGCAGCTAATAATGTAATAACATTAATCAAGTGATTTGATGTATCAACACAATGTGGCTACTTTTTCATGTCTTCTTTTGGGTTTGTGCAATATGCTAACAAGGAAAACACACACTTTTTTCTTTAAAAGCATTTCATTATAACATCATGCAAGGATTGTAAAAAAAAAAAAAGACTATATAGAACTCGTCCATTTATGTCAGTGTTATTGTGTGGTTAGAATGAACAATTTTAAACATATTATATATATATATATATATATATATATATATATATATATACTCAATAACACACACACACACATATATATATATAGATATTATTGCATGCATTTTTGCAAAAGGGGGTTATTGCACATGTTACTTTAGAGTCTTGTTGTATCGTCTGACAGCTGTGGGGATGAAGGACTTGTGGTAGCGCTCCTTCTTGCACTGAGGGTTTCTCAATCTTCCACTGAAAGAGCTGCCCAGCTCCTCTACAGTCCCGTGTAGTGGGTGGGAGGTGTTGTCCATGATGGAGGTGCGCTTGGCTAATACCCTCCTGTCCCTCACCTCCTCCACAGAGTCCAGGGGGCAGCCCATGGAGCTGGTCCTCCTGGCCAGCTTGTTCAGTCCATTCTTGTCCCGCTCTGGACTACCACAGAGTCATAAAAAGTCCTGAGCAGAGGCCTGCTCACTCCGAAGGACCTCAGTCTCCTCAGAAGGTGGAGGCGACTTTGGCCCATCTTGTACAGGGCATTGGTGTTGTGGGACCAGTCCAGTTTATTGTTAAGGTAAACACCCAGGTACTTGAAACTGTCCACCACCTCAATGTCGATGTCCTCCCCCAGATGTTCAGCGGTGTGTGCGGTAGTGACTTCCTCCTGAAGTTGACCACCATCTCCTTTGTCTTACTGGTGTTCAAGCACAGTTGGTTGCGCTCACACCAGTCCACAAAGTCTATGATCACCGACCGGTACTCCAGTTTGTTCCCCTCAGACACACAGCCCCCCATGGCGGAGTCATCAGAGAACTTCTGCAGATGACAGCTGCCTGTGTTGTATGTGAAGTCTGACGTGTAGATGGTGAAGAGAAATGGTGAGAGGACAGTGCCCTGGGGGGCCCCAGTGCTGCAGACGACCACCTCAGACTCACAGCTGCGCAGCCGCACGTACTGTGGTTGGTTTGTGAGGTAGTCGATGGTCCATGCAGTGAGATGTTCATCCACTCCCACATCCTCCAGCTTCCCCGGCAGCAGCACCGGTCTGAAGGTGTTAAAAGCACTGGAGAAGTCAAAGAACATGACCCTCACAGCGTTCCTGGCGAGCTCCAGGTGGGTGAGCGCCCGCTCCACCAGGTAGATGACAGTGTCCTCTACTCTGATTTTGGGCCTGTAGGCAAACTGCAGCAGGTCCAGGGTGGAGCTCACCACAGAGCAGAGGTGGATGAGGATGAGCCGCTCCATGGTCTTCATCAGGTGGGAGGTCAGGAAAACATCAGGAAAAAAGAACACAAGAAACTCGAGAAATACCAGGGGCTCAGAGAAGAGCTGGAGAAAGCCTGGAGGGTGAAGGCATCAGTGGTGCCAGTGATCGTTGGGGCACTCAGGGCAGTGACCCCAAACAGGAGGAGTGGCTACAGCAGATCCCAGGAAATGCATCAGACATCCCAGTCCAGAAACGTGCAGTTCTAGGAACAGCAGAACCCTCATGCTCCCAGGCCGACGGTAGAGGACCTGAGCTTGAAGGAGACCACCCGCAAAGGGTGAGGACAAGTAAAATAATGTGTGTGTGTATATATATATATATATATATATATATATATATATATATATATATATATATATAGCTCACTGGAGGTGTGTTTAAAATTGTTCAGCCTAACCACTTAATAACACTGGCATAGATGGGCGAGTTCTATGTAGCCTTTTTTTTTTTTCATTCTTACATGATGTTATAATTAAATGCTTTAAAAGAAAAAGAAAAGTATGTGTTTTCCTTGTTAGCATATTGCACAAACCCAAAAGAAGATGAAAAAGTAGCCACATTGTGTTGATACATCAAATCACTTATTAATGTTGTTATTACATCATTGGCTGCAGTTATTACATTGACATGATAAGCGTCACATTATTATTATTATTATTATTATTATTATTATTATTATTATTATTATTATCATCCACATTGTAGTGGACAAACTTTAGGGATCATAATGGCAATCGCTGGCAGAGAATACTGATTTTGAAGAGTTTCACCTCCTGACCGGTGGGTGGCAGCAATGCACTGAACGTGCTGCTGAGTCTGCCGGAAACAGACCTGAAGTAACGGAAGTCGGCCGCGCTCATCGTCATGTGGCTTTATTGACAAAACGTTTACTGAATATTTGTCTAATATTATTTACAAGGACATACAAGGCAAATATGTCCGATAACGAAGACAAGTAAGTAGTCTACATATTTGATATCATCACTTTCCTGCGTGTTGAGAATTAAACACGAAGGCGGATTGGGGATTAACACTGGGCTGACTGTTGTAGCATTCACTAGACACGATACATTCTGCGTTTACATTTGTAAGATAAATATTTTTAATTTGCAGTTTTGATGATGGGGATTTTGATGACGCCGAGGAGGACGAGGGGTTAGACGACTTGGAAAATGCTGAAGACGTAAGATTAACATTAAATTATTTATACAAAGTCATTATTTTCCATTACCAATATAAAGTTTTGTGCACTGTTTGATGAGAAGAGTCAGAGTCACATGTCCTAGCCCTACAACTCTGTATGGGGGTCTAGCCCAGGATTAGCAAAAGAGTAATAAAATAAAATGTGTCGTCACATTCGCGGACTGGAGGACGCCATTGCGGATGCTCGGACGTGAGGGACGCGATTATTAGGCTCGTTCGAGATGCGGTTGTGGCTCGCCTGGATGAGAGTAGCCGACGCAACGAGGGCGGGGGGAAAAGTCTGAAGTCCAGCCGAACGCTCCACATCCAGAGAACAGCGAGAGCGGCCTCAGATCACGCAGCGTCTCGTTCAGATATCGCGTTCACTTCAAGTTTATCCTAAATAAGTCATTTACCTCCTGCTCGGTTTCCTTTACTCCAGTGACATCATTCTATATCAGAGAAAACTTTCCCATTTGTCTGTTTGTTCAAGTTTGTGAGATAAAATATGTCCTTTTAAATCATGAGTTTGTTCTGTAAAAGCATCAAACATGAGGTCTACTTTAGGAGCAATACACAACTTTAATCATTTTAGTCATAGTTTACTTGTTCAGATCTAAAGTGTTGCCCTGAGGAGCGAGGAGGGGGTCAGAGCGCGTTTGTGATCACAGCGGACTCGTATCCAATCACCTGAACGGTGAGGTGGGCATTTTCCCATCATGCACGGGGCCATGGAGCCGCTGCAGTAGCCTTTGGAGAGATGCAGCGGCTAATCAAGTCGGCTGGTCTCTGTGCCCCACGTGCCTGTGACATCAGAGCCGGTCTGGAGCAAGTCGGACAGAAATCTAACCGGCATGTGTCTGCAGTCGGCTGTCAAAACTGCGTCCGTCTGGCTCATCTCGAACGAGCCTAGTTTTTTATGCAGGTTGGCAGGGGAAGAGACCTCTCTGATTGGCTGGCAAGTCAAGCTAAGCGAATCAAAGTAGACCTAAACCTAAGCTTAACCCTAACATTAAGGATAAACTAGCCCTAAAACTAACCTTAACCTCAATAAAAAAATAAGACGCCTTTTGTCGAGGCATCTTATTGCGATTCACTGAATTGAGCTAATCAGAGATGTCAGCTGTCCCTAGCCAATCATAAAATAATTTCACGCAACGGGGACACACAACCAAGCCACCCTTGATCAATCGTGTGTATTGATACTAGGCTATGATCGACATCACATGACCAGCATCCGCAATGGTGACTTAGAGTAATCACGAGATTTAATTTAAGCCTTTTTGCATCATGGGGGCACAGGAAAACTTTACATTGTCTAACACCTGTCTGCTAAAAACTAGAAATAATCACTAGATTTACCGCTCTAAATACACTTGAACATTTTTTTTAGGTTTTATTTCCTTGCATTTTGTTGGTTTCTGATGGCACTGTATTGATTAATCCATGAACCTACAGGACACTTCAAATATGGACACGTTTTTTTTGCCTGCAACATCTATTCAGTAGAAGTTTCATAGTGTCACATTGTTTCATTTCATAGATTGAAATGAAACAAGTGGAAACAACATCCTGGATCTGGTTTACACCACCAAAAAAGGAGCGTACAAGGCACACCCCCTGCCCCATCTTGGTGCCTCGGACCACATAACTATTCTGTTACTGCCAGCATACAGGCCACTGGTTAGAGTCACTAAACCGGTTCGGAAACAGATTCAAGTGTGGAGTGAAGACTCTTTAGAGAAACTCAAGGACTGCTTTCACACAACGGATTGGAATATGTTCAAGCAGGCTGCCATTCACAACAATATCACTGATCTCCAGGAGTATACAGAGACTGTCACTGCCTACATCACCAAGTGCACTGAGGATGTTACAGACTCTAAGACCATCATTATCAGGTCCAACCAGAAACCTTGGATTACAAGTGAAGTCCTCAGGCTCATGAGGGTCCGGAATGCTGCCTTCAAATCTGGTGACAAGGAGAAACTGCGGACAGCTAGGGCCAACCTGTCCCGCGGCATCAAAAAAGCCAAGAAGCAGTATTCCAAAAAGATAACTGCAGTGTTTCCCACACATAGACTATTCTGTGGCGGTGCGCCACAGAATCAACACCTCCCGCCACATATTGCGTTTCGTATTTACAAAAGAAAAAAAAAACATTTTTTTTTCTTCTTTTCTTCAAACGCTATTTAAAACACGCATCGTATAGAACCGCTGCAGCGGTCAATTTGACTGAGGGGAGGGGGGTTTAAAATGCGACGGCTATTCCTCCGTCTCACGCGTGAGTGAGACGGAGGAATAGCGTCTCTCTCCCTCTCCCATATAGCCCACACACACAGCCCCTCCCCTTCGTGCACACCGCGTGTCTGTATCAGCGATCATCGCTGAAAGCGTGGAAGCTGTGTCTATTTGGTGCAGAGAAGACACCCCCCACCCCGTCCGAGCGCCACACATTGCCTTCAAACCTGTGGGAAACACTGAACTGATCACTTCAGAGACAGCAGAGCCACTCGGAGTCTGTGGGAGGGGATAAAGACCATCACAGACTATAAACCTCCTCGACAAACCTGTGACAGTGACACCTCTCTGTTGAACGCTCTAAATGAATTCTTTGCTCGCTACGAGGCACTCAACAGAACCCCAGCACAAAAGTCAACACCCTCTCCTGAAGACCAAGTGCTGAAGCTATCTCCAGAGAGTGTGAGAAGATCTCTGAGCAGGATCAACGTACGCAAAGCACCGGGTCCAGACAACATACCAGGTCGTGTACTGAAAGGTTGCGCTGATGAACTCACTGAAGTCTTCACAGACATTTTTAGCACATCTCTGCAGCAGGCTGTGGTCCCAACGTGCCTCAAAGCGACCACCATCATTCCAGTGCCAAAGAAGTCTCCACCATCCTGCTTTAATGACTACCGCCCAGTAGCACTCACTCCAATTCTTATGAAGTGCTTCGAGCGGCTCGTCATGGAACATATCAAGTCTGTTCTCCCTCCCACCCTGGACCCATACCAGTTTGCTTATCGGTCCAATCGCTCAACTGAAGATGCCATCTCCACTGCGCTTCATTCAGCCCTCACTCACCTTGAAACAAAGGACTCTTACGTTAGAATGCTGTTTTTAGACTTTAGCTCAGCATTCAACACTACAATCCCACAGCAGCTAATACACAAACTGCTCCACCTGGGGATCAACACATCACTGTGTAACTGGCTGCTGGACTTTCTGACGGGGAGACCCGTCTCACCCGCAAAGCCGTCTGAGTCACCAGGGACCCTACGCACCCATCACACAGGCTCTTCAAGGTGATGCCTTCAGGGAGGAGACTGCGGAATCTAAGGGGCAGCTCCAGTCGGCTGAGGAACAGTTTCGTGCACAGGGCCATCGGGAAGCTGAACTCCCTACCCTCCCTCCCACCTCTCTTCCCCCGCCCCCCGCTCCACAATCAAGGATGAGAGAAATATAATTTCAAACCATGTGAATGGTTTGACAAATAAAAAATCTTGAATCTTGAATCTTGAATTAATTAGATTCTGTCTCTGAGAACAGGAGGATCAGGAAAATGTACAAATCCTTCCGGCAGGAGAGGGCCAACAGGCCAACCAGAAGAGAATCACCACTCCATACATGACCAAGTATGAGAGAGCAAGAGTACTCGGGACAAGGGCCCTGCAGATTGCGTGAGTTTTCTTATAAACCATAATATTCTCAAATGATGGATGGATAACTCCAGCTTGTTTCATTGTTGCTGTGGTAACGGTCTATGAGCCTAACCAGGTCTCGAGCTGGTGACACGGTGGCGCAGAGGTTAGCTCTTGTGCCTCACTGCAAGGAGGTCATGGGTTTGATCACCACCACTAAAAATATGTACAATAGGTTCCCCTCTGGGGCCAAGACTCCCCTGGTAATGAGATTCCTAATCTCAGTGCGACTTTCATAGTTGAATAAAGGTCAAATAAATAGATAAATAAGCCAACAACACACTCTCTAAAAATCTTTGCATCTTTTTCATCTTTGAAAAAATATGCTGCTTTTTCCTTTACTTAGGGGTGGGCTGTATGTCAAAAAATTCATATCATGATGTCAGGTTTACCACAGTTAAGTTACATTCAGTTCAATTAGCATTAATCCAATTTTCCTGTAAAGCGTATCAACATTTCTTTACCTCCAAACCATTGGTGCAAAAAGACAATAGTTAACACTTCATACAAAGCAAGATAAAATACTTATGCACACAATAGGGCCTGACAGCCTGGTGGATGAACCTGTTGTTCAGTCAGTTAGACCTGTCACTAATTGAGACTCCTGTCTTCGCCCTCCGAAAGATGTGTGTGTTGCCTCCCTCTGAGACTCCCTTGCTCTGTACAGTGTCCGATCTGTATGTTGTCTTTTAAAGACGACTAATGTCATGTGCTTCACTGTGATTGCTTAAATCCCCGTCACTCACTCAAGTGTCAGTATTAAATCATAGAACTGCATTAAACAAATGCAGTTCTATGACAATTTCTTCAAAATAGCAGATGATCATGAAGATCAGATCATGATTCGTTTATATCGTCATATCGCTAGGGATGGGTACCGAACCCCGGTATCATAACGGCCCCGGGGCCACGTGTGCCGGTCCACCCGGACCGATAAGCTCCAGCCTTAACGGTCTTCTTAACGGGGCTGCTGCGCTCAAATAATCACTCCGCCCTCATGGATGCTTTCGCTGCATCGGATCTGTTCATCCCCGCTACCCCACACGAAAGTGCAGGGTGTCCACCCAGCCCTGCGCTCTGCCACTGCCCTGTCTCCCCTCTGCAGCCGTGTGCAGCGAGACAGGTGCGCGCGGGAAAGACACGCGGTGCTACGAGCTGCTACCGCTAACCCGCAGTAAAAAAGCTAAACGTAACGACTTCGTATTGAACAGACAAACGAGCCACTCGCACTTTTCTTCTTTCACAAATACTCAAACTAAAGAGTTTCGGGTGGAGTCTATTTTTCCACAAACGGCGTAAATGGTAAATGGTCACATTTTATATAGCGCCTTTCTACCTGCTTTAGGCACTCAAAGCGCTTTACATCAAGGAACCAGTCACCCATTCACACGCTCATTCATACACCAGCCCAAGGACACAACGACAGTGGGCACCTGCGGACTTGCGTACACAGTGGCGTGTACGTGCACATGCGTGCGCGCTCCCACGTGCACGTCAGCGCGAGCCGGTGTCGACCCCACTGGACACAAGCTGAGAGGCAGAAAACAGTTCATTATTTTACTGCACTAAGTTTTCATTTGGACTCATTTGGAGCTACAGCCAAATCTAAACAACAGCCTGGATTTACTAGACAATAATAATGATTTAAAAAAAAATAGCAACGTAAGTGAAGTATTTTAACTCCCATATACTGGCCCTCATTTATCAAACTTGCGTACGGTGAAATCAGGGCGTATGTGGGGTTTACGAAAAATCACCGCCTGTTTTGGCATTTATCAATCTGAGCGCACCGTACACCTGGCGTATGGTGCGCTCAAATCCTACACCAAGTCAGGAGGTGGTGTACATGATACACCAATTTTTACTAAACACTAAACAGCGCTGGAAAACAGTTTTTAACAGCATGAATTGCATTGCCACATCGCATATTATCCTCATTAGTGATTTAAACATGAAACAAGGCTACAGCGTTAATGTTTATGGGCAGACTTGATTCAATGTTGTGCTGCATCGACACGGGTCCGAGCGCAGAGGCTCATGAGCCCGGACCAGAGACACTAGAACCTGGACTGCAGCCACAGAGGCGCTTATGGTGTTTTTTATATTTATGTTTCGTTTTTGTTTTTAACAAAATACCGCTGCTGCGCAAACTTTGTGTGGATTCCCCGCCTCACACCCGCGGCCGCTGCCGTGTACCGGGACACCGGGACTCACCTGGGTCTGCGCGAGGCCATGCTCCGTGCTCTGGTTGGTTTGAGCGTTGAGTCTGTGGACCGTATTCCGTGCTCGCGAGTAGCCCGGGCGTCAAACAAATCCTTCGACAGCTCCACAGCTTTCGTCGGTCCGGACGGGTTCGTAAAGTCCGGATATGAGTGGCGTGCACAGGGTCTGGTGACCGCGCGCTCTCCTCTCATCAGGGAATGATCGAAGCACGTCTCGTAGGGCTGTCTTTGGTCCGGACGGATTCGTTAGGCTGTCAGCCCTCCGCGCACCTGTTTCCTCCCGGAGGAAAGCTCTGCTTTAGGCCGAAAGGCGCGTAGTTCTGCCCGGCTCCAGCGCTGAGTCCGCGGAGCTGACGGCTGCTTTTCGCTGGTTCAGATCATGGTCCAGAGTCTGTACTGCAGCGTTATGTCCATGCTTTTTTTGTTAATGTGGTCTAATTTTATACCCTTTTTTATATAGGCTATTTAGGCCTACAGTTTATAACGGTCACTTTTTATTATTAGCCTATTTCTTTTCGCCCTTGGATTGATCTTGGATTGGCTGTATGGTTAACGTGGGTTATTGACAGATTTTTTAATCTTCCTCATGTGCAAAAATATCATATTTGTTATGTTAAAAAGAACTATTTATCATTTCCTGGTTGGAGAAATTTTCTTTTTTGCCGTGTTTCGTGCGTGCATGCCGTAAAATCCGTGGGTGAGGCCTCCTCATACATGAATATTTTTGGGCGTTTCATTCAAATGACGCTAGGATTTCTCCGTGGCATTTACCATCAGCTGTGCTTGCGTACGATAAGATCTGAGCGGAAAGCACAGGTTCATAAATGTCACGCGCCCTCTGGCGTATATCGCAAATACACCTACGCATACACCATTTTTTTACGCAATGTTGATAAATGAGGGCCATTAAGTGTATGCGCAAAGTGGAAATGAAATGTAGAGTAATAAATAAAGACCAAGGATTAATGCCTACGTATACGGTAGTCTCAATCTACCTATATATATTTTTCTGTTAAAGTACCGATAAGAGTACCGTTAAAGTACCGGATCGATAAGGAGTATCGATAAGAGTAGTAGTATCGATAAATCCTTAATGATACCCATCCCTACATATCACCCAGCCCTATTTTAGATCAAGCTGCCCTCAGCTATTGCATTTTGCCGGCCCGGAGTGGTTGCATTCCCACATTGCATCGCTAAATGCGCCACCTTCCAAACAGCGTGTTAACTTTAGCCGTCGTTCCACATAGCGCGAACCGGCCGTGCACGCCACAATCTACGTGCACGTATCGACACTACTCCGCATACCTTTCTGTTTCCACCACACACACACATGCATTTGTTGTAGGCGGAGCCGCACAGAGGCGCACGCTGTACAGATCGTCATTAAACGTTTTGTAAGCCGCGATGAGAACAAATGTGGACAAATGCTGCCTTCTGGTGGGGGTTATGGAATCATTCAGAGGAGCTAAGCTGTATTAAAACAGAAAAGAAACCACTAAATACAACTATGAATGTAAGCTACATGCAATCGTTATGCTAACACCAGCTAAAGCTGCGCTAACAGCGGATCAATACTATTATCGGCAAAATCCCCTTTTAGCACAGCGGTATGATGTTGTGAAATATTAAATCCATATGACCTACGTGTCAATAGTGAGGGCTGTTCACTCTCTCGTTGCCAATCAGAGGCCAGCAGTCTGTTCACGTCACATCAGACACGGGTAGCCCACTTTGGCCACAGCCAGAGGTCGGTCCCAAAACCTATACCTGGTCAGACCGGTTTGGCACTGGCCTTTGTTATGAAAAAGCCATAACATGCCATAACTATGAAAAAGTCCAGGTGTATAGCTGAGGGCAGCTATACACCTGAGGGCATTTTGAAGTGTTGTGATGTGCTGCATTTATGCCTTTTGTATGCCTTTTAAGTACTGCCATATAACGGCAGAGAACGTTCTGTTGAATGACAGCTTCCTGTCTGTGTGTCAAAACAAATATTTGCCTAAAAATTGGTGCACCATTTTGGAGCGTCGCTTCATTTACACTGCACCTTGCAGCTTTTTTGTATTCTTTCTTCTTTACTTTATTTTTTCGCCAACAAACCAATTTTCACGTGGAAGGATAAACTTACAAAATCATTGTTCAGATCTGAACTGTATTCATACATACAGTATATTACGTCAAATCAATCCATTTACAATGACTTCCTTTTTACTTAAGGTAAAGAAAGCTTCAAAATTCAACAGTTTACAAAACAGAAAAAGATGCAGACTTTCATTCTTGTTCTTCACGGCGTGTGGCCGAGCATGTGCAGTGTTCTCAGAGTTTGCTTGCTGGACAATTGTTGGTATTGTAGTTTTTCATTTTAAATTGGTTCTCTTCATTTACATATAAATACGTATTAACTGTTGCATATTTCTGGTGACCATTGCTGTGTAAACAGGGCTCTAATCACTTGTTTGCTTGCTCCTCGCAGGATGTGTGCCCCGGTTATGGTGGAGTTGGAGGGAGAAACGGATCCCCTGCAAATTGCCATGAAAGAACTCAAGTGAGTAGACCTAGCCTGGCTAGCCACTTAATGTTCACTGGGTGTTCCATAGACATTAAGTTTGTTACTACTGGAGAATAGTGTTTGCTTCTATGGAGCGGACTTCCTGGACCCTTCACAGCAGGAGGTAGAGGTAGAGTTGCAAATAATCCAAAGGCAGAATTTGTTAAACTAAAACATTCAAAATGGTGATAGAATCGAGTCAAACTAGCATTTCGTACTTCTTTTAACTTAAAAAAAAAAGAAAGAAAGACATTTGTTTATACTACTAAATTCAAAAGTTTTACTTGTACCAAAGGAAATGAAGATGGCACACAATTCAGCGCCTTGAGTTACATAAAGTAAAAATCACCAGGAGAAGTATTTCTGCATGAAATACATGAACAAAGTCAGGCAATCAAGCCATGCTGGGTGTCAGTAGGTGTGGAATTATGTACAGTAATTATGAATATTCTACTTTCTCTTTGTTCCTACAGGAGCAGAAAGATTCCGATCATCATCCGCAGGTATCTTCCCGATGGCAGTTATGAAGACTGGGGTTGTGATGAACTTATTATTACGGACTGAACCTTTTTTGTGACTTTACTAATAATATCTTTACATAATTGGTTATTTGGCTAAGAGTTGCAATTTATCTAGTATGGGGAAAAAACAGTAGACTCATGAAGACCTTTTTCATGGATGTGCCACTAATTTAGATATCATTTAGAAAGATTGTGTTACCGGTGTTAAATGGATTTTTTTTTTTTTTACATATGTAAAACCTAAAATAATCACAAGGGGGCAGTATCACACAAGTTCTTTATGTTTGTTTTGAATTATGTTGTGTGATTTTACTGTTTAATAAACTTTTGTATGAAACCTTGAGCCTTAATATTGTCATTATAAATACATTCTATAATAACGCTTAAAGAAAACAAAAAATGCATATGATTATGCTCACCACTTTTTATTATATTGTTATATAACAATAATATATCCTAACAGTGCTCTTAGAACGTAGACTTGGCTTTCCTTTTGTGCAACTTTGATGCTTTAAAAAAAATGAGGTCTTGATGTTCTCCCTCAACCCCCGTCCACTCAGATACAGGCACGCACATCGCATCCGAACAGTCGCCGTATTGTTTCGGAAAACTGGGTTGCTGCTCAGACAGTAGGATTCCAGAATTACAGGACCTCCAGCATTGTAGGCATCATTTTACAGTACACCATATTCAATACCAAAGACAAGGCAATGTAATAAGTCAGAAAATATACTATAGAGTGAATTGGTGTATCTAAGTAGGCTTCAAATGAGTTGTCCTTAAACGTTTCATCTCTAAAGATATTTAACCTTCCAAGTCCCATATGAATAAATATTTGACCCTCCAAATGACGCTAAATTATGTCTAGTACTGGGTGTAAACAACTTTACTCAAGTATAAATGAAAGCACAGAGTTTGAGAACAGCTGTAATAAGAGTTTGATTACTCTTTGTTCATATGTACACAAGGCACAAAATGCCATGCTTTTATCTGTTATTTTGACGGTTAAACTTTGGTGTAATAGGAACTAATCCTGAGGCGCTCTAATGTGTGGGACCTTTGATTGTAGGAGACAGTGCCTCGGGCTGAAGATCCACTCGTTTGATGGAGCACAGAGGGACGGCCATGTGACTCTCAGCAGCACAAACCCTCAAATAGGCTCAGGTCATCACTCAGCTCACACCATCGCTACTACATGAGAAATAAAGGCCCTGCAATATGGTTTATTCACGCTTTTGGGCACCTCCACATTGATATTCCTCAATTAATAGCATAAAATACTGCACAATAATAGACAACAGGTTTATCATTTTACCAGACATAATTTCCTGACTTGGGGGTGTCATCTGCTGTGACAGAGACAGGAGTATGACGCAAAAACAAAAAGATAAAAGGGCAAAAACCATCCCTTGAAGATATTTGCAACACATAATTTGTAGTGGAGGAAATGTTAATGCTGATATTGTGAGTTAAGAGAAGCTCACTGTTAAGAAAACAGTGGAGCACCACGTTATGACATCAGCATGAGTGGGACAAACGCTTTGAGCCGTAGGATTTGTTAAACATGTATGGATGAAATACACAAGGGCCCAACATTATACCATGCATGGTTAATACTGTATAATAAGGCTCTTTGAAGCCTCGTCTGTGCTCTTTAGCAACTATGACAATTTTGTTTTGACAAATACGTGAATTAATTTAGTACAATAAATGTATGTATTTCCTTGTTCTGATTAGATCAAGATCAAATCAAGACTAAACCTGATCTAAAATTATTCACAACAGCTCAAAATTCTGTGATCCAACAAATCATGCCTAAACTAGGTGAGTGATAACTTAAATGCTTTTTTATTTTTTTCATAAAATACTATTTAGTAAGCTTTTCATGATATGGATTGGCACTTTCTCAACACCCCTAGTATACAGTACACACATTTTTGAACCATGTTTTTGAAATAAATCTATTATCTTCGTTATAACTATTGAATATGTGCCCCTAGACTCTCTGCAGTTTCTGTTTAAGCCCCCTCTATGTCTTTGTCCACACAGCTGATTGCAGTGAGGACATTAGGACTCAGGCTTAGCCCCAAAACATATACACAGTATAGTACACAATTTGTAAAATACTCCTGGATTGTATGAGTGGTTCTAAAACTGTGGTGCGTAGGCTTCCTCTGTCGGGATCTTTTGGTCTTGTTTCGACTATATTATGTTTTTGTCCCAGTTCACAATTAGTCTTGGTCTAGTCATGTTCAGACACATCAAGGCAATTCATTTAAGGAGGCATTTGAAAAGCCAAATAGTCAAAAGGGTTTGAGAATCACTAGGGATAATCAGTTACATTGTATAATCAACTTTATGGGGACTGCAGATGGGGATTAGATGTAGATACACTTGGTACAAAGCATATTTTCTTTAGGATGAAGGATGAATGTATTTTCCTGAAAAACTAATAAATCAAACTAAATGCTTAATTTCATTGTTCTGCCAACACTTAAACACATGGTGTATGTTAGCCGTGATTAATTAGACATTTGGCTGTGTGGATTTCTAACCACCAGCTAAAAAGTAATAGAATGACAACTAACATCATTTGTTCCGCTTGAGGAAAAAGCAGACTTGTTTTGCAGCAAAATTCAGATTTATTGCAAGTGAAACCTCTTAAGTCATCATCACATGTTCAGACTTTGCTGTTGTGCTGCACTCTGTCTGCGTGGCTTATTCAGGAATCAAAAGGCTTATATGGTAAACATGCCAATAAACAATATCAGGTGACACATAGACAATATAATGTAGTGTTGAATTCTAATGAAAATATAGTGTGTTGCTGGCTGTGCTGCATGCATTAAATAAAAGTGAAGTGGGGAGCATAGTTAAAAGTGGTGCAAGGAAAGTAAATAATAATATAAAATAAAGAGCAGTAATAAACAAGGTTCTGACACCTGTCACAGAATTGGAGGCTTTTAGTAAAAATTATATATTCAAGATAACAGATTGGTAAAAGAATCATTTGATTGTTGTCATCACTCAAATTCTAAAGGTAGTTTTGTGTTGGGAAAAACATATTTGATGTTTCTTTTCATTTAAAGTGTTGCACAATATTTCTCAATTGCATTACCTGGCTTAATGTGCATGAAAGGTAAATGAGCCTCAAATATACAATAGAAATTAAAATATGGTCAAATACTATGTGCCACTTACAAATTAAGCACAGTTTTGCTACACAGTTGCCCAAAGCGGATTACTGATAACATACAAGTACTTCCTGAAGTATCATATCTCCCGTACTTCTGACCCACACAGGTGTTCAGCTGCCTGGCCTGTGACTTTATTCTCACCTAGACCTCTTTCCTGTCCTCACATCAGGCTGCTCAGAGCTCAGGCCTTTAATGCTTATGACCTGGACATCCTGGATCCCCACCACAGTGGCACATTCTGCGACGCCTGCACTGTGGTAGCCTCTCCCGGGAGGCCTACGCTCTGCAAAAGCACCTCAGTCTCTGAAGGAGCACCTTCCAGGGCTTGTCCCTGCCTGCACCCCCAGTCCACTCTCCTGGCGCCGGTCCGCCCTCCCCAGTCCACCAGAGCACCTTCCCCACCACTACTGCAGTAGTTGCTGCTCCTGACATGTGGCGTTGACCTGGAAGCGGACCCTGCGCCAGAGCACTGTGTCCTGGTTGTCTGTCATGGCCGCGTCAGCGTAGTGTAGACAGGCTGTTCCCACTGTGTGGGGCTGTGAGATGGAGCCGCACTGGCTGACTCTGTGATTGTGGTGTACAGAGGCCTCTGTGAGGGGCCCATGTAGGAGAAAGCAGAGTACAGCCCTGATGTTTGGCCTGAGTGAGCATAGTAAGGGCCTGATGCCTGGTGCTCAGCGTACTCGGCAAACTGAGCCCTGGAGGCGAGAGAAGGGAAGGCTGAGCTGTAGTGGGGCAGACTGAGGGAGGTGTAGGTTACATGTGCCCCTGGAGACGCAGTCTCAGGGAAGTGGGCTGTGCCGGTCCCTGACTCACTCTTAATCTGGGCTCTGGTTGTTTCAGCTCCAAGGGAGGAGCCATGGTGGGACGGGGGCTGCTGTTTGGATAGCCAGGTCGGGTGTCCATTAGCTGCGGCTATAGCACTGGTGATGCCATAGGTGTAGGATGAGGTAGGGGAAGTGGAGGACCCCGATCCTGCTCCAGTGCTCTGGCCCACCCCTGGGTGCCCATTCGGAGGCAGATACTGGTCAAATTCATTGACATCAAAAGGCTCCATGTTGGCCATGACCTCATGGCTCATCTCTCCGATGTCTACATTGCCAAAGTCAATATGAGGCTTTCCTCCGGGACCTCCCTCTGCTGCCATGGTACCACGGTAGAGCCCAGGCCCCTCCCTCTTGCCATCCTTTCCAACCTGTAGCTCTGTTTTTGGGGTGGTGGGTGGAGTCGGGGGCTGTGACTCTGACCTGTGGATACAAAACAAACATATAAGCATCCAGTATCTTCTACATACTGTGTGTATATAGTGTAAATCTGGGGAAGTGGGAGAGGCCTGCAGCCACCTGCAGCATGAGGGTGTTGCCCACCTGCCAGAGGGGACCCAGCCCCCCCACTTTGAGCCTCCTCCAGGTCAAGGCCCTTGTAGTGGGACTGCTCGAGCTCACCCTCCGAATGGCCGTCAGCTTCAGTGCTTGAGCCTGAGCCTGAGCCCATCTTGCCATTCTTGCGCCTTCTCGGCTGATACTTGTAGTCTGGGTAGTCCTTCTTGTGTTGTTTCCTCAGTCTTTCTGCCTCCTCGATGAAAGGACGCTTGTCAGTCTCATTGAGGAGCCTTATTGAAGGAAAAGACAACATTTAATTTTACCATTTTTGAGTAATATTTGAAATGCATGGAAATTAATTTTCATATAATAGACCATCCAAAATGTACAGTCATTTATTACCTGGAAAGTTTGAATTGGCCTCTTTATCAGATCTCTGACAAATCAGCTCCAATTCCAAGTCTCTGATTCATTGAACACAAGTGGGAAATAATGGCCTTATGTTTTGAACAGTTTATGTTGAAAACATAAAGCCATTTAATTCTGTGCTAGTGAAAAGTGCATGTCAGGCTGCTCAGTGCAGTAGTTATCCAGGTGTCAGGGGTTCAGGGGTTTTCAAAGTCGTCAGCTGTACTGGGTTGTTTGAGTTGAGGACGTTATTACCGCTCTTCTCAGAGGATTCTTCACACTCATATCAACTCTAACAGCACAGTCCAGATGACAACTTTGACACTTATAGGCCTGCTATGATGCTTTAGAAAACATATTCAATATGTATTGATGTGTGAAGACAGGCAGCTCCTCACCTCCAGAGCTTGCCCAGCGTTTTGCTGAGCTCGGCGTTGTGTAGATGCGGGTGCTGATCTGCCAGTTTCCTTCTCGCGGCCTGGGCCCACACCATGAATGCATTCATAGGCCTCTTCACGTGGGGCTTGTTCTTATTGCCGGAGTTCAAACGCACAGGCATTGGTACAAGGGTCCAGTCATAGCAGTTAAGCACCTGGCTCACAGCCTCACGGATGCCCACCGGAAAGCGCTCGTCCTCGTCCTCAGATTTAGCGGACGATGGCCCAGCAGGTACGTCCAGCCCTGGCACATGTTGTCGCTGTCCAGTCAGGGGCGAGTCCCCACCTTGCCCCGGGGACAGAGAGCGACTATCATCTGATCCAGGGCTGAGCTCCACTTCTGACAGGCTTTGGTCCTCTCTGGACATGGTCCCACCGTGCGCACAGGCCACTGGATCTGCTGCTGTATCTATTGCTCGCCGCTTCTCTGAGGCTACAAGTGGGCAGTGACTGGAGGCTGAAATCTGACCGCTGCTGCTCTCTGACCTGCCTCTGCAGATTATAATATAAACTGCCAATCAGTCTCTACTCTTAGCCTCCGCTGCAGAACTCTATGAGGATTCCACATTAAAGTTCTTTCCATCCGGTTGGTTGGTATCATAGGCGGCTTAGTGCGCACCTTGGACCCCAGTGTACCTGATGTTAAATCACCACGACCTGCGTATAACCCACCCAGCACTACGCCTCGCCACAGCACGTCCTGCGCTCTCCTCTCCTCCGCGTGCACTTCCCACTGCTATCCAAGACAGAACCTAGAAAAAATGAGTCAGGCATCAACAGATCTGTAATGGGTTTTTCAGCTCATACTGTTCCTGTATGTTCGATGGGAGGTCGACTCACCGCTGCTTGGTTTGACAGTTATTTTAGTTTCCTGAGGGAAATAAAGCTGCATTGCACAGAGTTGTGGCATATCCTTCATACAAACCCAAATGGCTGTGGCAACATAACATTTTGGATTCTGCTACTGCCAATATAGAACATGCTCCTAATGACCAGCTAGACACAGACAGTGCTATTTCTGCAGCGGGTAATAAAATAGTTTTTAATGAGAACCAATTTAAATATTTAACATTTGGCTGCCCTTAGTTAACATCTCCATGAAGACAAGGTCAGGTCTTAGGAGAGGTGAGCCACTCACAGCAAAGACACATGTTTGTTCATTGATTCTTTTTTTATATGTATTTTTCAACAATAAAAATGATTTGGAATCAAATAAATGTTTGTTTTTTATTCCATTTATTGGATGAAATCTCACGTGATGTGGCTTTAACCAAGAAAGTACCAATTATTTTCAGTAATAATAAAAGATAATAACTAAAAAAAAACGCAGATACGGGGAGAACATGAAAACTCCATACAGAAGAGCCCCACCCAGCCCGGAATCGAACCCTGGACTTTCTTGCTGTAAAACAATAGTGCTAATGGCTGCCATGACTGTTTTAATAATCTTACACGGCATGAAACAAACATATTTGTGTGCCGCGCAACCAAATAGATGAAATCTATCGTGCGTAATACAGGCTTTTACGCACGGGTTTCCCGTCACTTCAGTTGGCCTGCTACAGTCCTGCCTTTATGTTTATCTTTTTCTTTTTTTGCACGATTGCAAAACCAAGTTTCTGAAATTATTCTTGTAGAATTATTGTCATTTTCTCTGCCGCATGAGACTAAAAAGCGATCGAAGCACCAGTTTCGGACCGGCTTTTACCGTCTCTGTGAATAGAGTTTGATAAGTTTTGTTCTGCATCGTGCTTTAATGGCCTGGCTGGTACACACCCGAAGCTGTAATCAGTGAGCGCTTTGTGCGCTCATTACACCCGCTTCATTTCACAACAACCTGGCTTTAATATGCTGCGTGGTGTTTAGTAATCGTGTTTTGTTTTTTTTTGGTGCAAATTTGTTTTCTAACATTTGCACTAAATGAAATCCAACGAGAAATGCAGACTTGAGAGTTGTCAATGCAGTTTCACATGCACATTTTAGACAGAAGTTGTCGGTGTCTATGGGTATCAAAGAGTTTAATCACTCATGTTACCTGGATAGAAAAGCATGGACAGAAGTTGGAAATACAGTGATAGTCTGTGTGGTTAGAATGGTTGGAAACTGTTAGTCAAGTGTGAATGTTTTGAACTAGACTCAAGAGCAAGAGTGAACCTCAAAGTTCTTACTTCAGCAGTGAATAGCAGGTCTCCGGGTTAATTCGAAAATCCGCAATTCCAGTGACGCTCCCTCCCTTGCGCACTCGTTCGCTCCTTCCCTACTCGCGCTGTTGGATGAATGCGTGCTTTATGTTGTTGGCTGGGCTTAAAGAGGCTCTTGTGTAGAGCCCAAGAGGAAAATTCGCACATGTACCAATCTTAAAGCGGCAGTGGCGCGTTCGTGCTGCCACGGAGCGCACTGATTGGTCCAAATCAACAGTGTCATCTCTGCCAAATCAGCAAGTGAATAGGCACGTCTGTATAAGTGAATACGCAGTTTGGGAATTATTATTAATGTGATGAAGCTGAGCATTTATTTTGTATTAGTTTTGTAACAAGCATTAGTGAGCTAGTTGCTTTTTTTTTTTTTTTTTTTACCATAGGCCTATATTTAAAATACAGAGCAAAAACGTTTACAAGGATTCAGCAGAAATAATTGATATGGATAATATGGTACTGTAATAGTGTATTTTAGCACCTTCACCCATTTTATCCAGCCATAAGTTAGTATTTAGACATACAAATAGAAATAGGTGGAAAAAAAAGAATGAGTTTTGATATCAAGAAACATCTTTCAAAAATAATTGTTATAATCCATATAGCCTACAGTTTATTCATGCATTCGTTTGTTTATTTAGTTGTCCTTATTTAAGCTTTTGTTCAGGGTGACCGAGGGACTGCTCATAAATTTGGAATTATTCGCTTGAAAAATAACCTGGCAATCAACCCTGCAATGTTCTATTGTCCCAAGAGCGCGAAGGCGCAGGGCCACGCTCGGCTGTGCCTCCAACAATGGCCCTTTGTGAATGCGACACACTGGTCACGAAAGAGCACGATGTCTATAGCCTACTGCAGCCTTCTTTTTTAATCTCAGGTGGATTGTAATCATGTGACCAAAATGAGCTCGCCAAATAAGAGGGCAATAGCAGTTTTGTCCAGATGCCAGGATTCCTCTCGGGGCTTTGGGAGCGAGGCCTTTGTGGGACAGTCCGGGGATGTCCCGTATACATACGTGAGTGTGTGACTGGTGTACTTGGTCTCAAATGGACGATACTGCGCTTTGGGGTTTTGTTTGGAGTTATTTTCTGACAGAAATCGTCAACTAAAGAGAAATGTGAATGTGCTGTGCAAAAGTTTGATAAACCTGCACCTTCGAATCAACTTAGCCTACATGGTGCACATTGCCTTTATTACGTTTCAGACCTTTTTTTTATTTGTTTGTTTTTGTTTATTGTTTTGTGTGTGTGTGTGTGTGTGTGTGTGTGTGTGTGTGTGTGTGTGTGTGTGTGTGTGTGTGTGTGTGTGTGTGTGTGTGTGTGTGTGTGTGTGTGCGTGTTTTTGTTTGTTCGTTTGTTTGTTTGTTTGTTTTTCTTTTGGCTGGGGGTTGCCTTAAAAAGCAATCCTTAAATATTTTGGTACAAGATCACTATTACGAAAAGCTTTGCGTGTCATGTGATGACGCACTTAGACCCAAGCAGAAGAGTTGAATCCACGTGGTTAAAGCCCAGAGCTGAATGTGGAGACTGAATTATATTTCCTCCCAATTTCCCAATATAATATTCTACACAATTATAAGCCTATAGTTTACTACGAACATTCGTCCGCAAATCCAGCTCTGACTGATAGCTGGCTATGGCTCGCGTTGTGTCATTGGGCAAGACACTTGCACCCACCATGCCCGAGTGAATGTTGTGAGTTGTTGGTGGTGTTTGTAAGGGCCGAAAGCGCTATAGGTTTTTCAACTATTTTCTTGCCTATTTGCAATGTAGTTCAGAAAAGTTGTTGTTGTGTTGCTTTAAACGTAATGATCAGAAAATGTGAAACTATAACCTATGAGCCCGCTCTGAGGCTCTCCTTATGCACAATAGTGACAGATATATATATATATATATATATATATATATATATTCTTCACCTCTAGCACTAATAAGTCTGTTTATTTTGCATGTGTTGCTATTGCACTTCATTTGACTTTAGCTAAATGAAGTGCCAAAAATAACCTTAATTTTTCTGTTCTCCCCAACTTTAATAACATTCTAAATATTGAAATGTTGGCAAACACAAATGATTAAAATTGCTATTACCAAAAGTTTACAGAATGTGATGATAAATGAAATAGTATTTCTGCCAGTTGAAACTATACTGATGCATTGATACATTTTCAACTAAGAAAATAATCTTAGTTGATAATAGTGCCAGGATTTTATACTTTCAACTTAACCAGCGGTCAATTTTAGCCAATGTTCTCAATATAACTTGTCTATGTGACACGATCTGGAAACTCCCAATCTCTGTGTCTGTGCAGTGCAATAGGACAAGCTTGAAAAATGATAATTGGGTGGAATGAGAGGCGGGGGTCATGGAGATTGAGTCATTTGCAGGAAAATGATGTTCAAGAATTCAGTGGTGAACAAAGTCACCGTTGTTGGGATATTTTTGTGTATGTCTCCGGCTGCTGTTTGGTACATCAGTTTCCTCCACTCTCTTCCTCTATTTTTGCTTTTTGCTCTGTTGTTTGCATGGACAGCCGTTATTTAGTTTCTATGTATTATTTAGGCTAAGGCAATATGCGTTAAGATATTGAATTCTTATTGATGCAATAAGAAAAAAAAACAGTTGTTTTATAGCTACAACTCTAGCAATTACAATTACCAGCTATAAGTTGGTAGTTGTACAAAACAAAAGCTAAAAAAAAAACAAGTCCTAAAGGTTTAGCATTATACCTTTTAATTTGATTTGTCAATAATGATTAGTTTTACTAACATTTAGTTCTGTTTTTAAGTGCTCTGCAGCATGAGATAGAAACCTTGTTGGTGGGCATCAAGAAGAGGCTGTGCTATGTTATTGATAAACATAGACTACGATGCTATGGAGCAATGCAGAAAGTAGAAAGAAGGCTGGTGCATCTTCTGAGATGGTGGAGTGGGCAAAAGAGAATAAAAAAGTCACTTTCCAATCATGAGATTTTCTCAGAACATTGAATTAAGTAGCGTGAACAGCAGGGGCCTGGAGGGTCTGGGGCGGCTGGCCGCAGAGATGGCTGAATGAAAGAGCTTGTTGTTTTGTTCTGAGAGAGCGAGATGAAAGTGGAGAGGGAGACGACTGCAGACCCCTCTCCCAACGCCTTCGCACCCTGCGGCCTCCCTCGCTCTGCCCATGTGAGCCGGGGTTCAAACGCAGGCCCACAGCTGGATCACGCACATGGGCATGAGCATCTATAATACCCTCCATTAATACTGGCACCATGATAAGATGTGTGGTAATGCTTATGCAGCAGTGGCTCATGGAAATGGTCGGCCACTGGAACCATCCCTTTGGAAGTGCACCAGATTAGACACAGTCATCCTTTGTTACATTCAGTTGTGGCAGGGTTTAGCCACAGCTGCCCTGGGGCAAACTGATGGAAATGTGGCTGCCTGTCTGCACCTATGAACACTTTACACAAACGCATTATATCCACACCCTATAGGGACGGTGGATTAAACCAACACCCACATGTGTGAAGCCCTGGACACAACGGCAGTATGCACTGTTTGAACCACCAACCCTTGAGTTTGTAGGAGAAGACTGTAACATTGCTGGCTGTTTCAGTAGCTCAGACTGACAGACAGGGAGGACATGGACACAACATGAAGGGTTCGAAAAGGTTACAACTTGTAGATCACTTTGTGTTGGTCATTGAGGGTTTTGTGCCTCGAGCCAAAAGGACATCAGTCCCTGGAGACTGCTGTAAAGGATGAAAACACATATCCTTTAATTAACTGGCAGTTAAATGCCCTGTACAAAGGCCAACTGTTGAGCCCCGGGTTCCTAACTTGGGAGACAATCGACAAAAGGAGTCAGCGGGAGCCCCATCTCACCCTTATAGTGTCCCACCATGACTTTTCCAGCTCCATTCCACCCAGCACTAATTCACTCACTCATTGACTCGGTAATAAAAAGCTGATAGCCTCCAGGCCTGAGGTTATGGGGCAGTCTGAACCTTAATCTTTGTTTCTACTCGTTTTTCATCTGCCGACTAAGAACTCCCAAAAGGCACGGAGGTACTGCATGCCCCTTCAAGCTGCTTTCAGGGAAGTTTTGTTTTGTGCCTGTGTGGGAACAGGCAGGAAAACAGATAGAGGAAATGTAATTATTAGGGATGGAAATGTAATTATTGTGATAGTTGATATTATAGCTCTATTACTGCAGATAATAGATGAAAAACCTTTCTAAAAGTAATATTGGACACCAGGTGGCACAAGGGTGTAGGGTAGACTTCAATATATCCTTATTTCCATAACCTATAAACTATTTTTTATTGGTTACTGCTTCACAATATCGCTATAATGTCAGTACAATGAGCCAGGGCGTTAAAGTGCATGTTCACATTTTATATAAACCACAACAGCAAACTAGCTCTAGGCAACAATCTATGTCATGTTTATACAATTTGGCTATATACAGATATAGGTCAAAAGGTTTTCAACATGTGGTGTTATGGAATTCAAGGGACATCTAGTGGCATGATTTGTGCACAGCGGCTTACATGCGAAACTTGATACAGTCATTATCATCATCATTTGTAACATCACAAATTACAATGAAAAATATCTGTTGTCCAAAATATTATTGCCAGCTTTTTTGTTGGGAGCTGTTGTGCGCTTGAGTCTCCAAAGCTGAAATGACGCAGGACTATTTATGCTCAAAGCAGGAAGACTTAGCAGCAGAGACCATTTATGTCACATGTAAACGGTCTCATCAAATATCTTCCTGTCTGTAGCCACAATCTCATCTCATTCCAAGTTCATTTGGCCAGCAAAAACTTCATCATTTGTTTTCTTTGTACCATCAGCAAATAATCCTTGCCGCAAAATGACATAGCAAAACAAAAAAAAGGCCAATAAATCTTATCTTCTAAATTGAATTAATCATCTGTTCTCAAGAGAATGCAGCAATTACAAGGGGGGAAAAGAAAAGAAATATAGCCTACAGTAAGTCAAAGAAGTAAATACATTCTTGAAAACATGCATGCTGACTATTGTTACTAGCCAAAAACCTGAAATAGTGCATTGTGCAATTTAGAGTTGTATGCAAAGAAAAATTAGTAAAAATGTATCCAATGATACTTCCCTTGGTGGGTTCCTGTTTAACTGCTGTTTCTTTATATGCTGACATTTGTCTCCACTGGTGTTTTGAACTATATGAACAAAGCTACATAAGGCAAAGGGGTTCAAATGTCTGGTGCTAAATGTCTTGTTCACTTTTATAGGCGGCTGAGTCCAGGGCAATGGCCGCCTGCAGGATGTCCAGCTCCATCTGGTGGTTGTCCATGTCCAACACACACATGACATTGTGACTGCCTGATGTAATGGAGGTTCTCCTGTCCTCAGGCCTGTCCTTCCCTCCTGCTGGACACGGGGAGAACATATCCCCCTCTTCCTCTGGGCTGTCCAGGGCCACCTCGTTCTCATAGCAGAAGGAGCTTAAAGATTTGGGAATCAAATCATTTGTGGTCTCACATTCTAAAGAGGGACGGCTTGCTGTTTCTTCCAATTCTTTGGCGCTGAGATGAGGTGTGGATGGGACCTCATAAGTGTTGTTGAAGCGGCCATAGTCTACTTTATATCGCTCTCTGTCCTTATAGATGACTGGCTCAAACCTGTGGCCCCAGAAGATCTCTCGTGCTAGATAGGAGCTACGGAACTGTGTTGTCATGGCTGTGGCCTCAACCATGCCCTCCAAGATCACTACAATCTCAAAGTCGTCTGCCTCCAAATCAGCTTTGCTGAGCGTATACAGAGGGCTGTCCTTGTCAATCTCATGCACAATAACCAGAGGAGACACTAGAAACAGCCGGTCCGTGCCTTCGTCGTAGCCCACATTCAGGTCCATCTGCTCTAGTGGGATGAACTCCCCCTCTGCTGTCACATAAGAGCGGATGAGTTGGGCTCTCACATGGGCTTCCACAATGTGGCTCCTTCTCAGGTTGCCCACCCTCCACATAAGACACAACTTCCCATCCCGCAGGGAGATGACAGCATTTTTAGAGAACATGAGAGTCTGGTTTCTCTTTTTTGGGCGTGCCATTTTGGCCATGATGGTGCCAATCATAAAAGAGTCAATGATACAGCCCACAATGGACTGGATTACTACAGTGATCACTGCCAAAGGACACTCCTCTGTCACACAACGCCAGCCGTAGCCAATGGTGGTCTGAGTCTCTATAGAGAACAGGAGAGCCCCAACAAAACCCTGCACATGGAGGATACAGGGCATCTTTGAGGGCTCCGCAGGTGCTTGGCCTAAATTTATTGCACCCATCGTATGTATAGAAACATTGCCTTGAAAGTCCCCATGTACCAGAGACACTCCATAGAAGATCAGTCCAAAGAAGAGCCAGGAGATCATGAAGGTGAAGCAGAATAGGAGCAGCAGGTACCTCCAGCGTATGTCCACACACGTGGTGAAGATGTCTGCAAGGTAGCGTTGGCCCTTTTCCTCCATATTTGTAAAGACCACATTACATTGTCCATTTTCCTAACAAAGCGGTTCCGTCCCTGATTGGAGCTTTTGGTCTGGAACTTGCCGTTCATACGGTGTCCACTGGGTCCTGTGACTGAGGCTCCAGACCTCCTCCTGCTGATGTCATCGCCCTCTGTGTCACAGCCTGGCTCCAGAAAGCATTGAGACGACCCATTGCCATTACGAAACCTCAGACTGTAGAGCTTCTGACGCTCCTCCTCTGGTAGAGTATCCGACACAATGCTATACCTAAAATATAGGGAAAAAGACTTGATCAGAAATAATGATTCTCCCTCCTAAATATTATTATTATTATTTTATGATTTTATTTTTTTCCATTTTGACATTTATTTGACCAGGAAAGTCTCACTGAGATTTCAGAATCTCTTTCAAGGGAGTCCTGGCCTCCAAAGACAACCTATTGCACATATAATTTAGCCAGAAAGGCTCCACTTAGACCTGAATTAAATCAGGGACCTTCTGGCTGACGTCAGAGCCATAACCGGTGCGCCACACATTTAATAAAGGTGCATGTGCATCCAAATTGGTGTCACTCTGGAGCTCTTCCCCAGATGTTTACACATAATTATTCAAGTTCCTTGTTATACAATTCTATTCTATTTTCCAACTCATACGCACCTCATGCTTTTAACTTATACATTATATTTCCTTTATTCTAATTTACAACATGCTAAATAGGTTTTGGCCAGAGGTCCAAGGCTCTCATGTCCCTTTCCCCCTGGATTACTGGCTGGAAGGTGAGATGAGTTTAGCTCTGTGAGAAGGATTGCTGTCCCCACAGATTATAGGATTATACTTGGTTGTCTTTTGTGCGTCAAAATGTGATTTCTGTGGCAGGTAACATGAATATAACATATAACATAAAAAGATTTTAATGTGTGGAAATGAGTTAGTTCTTGATTTATCTAAAATAAAAAATAAAAGTATAATAACATACAATACATTGAAAATAATAATAATAATGATAATAACATTAATAGTAATAATTATAATAATACTCTATTAAATGGTGCCTCTGCCCAGGGACTACAGATGAAAATTAGCTTGTAGCTATCTCTGGTCTGTACAACACATTTGTTGTGCAATGTCCCTGTCAAATAAATAAATAAAAAATAAATACTATTAACTATTATTACTATTAAATAAATCGAGTCCATACAATGTCTTACCTATTAGAGCGACTTGTTCCCATGGCACTGGGGATCATTAGAAAAGGCCAGACTCACCTTCCTGAGCTTAACTGTCCACTATGAATGATTGAGCCAGCCCTATAAAAAAACAGAATATGTCAGACCATGAAGAGAACTACAGGTAAACAATAGAGGTTAGGCGTGTGATATCATAACATAGCAACATCATGGTATCACGGCCGTAGCAGCAAATTGAGTGGAAAGTCCACTCAATTTGCTGCTGTTAAAAGCTCTTTAACAATGTGTAGACTATATATGAACATTATCAGAACAACTCCACTCCATAATAAGATGAATGTAATCTTTAGTATTGGTTAAATTGCAGTAAGTGACTTCAGACACAATACGCTTTGATCTATATTGCTTAAGCACCGATACGACCCTGTTTGAGCAGCGTTGGCAAATTTTACTCATAATTATTAGATTTCCATTCAGAACTATGAGGATACTTTCCTTATTTACTTGGATACAAAATTGTGTATGCTGGCTGTTTTATAATTCAGTAGATCTGAATAACTATTTGTGTCTGTGCACAATTTAAAATTAACAGAGACATTTTTAATTATTAGTGCACGATTTATAGCTTTATCTTTCTGAAATATTTAGATTCATACATATTGCTTTTATACTTACCCTTTTTTAAGGCCTCATCACTTCTTCTGTTTTCTTTGTCTCCTGTAATCCCTTATTGTGCTTCCTTCCAGACTATGACTACTGTGTAATCCATCGGTGAGCTCTGCTCTGCTCTCTCAAACTGCTGCGTCAGTCGCCCCTCCACCGACACAAACAGATAATATCTCTCTCACACTTTGTCTCTCACACATTTAACTTGTACTGTACTTTATCAGGCACATTTTCTGAATTCAATTGTACATTACGCAAATGTATGTATGAAAATATAACTGTTGCAGTGAACCTGACACAGCCTATAAATATCTTAACAAGTTAACCACCATACTCGTGTTTTTGGCTTAACTATTTTGTCTGTCTGGACCAGGGGTGTCCAGACCTTTTTCATGAGGGGCTGCATATTGAAGCGTACACGGGGTTAAGGGCCATAGATCGGTGGTTAGTTCTGCAAAACCTTTGACTTGCAGAGGTTTAAATTGTGCCCCACACCTGTATTGATGCTTAAAACCTTCATGCCAGCTCTGTCTCACAATAAAATGTTAGTTGTTAGGTTAGAATTGTGTAGAATTATTACATTTCAAATAAAAAGGACCATCTCTGATGATGTGTACCGATTCAGCAAAAAGGGTGAGGGCCATGAAAAATTGGTCTGAGGTCCGCATTTGGCCCCCGGGCCACACATTGGACAGCCCTGGTCTAGACCATAGGCTCATTCTTGCAGTAGTCAACTATTGCTCATAAGTCTGCTCTGTGTGAAGAACAAGGGTGGGCAAACAGTATAAGTGCTGTACAAATTGCAAAGTGGAAAGAAAATGTAACTTGGTGTCAATAGAAGAAGCAGAAGATAAATATAACTAGATCATGGAACCACAATATATAAGATATTTTTATTTTGCATATATAGACTAAGGGCATTTTTTAGTCTATCTTTACTTTCCCTGAGATTTAGAAGGGACTTTGTAAGCCAGCGGTTCTCAAACTGTGGTTTTAAAGATATTATTAAGATCTCCAGAGATCTCCACAGCTTGTCTGTCTCTCCATAAGGCTCTAGTGAAGCTGCAGGTCAACAAAGTGACAAAGATGGAGGGTCACAGACAGGCAGATAAGACAAACCAGACAGTGACAGAGGGCAGCACCTGAGCAGGAGATGACCAGGGAGACAGGGCAGCCTGTATGGATATATAAATAGCAGCTAATCACACCAGTGTCAGATTAGCCCTCATAACCTTTTCCTTAGCACACGTTGTAGTGCACCTATTTTTTGGTCAGTTGTTTTCTTTTCTCCAAGGATCTGAAGTAATATTGGTTAAATATGTTATTATAACAAAGAGACTACTTCCAAATGGCAAAAATAATCTTGGTATCAACTCACTGATACAAAAGTTCAAGTGACTGTGCTGGCACACTGTTGGAACATACTGTGCTCACAGTCTCAGTAGAAGGTCAGATAATGGGTAATTTGATAATAACACAAAACTCAGTCAAAACATTATTTTACACACCATAATAATCTAAAATATGCTATCAGAACTTCAAAGGTTACTTTAAACATCACTGTGCATTCAGTCTGATTTAAAGGTCTCTAAAAACCATATAAAGTGAAAATTCTTCTTCTTCAAGAAGTGTCCGGAGATTACATGGAGTATTTTGTTGCCTTGTATCTTCTGTTCTTATCAGAGCCTCTTTGTGCTTCTCACTTGAGAGTGATAGCTGTCTATTTAATTTATTTTCTGTTTAAGGCTGTGATGTTGCTAGATGCTTTTTACAGCCATCTTTTAGTCTATGATTAGTTTAGTTTAGTTTAGTTTATTTGTTTATTTGAGCAGCAACACTGCTCAAAAGGAGTGGGCCGAAGTAAGAGCTTATAAGCGCCCACCCCCAAAATCAATACAATTAAAATCATCATTTCACAAGAACATAGTGGAACAACAAAGGAACAAAATAGCAACAAGGAGACAACAGCAAAACAAAATACAACAAAATAGACCCCACACACCCGCAGCATCCGACCATATCCGAAAACGTAGCAGTACTGATTACGTAACAACTAATTACAAAACAACTATGATAATGCCACATACTTATAAACTATTTACAAAAAACTATAACTTACACTGTTTGAAGTGCTCGTACATCAACAGAAAGAAGCACAATTACAGCAACGGTCTAGTTTCAAGTACGAAGTCTAGTACAAGGCAAGTAACAAAAGGCGATCATTACATTTCTTTCAAATGGTTACCATGCCAACATTGTTAGCATTACCAAAAGTCACTAGTTTTATGTTAAAAAGACAGATTAATATACATATTATACTCTGTGAATATTATTATGTACATTTATTATGTAAGTCCTACACATAGTGCGTTAAAATGCCAGGTGTACAGTAGAGCGGGCCAGTTGTAGAGGGCAGTAGCTAGCTGATTTTTCCTACCCTAATTCTCTATTTGTAATTTTGAGCAATAGAATGACACCCGTTGAGAGCAACAACATTCTTCCTTAAAAAAGCAATTTGATCCTATTGCGCCCCCTAGTGGCAACTCATTTCTTCTTCTCTATACTTTGCAAAACCTTTTGCTTGAATTTATATTTGAACAGGTTGATGTTTGAACCTCGTTTCATCTCCATCTCCAGTTTATTCCACAATTAACTGTCGGACTAAAACTTTTCAAAGTTGTGCAATGTTTCTGAGGCCTGAAGTTTAATTCATCACGTAATTCATAACGACCAGTACGTTCTTGGAACCTTCTTTGTATTTGGCTTGGTAACAATTTGTATCTTGCTTTGTATAACATCTGTAGTGTTTGGAACTCAACAATGTCAAAAACAATTCAATAATGAACTTGTGTGGTCCAAAAACCCAGCTTTATGAATTACTCGGATAGCTCTTTTTTTTATTTTATTTTTTTAAAGATTTAGACATTTTTATAAGCATGTTTAAACAAAACCTGTTTCTATAAGCTGCAGACTATTTCATTATTGGGCATTATTGGGCGGCACGGTAGCGCAGCGGTAAATGCTAAGAGGAGTTGGCTAATTAGTAAATAGCCTATTTCAGGGATGTCAACCAGTGCGCCAGTCCTTTCATGGTAGCTCGCCAACGGCTTTCTACATTTCTACATTTGCTTGATGAGTTTTCATTTAGTTCTGAACATAGGCTTCTAAACACAGACTGCAGACACTTGGGTAAATACAGTATAGTATACGTAGCCTAAACTCAAGTTATTTTATCTAATTTTGTTGAAATCTCCTCTGAACTCCATCTGACACACCGGGCTTTTTTTTTGCCCTGCGCGTTTATGGCCCGGCTCTGCTTAAGTGCATTGCCTTTTTGCCGCGTTTTTCTTTGCAGGTGAATTGGGGTGGCTGTGCGTAACGCGCGCCAAGGGCGACAAGGCGGATTCTTCGAAATTGAACCAATCCTATTTTTCCACACGTACGTTACCCCCCAGACATACCTGTCGCGTTTTCTGCGCGTTTATGACCCTGCTCTGCGCAAACGCATTGCCTTTTTGAGCACTGAGCTGTGCGTAACGTGCACCAGGGGGAATTCATTTACAGGACGCATTCCTCAAAATAGAACCAATCCTATTTTTCCACACGTACGTTAAGCGTTATGCGATACGTGCCCGGTGTGTTTGGCCCAAGTTGCAATTTTACACGTGCCACCGAAGCGCAAGTAATTAAAAATTTTGTAATTTAAAAGTAGCTCAACGGGCACAAAAAAAAAAAGGCTTGAGACCCCTGGCCTATTTAGTAGCATGGATACTGTGGCCTGACATCATGGTAGCCTAGGTAGCCTATTTGAAAGGAACATTGTGGGATCAATTGCGAATTTACATTTTAAGGCCGGTTACAATGTGTTACCCTATACTATTTCGTTTTGTTAATTTATTTTTGTTTATTTTGAAAACGACACAACCCGGAAAAGTAAATCTATTTCCTTATTGTTAGGAATCTGCTTGACGCATCTGGCTCGGCGCGTCAGCCACGTCACCTCATCGCCTCTACAAGTTTCCTTGTGGACCACTGAGTGCACAGCTGAGTTGGCAGAACTGCATAGATGCTTCAACTCTTTTACAAGTCTGTTTTTTTTAGTTAGCCAGCCGTCAGCCGGGGATCACGGGAGTTTAACAGGGATTGCGTTAGCTGCTTTTTGACTGTGTCCTATTTGTGTTTTTGCCCGCGCCTCTGTGGACTGCACTTTTGGGGTCCTGCAAAACTTTGGGTGTATATTGGGGGGAAAAGGGACAACTATGAATATTTTTCGTCTTGCAGGTGACGTGTCACATCTTGTGGCTATTATCATTCTTTTGCTGAAGATTTGGAGATCCAAGTCATGTGCAGGTATGCCAAAGCTAACACCAAGTCTCTAAAAACTTTTATTTGGTCGGATGAGGACATTTAGCTGGATTGAAATGAATGCAAAGAGGCTTGCCCTTGTCTATGTGGCAAAGTCTACACTAATTATTACCTTCTCAAGTGCTTTTATTTCCCCTCCATTAGTGTTGTGCTTTGCTCTTCACTGCATTTGACTGCCCCGAGTTTATTTTTCGACATGTTGTTCTTATCTTTTCTATAGGCATCTCTGGGAAGTCTCAAGTGCTGTTTGCCCTGGTCTTTACCACAAGATACTTGGACTTATTTGTTGTTTACATCTCTGCTTACAACACAATTATGAAGGTAGGTACCACATTATGAAATAACATTATGCTACATGATTTTATAATGTCCTAACCAACCCTAAACCTCACAAACTTCACTACAGCACCAGGAATTGTGGTCATAAATGGGTTGTGTTTTTTACATAATCACTGTGCAAGTCTTATTTAACAAGGACAAATGTAAATGCCCCCAAAATATGTCTTCACATTCCTGCAAATCCAGTGTTTGTCCAAATCTGTAGCCTCTCCTCTGTTGCTCCCAGGTGGTTTTCCTGGCTCTGTCCTACACCACAATCTATATGATCTACCTGCGCTTCAGGAATACGTTTGACTCCGAGAATGATTCCTTCCGTGTGGAGTTCCTCTTGGTGCCAGTCATCGGACTGTCCTTCCTGGAGAACTATGCTTTCACCCCAATGGAGGTATTTCTGCTCCATCAGTTGCCTTTTGGTTTCCTGTGTATTCATCTGTTTTTGTCTTACCCTTTGCTTCTCTCTCCCTTTTTCAGATTCTGTGGACTTTTTCTATCTTCCTGGAGGCTGTGGCCATCATGCCGCAGCTCTTCATGATCACTAAGACTGGGGAGGCGGAGTCTATCACCACACACTACCTGTTCTTCCTGGGCCTTTACCGCGCCCTCTACATCGCCAACTGGGTCTGGAGGTACCACACGGAGAGCTTCTTTGATCAGATCGCTGTGGTGTCAGGCGTCGTGCAGACCATCTTCTACTGTGATTTCTTCTACCTCTATGTCACTAAGGGTACGTGACATCAAACAGTGTGTTCTTTGGTTAAGTTACACTCAGCTTTATCTACCACCTGTAAAGCACACACAGAGAATCCAAGCACAACCAGGTCTAGATCAAGATTGAATCAGAAAAATTAGAACTAGCACTAAACAGGGTCTAAAATAAACATAAATAAATCAACAATAAACCTAAATTATTTATGCATTCATCTTTAATGATGAATGCATGAATGAATCAAGTCTAAATTTGCAGATGATCCTGAGTTCCACCAGAAGAAGTCCGAGCACCACCACAATCTAGCTTCTTGTATATTCGCCTTAAATGCATTTGCTTATTTAGATTTTTAAAACAGACACATATGCCAGTACGTATTTGTCAATAAATGTGTAAGCAAATAACTACAATAATACTCTATTTTTCATGCAGTGCTTCGTGGAAGAGGAAAAATGTCTTTGCCAATGCCTGTGTAAAACAGACGTCTTCGGGCCGGCCACCATCATGTGCCTGCTACCAGCTCACGCAAACTAAAGAATCTCCTTGAGCTGTAAATATATTTTGCAAAAAGGGACTGTCCAAATGGTACAACTGTAAAAATGTGTTTGAATGTCAGATTGTGATCGTGTTTCTCTCTAGTTTCTTTCTATCTTTGTTTTTTCACATACAATTTACATCCATCCATCCCATTCATTTGCAATAATCAAGTTATGGGGAATGTAGCGATAACAAATGTTATAAGTGTCTTAGTTTTAGTGGTATTTTCCTTACGTGTCTTTGGGTGCTGCTCAGTTTATGCATTATTGACCAGCCAGGGCAGGTGTTCACTAATGCATTAGCAACTTTATCTGTTCATCTGAATTTCATATTTTTGAGTCGTTGTCAGAGTGCATGCTGTTTTCCTTCTAAACGATATTGTTTTCTTTATATTGAACGAGAAGTCATGCTGCGATTTTCCAAAATATGCCTTTTTTTTTAGCAGAATTGCACATTTGTATACCTTTTAATACAGCATTTATTTTCCAATTCATTTGTGTGTTTGCTTACTTAACCAGGATGTGTACCTTAGTCTGCCCCACCCACAGAAGCACATACAAAATGACACAAACTCCGCCACGTTTCAGTCTCATTGCAGGAAGGTTTTGCGGTGCTTGAGCAACACCTTACTTCCTTCTCTCACAGCTCCCCCTACCACTTTGGCAGCTGAACTTATGGAAAGTGGAGACGCGGCCAAAGCAGCTACTTTCTTTATCGCTTTGCCTTTACCCTTGTTTTTCCCAACAATGCCTGCTCCTTCTGCCGCACCTTTGCCCACCGCAGTCACCAGTTCGCACCAGAAAAGTCTCTCTGCTCTTTTCCTGGCCTCCTCTTCTTGCGGTTTCTGTTCGTTTGTTGCCTTTTGAGGAGACGTACTGCTTGCATTTTCTCCCATAATCCGCTCTTGTACCTCCTTCATGGCCTTCTCGGCTTCCTCAAACATCTCTCTGGTATAATATCCATCTTTATTCTCAGCAACCATCTTGTCTACCTTCTTCATGAGTTCAATTATCTGCTGTGAACTTTCTGTATTGCTATTATCGAACACGTGATAACCTCCATGACAGCCGTTGACAAACTCCGACAGCTCATCACTCTCTTCAACATAGTCCTCGATACGTTTCCCATGTAGCTGGTCTCCACAAGTAAACAATATTAAAGTATATTTCATGACACCAGATCCAAAAATAGCCTTTATCCAGTCCAAGCAGTCTTTCTCTTCTTGAGTGAACTTACAGAGGCGCATCATCAATAGAAAGACGTGGGGTCCTGGTGAATAGAGCTTGATGCTTTGGCCCACTTCTGCAATGACTTCCTGAAGGGACATACCAGTGTGGAAGAAGCCAGGAGTGTCCACCACAGATATGTTCCACTTGTGTACCTGCCCGCTCTGTTTTTGGCACTTACAGGTGATGGAGCAAGCGGAGGTGTCCACCCAAAATGCACCTCTGCCTAGTATAGTGTTGGCTGAAGAGCTTTTACCACTGCCAGTCCTCCCCACCAGAACCATTCTGCGGCCACAGTCAGGGACATGGGCTGATGCAAAGCATTCTGTAGTATAATGAAAAGTAAAATTATTACATAGCACACCAATATATCAAAGACCTACGGAAATCAGTTTAATTTCCTTGCTTAAATGTTTGAGGAACCTGTACTTTTAAGAGCTATTTTTACAACAAACTTTTCTACTCTTCTTTGAGAAATTAAAGAAGAGTAATCGCTCCACCAGCTGAGCCATTGCCGCTCAGATGGTGGAGCGGGACGTCCAATATCCGAGAGGTTGGCGGTTCGAAACGGCTCCCGCAGGGGCAGATTATTGTTGTGTCCTTGGACAGTACACTTTACCACCTGTATGAATAGAGTGAGTGGTGGAGGTGGGAGGGCCGATGGTGCAGATTGGCAGCCACACTTCCATCAGTCAACCCTAGGGCAGCTGATTGACTACAGTGTAGTTATTACTGTGAAACTTGTGATACAGACTTGTAAAGCGCAATAAGCCATTATTATTGTTTGGATGATCAGAGAGAGATACACACACATACAAATAATCTCAAATTGGTTGTATGCTATACATTACATAATTTATTTTTGGTTTCAAAGCATTTTCTAGCACGTACCGTTGTTGGGTGACGCAGCATTTTCATTCAAGGACATCTCTGCAGGCTTTCAAAAAGGCAAAGTGGCTGAAGGGGTCGTGCCTTTCTATCAGTAGACTTGATTGATGAATTTGGAATAATTCTGTCTGGAGTGGCAGTCAGACAGTACATTTCAAGTCACATCCTCAGCTGGAGTAACGGGACAATGATTTGTATCACGTGACATGATTGTGCTCAGCTGCATGTGGGCATGTTGCCCAGCTGAGGGCACTAGAAGACCATGGCCGTTTCTCAATCTGTGTACTTGTGCGGACTGGTCATCGGATCGACGCTGACTCGCTGAGAAGGAGCTTTTCACCCACTTTCCCTCACTGAGTGCTTCGCTTCGGACAGATCTCCATTCCGCGGGCACGCGCAAAGTGAGTAGGGGGTAGGTTGAGGATTAACGTGAACCTGGCCCCCCATCATACTCATAATTTTATAAAAACGTGAACCTGGCCCCCCATCATGCTCAAAATTTTATAAACAATTGTCAATCGTTTGTGCTGTTTTGTGCTGTAAAAAATTGTGTTTGTGCTGTTATCGTTTTTGAGATATTGAGGATTCTTTTATAGGTCAATCTAAGGTCACCCAGCCTCTCATTATGCTAAAAAATGCTCCAAAACGGACGAAAATTGTGTCATTCGTTTGTGCTGGTTCGAGCTGTAAAAATGTAGTGCTGTTACTGTTTTTAAGATATTAATTGCATTTTGGGACGATGACGTCATCATACTCTTTCGAAAATGCACGTCTATCCTTTTTGCTTAATTTATGCTGTGCATATATTTGGTTTATACAGTTAAGTTAAACATTTTAAGAATTTGGGTATCGCTTTTTTTTTTCTTTTTCTTTGGGTATCGCACACACACACTGTTATATTGACAGTGACGTCATATCCGGACACTTTGCTGGTGCGCGATTAATCATGGATAATAATATGTCTATGGATAGAACCCAGAACCTCTCGACGCTCCTCCAACTTTTGGCAAGTAAATCTTCTTTTAAATAATTAAGTATTTGAAGTTAAAATGCAGCTGCTTAATTAGTTCTTTGAGGGAAAATGTTGATATTTTAGCGGGTAAACTTAATGGTTAGCGCCTCCCACTGGTATATAAAAAGTAAAGCATGCTGTGGTGTAGTGTGGGTGTAGTAGTGTTAATTAAATAATGACAAATGCTTTCACTATATCAGTTCTTTATTAACAAAGCCCAACAGTTTTATGTTTTAAAGTTGAAATTGTTGAATAAGTTGCAACCCCCAAACAAATTAATACATAATATTTGACCTATCTTTTATTATTGTTTCAGTTGCACATCAGATATTTTTAATTACTTTACACATAACGTCTTATTTATGTAGGCTATAATTGTATACAAAATGTGAAATTGACTAAAATGTAAAATGTTATTTTTGTTTACAGAAAACGTTTGTAATTGATGTCTTTAAAAACATCGTTCCACATCGCCAGTAGTGTCTCACCCTTTTAATTTCATATGAGGTTGTTTAATGTTATACTCTAGATCCATGGTTATACTGTAAAAGCTCACAGCCCCATGTTCATGAGCTGCTTCCTGTGATGTCATGGAGTTCACGCGTTCCAAACGCTGAAATAGCAGAGTCCACACTCGTGAACTCCTCAAGTCCGTTCTCCGAGTCTGCACGTTAATTATAATACATCCATGGTTTGCACCCGCAAGTCCGTACCCAGGAGTTCACAAGTATGGAGTCTGGACTCTGAAACGGCCCATTTGTCCCTTTGTCAGTTTGCAGAGTTGCTATCATCATCAGCTTAATAAGATGGTATTTTGAAAAAGGCACAGCTTGTCAAGTGCTCCCCAATCTAACCAAATAATACAGGCCGGTTTACACAGTTAGTGGCGCTTTGAAGAAAACGGTATAGCTGAACAGTTCTCAGCTGTGTTGGACTGCCACATTAAATGTGTTTCTTGGTGCATGTTCAAATGTACTGTACACCAGAGGATTAATCTATTAACAGCTGTAAAAGTGAAGTACATGAAATTACATTTGTTTTAAAAATAGATAAATGAATACAGATGGTATAATTTTTTTGTTTTTCAACTGTTGTTGGTCATTGAAAAGAAAGTAAACGTGGTCTGCTGTGTATTTACATGACCAAAATACATAGAAATCATTAATCTGGCATATTGCTTTCTGCTGAAGGACTGAGCTGCACAATTTATACCAAAAAGAATTTGGCAGGCTACGAAACTGAACGGCGTTTGTACTTTAAACAGAGGAAGCCAGTCTGGCACAGCTTTGCAGGATGAATCAGAGAAATGTGATGTCTCTACATGTTCATTTTCTTCACTAAGAGTGGACACAGAAATATTACTTCCAAATCCAGTGGCATGGCATGTGCTGTGTCCTTATGCAGCCACCATTTTTAATGTTTTGCTTAAAAAAAAATCTAAAGCTGGATACACTGCGTCACACAAAAATCACCAGGGACATCAACCCTCTATTAGTTTAGTTTATTAGTTTATTTGAGCAGTAAACATTCTGCTCAAAAGGAGTGGGCTGAAGCAAGAGCTTATAAGCATCCACCCCAAAATCAATACAACAAAATTTCTCATTTCACAAG
This sequence comes from Neogobius melanostomus, assembly GCA_007210695.1. NCBI lineage: Eukaryota > Metazoa > Chordata > Actinopteri > Gobiiformes > Gobiidae > Neogobius > Neogobius melanostomus. The sequence goes on from VHKM01000493.1 coordinate 1,797,478, forward strand.
GAATATAGTGGAACAAAACAGTGAAACAGCAACAACAAAAAAAGATTATCTACACCTGCAGTTTCTGATCATGGCTGAAATGACCATTTACAAGATGGAATTTACATAAAGACATTACATGACAGAAACTCATGTACTCTATACATTCCCCAAGAAGGAGTAATACTGATTACGAAACAACAATGATGATGCTACATAAGGAACCGTGTCAGTCACATGCACGACCTCTGCAGCATGCACACCCGTTTATAAAATAACTTTATCCTATTGCAATTACATTATCAATCATACAATTAGCAGCATCATATTTTGATTAGCCTCATTGTCAAAGGAGAACCAGTTACACTTCAAAGCGGATTTTTTAACACAGACCAAATTACAAAGCATTGTTTGAAATGTTCATATACTGTAGGTAACAGAAACGAAGCACAACGACAACAACGGTCTCGTTTCATGTACGATGTACAAAGCAAGTAACAAAAGGCAATCCTTAATATAATATATTTCAGCATGTTACCAATGCCAAACCTTGGTAACATTACCGGAAGTCACTATTTTTATCTATGGAGCTGTACAAGATGGACTTTCGCTTTATAACGAGAATCCCATTCTGTTAACCAGGATAATAGGGCTTGTTTGTTTTTTTGGTAAAAATTGGTAATAGTATCACTGTAGTGTATTACATTTGTTACATGTGCACATTTGGATCAGCTTCAAAACTTACTGTATCTGAAGATTGACAGATTTAAGTTTACCTAAATATTTCATAATCTCCCATAAATATAATTCGTAACAGTCTGGTGATTGACTTTGGGCTTGTCTTCTTGTCAAGATGAGGTGTTAGTCGGCCTGTCCCACTCCACATGGCTCCTCATGGGAAACGCTGTGGAGAGCTGCGGTCTGTCCGTGTCCTGGGGGGAGGGAACATCCAAGGTGAAAATGGGTCGGCCTTCACCTTCAGCGATCGGTGTCACCGTGTCCTGTAACTCTGTATTCTCAGAGAGTGTCGCTATGCTGCTATTGGACTGTGACCCAATACCATCTACTCTGGACAGGTCTGGATTTTCTACATTAAAAATGGCATTACTTTCACTGATCCCCAGCCCAAAGCTCTCCAGCATGTCCATTACAGTCGGGCTGGTGGGGCCACTGGGGATCTCTTCTTCAATAAAAGTGAGGGTGGGTATGAGATCCACCTGCTCAGCCATTTCCATTGGTCGGATAACTTCTGTGATGCTTGAAGGGTACTCCGGCTCTACGCTCGGAGGCACTTCCACATTCAAAACCGGATAGCCTGCTTCAAGTTGAGCCGCAGCCTCTGGTTCAAGTCCTGCGTCAAGCAGAGCACTGGCACATATTAACTCGGGCTGGTCCATGCTGTTCAGGTCCACAGCTGAAGGCAAGGTAATGTCGACCGGGTATCCTCCCTTTGCAACACCTTCCATTAACACCATAGGGGACTCTTCTGGGATGGCCGTGCTTCCTATGGGAGCAGCCACCTCTGCTATGAATACGTTAGGAGGAGTCACATTCAAATTTTCTGAAAAGAAGATCGGGACAACTTTAGGTTAAAATACTGTCTTTGCTTTTATGTAGGACATTTCTCTGTTTTACTGCTCGGAAACTAATAATTAATTCTCCCACTTGGTTAAAAATGCCCTCCTGTTTTAAACATTGCATTTTAGTTTACACTGGAATTGATGTTTTCTATGATCAACATTTTCACGTACTTAAGTACTATCTTAAACTGACTAGACGGAGTTTAAACATGTAAAAAAATATGTATTCTATACCCCCTACTTGCTCCAGCAATGTCCTAATGTGTAGAATGAGCCCAGACCTATTCACCATAACTGCCTCTAAAATCCTACTCAAAAAGTTCGGGTCTGAAGTAAGAAACTACAGTTATGCACAAGGCCTGAGGTGGCAGTAGCAAGTATAAAAGGTCAGCTTCCATCTTTTTCTTGGTATAAGAAAATGCATAGATTCATAACTATTAGGTACTACGTAACATTTTTATGTCATTTGTTATTTGTTTTTATGCCATATCAAATTAGGGGAGTAGTTTAAAGGTGCTTTGTATGCGGGGGGAGAAAGTTGATATTTATTTTCCATCCCAGGCGCCTCTAGGATGCTCCAGGATCAATTGTGTTTTGTAGGGTTTCTGGTAGGTTTTCTCTGCTGATGGAACCATGGTTGTGCACATGTTTCATCCAGAAAACCTTCCAGAAACCCTACAAAACAATTGATCCAATTAACCACACATACAGCTGCTGGGTCACTGAAAGGTCAAATATGCACTAATGTCAGCTTTTTTTCCCCCATATAAAGTTACATAATACACCTTTAATCTGCGCTCATTTTCTGATAACAAAGAATTAATTTTCTACAAAAGTGGTTTCCGATCTCTTTTCCTTGAGGCCCCCCTGCATGTGTTGGAGACAGGTTATGCCCCCCTAGTCCAAACACATGCATCAAAACATAAAAGTAATTGCCTATAAGCATTAAAATCCAACAAACACACAGAAATCAGAGCGTCTTCTGCACATGCAGGCCTTTGTCAGTCATAAAAAAGATGATTTACCATTTAATTTGCTTTTTGCCCCCCCACAATAGATCCTTTGTACATGGTAGATAAACAGTTATACTTTGGATTGTAACTGTGTGGAAATTCTCTGAACACAGATGACCTTGCTTAGCTGTGAAAGTTGATAACAGAATTTCTGACCTTCTAGCTTCCACCACAAAGACGTAACACAGCCCGAATAGTTAACGATTGTGAGTCTCCTGCCTGAGAGTCATTTGTAGTAAAGGTTTTCCATCCAGCACCTGTGATAGTTCTCTGCGGTGGTATCCCTCTGGGCCATGTGAGTCTGCCAGTCAGTCTCTCCTCCTTCTCTCCCTCTGGATGTGGAGGTGGGTCTCCCCCCATTACCAGCCCCAGAGGCACTGCCCCCACCCACTGCCTGGAGCGAACACACTGAAGACAGTCCATAATCCATCGGGCGTCGCGCCACACCACATCCAGCTGCTGAAAAATCCACAAAGATCAATGTCATAACAATGTCATAACACTCATCAATGTTAAAACAGTTCTATAACAATCTCTGTATTGGTCTATTTAAAATGAGTACAGTAGAGTTATTCTTAAATATCCTTTGACCTGCACTGATTGAACTAATGAGTGCATAAGGCTCCCTCTCTTACATGTGAGAGCTCAGTGATGCGGCTGAGGCGTTCCCGGGCCTCCTGCACCTCCTTCGTGTCCAGGGCCTCCCTCAGAGCCTGCTGGGCCAGATGAGCGTCCAGCTCCAGCCGCACCCAGGCCTGGCAGTAGTGAGACAGGAATGCCTGATCGTACGTCCAAAAGTGGACTGCAACAGAAAGCCATTAGTTCAAAACAGAGAATAAGCACTCAACACATTAGCCACTGTTATCCTATAATTTGCAGAAAACTGAAGAGGGGTCAAAGGAAGGGTGAATTTTAGTGTGAATCAATCCAAACGAGATATGGAAACTGAATTTGGGGCTAATTAGGCAGAGCAACACTCAGTCTAATTATCCTGTTATTTTAGTGTGGGTTGGTAATCTTGAAACTCCTTTGAAGTTGCTTTGTAGATAATGTCATCTGATGAGAGCTTAAAAGCTTACTCCACTTAGTTCTAATTTTCACACACTTTAATTGACTGATTAGACCTGATGTTTCTTATTTTGAAATATCTAAAACTTAAGCCTAAAAACATTCTATTATTTATTATTTAATAATTTCTTACCAATTTCAAAGATCTGAAGTGGCATCGTGAGACCAGGTTCCTTGGTCCCCACCAATGGCCAATAACTGGAGCTGAAATCCTCGCTTGGAGGCAGCAGGAGCAGCATGGACAGCTTGTCGCCAAACTGCACAAGTTCCCTGGTGTAGACTCCATACTGATAGGCCTACAAAAGAAAAGCTAGTCAATGTATCTACAGTGGGTTCAGGAATTATTACTGTCCTACTTAAATATATTATTATTATTATTATTATTATATATATTATTATGGTGAAGTCAGATTCTGGAAAATAACTTTTTATTCTTAAAAAAATCTACTCTTAGGCTCATAGAGGCCTGGATTTCTCACCTAAACATTTATGCATGTACACAACATTTACCCTTCTGTGAAGACATTTAATGACACTTATTCACAAAAGTCAAGCCTTTACCCTGTAGAGAGGGATGTTGAGCTTGGTGAGCATATGCGTAATGGCCACTCTCAGAGAAGTGACAAACTCCACCAGGCCGCTGCTCTCCATCAGCTTGTCATCGTCTCCGCTCAGCAGGTTCTGGACACTGCCATTGTGTGTAGTGTAAACATGTTTCTGAAGCCACGCCCACTCGTCCCTGCCACACCGCAAACACACATTCATGTAATGTCGGCTTGCTACAGTTGACCCCTGAGGTCTGCAGTGTTGACGAAGTTTGCGTGCGGATGACACTACCTTGTTACGTGGGCGTTGTGTCGGACTCTGGTGTGACAGAGCAGATTGGGCAGCCTCTGTGGCACCAGCACCCGGATCTGCTCCACTGAGCTATACAGTTTCAGAATCCCGACGTAAAGCCCGGGCTGCGACCACTGGATGCTGCGCCGATGGTAGGACAGCTTTTCCTGTGTGCAGACACAGAAAATATGCTTAGCTTTTTAATGCATTGACATTGATAATGCTTATGCACTGTCTCTTTTCTTTTGGTTAAAGCTCTCAAATCAACTGCAAACCCATTCCTGTGCTCCCAGTGATAGTCGTGATGTTTTCGAACAGGCATAATAGTTTCTTTCTGTAGAAACTTCCATTAAGTGCCCAAGATGAAAGTGAAAGCATGAAAGTGCACCCTCTAATCATAGAAAAAAAAAATAATTTGAACATTTTCAGAATCAGACTTCAACAGGAATAGAACAAGAAAAGTAAATAGAGGGGTATGAAAACTTTGTGAACCCTCCGTATTTTGCAGTGGTAAATTGGGCCAATTACTGCACCAAGGAGGCGATGTTATTGCCAGCAGGCGGCTTTATTTCCTTGTTAGCATGTTCATTAACCAAGATGGCTTGAAGTAAATGCGTTGGGGCAGTGGTTCTCAAACATTTTACACCAAGTACTACATAATTAAAATGTGTCTAATTATCAGCAGATCGTGACCCAGTCATGACTCAACTAAAATTGGACTAAAACAAGACATATGTAAATTAGCTGCTAACAAGGGCGAAAAGAGGACGAAACGTGAGTAAAATTGTCTCAAAGTGAGCACTAAGTTTGGGAACTCTTTCACAGTGGCAGAAATAAAAGCAATGCCCGAACTGAGTCTATGTTGGCTGTTTGTTATGCTGATGGTGCTCTGGAAGTTCGCAGTATTTGGATGTATTTAATTTGCACAGCTAATTTGTTTTTGGGTGCAATGTAATTCTAGGGGTTATCTAAATTTAGCCGGGAAGAGAAACATCCAGTCAGGAAAGTCAATACACTCAATCACCATGCACTCAATGCTTCAGTTCACCCGCGCTGCTGCTTTTCAATACGCCCCACTAATGAGTCACACTTAGCTTTCCTTTCTCTTCCTGCAAAGAAAGAAAAAAGCTCAGGCACAAAGCCGTTCACCTTGAGCTGTTCGTAGAGCATGTCCATGGCAGTGGGCTCGGGCAGCAGGGGGATCCGGCTGCGGTTCTTTTCCAGCCGAGCGATGGGCATCCAGTGGAGGGGCGGGTCAGGGGGGCTGCAAGTTAAGTGAAGAGAGGAGGGGAGCATTTTTCAGCAATTTTCAGCTAGTGTGATCAGGATTATACAGCAACTGAGAACAGGTTATATTCATAATCTCTCTCAGATTCATCACAATTTCAAATGGAGGAAAGACGTTGAACATTATGCCTGTAATTACAGAGATACTGGCCATAAACCAGGTCAAAACATCTGCATTTTAACTGTTAAAGTGTCAAGTTTTAACAGACAATTCTGCCCCTGCTCTACACCTCAATATTAAACTGCAGTCACTTCAGATTGTTATGCTCTCACGTGAACACAACCTATTACAAGGGACACGTGTATGCATTCCAGACGAGATGGCAGTTATACATGATTAGGCCGTTATTTCCCGACGGTGCTGCACACTTTAATCCCTGATTGGGTATGCCTCTTTCATTGATTAAAATTCCATCTGGAAGAGATTTACATTTTCTTTTCTTTTGTCCTAGTAGATCAAAAAGGAAGGACTCCCCTCTAAAAAGAAACAGAGGTCAGAGCGCCCCCTAATGATAAGTATTCACGGTAAGAGAGCAATGTCCTTGAGAACTTTAGTTGGCTCATATATTGTCCCTCTGTGCTGGGTCCACTTTTGCCACAACGACAGACCATATAGTAAGTAAATACTGTTACGCTTGGCTTTAGTGACGTGATTTGTGTTGAAATCACGAATAGCCAGTCAAACGTGAAGAGGCACTACCTATCCTGTCTATCTATACTCATGAAATAAGTCTTACTTGGGGAAGTTGGAGAAATCCTTCAGAGTTACCAGTAAGACGTTTCCCTGTCGGTCTTTGAGAGGCTCATAGTAAACCTGACCCAAGTCCGTCATTCCCAGGGAAGACTGCAGGAGCACAAGATAAACATGAGGCTGAATAATTATGAGTATATTAGACTTTAATTCAGCGGGAAGTGCTTGTGGGGCGACAGGAATGAGATATTAGCTCTAGGAAAAGCGTGGGAGGAGGAAGGAGTTGCATAGAGGTAATTAAACTGGCAATGGACGTGTTTTGCCGCGCCTTATCACAAGAAGTAAGCTGCTTAACTTCCTACCTGCAGCTGCGACACTGCTTTTAAAATGTTGTGCCTGTTCTGAAGCAGGGAGGAGGAAGACGAATGGGCCGAGGCGAGGGACTGCTGGAGCCACGGCACTTGTTGCCACGCGCACGATAACTGCGAGAGTAAAATATTCATTCACAGACAATCTCAATGTTAATGAGCAGAGGGACTGTTTCTTGGCAGCTCTGCTTTGTAAAAAGACTAACACAATGTGCAGAAAGACAAAAGGAGCATTTGTAATTCTCAATGCTCACCTTGGCAAACCAAAGGAAGTCCTGGGTGATGGACGTGGAACAGCACTGGATCTCCACGAGAGGGATTTGGTCTTCAGCTGCCACCAGGATGCTCTCCTTGTAGTGGAAGACAGCTGCCAGGTACACGCCTCTGTTTATAATGACAGCACACATGACAGCAAGGTATTTGTATCGCTGTCAGTCACAACGGGACACTCAGTGAGGACTCTAGCAGGTAGCAGGTTCTAGTGACTGTTTTTTTCTCCGTCTTTTTTAACAAAAAAGAAAGAGTAAACAGATTTACCCCTTTGTGGCAGCAGAGGATGATTTCGGGCATTTTGTGAGATCAGAAATAAAAGATGATTCACTCACTTGTACTTGTCTTCATCAGTGTTGGGCAAGTTACTTTAAAACTGTAATATATTCTGTATTAGCTATAAAACTGTAATATGTTTGTATTACACATTACTGTTTCAAAAATGTAGCAGAGTTACACTACTTTTGAGTTACTTTTGGCAAAATATAAACTGAAAATAGAAATAATGCCACCGAGCAAAACTGCAGTCAAAGATTTCTTTTCCCTTCTCTTTCCCCCATTTTTTCTGTTTTGTTTTGATGACATTAGCAACACGCATTCATTCACGTTGATGTCGATCTATACAATATTTTGAGTTACAGTAGAATACGTGAAAGCCCAAGGTGTCCAATAGTATCTTAAAGGGGGGGTATTATGCTTTTTTCAATCACATAGCACCAGTCTATAGCATACTACAATGATGACGTAACCTTCTGTTGGTCTGTATATGCAGTAAATTAAAATAACTGCCTTGAATAAAATTGCTCTCTCAAAATGGCTGTACTGAACGTCTTGAAATAGGCCTCTGTCTCTTTAAGAAGCTTTCCGACACGCCCCCTTCAGCACACTGCTGTGGCATTTATACAACAACACTGTGCGGGGAGGGGGCTCTGCTGAGCTGAGGAGCAGTGGTTGGTGGCTTGGCTGGTGACAAAAGGTCCAGAGGCGTCTCCAGGAGGTGGGGGCGTTCCTAGGAGGACTGAAGCATAGCTACACCTAAAATGGCTGCCGTCTAAGTTTTTACTGATTACTCAAAAATATGTGAATGAGCCAAGGCAACACTCCAGGCATGTGTTTAATGAGGGAATGACATAATAACATGATACAGTATAAAGCTTGAAAAAGTCGATTTTACATAATACCCCCCTTTAAAAATCCAGAATACAATATAGTCTTTGACAATAGTAATTTTCCTCTCGCCTGTCGATTTACATGACAAATCAAAAGTGTCAAATATTGTGATGTGCTGATAAGAGATCATTCATCGCACACACATTTTGCTTTCCTCCTGATGCGGTGGGTGTAAAGTATTCCCAGATATAATAACGCTCCTGCCATGTGATTGCTCAAACGTTGATACATAAATCATAACATTTCCTTATCCTGCTTTAATGTATGTAAATTAGGCTTTTGTTTTGATTTTCAACAATACATAATGCTGCTGTCAGATTTTCACACAAAGCTCAGGCATCGATAAAGGAAGCAGCCTTTTATTTTTTCTTCACATAAGCGATGGCCCATTTTTGCCACAGCAGCTCATTGAATGCTCATTGCAGTGAGGAGCATTTATCACTCACTTGGTCCTTGCCACACGCCACTGACTCCCACCACTGAGCCCCTCATTAATCTCCAGACTCCAGCTGCTTTAATGTAACTACTGCTCTGCGCCAATAACAAGATAAGGCTTTGGACTTGTCCTTTGTTGTTTTGCACCACTGCAATGCCATCGCTCTGTAACGGCTTACTACCGGTCGCCTGGAGGCCCTGCAGCGACAGGTGATGCGGCAGTACCTCTGGAGTAGACGAACAAACTTGGTGGCAGACTGGAAAAGCTGCTTGATGCCTCGAGACATAGACATGCGCTTGCTGGGACTCTGGGGCTTACAGCTCTCTGCGGAGGAGAGACGAGGAGGATCAGACGACGCGGCAATCAAGCTTATGTGCCAAAGCACCCTCACAGCTACACCTCACGCCACTTTGGAAATAGAAATTCTAAACACGGAGTCATTATGTTAAAGCAAAGCAAATGGAACAAATGAGAGCAGAAGATTCTAAAGCGTATATGCTAAATAAATGTTAAAGAGAAGAGAGTGAATATAAGAGGTTAGTGGGTGTTTAGCTTCAATCTGCAGTGTAGACCAGTCATTCCCAAGGTAAACAGCAAGCAGAGGTGGGTAGAGTAGCAAACATATTTACTCAACTAAATATTTTTACTCTCTAAGAAGTAAAAGATAGTGAGTCAAACTCAAAAGTAAAAGGTACTTGGTGAAAATGCTACTTTAATACTGAATAAGTCTGATTTATCTTTTAGTGTTAATGTAATGGGACAGACAAAACATATAACATGAAAAGTATTATTAAGTAGATTTACAAAAAAAAAAGTTTAAAAATGTTTAAATTAAGTATTTTCCTCCCAATACATGTTCCAGCCATGTCCTAATGTGTAGAATGAGCCCAGACCTATTCACCACAACTGCCTCTAAAATCCTGCACTGTCACTCAAAAAGTTGTTAATTCGGGTCCGAAGTGCCGTCATGCACAAGCTTAATATAGAAGCTGCAGTTACACGTTAGACCTGAGGTGGCAGTAGCAAGTATGAAAATTACCAACTTGCATCTAGTCCCTTTAAAATCAGATGTGAGAATATTCATAATAATTCACATAAATTGAAAAGAACTCACTTTTCTACTTGATGTTACTTCAAAATAATATTACTCAAATAAAAAAGTACTGTGTGGTTAAACTACACCAAAAGTCAATAAACATGGATTTGCGGTCAGTAATCTACTGTAACACAGTAGCTGTCAATGTGGCTGTAGAGGAAATTAATTATGTATGTTTTTTTAGTCAGTTTTAGCTCACTGTTACTGCTCTTTTTGATGACTTAATGTAAATTTATGAAGGAAAAACATATAATTCTTATCTATAGCGTCGCGTTAAGGGGACCACGACTCGGCCTTTGGAAATATCTGATCTAAAATCGTATTTTCTTTTATTATTGTCTAAAGGTGAACACTAGTTTCTATAAGAAAATAGGGCAAAAGGTCAACTCGTGGGCTTCCTCAGGCACTCCCATATCAATATTCCTTTCCGTCTTAGCCACAGCCTCCACTAATGTACTCTCATTGTGTGCGTCTGCATATACTGAGGTCCACTTGCTTACCTATGCAGTATCCTCGGTATTGCGGTTCTCTAGCGTCTTCCAGCAGCTTCCTCACATGGCCCTCGTGATTTCGAAACTGCGATTTCACGCCAACGCACTCCCGCCAACCTGCATTGCAAACAGTTTTCCTTAAAAAAAAACATTTCTTTCAAAATCCCTATTAAAACAATCTTTCAAGACATCAAAAAGTAATTTAAAAGTCAGTCCAAAGAGGAGAGGAGATGAATAGGCAGCCGAGGCTGAATATGAAGCTGACACGTGTTGATATCGATCCCTTCGGTGCTAAGACGACTAAGATGTGCAATTTGGATCAGTCTAGTTTGTGAAATGGTGCAGACTAATGAAAGAACCCACAGAAATTCTATTCCACTGATGTCTGTTTGACTTCAGTGAGCAATTTCACGAGGTCTGTGAGAGCAAGTAATGCAGTGACAAGAAAGACTGTGTGCCCTGTTCAATTCAGCCCTGATACGAGGCCCATTGACTCACTGTGACAGCTTTAGCGCTCCGTGTTTTAATAATTCATTAATCTACAGACTGGCCAAGAGAGAATTTCACTTATTTCACTGCAACCTCGGTGTCAGCAACGATCTATTTTTGCTAAACATGAACCGACAGAGAAAGACAAGTAAATTCTTTTCTCCAGGATTTGGAGTTAGGCTGCACAAGTTACCCAATGTTTATAACTACTGGGGCGATGTCAGTCAATCAATGAGGACTTTTATTCAAGACAATTATGGTAACGGCAGTGAAATGACAAGTAGTTGTAGGTGAGCAGTAAGCTGACGATAGCAGTAACAGGAAATAATGTTAGGAGCATTGGAGTACTGCAGATTCAGAATGTTTTCAGACATGTTTTCATTATTTCTATATCTAATGTAAATTGTAATCTTGTAATGTAATCCAAGTTTTCTCTAGTTCAGCTTTACCCAGATCTAAAAGCTTCTGGACTGGAGTTTACACACTATAGGCCAGAGTAACGCCTCCTTTGAAAGCTACGACCTACAAAACTGATTTCGCAGCTTTTTTTTTTTACACATTTTTGTCGTGTTTTTGTCGCGTTTGTTTGTCGTGTTTCGGTCACTTTTTCATCGCATTTTTGTCACTTTTTGTCGCTTTTTCGTGGCTTTCTTGTTGACTTTATGTCGCTTTTTTTATTGTGTTATTGTTGCTTTTCCAGCATTGTTGCTCTTTTGCAGTGTATTTGTCACATTTTGGAAGTGTTTTTGTTGTGTTCTCGTCTTTTTTAATCGCTTTTTTGTTATTGTTGTTTTTCCGGCACGTTTTTGTCGCTCTTTTGCCACTTTTTTGCTTTTAGATTTGGGTCATGCTAATGTACTTGGTTAAGACGGGGGTAAAGAGGTTAAATAAAAGGCTACATTTATCTGCTGTAATGAGATGAACTAAAAATGTGTAGTATAAGTATTCCGATGCTATACAACAGCTCCAAACTCTCAGTCAGATTTGTGTTGTGTTGGAGCAGCATTTATCAACAGTTTGAGGTCTGTGGTAAATACTATGTTTCACAGAAAGGAGCAGCCTCATGGTCGGCAGTTCTATGTACTCACTGGAGGGGGCGGCACTGGCTGGGGTGGAGCATTGAGGCGGTCCCCATCCTTTTATATTGTAGGCACTGACTCTGACAAAGTAATACACTCCCTATGACGGAGAATGACAAATTACGGTTATTTTTTCTCTTGCACGAAATTCAATTTTGCGGCGCTTGTCTTACCACTGTCAGCCCCTGTAGAGAATATGTGGGGTTTTTGGTCTCCATAACTTGAGCAGAGCCGAGTATCCGTTTGAATGTCTTGGAGGTGCTCCATTCCACTGCAAACACAAAACAGGCTTCTCACAGTTTGCACACAGGTTTAACTTGAACCCCCATGTGGGAACGCTGACGATTATAGTGTTTACAGTTTTGGCAACATGATGTAAATCTACACTTGGCTGCACAGAATGACATTTAAGCAGATCAACAATGCGTACATAGGCAAATATACCAAAATGTAACCCGTAAATGTAATCAGGTTAAGATACTTAGTAATAGTACATTGAAAACTACTTAGCTTAATCTCTCAAAGTGAATAAATAAATAAATATTGCACATCTAATGCTTTTCCAGCCTTGTGCTCATTATGTGTCATTTTTGGCGTAAACAATACATACCTCTATAGTGTGTAATAAGTCCGATGCTTGGACCTTCTGGTTCTTTGATTACCACCAACAAGGACGACGTGCTTGTCACAAGTATGGACACATAAGAGGGAGGACCGGGGAGCTCTGCAAAATATGAAGAATGTTATGTTTTTAAGTCAAACAAACCAAGAGAAGAGTCTGCTAAAAATGTGTTAAGTATTTGCAGGTGTGCATGCCTGAACAGACGACAGGTTCAGTGTTTTTCTTTTTTTTTTTATGTCATACCAGCAGTCACTAACATCTGCGGGTGTGATTGAGAGCCTGGGGAAGTTATAAAAGGTGATGATAAGGCTGCCTGTTGAATTATTTAAATGAGCGGCGTAGGGTTGTGAGTAGACTTTACAGGTCAACGTCTGAGAGGAATCAGCAAGAGCATGATGGTAATGCAGAGGATATAGATGACACAGTGGCACAGGAGGGAACGAAGCAGAAATGTGGACAATGTTCACATTTATTTGGTCAAAGTTTGCAAATATTTAATTTTTGTATGTTGGGTTTATTAAGACAAACACTAAAGTCATATGGACTGGATACTTTTGAAATGACCACAGATGTTTTGTTCCACTGAAAAATAACAAACAAAAAATATATAGCCGCACAACTTGTGACTCTTTTGAGGGTTGATTTTAACATAGCCAGAGTTGACTAAACATTTTTTAATGCTCATACAAAAAACTTCCTTAGATCCTGAGTGGAAGATTAAGAAACTGCAGTGTCTGACCCCGAGCGCTGACCTGTGTTGTTGAAGTTCTGCCTCATGCGACAGTAAAGCTGCAGCCTGAGGCCCCAGAGGCGGATCTGTTTGTGCACATCGGCCTGGGCTTGAGGTCCGGCCACGACTTTGCGGACCAGCTCCTTCTTCCTCTCCTCCACACGTTTACCCGCCAGCGTCACCAGGGTGTCCAGCTTCAGAGCCCACTCCGCTGGGCAACTCACTGAGAGGAAATACATTTCGAAGGAATAGGAAAGAATGCATTTGAATATATTAGCATTTCATTGTAGCCTGTCCCTGCATCTCCCAATAGAATATTAACATTGGTTTAGCATACATTTATTTTAAAATGTCGCTATAGAGCAAACATTACCTGGGTAATTCCTCCAGCAACTAAATCACTCCACTACATACAATTAAAGTGACTCTACAACTTCATAATTGATATTTGAGTATTTTTGCCACTATGCAGTAGAGTGCTTAATATATTGAGGTAGGTATACAATCTCTCTTACACTATGCTACTATACTATCAACAGTTTGTATCATTTTGAGGAAAGAGACATAGAAACTCTCAATTTACAGGTAAAATAAAACTCACGAGTGGGGTTATGACGGGCTCCGGCCTTGGTCAGCACATGGAGCAGAGGTGAATTGTGGGTAAGCGCCGCCACATCCAGTGGAACCAGACCCTGTTCGCTGACTCGATTCACCCCTCGCTCCTTCTCTTGCTCTAAATCCTTGTCTCTCTTCACCCAGATGCTCACTCCTCTACCACCGCCACTCCCTCCACTGTTAGGGTGCTCTTTGGACAGCAGGTTTTGCACAGCCACAGTGTCCTCATTTTCCACAGCCTCCCACAGGGTCTTGTACTACAGTGGAGCAGCGGGAAGGTGCAGGGCCAAGGGTTGTAGGCGGCAACATGAGTTCATGTTAATTTAAATAAAATTAAAAAACAGGGTAAGCAAATGAATCTACATTGTGAAAGATACAGTAAGATGAGAGACAATACAAAATATATTAATCTACAAATAAAGGCAGTCGAGCGTGAGATAGTGAATGCACGCAGAGTCAGTGACTAATATCAACAAAGACTGACATATTGCCTCATGAAATGATTAAACACAGCCATTTAATTAGCTTTGCTTATAGCTTTTCTCTGGCTGTAAACTTTCATGTATTTATATCATAACTCAGATTAAACAAAGAAGTATACATGCTGTAACGTTATATCAATATGTTGTAATGCTAAAAATGCTACACATAATGCACACATTCCAATAACTAATAATAACAGGAGTCACTCTGGTTGAAACAAAGGATAATCAACATATTTAATATAATGCTTTGGTATACCATTGCTTTACAAGTTGTCAGTCATTATGACCTCAACATAGTGTATGGATGTTTATATTGTAGGGGGAATAGCTCTCTAACTCTACATATGATAGTAAAGAAGTGTTACCTTCAGTATCAATAAGGAAGAAAGATATTGCTAGTTTCATAATAATTTTGATTTATGCATTGACAGGTTAAACAGCTTCTACTGCAGAGAAACCACTTTTTTTTGTTTGTTGAAAATACACCTTCTTCTATCCTCCTCCAACCAACAATCACTTACCCACACACTACACTCACACAAAGGCAAGACACACCACAACAGTAGGCACTGTTTGGATTCGAACCGCTGAGCTAAGGATAGATGGACGAAGGCTCTAACCACTGGGCTCCAATTACTCACAAAACAAAAAGCACCCAGTATTGATTTTGATCCCATAACTTGGTGCATCCCTTTGCTCTTTTCAATGTAATCATGCAACCAAAGTTTTTTTTTTTTTTCTCACTCACAGTATCGGCAGACTTGCTAAAATGTTTGGGCATCTCTGTTTCGTCAGCGACTGCTGCCTCTGCGCCCTTCAGTCTGACAGACAGGTTCCGATAGATGCGCTTAGGGGAGACGGGGCCCAGGGATTGCCGGCGCTGAGGTGGGTTCCTCATAGATACAGACATGACAGGAAGTAAGGAAGAGGAGTGGAAGCGGCAAAGTGCAGAGGTGGCCCGAGGCGCGGTTGATTAGTTACTATAAGCACATGGATGAACTTGTGGGAAGCTGCACAATACAAAGCTGCAGACAGTTATCAAAGTGCAAAACAAACTTTGGCAGACTGAGCAGAAGTATAAGAAACGTTAAAAGTCATTAGATACCTGTAAAGAGAGTGTGGTGAGAAAAATCAATACAAAGTTAGAATATTTGATATAGCATAGCATACTGTTGTTTCTGGCTCTTGCTAAGTGTAGCTAGTTTTTTGCTGGCGAAAGACTTGGATGAGTAGTGTCAATGTGCACTTTATAGGCCAGTACAGTATGCTGAAAAATTGCCAGCCCCACAGCATCAAGTAAAATTGTGTAAAATACTAAAATAAATTGTGTAAAATAGTAATAACGGAAATACATTTTTGTTTTTGGCAAGTGAACACACACATTGTAGACCCAGCCTGTACACTAAATATTAAAGATAGCAACTCACAGATAAGGCAACGGTGGGCATTGGCCTTCTGGCAGCTACATTGAGGCAAGAGTTCAGCAGAAACAATTCTTAAAATCTGAAAAAGGCAAAGTAAGGTATAAAAATAAATAATTAAATACATTGTTTGCTGTTGTCATTTTGGGGCACTTTTGGTGCACAATGGTGAGTAACATAGGATGATCAGAAAGACCGTATCTCCCTCCATACAGAAAGACAAATTTCCTATGGATTATTATGGATTTGATAGACAACCCAAAGATAATTGAACACCCAGACCTTCACATTTCCCCCGACATGCATGGGCTTTCCTGTGTTCAAAAATTGCTCAGCTATAATTAAGAGCCTTTTTTCAAATTTGACTTATTGCACTTTCCATTTTGCCAATGACAAAAGAAGCCGACTGATGAGCAAATGGAAGAAGCCCTAAACCGACTAGCAGATTTGTTAAAGTCTTATTTTTTCACTCCACATTTCAATTTTGATATTATTTAAGCTGTTACGTGCAGATATAAAAAATACTGTTTCAGGGATTGCACACACTTCAGCATAAACAAGGGAATGTTTTATAACTCTGCATCCTATTGTCGCTCTTGTAAACACCAGCGTTATTACAAGTGAAGAAGCAATTGCATTTCCCAGTAAATCTATCTTTGCTGTACTATAATAACGGCTCATTGAGAAGTCCCTAGTTCACTGTAGTCTTTCTTCAGCCTTAAAAAACTAGTTTCACATTTTCTTCCTTTGCCCTGCTTTTCTGCTCATCCTCCTCAGTCAGCAACCTTTGTCACTGCTTTGTTCCCGGTCCCTCTGTCTCCTCTGTGTCTTTTTTCACAGTGCAACCATTTACAGCAATTTTCTTGTCACTTCAGCTTACATCATACTCGCAGCATTGAGGTCTGAAGGAACATCTTTGGACACAAATGGAGGGGAGAGCTGCTCAGAGTCTATTATCTCTGTCATAGTTCTCACTCACCACCACTTATACAGACTAAACTGAGGCTTCAGATTTCAAGTCTGTGATTTTGTTGTATAAAAGCAATCCCCTCTGTGCTGTATTGTGTAAAAGTAAATGTTCTCCCCGTTATATACCAGACCATAGTGATGTCACTTTTTTTTGATTTTTGTATTACTGTGTATACAAAGACATAGGGGTATTCAGGCTACTGTTTTAGGTACACTTACCCAGCCCAATGTTTGTTTATTATGTCTTCTTACATGGTTGTGGAAAATGCTGATGAGGACAGATGGGAGGAGGCAGCAGAAGGGAGCATAAACACGTGCAGGACAAGAAACAATATGTTTGCGACCTTTTATGTTGCTGTTGATAACCGCTGCATTATCTGGGTAGTGTAAAGTACTAATACAAAGCATGGTAAGCCACATAGAGATACTTTTCAATACACTTAAGACGCCATTGCTTTTTTGGTGTACTGCAAGTTGTGTCTGAGAGTAGAGGAAACTACTTAAGCCTGCCACTCACCACAAGGCATTTAGATCAAGAGCAGAACTGTCTGTCTATTTTTGTGTAGAGAAAGATACATCAGGTTTACAGCAATTTAGAAAGTTGAGATACTATCTCCTGATATAAAGTGAAATAAAGTATAGACAGCCACTTATAAAAGGGCGCAACTACAAAGTAGCATACAGTCAATTAATTATATATTGCAATAGTAGCTCAAAAGAAAATCTTATCTGATTGATAGTTTTTAGTTTTTTTTATAATATGAGCGTAAAGAGTATAATGTCGTGCCATTGACAAATAGCACTCCTTAGGCCCTAAGGTATTATAAGATAGTAGATGTGCACGGGCACTCACTTTTCATTATTTTGACTCAGTATAGTGCATGATTAGGATTAAATTCATGCAGTAAGGAAATATTGATAGTTGAAATGTGACATGGCTAAAGTTATAAGAAACAATAAAAGTTTTACACTCTCTTACCGTTGTGTTCTCTCTCGTCCAATCGTTTAGTAGACTTTTAAGTCGTAACTAGGCTTCCAAAAGTTGCAATGTAATCCATCACTCCCGCTTGAAGGACTTTTCACCACAGTTGGTGAAGATGAAGAGAGCAGCGCCTGCAGCACCGGCCAGAGCGCACTATTGACGCACAAGGCGCGCACACTCCGCCCTGTAATCCCCCGCCTCCACATGCATTTTACTTCCACTTCCACACAAAGTCATATTTACATTCATAACTTACTTAAGGGCATTTTTGTTTATGTTTGTTTGCTTTTCTCAGCCTATATGTCTATTAGTTAAGATGACATTTTAAGTAAGGCTGTTTGTGAAAATGACCTTGCAGCATTTATCTATTGCAGAGTACGACAGTAGCGCCCAGACATAGCGGTGCAAGAGGTTGTGCATGTCAAGGAAGTGGTTAGCACACGTCAAAGCAATCAGACCGATCAGGTCCGTATATCAACTTTCCACTGTAACTCACCACACATTATTGAGGTTAGGTTCTTTCTTGACATCTGGCTCAAAGGGTGTTGACTAGATGTAAATCGATTGTCAAAAAGGTTTTGTTTTCTTCTCCATGAAGCAGTGTTGTTGGGCCCTGTTTTTTTTTTTTTTTTTTTTTTTTACTTTTAGAAATGTAGGAAATGTGAATAACATTTAATGTAAAAACGAAGCCTTTGTTTTGTACCTATTTCTGGTAAACTAAATAAAACAAACTCAATCTGTTGTCAGCATGACCCGATGATCGTCTGTAATCACGTGTGTATGTTAGCCTAATTAGCTAATATGTATATTAGCCTAATTAGCTAAAGTGTATATTAGCCTAATTAGCCAAATATCAGAGCCTGTTCGAGTTTGCACCTAGCGAGAAATAAGGTGAAATAACTTCACTGCGGTCATGTTACCCAAACTTTAATATTTCTAGGTTTACATAAAAATCTTTACAAAAAAGAGGGACTTGTGTCCCACTCCCACCATGCGTGTGTATAATACGTAGTTTGCTAGCTTGCCAGGTCTTGCGTTGTACGTGTTGTTTTTCTTCTAACAGAATCAGTGAATAAAAATGTCTACCGGAGACATAGTCTGTGAGAAGATCCACTTCAGACATGAGGCTCGGTGGTGTGGTCGCCTGGGCCCGGCTGGAGGCGGCGGGCTCATGCTGTGTGTGCTGTGCGTGGTGGAAATGATGGAAAGCGAAGACATTGCGGTAATACATACAACCCCCCATACAACCCATACAGCACACCTTTATAATAGCAGCTATACTGAATCACAGTCAGTCCATCCTCATACGTACCATTATTACATACTGAATTACTCTGATGAGATGCAGCATAAATTGCACAGGTTTACATGGATTGGTTTCAAAACATACAAGGCTAACTTCCACCATTTTTCACATGGGAATATTAATACTTCATAGGTATATTACAAAAACAAATCTGTTTTAGCCTATTTTAAATTGAAATGCAACATGCATTGTACTCTCACTTCTCTTTGTGTATCGCACTAGCAGTGATTTGAAAATACTTGTCCAGTTCACCCTTATTTAATATCCAGTTTCATGAAAGATTCTCCCTCTTCTCTTCCTTTTCCACAGGCTGTGAGAAAGTCCTATGCCTTGTCTGGAGTCAGTGGGGTATTGGAGTGCTCTCCCGGGGCCTTAAAGGAACTGCTTCGACAAGACCAAAGAGTATCACTGCGTTTTATAGCTTCTCTGCTTGGTGAGAAACCTAGACATAACATAAAAAGTTATCTTTGGATACATACCCTGTAGATCATGTAAAAGTATTCTCTCTGCAGATGTATAGCAGATTAATTGAGTTTTAGGTATACTTTGTCCTTGTATGGAAATTGTCCTCAGCAGTTGAACATCTTTCATTGCTGCCGGGGCCACCTGTCAGGCGCAACCCTTATCCAGATCTTAAAGTCGTGGAACCCTGGATCTTCTTAACCATTCAGCCATTGTGGTGCTATTTCATGATCACTGAATTTAGTGACTTGTGGCTCCAAATGTTTATTTCATAATTTCAAAGCAGAGGTAGTAAGGCTTTTGAAGGTATTTGGTAACAATATCAAACAAATCTTTATCACTCTCTTGCATTCTATATGTATGAAAATGCCATATTGATCTAAAATTGTTTATTCAAAGTTTCCATTTGCCAGTCTCCCGGAGAAGCTTGATGTAAACAGGAGGAGCATAGCAGTAGCTGGTGAATAGTCCCTGCAGAACAATCACAAAAAATTAAAACGTGTATGAATGGCTAAAAACTCCTGTAGGTTTTTGTAAAGGGAACAAGATGGTGACAACATTATCCAGAAAAGTTGATTTTGCTTAATATATCCTCTTCTAAGCTCGTAACTTTTTTATTGGGCCCGACCGATACGATGTGGATTTTTGGGATCCGATACCGATATGAAGGGGGTTGGCATGGCCAATAGTGGATATATTGGCCGATATTTTAAGTAATTTAATTTGATGTTTGCTTTTTTTAATCTTTCAAATAGCCTATAATTAAACGTTTATTATTATATTAAAGATTGAGATGCCTTGTGTACGAAACGCACGGTATAAATAAACATGCCTTGCCTTAAAGGTTTAAATCATAAAAATATATCTAATGGGGTCGACCGATGTGGCTTTTTCTGAGGCCAATGCCAATTTTTGGGGGATTTTGATTGGCCGATGCCTGTATGCGCCACTGATACTTTTGGCTAATATTTAAAAAAAATGTCTGGTCTATAAGCACTTACTTACTTACTTACTTACTTTTGGTTCCGGAGATATATCTTGGCCGATATCGAAAATACCCAAATATTGGCCGGATATATCGGCCGGCCAATATATCGGTCGGGCCATACTTTTTTGTATTATATGCTTTTAATAAATGTTATGCGTGTGATGTCATTTCATCACAGCAACAGCAGCAATTTGAGTGGCAAGTATGCAATGTTATTTATTGATTTGCCACTCAATATATTTGAAATTCCCTCTCTTCTTCTCTCTACTTCTTTCTACAAATATTTGAAACTGAGGGTAACTGAAATGGCCGTTATATTAAATGTTCTAAGAAAAGTTTACCCATTCAATACAATTATTGCATCATCTAGCGCTAAGCCTAAACCATTAGTGCTGTAATCAAATTAGAGTTGTGTGGGAAATAGTCATCTGTTTCAAGTGCTAACTACACTGGCAGCACATTAAAGGGGCCTGTGTAGTGCTCGTGGGACAGTTTTGTTAAACTGAGAGGCACCATGCGCCAATAAAGAGCTAATCCAATAAAAGAAATGCCTTTCATCTAACCATTACATATTCAGCTTTGTTCGTTTTCATACGTAGAAAGCATCAATGTTTAGTGTACGAAGTATTAAATTTAAAATGCACAATATGACACAGTTTTTCAATTCATTCTCCTGTAAAATATGCAGTTCAGTAGAATGGAACAGATTTATCTTGAACTCGTAGTGTTATTACCATACTCTATGTTGTAGACTAAACTGCCATCTTCTTTCTCCTTATTGATTTTTTTGTCTTCCAGTTCTGTTTGAACTTTGCCTAGCTGTAGGCATGCAGAGTTTGTTGCGTAACCCGCCCTCCCTCTCTCTCTAGGGATGCTTCACACCACAGAGGACCCATCTACTTTGGAAAAGGTTGACAAAGGTAAAGAAGGCATTTGTGTTGTTAAGCACCTTGCAAACAAGCTGTTCTGTATTACGGCTGCAATTTCCTAATGTTATGAGCCGACAGACTTTTAAATTACTTTCTAGTTCACAAGCGGTGACATTTAGCTTGAATATGTTCCGATATTATGCATTTGGTAAATTTGTGTTTTTGGCTGGTGTCTGTTGCCTGTCTGTTTGACTGCAGTGCAATGTAACTTTTGCCTTGCACTGTTTCTTTATCAAATCAAATCAAATCAAACTTTATTTATAAAGCGCTTTTCATACAAAATGTAACACAAAGTGCTTTACAGTGCTTAAAAAATCATTAAAATAGTCCCCACCAGCAAATATACATAAATAACAACAACCCCCTACCTCCCCACCTACCTTACCTTTACAGTTGTGTATCAGTTTGCTTAGCTCTGCGTGGTTACAGATTGAAACCACTTGTTCTGGGTGCATATTGTGATATGTGGCTAAATCAGTCTTATTTTTACTGTAGCAAGCAAAAACAAATGTGTTTCCTTTATCAAACTAACGCAATTACCACAGCAAGTCTTTTTGAGTAACATGCCCAACAGTTAACATCTATCCTATACATTGGGCAGACATCACTATGAAAGTGTAATAAGAGCTTTATAAATAATTCTTAACTAAGCAAGGTTGATGTAATCCCTGGTTTTGTATTTTGCATACGCACCTTGATGAAACAGTGCTGCTCCAGTTGCTTTTAGAGCTGCAGAGTGAGCCGCCCTTTCGCTTTGTCTTGGATGAGATTCGTAAACAGGTAAGTCATCTATACAGCACGGATTATATGTATAAGAATGCATATTTAGACTATTCATTTTGAGTAACTGTATTCCAGTACAGTTACTCTTTCCTTTTAAGGTATTTAGAATGTTTTTTAAACATATGTTGCATGTAACTGTGCAAATCATTGTGAAAGTATTTAGAATACAGTACTCTGACTGCACAAAGTATAAGTTATAAAATACATGTTAAGGCAAATATTCAGTATTTTGTAACTAAAAACAATTTCAAAGTATTCTCCCCAACATTGTCTATGGCTGCAGTAGAATCATGTTTGTACTGTGACCAATTGATTCACCTGCATTGCAAGAAAATAATATTCATGGCAGAAATATTAGATTTTACTAAACAAACCCTAATGCCATATCTAGTGTGGTGTTAGGCTCTTTACAGTAAAGTTAAAAACAAAACAATCCAAACATTCTTTAATAAACAGGTGGGTTTTTGTGATGCGACACCAATGGAAAAGTTGGGCCTCAAAAGCCTGTTGAGCAGATGACGCTAGAGATTGAAAATAGCAGTTGTGTGCATGGAGATGTTGACAGAGAAGCTGATACGTTTCATTTATTTGATAGAATAGAGCCTGATTAACCCCTTCCAAAGAAATTAGTCAAAACAGCCACAACAGTCATGACGCATAGAATGACTGAGTTGAAAAAAGACTGTTCATTTGTTGATGCGTAATTCTTGTAGCATTAAGATTTATTGCCCTCCCATCCCACTTAAAAATCAACATTTGCGAGCCTCATTTTTCACGCCTGCTTTGCTCCCCGGAAAGATGTAATTTTTATAATTCCACACGATTTATCAAACTGAATCGCTTTACTGCATGGATTTTGCCTCGTTTGTACTTGTCCTTTAAATTGGATATTATCATTTATAACAGTCTCATTATTGGTTAAAATATAAATTGATTGTGTCTGTGTGTGTGTCCATCTATTTTCCAGCTAAGTGGTCCGCTCAATGCCAAGAGTTTGCTTTCAACATTTAATTTCATTGGACGATTGTTGGAAGCCGTGCCTAACATTGCCAATATCCTGGCGACTCAGTATGGTAAGACAATCATACTGTATTTTAGGATCTTTGACAGAAACGTGATTCATGATAAACATCCCTGCTTTGACTGTAGGGCTGCACGATTTTAATGATTGCAATGAACAAAGTCTGCAATTCCTAAGCTGTACATTATCTTTTGCAAACCATCAACATGTCTTATACTGTGGTTATGGTTAGTTAATGTAGTTTAGATCGCTACAAACATGTCCTGAAATACGGGCTTCTCTCAAATGTTGATGCAAAACCCCAGAGGAATAAAAAAATAGCAAAGGTATTCTGCATTGATCAGGGATTTTTATTCCTTTACAGAAAGACATGCGCCATTTTATTATTATGTTGACAAGAGAAAATGTGCAGATATTTTTATGGTTAAAAACAAATCATAAACAAACAAAAAAAGATTTCAAAAGAACATGTGTTTGTCTCCTAAGACCTGATTGTAACTTTACTGGGAGCAGGATGTCTCCAGCTTGTTTCCATGGAGATGGTGAATAAAGGTGGCCAGATATAAGATTTAAATAGGTTAGGTCCTCATCCAAATCCATTCTTTGATTACCCACTGCAAAAATAGCATTTTCTGTGTCTAACTGGTCATTAGGAGAATGTTTTGTAGTGGCAACAGTAGAATCCAAAATGTTATGCAGTGTGCCTTTAAACGTATATAATCAAAAGCTTAAACTAAATTTGCCTTTATTATGACTTATAATGGTGTATTTTTAAAGCTCGGGTACCTGATTTTTCCTGTTCAAACAGTGACATTTTCTGTTTTGGCCCAAACTTGTTTCTAGCTCTCACAGTCCCTCCTGTGTATTCAAATTGTTCAAAGAATGTAATTATATGCACATTTCACACCCATATACAGCATTGAGTGGTGACAAAATGAAGCAGATGCGGCCACTCCTAAGATAAATTACACTAATTTAGGCTAGACTTCTATCATCCATTGCTCAATAAAACTTTAGATGAAGACAATACAACAAGGTCTGTGTTTTGCTGTGTTTACAACATACTCTGAGGTGGCAAAAATTAATGTATTTTACAACACCAAAAAATCAGGTACCCCAGCTTTAAATCTGTTTGTCTCCACACGTTTCACTGAGTAGCAGAGTCTCTATTTACTTCTCACAGAGCATACAAAATACTTCCGTTATAATAAGTCTTTGCTACACTACCACCTGTATGTCTGCTCGCCGAACCATTACTCTTTTGAATAATAGGTGCCATTAATCATAGTCATGAGGGTGTGTATTTGGGTGATGCGTCACGCCCCAGCGCTAAATTTGAGCTTGCTATTTTACTACGCTTTGTGTCCACCTCCCATGTGTTAGATAGATTTCTAAGGCTTTTTCGAACAGGTTGGCGCTGTGCTGTGCTGTGCTGATGTAAGATGTGGGCTGCCACTATTGACTGTACCGGTCTGTCTGTCGCCCGTCACTCAACAAATCTCTATAGGGCTGTTAGGACTAATGACAACAGCGGCACACCGACAACACGGCTCAAACACATGCTCTGCTCTTTGGGTTCAGACTGGTGAACTGAACTGAACCCCTGTTGTGTTTATCTAATTCAAACCTCTTTTCAGTCTAATTCAGCCCCTTTCTGCTTAGTTTTAGTTTATTAGTTAATTTGAGCAGTAAACATTCTGCTCAAAAGGAGTGGGCTGAAGTAAGAGCTTATCAGCGCCCACCCCCAAAATCAATACAACATTTACAATATAGCATCTACATAAAGACATTACATGACAGAAACTCATGTACTGTATACATTCACCAAGAAGGAGTAATACTGATTACGAAACAACAATGATGATGCTACATAAGGAACCGTGTCAGTCTCATGCACGACCTCTGCAGCATGCACACCCGTTTATAAAATAACTTTATCCTATTGCAATTACATTATCAATCATACAATTAGCAGCATCATATTTTGATTAGCCTCAATGTCAAAAGAGAACCAGATACACTTCAAAGCGGCTTTTTTAACACAGACCAAATTACAAAGCATTGTTTGAAATGTTCATATAGAAAACAGAAACGAAGCACAACGACAACAACGGTCTCGTTTCATGTACGATGTTTAGTACAAAGCAAGTAACAAAAGGCAACCCTTATTATAATATATTTCAGCATGTTACCAATGCCAAACCTTGGTAACATTACCGAAAGTCACAATTTTTATGTTATAAAGGCACGTTACTATGCAGTACATATTATACTTCGTGATCTTGCTACTTCCCAGTTGTCATTGGCATCCTCAGTATAATATTAATTTGTGTACCATGTTCCTCTTTTTTTTTTTTTTTTTCATGTATAATGTATTGTATGTGTAGTGTAATGCATTAAAAAGCCAGGGTGTAGAGCGGGCCAGTTGAAGAGGGCAGTAGCTCCCCATCCACAAACCCCCACCCAGCTGCCCTAACAGCTGATTTTGTAGATGAAGTTTCTATGCTGTGTGGTGCATTTAAAGACAAGGTTTATGATCCCCTTTGGGAGGGTCCCTCTCAACAGATTCATAGCCTTTTTTTAATTATTTATTTATTTATTTTTTGTATCTTTGAGCAATCAAAGCAATTATTCCTGGAAGTTTAAGCGTTGCTCCCTTAGGTGTAAAACTGAGATGGTAGTTACAGAATAATGTGCATGGAGAAGAAATTGTTGTGTCTTTTTTGTCTGAAATCTGAAAAGCAAGGATACTCACTGTATAGATATTATGTCTTAAGTTTGACTTAAGTTTCACACTTAAACATTTCTAAACAGATATGCAGAGTAGAAATGACTCATGTCCAAAGGGGTTTAGCTGAACTCACTGAAGCAAAACGTTCAAAACCAAAATATTGTAGAACACAAACCACAGTAGGATCACAGCGGCCGGCGGAATAGTAAACACGGATATGAGCCATTTCTTTTCTCTGACACAATAAAGCAAAACAAAATAGTTAAGTCTTCTTTTTCCTGCAGAGCTGAGCTTTTTCATCACAAATGGGGTATTGTCACCTGTTGTTTCTGCAGTCTTATCTTGTGGTCCATTCGCCGCGGTCTGTCTCTGCTCTGTGTCCCTGGCTCTCATCTTTGCCGCCTCATATATTTTGGTTTAATCAAACACGTCTGGGAGCTTCTGCTCTCTCACGTGGGGTTTTGATGTGGCTCAATAAAGCAGCTGCCAGGCCTGTTTCTGTGTCTATACTCCGTCATGTCTTTTTATTCCCTTTTGCCTTTTCCCCTTTTGCTGCTCTGACTTTAATACTGTTTACCCTTGGGTTCTACAAATCAATCTTTCTCTTTGTTTGTCTTGTCTCCCAAGAAATTAGAGCGATGTTAAAACCTTAGTAGTGTGTAGTAGCTCACTCTAATTCTTGTTTTTTTGTTTAACACTAATAAATTGTCCTTGTATGTCTTGTAGTTTGTTATAACTGAAGAATGGTATCACTCTGTTCTGCAGTGCCTTTGCTGGAGAACTTGTGCTCAGTGCTGCTTTACCCAGATGAAGAGCTGAAGGCTTCTATATTATTTGTGTGGCTCAAGCTGTTTGGGACAGCCGCTCAGGCTGTGCCCACCTCCATCAGGGACAGAGTGTGTCTTCTGTTGCTTCAAACCTTAGCCAATGCCAGTTCGACACTTCTCATCTCCAACTGCATTGGTAAGAGTCAGTACCTTTAGCCTCAACAGACTGTTCATTAAACTCCTTTATATGTTCTTTTTATTAACATTGTATAACATTTTGTTTTGCGGTGTATCATTTTGTTAATGTTTGAATAGTATGTTAGCAGGTGAGTGAAATGTTCTTTTTACGATTGTCCCCTGTTAAAGCCTATTCAGTTCAAACCGTCCCTCTATAATTATGGAAATATTCATATAAGGCTAATGCTATTGCTGAAACTATTTTCCCACCACTTATTCAAGGCAATTGTAGCGTATAAGACTGATGCTTGAAAGTAATAAACTTAATCTTATCTAGATTATACTTAGCCACAGATTCGCAGCCTAAGGTGTTGTGGTTTGAAAGAACTTGCATAACTATCTTGAGAAGAGCGTTATCTTATGTGTGGTACATTGTGTTTCTGAACTTCAATACCATGTTTTGTCACCATCTCTCAGGCTTGCTGTGGCTGCTGGTGCAGATGGCCGCGGCAGTGTCAGCTCTGATGAGCAGTGGTCCGCTCATGTGTGAAGAGAACCAGAGCAGCCTCAGCCAGAACCCAGAGCAACACCCGCCCGAGCACAGCCCTCTGCCTCTCCTTCTGAAAAAGGTCTCTGTCCAAACATCCTGCTCCAATCAACAGCATGTGCATTCGGACTCTGACGTTTATCATAACAACAAGTTCAGATCCCGGATTAATGTGCCTCTGAGTGGGAACCACATAGGGCTTTTCACAGAATAAATATTTGCAATCCATGTCTGGGAAATCAATGTGAGATTATCTCCATAGTCACATCACTGTGCAGCCTGTGACGTTGTGCCCTAAGTCACCCAAATGTGTGCCAAGTTCATTCAATATGTAATCATTGTAGCTGAATTACCACAAAGCTTTCTCCAAACTAGTTAGGTATTGTTACAATTACAAGGTTAAGGTATACTTGTTTGTGCCTGTAGGGGAATTTGTCTGAATAATTTAGCTGGAAGATAAAGATTCAGAAAAACTTTGCCAATGTCATGAAAAAATACTAAGACCTTCATATTCAACATAGCTTACTTAGTTTTACCAACTTGTTAATTCATTTCCACAATTATTCCTCTCTCACAAAGCTATACACACTGTTCAAATGAGGGCAAACGATATGGCGTCAAATTAGGGTCTGCTTTAACGTAAAGGTAAAAGAGGTATTGTAAACGTAGGTTGTCAGTATTGTAATCGTAAAGAGAAAACTGTAAATGTAACTCTAAACTCCATAAACGAAAAAAATATTAAAAATATTGTAAACGTAAAACTTTCATTTACGCTACTTCTTTTCTTCACTTCACAAGTTACGTTTACAATTCACAAGCTACGGTTACAATACATTTTTTCTGACCTTTTTTTTAATGGGGGCGGGCTCAACGCTCATTGGCTGGAGTGACAGGATGTGACATCATCACTATAAACTGAAATCAAAGGCACACTACAGAGGCTGTGTCCGAATGTCCACCCTAGTCCCTAACCCCTCATTCACTACAAAGGCCCTATATAGGCACTATATAGTAGACTGTATACTATATAGTGTGTCGGAACTCCGAGCCCCAGCAGAATGAGAGCCTACTTCTACTATAAGTTCGGGAATAATGTATTTCTGCGATAAACACCGACTAAACTCAAAGGACAGTGGAACATTTATGGATAAATATGACTCAAATACGTTTTATTAAACATGGATTTCACATGAATGAACAAAACTCCCGGGATTATTGCCTTTTTGTCTGAGAGAGTCTGTAGTGTGCGTTTGATTTCAGTTTATGGTGATGACGTCGCATCCTGTCCCTCCAGCCAATGAGCGTTGAGCCCGCCCCCATAAAAAAAGGGTCAGAAAAAATGTATCGTAACCGCAGCTTGTTAATTGTAAACGTAACTTGTGAAGTGAAGCATGAAAAGAAGAAGCGTAAATGAAAGTTTTACGTTTACAATATTTTTTTTCTATTTATGATACTTTTTTCATTTATGGAGTTTAGAGTTACATTTACAGTTTTCTCTTTACAATTACAATACTGACAACCTACGTTTACAATACCTCTTTTACGTTTACGTTAAAGCAGACCCTAATTTGACGCCATAAAAGGATTTGTTCGCTAAAACAAGCCTCGAATATATGGACTAAAAGAGTATATTACTAACAGGCGTGTTGAAAAAGGGGTTGTTATGCCTTATGCCTTGAATCCCTAACGAATTTATTCTTTACATACTGCATGAGATATTTCATTACAGCATGGTTTGCATTACAGAAATACGTAAATGCATACAGTACAGTCAGTTTAATAGATAGTGTATGGGAGAGAGAGCTTCTAACTTATCTGCACTCTCATCTTCTTTTGGCCGTGTTGCTCTAATAGCACTCATATATCTTAAAGAGTGTCTAAACAATATGCCGCAGCCAAGCACACAATTTGAAAACAGCGTCTTCAGCCCAGTGCGTTCTAATCAGTCGTGTTTCTCCCAGTTGCTGCTGAGTGGCGATGAGATGTTGCAGGTGAGCAGCGCTAAGTGTATTGCTTCTGTCCTGGTTCATTCACCGCGTCAGTACAGCGCTCCCTTCATCAAAGCCGATGTTCCCGGTATTAACACACACTCCCAAACAAAAGCCCGCTCTGTGGTTTGCTCACTGCACATCATTTCCTTTCAAGTTCAATATATTCCTTGAAATTAATTTCATGTTCTGCACTTTTGTGGTTTTCTCTATCCGCTTTTGCAGAGTTTCTGTTTGACAGGCTCGCGAGTACTAAAAGTGAAGCTCTGTTGTGGTCTGTCTACACTTGTTTGAAGCTTCTCACTGAGGAGCCACAGTTTTTCTCTCAGTGCCTTTCAGTCTATGGTATGACTTTTAAAATTCTAATCTTTACTTTAGCCTGTCAAACCCATTCATATTATCAGCACAATGATGTTGGTCTGTAGATTGTTATTTAAAGCTGTGTTTCACAACCAGGTGTACAGAGATAATACTTGGCACTTAGATTGTTTTCAGATTAACAGAGTATGAGAGAGAGCTTTATTTTGAACACAGCAAACTGCTAAAATACAAACTTTTTAGATAATCAACAGCGCCCTCGAAGTAGGTGGTGTAAAGGATGTGTGGGACAAAAAAGACTGGGAAGCACTCAGTTAAAGGTTGATGCCGAGTTGCATTTCAAGATAATCATGCTAAACCAAAAATCCAATCAATTTGAACCTTTATGTGAGGAATGAATCTGGATCAGGAGTGTCGAAGCACATGACATTCATCGTTTACTTCTGTGCGTTGACAACTGCAGGTCAAAGTAATGCTGCTTGAAGGCATGAGCAGTTGTTTTATCTTTAGTTTCTTTAGCCAAAAAGTGCACATTGGTCTTGAAACCCTGAGCCACGTATACAATCAGTGGAAGCCTGTGAAAGATTTACTGATTCTTTTTGTTAGATTACAGATAGAATTAGACAAATAGCCTCAGAGCAACAAACAGAAACCAATTTGTTCTTCCTCTGCTCTGTTTGCTTTAGTGTTATGTACAATTAATTATCTGTTTGTTGTACCCTCTAAGTTTCTCCACAAACACATAGGATTTGTTCAAAAACAGAATTAACTTAATTTCCTGGTACATTTCCTGGTACCCAGGATGTTTTCCTGCTACAGCTTCTATTATTAAGTTCTGCTTTAATTTAGTAAGAACTTGGGTTCATTACAACAGACGTGTGGAGCGGGACGTCCCTGAGCTGCGATTAGTGTTTATGTGAATTCACTTATCATAATCGCCAGCCTTTTGGCTTATTGAATGTCATGAAAACACAAAGTGATAAATGTTATCTTCTTGTTTGAGGTATTGAGTCTTTGGTGCGCAGTCTGATGGAGGCACTGCGGCTGACCAATCTGGCGGTGCCAAAGCAGGGCTTTCATTTACTAACTTGCATACTGGAAAGGTGAGTGTGAAACATCATTTCAAATGTTCAAAGAACTGAACTGAAATGCACTGCACAGCTGGGACTGGCCCGCCAGCTGTAGCTGCAAAAAAGATCTTAGTTTGATTTGTTTTGGCTGCAGCTGCCGAGTTTTTCAATTGTGTTGTGTTGATAACCCTCTGAAGTCAGTTTGCATAACTGCTTCTCTAAGGCTTAGTCAAAGTATAAGCAGGATTTCTTTCAAAATATAGCACAGACACATGTCACGCATGAAGGACAAACTCTTATTCCCTTGGTGCCACTTTATACAGACTAATATAAAGAATGCGGGGAAGCAGAGGGGTGGAAGGTTCAGCTTCTTGACAGGGGATGAAGCTATCTTTCAGTCAGTCGGACATGGGATGAGTCGGGTGTAGTTAATGTCCTGAATGGAAGGAAAAGGGCCACTGCAGGATGTTCTTGAATGATAAATGTTCAAATTAAATGTTTAAATGTGTTGAACTGCATCTTAGTAAAGTTACAGTTTTAAATCAGAGATAACAGTTTATTCTGGAGCATATTAGCCGTGTGCTCCACTGACTCGGTCAAGGTCCACCGTAAAGCCTGTTAAATATGGTCCACACTTAATTAGATGAGGATTAACTGTCAGCAGATGAGAATATATGACAAGCCGCTAACACTGCCATATTTCTGCAGGCTTGACATTATTTTAATTAAACGTTCTGCCTGTCATATGGCAGTGGCACAAGGCATTACAGATTTTAAATGGTGGTCATTTGTCTTTTACACTGAGTGGAGCAGTGAGGAGTTTTGATGAGCTGAATAAGCTTTCATGTTTTATATTTGAAGGGTCGTCTGGCGTCTTCTTACTGTGTTTTTGGCAGTTTTATACTTTATTTAGTAGCGGTAACAGTAAGTGTCGTAGCTCAGAGATAAACCTTTGCCATAGGTAGCTCAGCTGTATGTATGGTATTTCTTATTGTGTGTCCTGTACTCAGTGTAAAGAAAATGTTGTGTTCTAGAATATCAAATAGTATGTCTTTTTTAAAAGGTGCATTATCCAACTTTTTATGCGGGAAAAAAAAGTACATATTAGTGCATATTTGGCCTGTTAGTCACCCAGTGGTTGTATGAGCGGTTAGTTTGTCGCCTTTGTTATCCATCACGGCGGCCTCTATGATGCTCCAGGAGCAATTTTTTTTAATTTTTTTTAGGGTTTCTCGTCGGTTTTCTGGATGGAATGTATAAGTAACCATGGGCAAAGATACATCAGCGCTGAAACCTACGAGAAACTCTAAAAAACAATTGATGTTGGAGCACCCTAGAGGCCACCGTGATAGAAAGTAAAGATTCATGTGGATAGGCCGATTAATTACTAATGTAACCGTAGGGAAGGCAGGGGTATCCCTTTTCTGAAGTTAAAAATACGCCAGTAAGTCTGGCAAAAATAGGAACTGAGGCAAGAGTGGTATCAAAACAGGTGTTATTTTATTAATACTGAACAATGGTAAAATTACTTTTTTTTATTAATACGACTTTAAGAGGTTATAGAAATACACCAATAAAACTTGACCAAAGGAGGTAGTTTAGACAGATGAAAATAAACTAAAACAAACTTAAGTAAATCAATCCAAAAACAAACCAAACTCTGCCAAACCCCACCTTCGGCTAAAGTGCTACACTCAATGTAAAAGTAACTTTCCCCCAACCAATATTAAGAACAGCTACGTTGAGCACAATCAGGCCGATTGTGCAAAGTAGGTTTAAAGCTTTCGGACACGATCGGGTAAATTTAGAGCTAATTTTGTAAACTTGAACATAAGTGGAGAACTAAATGAGAGCACCAACTGAGCAGCAGCTTCCACACTCGGAAATCCGGTTCCTACAGGGGCTCAGGGCGCATCACGGGAGCCGCATTCCCCCTTGATAACAACAAGTAAGCGCCCGCATACCAGCCCGACACTGCCTCACTCACTGGCGTGCACACCTGCTCATGATTGTGCTAATGGGAGGGCGCAGCTAAGAGCGTTTGGGAGACAGTGACGATGCGTTCGAGTGCTGCCTACGGTAGGAAACTAAAACATTTTAACCGCCTGGTTACACCAAGATAACCATAAACTGGGTTAAAACATCTGTATTTTGACAGTCAAAATTCTTGCACAGTCTTCTGACCTTTCCCCTCACCTCAGAATTAAACGACAGGCTCATCAAAAATGTATGATGTCAGGTAAAAACAAAGAAACAAGAAAGATCCGCACAGCTTGCTTAGCTCCCAAATAACGATTTATTGATGATTACACCAAAGTGAAAAACAACCCATTGTGTATTGTTACACTGACAGGATTACAGATGTTTGTATGTCTGCGCAGACAGCCCCCAGAGGTGCGCTTGTTCCCCAGTCGTTCAGGCTTTGTGGCGGTATCAGAGACTGTGGAAGCTGGGGTGGCCGCCCCCTGCCTGCTCGTGGCCACGCAGGCTGTGAATGCCGCCTGCATCCTGTTCAGGTATACAAAACACACAAGAGGTGGAGATGAGCAGTAATGCCAAGGACACAATATTATCTTCACTCTCCTAGCGATAAAACAAGGAGCTTTCTCATGGATGGTTTTTGACTGCAGCTGAGGCAAACCAAACCAAAGTGAAGAAAAATTAGGACTGCTGCTATGGCAATTAACAATTAAACACAAATTGTATCTTTTAAATTAGAGATATTCAGTGTTGACAATTGTAGCTGATCCAGGCATTTTGAGACTATCAGACTGGATCGTGTCCAATCGACCAAAATCCTGTCGTGAATTGGCAACAGCTCCAGCCTGCAGGTTTACCTCAGCACTGCTAATGCTATCGCTAAGCTACAACTGCTAACGGCAGCAGCTTGAAAACCCACTGAGGATGCTGCTCTGCAGCCGCTAAACACATAACCATGCCAGAGAAACCTGTCAACATAATCGATAACATTTTATGTAAAACATACCTTAGGGCACCACAGCACTTTAGATAGGTATTTTAAAGAGAAAAAAAAAAAAAAAAACTTATAATATAAATATATATATATATATATAAATCCGTAGCAATTAATGAATTAAGTCTTCCCCTGGGTTTGTGGAAGTGAACCGCCTTCGCTCCCATTTTCTGCCTCACCCTTCCCTGTCCTCCCTGTCCTCTGTCCTGTCCAGTCTTTTGTCATTGTATTTGCCTGAGATCCCTAATGTTCTTTGTACAGTATATTTGAATGTGTATCTTGTGGTCCCATTGTTCCTTGTCCTGCAGTCGTTCTGTTCCTGTACTGTCTTGTGACTTTGTTGTGTGTCATTGTTAAATGTTCAATGTGAAGTTTCACATCAGCCTGTCTAGGGACAACAGATGGAAATTAGCCTATGGCTAAAATCTGACATATTTACATATTTTATATGTTCATTAATATGTACTGTCCCTACTTAAATAAATAAATAAATAAATAAAGATCCTTGTTACCTTTGCAGTGCTGTCATTTAGTTTTTACAGAGTCGATGAACTCTGCCAGAATCTAATCCAACAGTGGTGATGAGAGCGCTCTCTTAGGAATGTGCGGATGTTTATGCATAATAATTAGCCATGTGCTCCTAGTGCTTATGTCTTTTACAGTTCCTCGACATAATACAAAAGATCTGGAAAGACCTTCAGAAGCGGATAGAGCTGAAACAATAACTGCTGCTTGCTGTCGTTTTGTGAAGGGGCTGCAATTATAAAACTTTTTGGTTTAATAAAATGCCTTAATGGCCTTAATATCACCAGCATTACCTTGTAATTTAAAATGTACCTACATGTTTAGAGAAAAGCATTGGCCTGTTATAGACTGCCAAGGTTTATTTTTATAAAACATTTTATTTAGCACTTTCAGAGTAGCCATTAAAAATAAAATTAGAAGGAAAAAAGAACATAATAAAACATCCATTCAAATGTATGAATATATAATATACAGTACAAAAAAAAAAAATTCTATTCTATAAAACCCGCTCTCCTCGCAGTCACAATTGCCGCACAAGAGACATCTTTTCTCGTCTGTCTCTTGGTCTGACCCACTTAAATGAGTCCAATAGAAACCTCATGTGTATAGATCTTCATTTTGCTTTTCCTCACTCAGACTGAACCACCAGTCCAGACCGGTCCAGTTCAAGGAGGTTACAGGACTGATCGAGGCCATAACCAAGAGATTTTCAGAGCTGTCTCTGACTTCACATGCGCACCACGAGAACTCAGTGAGTGAATCAGTGCAACTTTTTCATAGTTTTATTTATGTGTATAACTCGATTTCAGTAGTAAGGAAAATAACGTTTTAAATGAGACAAAATCTCTTTTGTTTGCCATGTTATAGCATTGAACCCTCATCAGAAATATACCTTTTGTGATCCTGTTTGATTCTTTTTGTAATAGGTAGAAACCTGAATAGAAGATAGAACCTGGCATTTTTCTAAGCCCGTAAATCAGCACTGGTCCCTTTCTGAGCGGTTTACCCCCGGCTCACATTAAATCCGGTTAAGGTCCGGTGCGGCGTCCGCGAACTTAGAAAGTCATTAAAACCAATGTTGCACACTCACACTGCTCCGCGAAGTCCGGGTCCGGCTACCGAGGCCATCCGGCGGCAACGGAAAGAATCCGCAAGAAGTCTATTTTTGCCGGAGACCGGAGCCCCAACGGATCAAGCTGACGGAAAAACACGAGCCAAACAGGAACTCAGGTCTCGTGAGAAAAGAAGATCCGGTGTATTTCAAAATAAAATCTGTCCGCTTACTACTTATTTGGTCTCGTTTACCGCCTGTACACGCGTGTAACGTCGGAAATGTAAACATTTCTCCATTACCAGTGACACAGGGGCACTAGTGTGTTTCAAAGCATCCACTTCACTGGGGAGAGTCGTTGTACTGGCAAATACGGCTTTTGTTTACAAAAACTACCTATATATGGGGCTTTTTATTACGTAAACTCGCACCAAGAGCGAAACTCACGTGCACTTCTGTTCTCGCGAGGGCCGTTTCTGTGCCTGACGCAGCATCTGGCGCCGGAGCTGGCCACAGTGTCAGCCGGACTCACTGTGAGTGGTAGTTTGGGGCAAACCCGGACCGGATCAGGACGGAACCCGGACCGAACCCGGACCGTAATTAATGTGAGCCGGGGGTTAGTTTAGTTTAGTTTATTTTCACAATTTCACACATTGCATTTGTTGCTACATCAAAGGCCTTGTCAGAAGTAGTGTTGAGGGTAACATATTACAAAAGTAACAAGCTACAAAGTAGTTGCCTGGCTCTGCCATACTATTCCTTGTCCATTCCACGCAGGGAGGTTAGTCTGGTCACGGTGCAATTAGAGCAGTTGGAACGGGCGGGCCTAATGCGCACAGATTGTCAGTGAAATAAACCAATTACTGTAGCAATTAGCGGATGTGACGACAGCTGTAGTCCAACTCACAAAATATGAACTGAATATAAACTCACGAGACAAAATCCTCGACTTAGGGCTGGGAAAATCGAGTTGGTAGGTTATATATATATATTTTTTTCATTTTTTAGCTCTCTGCTTAGAGGAATAAGGTCCTGCTGTACAAATGTGCCTCAGTTACCTTAGAATTTTTGTTTTATTAGCTTAATCCAAATACAGTATAAATAATTTGGATGTTTAACAATCTTTGTTGCACACTGCATAGTGACTTTTTAGTTAGAGAAAGGGTTTGCCTTTGCAATTTTGTTTATGTTGGTTCACTTTAATTAAATACAATAAATATATATTGTTTAAATATATTTATAGTTTGCAGTTATTTTGTTTTAAATGGGGGGCAAAAAATCGAATTGAATTGTAAATTGAGTTTTTTATTAAAAAAGCTTTTTCATACCAAAGGTATCACAAAGGCATCACAAAGTGCTTTACAGATTACAACATTTAAATCAAGTATCCAGGCAAACATAATGTCCAAATAAGCGTCAGCAGTGGGTGGCGACGAGCGGCACGGGTGTTCAGCCGGATTCCTCCGTTCAGCCGGGTTCCTCCGTTCAGCCGGGTTCCTCCATTCGATCTAGACAGGCACTCCCAAGGGGGAGTGGGACAGGAGACACCATGTGAATAGTAATGAACAGACTACAGATAAGATAAATATTGTATCATAATAAGACAAAGTTTGCAGTAAGAAGAAGAAGAGGATAGCGCTCAGTGTACCGTACTTCCCACAGCAGTGTTTCTCCTAAGGCAGCTTTACTTCAGGCTGTGGGTTAGAGCTTTACCTAACTGACCTGATCATAAGCTAATTCAAAGAGGTACGTTTTGAGCCTAGTCTTAAATGTAGGGACTGTGTCTGCTTCTTTAACGTGAGCTGGAAGTTTATTCCATAAAACCGGAGCTTGGTAGCTAAAGGCTCTTCCTCCTACGGTGATTTTGGAGACTCGAGGAATCACTAGTAGCCCTGAGTTTTGAGAGCGGAGTGCTCTGGTTGGCTGATATGAAACGATAGCGTCTTGGAGATAAAGCGGAGCCATACCCTTTATGGCTTTAAATGTGAGGAGCAGGATTTTAAATTTGATTCTAAATTCAACAGGAAGCCAATGGAGAGACTTTAGCACAGGTGTAATGTGTTCTCTTCTTTTTGTACGCGTTAACAATCTTGCAGCTGCATTTTGAACTAATTGAAAACTTTTTAGGGAACTTTTAGGACACGCTGCTAGCAGGCAGTTACAGTAGTCCTGCCTTGATGAAACAAAGGCATGAATAGGTTTTTCTGCATCAATCTTAGGTAGGATATTTCGTATTTTAGAAGGTCTACCTCGGCTCCTTCATCCATGATTAGTTTTGGCTAATGTTAATTTTAATTGAACTAACAACATAGTGGTGCAGCGAGTGACGTAACCTTGTCAATTCTCTGTGACGGTCGGGATTGGTTCGGCTAGGCCTTAGCCGCCATCAGCAACTTCTTTACCGTGTATGTCCAGACCCACCTTCTTTTCCGCAGAAGTGGGTGTGGTTTATCAGGCTAACAAAATAGATTACTTTTTCAGTAGACAAGGAATACAACATATCACCAACACAAAATACGGCAATAAATTAGTCATTACAATTCAAGTAACTCAAACTACAAACAAATAAAATGCAGCATGCCAAATCAAGTTGGACAACGATGTACAAGATCTGCAGCAGCTTTGACTGCACCCCGGCTCGGTGGCATCACCACCATATCAGGCCATATCTTGTCAAAGGTGTTAAGGAACTGAAAGTAGTGTAATTCAGCTACATTTTCGAAACAGCACATGCAATACAAAACTCATCACATGTTAAGGCTGTAGCTACCACTATAAAAGACACCACATTTGGTGTTTAGGAGGATGCTAGTGGCTAAAATCGGTGCTTCTGTTTTGTAATTACCATAGTAAATTTCTCCTGCAGCCAGCGGAGGGCGCTCCAGGCAACATACGAGATTCCAAGAGAGCAACCCTTTTCAATACGCACACATGAATTTGCTATAAGACATAAAATCTCAAGGCTGAGGCGGCCAAAAGCAAGTTTATAAGCCACAATTATGTGTCATTTTCCCGTGTAAATGTTTTTATTCAGAATAAAAATAATGTATGCTGTCAACATAAGGGCAACATACTTTAATATAAAACAGTAAGAAGATTGTCTGTAATACTGTATGTCCTCCCTCATCTCTCTCTCTTTTTATCTAGGCCAGTTTGAAGATGAAGAAGTCCAATGCCCATTGCCAGGCCTCTCGGTCCCATACCTTTTTACTACATGCTCTGGCCTGTTTTCAGTCCGCTTGCAGGTCAGCAGAATATCATGACACCAGCCCTAGTAGGGTATATTGTGTGTTATGTTAGTTTATTTACATGTACTCACTCCTAAGGCTGACTGAGGAGTGTGCAGCTGAGCCAGGTCTGAAGGAGAATCCATTTACCGCTCCATCCAAGACACAGCAAAATGAAGATTCTCTGGCATCGCTGTGTCAGTGTGTACTGCGCTGTTGTGACTCTGTCTGGATACCCGCTGTCATTGTAAGAAATAACATCCACACACACGTATGTGCCTTGCGAAAGTACTGATACACCTTGAACTTTTGCACATTTTGTCATGTTTACAACCCTAAACATAAAGATTTTATTTTGAATTTTTTACTGAAAGTTCACACACAAGTAACAGACAACTGTGAAGTGAAAGCAAAATGATACAAGATTCTGTTATTTTTCAAAAAATAGAAAAGTGAAAAGTGGGGCGTGCACAAGTATTCATACAGCATGACTTAATACTTTGTGGAACCCCCTTTCGCTGCAATAACAGCAGCAAGTCTTCTGGGGTATGACTACAAGATTTGCACATCTAGAGACTGACATTTTAGCCCATTCCTCTTTACAAAACAACTCAAGCTCTGTCAAATTAGAAGGAGAGCGTTTGTGAACAGCAGTTTTCAGGTCTTTCCACAGATTTTCAATAAGATTTAGGTCAGGACTTTGACTGGGCCATTCTAACACATTAATATGTTTGTTTTTAAACCATTCCAGTGTAGATTTAGCTTTGTGTTTAGGGTCATTGTCCTGCTGGAAGGTGAATCTCCGCCCCAGCCTCAATTCTCTTGCTGACTCCAGCAGGTTTTACTCCAAAATGTCTCTGTATTTGGCTCCATCCATCTTCCCAACTATTCTTACAATCTTCCCAGTCCCCGCTGAGGAAAAGCAGCCTCATAGCATGATGCTCCCCCCACCATATTTGACACTGGGGATGGTGCACTCAGGACGATGAGCAGTGTTAGGTTTGCTCCATACATAACGTTTTGCATTTGGGCCAAAAATTTAAATTTTTGTCTCATCTGACCAAAGCACCTTCTTCCACATGGTAGCTGTGTCCTCCATATGACTTCTAGCAAACTTCAAACGGGATTTCTTATGGCCTCCTTGGCTTTCTTCTTGCCACTCGTCCATGAAGGCCAGATTTGTGTAGAATACGACTTATAGTTGTCCCATGTACAGATTCCCCCAGCTCAGCGGCAGTACGTCGCAGCTCCTCCAGAGTTATCTTGGGGAACTTGGTTGCATTTCTTACAAGTGCTCTCCTTGTTCGGTCTGTTAGTTTAGGTGAACGGCTGTGTCTTGGTAAGTTCGCAGTGGTGCTATACACTTTCCATTTCTGAATGATGGATTGAACAGTGCTCCGTGAGATGTTCAAATCTTGGGAAATCTTTGTATAACTTAACGCTGCTTTAAACTTCTCCACAACTTTATCCCTGACCTCTCTGGTGTGCTCCTTGGCCTTCATGATCTTGCTTAGTGACCAATACACTGACCATACCTCTGAGGCCCTCACAGAAATTATTGAATTATACTGAGAGTAGATTACGCATAGGTGGCCTCTATTTAATGGTTAGGGCACAGTGTGAACATTCTGCAGTCATTAGGAATGTTATAAAGGCAATTTTTATTCACTCTGAAAATGCTGTATGAATACTTATGCACGCCCCACTTTTCCCCACGTTTCTTTTTTTGTAAAATAACAGAATCATGTATCATTTTGCTTTCACTTCACAGTTGTCTGTTACTTGTGTGTGAACTTTCAGTAAAAAATTCTAAATAAATGTTTTATGTTTATGGTTGTAAACATGACAAAATGTGCAAAAGTTCAAGGTGTATTAGTACTTTCGCAAGGCACTGTATGTACTGCATTTGTGTTTTTCTTATCTTTGCACTCGAAGACTTGGAAGAAAGCCTTTTGACTCCATGGCGTCATTCGGATCAAAACATCTTCTATGACCTTAAAGGGATACTTCGGGATTTTTGACATAGGGCCTCATTTCCTAGTTATCCAGAGCGTTGTTGATGTCTGGAGATATTTTTTCGTAAATTCATGCAGTTCTTATATTTGAAGAGTCTAGTTGCGCTAGCCTAGAGCAAGGCTAAAGCATTTCTATGGTAACAGTTAGCCTGCATTAAAAACAGTCTGACCCACTCCACAGTGCACCTGAGGTAAATCACTTATAACGCCAGACTAACGATATAAATGTCTGTGTTGATAAAATAATTTTTGAAATATAAATGACCTTGTATCACATGAATTACCGCATTTTGAGGGACTATTTTCTCGCAGATCACTCCGCCGCTGCATTAGCTTACAGCCACGAAGCTGATGCTGCTCAAATATAAGTTATTTTAAATGCAAAATGGTTAAAATTATTCTATCGACACAGACATTTATATCGTTAGTCTGGCGTTATAAGTGATTTACCTCAGGTGCACTGTGGAGTGCGCCAGACTGTTTTTTAATGCAGGCTAGCTGTTACCATTGAAATGCTTTAGCCTTGCCCTAGCCTAGCACAACTAGACTCTTCAAATATAAGAACTGCATGAATTTAAGAAAAAAATATCTCCAGACATCAACAACACTCTGGATAACTAGGAAATGAGGCCCTATGTCAAAAATCCCGAAGTATCCCTTTAATACGCAATGCCCATTATAGTGGGAAAACAACATAATTTTGTTTGTGCCTGTAGAAGGCAAGTGAGTTCAGACCGAGCGCCCAGATACTGCAGCCCTTCTACTCCATACTGTCCTCTCAGTTCTTCCTCCTTCCATCTCACATGCCCGCCTTCACTACGAAGCTTGGTAAGTAGCGTAATTTGACATATAGTACATGTATTAAACCAATCTAAGTTAATATCTCTGTAAATTATGGGCATGTCCACATGAAAAAAAGTTTGATATCACTCATGTCAATTTCAGTGATTGAATCCAATGTCATATATTTTCATGATGTTGTTCAAAAGTGAGTCACTATTGTAACAAAATCCATCCATCCATCTTCTTCCACTTGTCCGTTGCCGGGTCGTGGGGGCAGTCGTTGGAGCTGCCCAAATCACATAGCACCAGCCCCCTATGGCTCCTCCTGCAGGTGGTGGGTCCACAGAAGTGTAACAAGATCCCTTACATGTAAAAATTCAGTTCAACATATAGACAACCTATTGCTTGTTTTTCTCTTGCAAAGCTTCTGCACATCAATAACAGTGAAAAATATATCAAGGTTATAACTGTAACCACCACAGCCAGTCTAGCATTTTGTACGTAATGTTTGTTCTATGCCAGAAAGAACACTGCAGCTTATTTTTGGGGCTCCAAATACATTTCAACGTGCATAGAATTGATTGAACTTTAGAAACCCTTGACACT
Source organism: Neogobius melanostomus (assembly GCA_007210695.1). Taxonomy (NCBI): domain Eukaryota; kingdom Metazoa; phylum Chordata; class Actinopteri; order Gobiiformes; family Gobiidae; genus Neogobius; species Neogobius melanostomus. The sequence continues at coordinate 1,839,424 of VHKM01000493.1, forward strand.
TTGTACGGAGAAATGTAATTATCAAAGAAAACTTGCAGCACTTTTTTGACGAGGTGGCATTTAAACATTAACTGCAGAGGTTAAGTAGTTCAAGCTGTGTGGAGCTGTTTTTCAGTTATATAGAATTATAAGTTGGGCGGCACGGTAGTACAGCAGTTAGAGCTCGTGCTTCACAGCTAGAAGGTCCAGGTTCGATTCCCACCAGCGACCAGGCCTTTCTGTGTGGAGTTTGCATGTTCTCCCCGTGTCTGCATAGGTTTCCTCCGGGTACTCCGGTTTCCCCTACCACTAAAAACATGTACAATAGGCCAGGATGTTTGAGAGTGCGCATGGGGGACGACGGATGGAAATTAGCCCAAGGCTACAATCCGGTGTGGCTTGTTCATAAACTTGCACTGTCCCTACCAAATAAACCAATAAAAAAACAGAATAGAACAGAAATCTATTTATGGAACACAAAAATGTTACTCAATGTGCTTTACAGAAAGGCAGAACATAATGAACATCATACTCCATTGCACACACAAAAAAAGATTAAAAGTTTTTGCACATAACAAAAGACAGCTGACAATTCAACTTTTCGTACTCAAGCCCAAACAGAAACGTTTTTCATTTGCCTTTTAAAGAACTCAGTGTTGGAGCACATTGTCATTACACTTTCATGGAGCATAGTGACAAAACATTGCTGCACCAAGTTTGGACTGAACACGGGGGACAATCCAAAGGTTGTTAAATCTGAAGCATCTACTGGGTTTAGAAATGACTAATAGATCTTTGACATATTGAGGGGCATTACCATTTTGAACACAAGGCCAGTGTGAGTCTTTTAGAATTGGAGTGATATGGGAATACTTTCTGTTCTGTGTACGGATCTGCCCAGCAGATTTCTGAACCAGTTGTTATCGATCAATTTCTGAGTGAGGCCAAAGAAAAGGACAATGCAATAATCAAAATGTGTAAAAAAGTTCCTTGTTTCTTAGATGTGTTGTGATTAAAAATAAAAGTTGTCTTGTGACTGACATTGGTATTGTGTCGGTTGAAATTTAGATCTGCCGTGATGATCCCAAATCTCTTACATTTTACTTTGGTGTAATATCACTGGGTCCAATACAGAGATGATAAACATAGACATTTTATACTTGGGTTTGGCATTTTTGCGTCTCATTCTTCCATTATCCTGTTTGTTCCACCTCTTTGTTGCAGCGTCCTCTGGTTTCTTCAGACTGGCGTTGGAGCACAAAGGCCTGCTTTGTACAGGAAACAGGTAGCGATTATTGCCTCAGGACACAGTGTTCTCAAAGCTCTCCCCTGTAGTAGATGGGGAATGTGTATCAGTGGAGCTGGGTGAAGTAGTATGTTCTCATTAGCATTCTCTGTCAGACAGTTTGAGTAATGAGACCAATAACACAGTCTGTCGCATCTGTCTATTACTGACATACAGTACATCCTCTGAGCAAACATCTGCACTTGTGTCTTTCCTTGTGATTAAAATGTAGTTTCGCTGCAATTACAGTTAGCACCCTCTTAGTCTTTCTCTGGGATACATACAGATTTACAAGAGATATGCTGTTCCTCTGTTTCAGTTCATTCAGCTAAAAAACGTTTCTGATTTTAATGCCACAGTGTCACTTAGTGTTTAATGTTATACACTTTTGAAAATTGCTGAAAAACGGACAAAGCATAACTAGCTTAAACAGCTTGCATCTTTTAGCCCAATTCAAATGACCACATAATTATGTTTTGTATGCACATTAGTTGAATTGCAATGACATGTTTTCTAAAAGTTGTTGTCTGAATGTGTGATTATGTATACCATTGCCCTCTCTGGTTTTGTTCTCTAATACTTTCAGAAACCCAAATCTCAATGCGTCCTGCTGCGGGTTTCTGCTCAAGCTCAGCATGTGTCTCTTCAAGCAGTCGTGTCCTAGTTCAGACAGTAACCAACATGGTAAATCAACAGTAACTGCACCAACGCTTTCATCTCCGTCTGTGTCCTGTTTGTTGGGATCATTTTTGAATTCGAAAGCCAAGTGTTTACCACATGTTTGATTTTTAGTGCAGTTTTGTGGCTAATGAATATTCATGGTTTTAGTTGTATTAGTTTTGCTTTGTCCTATGTTTGACACCCCCTTTTTCTTCAGGGTTGTTTTATTCATCTCCTCTCGCTTTCATTATTATTCTGGCTTCCTTCCCTCAGTAGCAATGCTTAGAAGGCTTCAGTATTGCAATATTTTTTATCTTAAACTGAAAAAAGCCTACTTTCTGGCTTTCTAAATCTTCTCCCATCTGCTGTTTTCTATTTTATTTGTGTCCTCTGATGTCTCCTCGTTTCTCTTCATCTTGCTTCTATGAATCTTTTGCCAATTGCACAGTTCCAAAGACTGGTTGTCGTGATCGATTGATTTTCCCGTCATCCCTTCATGTCATAGTCTAGTCTAGTTTCGCTCTGCACTGGCTCTGAACTGCTTTGAATCAGTCGTGAACTAGAAGCGGATGGCTCCTATGTTGCTGTCTTCACTACGCCATATTGTCTTTTCCCTCTTCGTTTCATTTTTCACATCATGTTCCCTGAAGACCAGCCGTAGATGGACACAACCTTATTGTTTCCCTTTTTACTACTGTATAAGATTTCTAGTTTTGCTGCACTGATTTCTTATCAACCCCATTCTATGTGGCGTGTCCAGTATAAAGGCTCCACTATAGGGAATGGATGTGAAGTGTATTTTTTTCCATCATCATCATCGTCATATTTCACCTCCTTTAACAGCGTTTTCTGTTACTCGATTACCCGAATGCCTGGTAACATTCTATATAATTCTGCTTTTAAGACTTCCATGCAATGGGAGCATGCAGTTTTCCCATAGGCTGTGGGAAAAATACTGAAATGTTGTGGGGTTTTTTGGACTGATTTAATGGGTTTACATTTCTATAAACCCTGGGGAGGGTTTGCTAATTAGTGTTCAGGCCCTACGTTTTCTTTCCACTCTGCCCTCATTTTCTGTTTTCATGTTCTCGGATGGTTGGATTTATTTCTCCTGTTGCGCTGCTGCAGATGCTGAGGAGGTAGAGAACATTCTGCAGTACCATCTCCCTGCCCTGTCTTGTCCTCTGTCTGACTGGCCCGCTCTGCTGTGTGAGGCCCCAGGGCTTCAGCTGTGTGACTACAAGGGTCAAAGAGCGACTCAGTACTGTGTACTCACACTGCTCCACTTGGCATTTCAACAGGGAGACAGGTAATTTATATAAATGTTAATGTCAAATGAATGTGCATAGATGTCTTTTCCATTTAATTGTAGAAGTCGACTGATATTTTTGTTAATGAACAATGTACAAGTTGAACATCCAGAACAATTGATATAATGCTAATATACATGTTTTGAGGACAATGCGTAGCAATAATATATTGGTCTCTATTACACATGAACATATCATTATTTTGTGGAAAAATATACATGTATTTTATAAAATAGGACGGGAATTGTTGGGTGTTTTTGTCATAGATTTGTGTTCATGAGACTGTTGACCATTGAGATTGTCATTTGTTTTGTGGCAGTGTTACATTTTTCCTCTATCTTCCCAGATTAATAATGCAAGTCTTTATGTGATGTAGCAATGGGTGCATATTTAAGAGGCCTGTGTTTGCCTGAAGTGTGCTGAGAGGAAGGGTCACTGGACACAGTTCTTTTCTCACATTTGACATTATTAGACAGATTTGTTCAAATGTTGACAAGTATTGAATCAACAAATGACAAGTAACATTTCAATGAGTTTAGGCAACATGTAGTCACGTGTCATGAGAAATGCAGCACTGAAATGCAAGTACATAATATAAAGTTGGACATTTTATGTTTTTGTAAGCCAAATGGGCTGGTCCCATCAAATCTGAACCCGTTGATTTGCTGGGAATTTCATGTTAAATGAACTCTGGAGGATTTTGGAATGGTCTAAAAAGAGAAAATCTCATGTGGGTTGCAGCGCTGTGATGCCAAAAGTTAGATGTAAATGGATGGAATATTCCCCCATCATTTAAGGTCAGCTTGAGTTCTTGAGACTAGTTTGTCGAAGAATCTGCCCATAACCAGTAGTAGAGACATCTTTTTATAAGATGGGCTACACAGGGTGCCTTTCAGAGAGTTTGGTAGATATTGTAGCTATTGTTCCTATAGACAGACCTTAATGTTAGTTTTTCGTACCTGACGGTTTCGGCTACAACTGTGGCCTTCCTCAGTTGTAGCCGAAACCGTCAGGTACGAAAAACTAACATTAAGGTCTGTCTATAGGAACAATAGCTACAATATTAATTTGAAGACCTAATGAACCTAATCGGACTAGTTTGGTAGATAGTTTTATATATTTTATTTCCATTTGTTATTTACATGTAAAAGCAATATTATTCCTGCTTCTGTATGTGACCAATAAGGGCTCAACAGAGTTCGCCATAAATGCACACTGTCTTTGATTTTTGATCATCTCACATCATAAAATAGTATGTTCTTCTGTGTTACTGTAACTTTCTAGGCTCCTCCCAGACCAGACTGTGTTCTCTAGTGTGGTCTGGCTGCTGCGTTCAGTTCAGGAGCAGGGCAGCTGTATCCTCCCTCATTTGTGCTCCGCTCTGCCCTCTACCTACTGTCCGTGACACAGGACAACAGCCCCAGCCTCGATAAGGCAAGTGCACAGTGCAGTTCATGTGCTTCACTTTAGAGAAACAATGAAACCTTGAACCTAGAAATGACTCAGCTCTCGGTAGACAGGTAAAATGTGTGCCTTGAGCTGTAAATTATTCAGTTGGCATGACATACGGTGTCATTTTTGCGACATGGTAAATCTTTAGCCCTCAGCAAATTACTTTTACAGTCAATTTTATCTGTGACTGCCCTGGGTTAATTTGCATTGGAAATAATAAAGGTTTTATCTGACACACTTTATGCTGATTCACTGTTTTTGTTTTTTTGTTTTACAAAGGCTCAGCTGAACTGCATCAGCAAGGCCCTCTCGCCCTGCAAAACCTTCTCCGCCCTTTACATCCACCACCCACCGCTCCTTCACTTCATCTGCCGCTACGCCGAGTTTGCGGACAAATTCAAGCCACTGGTTTTAGAGCTGTGGTTGACCAAGAAAGTGTTACATCCAGAACTGAGCATGGTGAGAATTTGTCTGTTGTAATTCATATGATCTAATTTTATTAGTGAATTATGCAATGCCAAGCTATGTCAAAGAATATAAAGTACTTGCGTGTGGAGAACGTACAGTAACAGATGATGTTTGTAATGTTGAGCAGATGTTTGGACAAAGTGAATTTGATCAGTGGATGGATTTTTTTTATATTTCCAAAGGAGGAGTTTTATGAAAAATCAACGATACAATGTTGTTCTCTCATCTAAATCTCATCCCAACTTTAGCGCCGCAGCGGCAGCCCCCAAAGCTCCTCCTAAGGATCTACGTATCTAGGAAATGGCTCAATCTCTTGCTCAGCTTAATCCTTTCATCACAAAGTCTTGTCATCGCTGCACTACAGCCACACGAGCTGCGCAGACTTTTTCCTCTTTATTGTAACAGCTGTGCAGTTACAATAAAGCTGTTTTAGATCGAAGATAGTGATAAAGATGTGATAAAGAAATCTTTGCAAAAAAGTGTTATATCTAAATTAGGGCCGGGACTCGATTAAAAAATTAATCTAATTAATTAGAGGCTTTGTAATTAATTAATCGAAATTAATCGCATATAAATATTTGACCGGAGAACAGTGAGAAGTAAGTTTTTTCATAAGGATTTTTAGTATACCATTGAATAATGACTGAATACATAAGCTTAAGCAACAAAATATTGTTTATTTTGTTCAACCAAGTCCAACAGACCAGTGCAATATTGCCATTAATTGTGCGTCTGCAGGAAAAAAGGAAACTGAAGTGTGGAAAGCAAAGTGATTAATTTCGATTAATATTTTGAATCGCACTAAACCTCATGTAATTAATTAATCGCAATTAATCGAAAAAAGTCCCGGCCCTAATCTAAATATCAATCTTTAATGAATTAGTGATATGTTGTACTCGCATATATACTTTATATAATAGAGTAAAACATTGGTTATAACTTTCAGGGAAACGGTGAAGAAAAACAGCACGGTGAAGATGGTGAACCCGAAATAACTGAACTCCTCACGTTGATAGAAAAGTATCCCGCTGTCATCATAACCCTCCTGGTGAGAGCCCTGAAATCTAAAACAAACAACACACTCTCAAATCATTTGTCAGGAGTACTGAGTAGTTCTGGCTTTTTCACACATGCACGTTGCATCTTATTTGTCTGGATCCAGGACATGGTGTGCACCAGAGAGAGCGGTTTGGCACAGCGAGCCCTCAGAGTGCTGGAGGTCCTCTTAAGCTCTCAAACACATTATAAGGCACAATCGTGTGCAAACCTGGAGCCAGCTCTGCTTCAAGCTTGCAGAAGCTTAGTGTGGAGGAGATCGGACACGAGCAAGGAAACACCGCACAGGGTAAGATGTCAGGGCCATGGTATGTCTCCATGTCTGCTTTGGCATATACTCATTCAATATTGAGATACCTAATATACCTATTTCCATGATGTCAAGATCCAAGGTGGTCCCGAATTTCCACTTTTCTGCCAAAGTAACTTAGTTTACAATAAGGATATGAAATGAAATTACATTAGAGCCTTCTACATAACAACAAAGCCAACATTTCCTTTATGTTCACAGTCTATATTATTATTATATTAATCAATAACGGCACAACTAATACGCTCTGAGGACTCTATGTTGTAACCAAATAAAGAACTATGTGAGTATCTCTGTCTGGATATATGAACTACATCGATGTGCTACCCTTTAAATTTTTCTAAAATGTATCATTTTTGGGGGGTTTAGCACTCGGAAAATTTGAAGATGTGCAACTCCCCTTCCTGAGCACAACTAATTCATTTGTGGCTATTAAACACGTTGAGTGGTCAATGTTAAACCCTGAAAGTAACTTATTGCGTCAAAAGAATTTTAACCTAACAATCAACGGCAAAACAAATAACTGCATGTCATGGGTCCATCTCATGAGAAAATAAAGGTCATACCCATTCACTTTTCCATATGCTCGTGATCATTATGCCAGGCTTTCTGTAAGCCAGCTCTCATCCATATTGTAAAATCCTGCTTTGTAACCCACTGCAACAAAAACAACAAACAATGGTGTATCTGACTGCGAGAAGCTTGTTTTGTATCACAAGCATGTCTTTTTTTTTTTTTATCAGCGTTTTACAACCGTTTAATTTATCAAGTTATAATCTGAAATGTTCTGCAGAATGGCTATAAGTAGTCACTGCATGTTGAAGTCGCTTCCAAATTCAAGCTCCATGTCTGATAGTGTGAGTGATGTTGTTTATTTCGGTTTGGGCTAAAATCCCAGGGAACATCAGTATTCTGAATATGGAGTAATGAGGCCAGGTGAAATGTTATTCAGGGTAAGTGTCAGGCTGCAGCTTCCCCCTGTGACACTGTGTCCTGATTTACGGAGACAAATGTTTGGTACACCTGCATGCTGATTTTGTTATCACACCGTCCATCCCAGAGCTTTAACCCTGACATATCCTTTGGTTGAGCAGTCAAATCACTCCCACTGGTGCTGAGGCTGCTGTGCGTGACCCAAGGCAGCAAGCCATCGTCATCTGTTTCCTATTGCAAAATCGATGGGATGCATTTCAAGCTCCTCTACCACGGTGAGTTCATAAAGTTTACACACAATAAACTGGCCAACAACATTATCAGCAACAAATCTATAATGCATATTTCATACAAAACAAATATGTACTGTATGCACATTAGTAGAATGAGGCCCAAGGTTTATTCTGGTCCTGTCCCCTTTTATGGACACAGTTGGACAGACGTCACCAATTAAAAAGAAATCACAGAACACACGTCACTATTAAACAATTTGAAGCATTTGAACTCACAAAGTCAACATGAGTTGGTTTGAGGGAAGAAGACTGTACAACGTTCCTTAAGTTTGAGACGAAATATGTGAACCTTAAATTCTCTGAAATGATTCGTGAAGTGAAGTTGAAGCTCAATAGAGAGATTGACACATTACAGTGTCATTGAATTGCCTGTCAAAATTCTGGCCGCCTCTCTCTGCTGGGTTTTGTTAAATCTGTAAATGCATTTTTATCTCATGCATTTTTATCTTATCTTCTTAAGTAGGCTGTTAATTTATTTATTTTGTTGTGACACGTGTGACAGCCAAGAATATGACAAACACTGTTTCGTTTGATTTACCCTTGACATTCGGTCTTGAATAATGTAATATTTTCTAGTTTAATATAGTTATGGGCTTTGCGGAATCTGTCAATTCTTGAGATATCAAACGGTGACAGTGACCGCATTTGTGTTTGTCAGTGAGTAACATAACCGGGAAACTGAAGCCTAACAACGCGGAGAGCCTGCTGCTTGCCTTCAACTACATGTACTGCCACCTCAATCTGTCTCCTGCAGCGAGTACTGACAGAGGTACGTTTCAACTTCACAACATCGTCACAATCTTCTTTTTTGAATGATTCTGTTGTAACATTAATGTTCATCTGCTGCGTTATTGTCACTGATGAAATATCCAAGTTAACTGTGTGTAATAATTGTATTTTATGTGGGTCACAATTGTCATGACGACCGCTTGTTTTCTTTTTCTTCATGAACAGGACATGTGATCCACTTTGACACAATCATTAACGGCTGTTTTTGACAGTGATGATAAAGTAACAAATGTAGTTCAATCAAATCTCACTTGATTAACAAAAGGTCCGTTTTTGTAATGTTTTTAAATGTCACGCTAACACTGTACACGCTCTCCCCAGCTGTCTCCACGCTGCTCTCCAACGCTGCACTGATGGAGCGTTTGCAGACGGCCACCTCTTCTTCCTCCCCTCCGTCCCCGGCCTCGGCAGCTCTCCTCTGCAGCGGCCATCTACTCCTGTCCTCCCTCATTACTTTGCAGCGTGTACACTCGGCTAAGGTACGCGCTACAACCCAGCCTTTTCTCTTATCACAACTTCAAGGTCAAAACGGAACGCTTCAAGTATTTTCTGATGTTGCATTGATAGGAGAGCTCAACTTTGAACCAGCGGAGGCTTTGAACGGCTTTCATTAAAATTTCTTTCTTCTCGCTTCTTGTTTTGTATTCTTAAAGGTCCATAAAAGTATCAGTTGGAGTCTGGACCAAGCTTTGCGGAGACTTGTTTTTTGGAAAAGAAGCACTGACAGTTTCTTGCTGGGTAACTAACGCAACACTCATGCATTTGCTAAAAGCTAATACTTTCCCCAAAAAAATGAAACAGCAGTAACAGTTGGCCAAATGTGTTAGTTTGACCTTTTTTTTGGTTTTGTCTTCCTGTTCCTTTCATGTAGCTCCATATTATCCGGTCCATTCATGCACTGCTTTTGGTGTATTCAATTCAGTCAGGGTCAAGCCAACAGCGTAGCAGAGTATCACCTCCATTTGGTTTACACTTTACCCTGTGTAGGCCATGACTGCAGATGCTTTATTCTCTGTGGAGTAAACCAAAGCGGGCGCTGGCATTAGACACGCTTTCATTACACAAAGTGGCATTTCTCACTGGGCTCACGCTCAGATCCGCCGGCCGCTCCCGAGTCTCTGTCTGTCAGCGGATAAGTGGCCTGTCAGGGTCCGTGTGATGCATCGGCTTCTTCTCTCCATCCTTCTGTAACGCCCCCTAGGTTCCGATCACCAGGGTACAAGGAGACCAAGACAATGAGAGAGTTTAGGTGTTTATTTTGTAGAATGTAGAAAGTCTAAAATTGATTGGGAGGAGCAGGTAAGTCTGATGGGGTCCAGCTGTCGGTTTGGGGAGTAGGAGGAACTTAATATTGACATGGGTGGAAAAACTTAGATGGGCTCAGAGAAGGGCTCTTATCCAGGGGTCCAGGCTGAATGGTCGGCATACTCCGCAACATGGCTTCTGGTCTCTGTGCTACGACCCCAGCAACCACACGCCGTCCCAGCGGAGCAGGCGACTTGCCCTCAGACTGGCCTGGACCCTGGTGGACAAGACCAAACAAAGCAATGAGCGAAAGCAATGTTACAATGAAGAAATGAACCATGCAACAAAATAATCAATCATAATATGTGTTAGCAATAATGTGAACCAGTGTTAATTTCGTCGACTAAAATATTTAGTCTTAATTTTAGTCAAAGTGATATTTTTGCTGACTAAACATGGACTAAAACTAAATTAAAAGGTTTTTCATGAGACTAAAACTATGACTAAAATGTCCAGATATTTTAGTCGACTAAAATAAGACTAAATAAAAATGAAAAGGAGAGACTAAAATCATCCAAACTTCTATTGACAGTCTGAAAGAGCCTCATATCATGTAAATTCACTGCCAAAGTAGCTCCATGAAGCAGAGGACCTGATTTAATATGATTATAATGAATATTATAGATGCAAAGTCGACTAAATTTGTCTTAAATTTAGTCGACTAAATTTACTTGCAATTTTGTCGACTAAAACTAGACTAAATTGAAGATGTTTTTTTGAATAAATCTCGACTAAAATTGAATTACATTTTCGTCAAAAGACTAAGACTAAAACAAAATTAAAATATGTTGTCAAAATTAACACTGATGTGAACAAGCATGGGTGAGGTTGTACTGACCTGGTGGACAAGACCCATAGACTGTACAAATAATAGACAACTCCTCACTCCTCCCCGGGCATAAGGGCGGGATCTTCACTGTAGACTCGGCCCTTGCGTGACATGTAGCTCGCGCAGCTCCAATGCTAACAGTCCGACCCTCATTAAGTACGGGATTTCTAAAATGTATCCTACTATAACCCCCCGGTGCCTCTGATTGTGTCTAACCCAGCGTAATCACAGGAGGAATATCTAGCTGTAGACAGTTCCAAAAGATTAGGCACCGGGCATTAAAGTTGTTTTTAACGTGTCTAAAGTGCAATGCATTCCCATGGGGAACTAGCGGCTATATGGCGGTTCTACAGCAATGTCGGAGCAATGGCGACCTCCAGTGTCGTCATCGTAAAGCAGAGCAGCCAGTGGCCATTGATAAGACCAAACAAAACAATGAGGGAGAACAAAAGGTGCATAGGTGCTTTTATGATTAAAGTCCCACCCCTAATAACTGCCCACTTAACTTATAGACATAGCCATTGGCCCACTGCAAATAAAGAAAAACACCCACAAAAATAACCACACCCAACTTAAAGTGGCAGTAAGGGAGATGCATCATATCCTGTTACACTTCCATCCATTTAATTCATCCCCCTGTCACTCTCTGTTGTCCCACAAGGCCGCTAATTGAGAGCTCCCTCCCCGGAGAGCTTTGATCTGAGAGTTTGGATGGCTAGTTTGGATCACTATGGTTTGTCTTACTTACGGTCTGTTTCGAGCCCTTTGAACCCCCCTTTATTATGTCCCACAAACTTTAATGACAAGAAATTTGTTATAAAGTGGTAGCTCCCTGTCAAGTATCAAGGATAAGAGTGTTGCCGCCATTACTTGATCAAAAATTCTCAGATGCTCAGATGAATTATTTACTTTCTCTCTCACCCTTTTTCATGTCGCTCGTTTTACTGTATCGCCACATGTTTTTGAGCGAGTCGCTAGATACTATGTCTAAGTACTATACCTGAAAAGTAATTGGAAGCGTGTTGAAGTTAGGACTGTGGTCATCTTTCTGTGTGCTGCTGTGACACATACTGTACATTTGGTACTGGCTTTGCTCCATCGACCAAGCATTGTTATGTTTTTTCTTCTTTAACTACATGTCTCTTTCTTGGCCACATAGGGTTGTATAGTAATTCAGTTTGTTTTCCTTTCTCCGCAGTGAGTTACCTGAAATTGCTGCAGGCTCTCCTTGATATGGACCTGGCGTCACCGCTGCTGTGTGTAAGCACTGCTCCTTCCTTAGTGGGCCCCAGACCTCTGGGCGTGGAGGACGGTGTTTGTACCCACTGGGGTCTAAAGGAGCCCAGTTCCTTGTTGTGGCTCTCAATGGACTTCTTTTACAGGTAGCAATATTCAATAGAATGAAAAATGTACTGCACAGTCACCGCTGTTTGTAAGGTGTGAGTTCGCATCTCCTGCAAAAGGGGAAGGGAATCGCATGACTCAAGTGCTTCAGACAAGTTACTGCAAATATATGGGGGCATGTACACAAAAAAGGCGGTCCATGTAATTTTAAAATTGCGTATAAATGTAATCTTGACCCATTGTTTAAAGTTCAGAAAAAGGCCATAAGAATAATCAATTTAGCTGGATACCGTGATCACACAAATCCTTTATTTTTTAAATAAAAAATAATGAAATTTGAGGACCTTACTGAATTTAAGATGGCTCAACTCATGTTCAAAGCCTCACAAAAGTCGCTTCCTGAAAGTATACAAAATATGTTCTGCAAACGAGAAGTCAAATACAACCTGAGAGATAAGATGAGCTTCGTTAAACAGTACTCCAGAGAAACCATGAAAAGCATGTGTCCCACGAGACGTGGTGTTGAAATATGGAATAATCTAGATCAAAACATCAAACTTTGCAATAACCTGGTACATTTTAAAAAGTTTACAAAGAGTTTATATTTCTTAGATATGAGCTGTAGCACATTCTTTTGTTGTTGTTTCTTTACTTTGCTGTTGTTGTTTTTTTTATTCTTCATTATTTGTTGTTACTTTGCTCTATGTTCCTTTGTTTATGATTTGCTACCCTGCAAATGTTAAATGTAATGTTATTTGGCCTTTGGCTTCGGCCCACTCCCTTTGAGCAGGTCAACTGCTCAAACAAATAAATAAACTAAACTAAACTAAAATTAGTTTATTAAAATGGTTTGATTAAAACTTCTCTTAAATAAATAGACTAAACTTACTTTGATCCAACAGGGAAATACAACAGTGCACAGTATTACAAAGCACGTATCTAAAACAAATGAGAATGTTCAGCACAGTAATTACGCTTACACTGAGGACTTCTCTCACCCCTATAGAGCCACAATCACTGGCAGAGAGTTGTAAACTGGTCTAATAAGCTTTGAAGCCCATCATATTTCTGCTCTCTATTCTGTGTCAAGAAAAAGTGCTGATCTAAGCTTTGCTGTTCTGGTTCAGCGCACAACACTCTGTCATCTGGAAGTTGATACAAGTAAATGTCCTCTTCACTCACTTGTATTTTGCTCTATTTTTCCCCTTGATGCTGATGCTGAGAACAAAACAAACATTGCTGCATTTCTCCTTCTACCCTGGCTTCGCTTTAACTACTGCACCTCACTTGCTTTTGTCGGTTTTCAATCCTTTCTCCTGACTCTTTCCATTCCAGGATTACACTGCAACTCTCCCCAGTCTTCTCTATATCCGCCTGGCCTACTTCAGTATTTTTGGACACAACATAGCACTCGCTGCCAGCCTCACTTCTGTGGGAGAGGCATACATTATTAAAGCCGTACTTAGTTGCTCTGCCTGGTATTCCCCTGGTTCCTTTTTGTATTCACAATGCATTTTTACTGACACCGAACATGTGTCCAGGGGTGCGAGTCAAGGACATCCATGTGATTTCCGTAGAGATGTTGTAATTTCCCCAGAACTGTGTTCTTAATGAAGAATTAAAGCCTCTGTCTCATCATAATGTTCATCTTTCAGAAACACGAGGCGTTGCTGGGAGTCTCAGTGAACTGCCTGAGCTCCCTGCTGGGTTTCCTACAGAGAAAGAGCCCATGACAGGTACAGTCTGTGCACATGTAACACAGAGTTAATGATAAAAGCTTTGTGCAATTCTTTTACACTGTACTGTAGTTATGTGCTTTACACATAACTAGCTACATACCAAGATATATGAGGTTTTTACAGCTGCACTACACACTATTTCACAATAATGCTGCAGCAGCATGAAGAAGCAGGGCACTGATCAAAAAACAGGGCAAGAGCTGGTTCCTAACCTGAAGAAAGGTGTGAGGTCGGCTGCTACTGTGTGGGAGTTCAGACTCCAGGTTGGGCATTATGTGGTAAAAGTAAAGGCTTGTGACAGTTTCTGCTCTTTGTCCATGCGCGGTTTCAAACGTGTCCTCAGCAGCTCATTAGATGTAAACAAAAGCGCCATTTCCCTACAGTAAACTTGCATTGAGGGGCATTGAGTTGCCTTGTGTACGAAATGCGCGGTATAAATAAAGTTGCCTTGCCTTGCCTTGCATTCACATTTTCAGGGCAGGGTTGGGTTGGACTTTCATCTGGTTGGGTCGGGTCGGGCAGGGTCAAAAAAAAGCCTGGCATTGCTAGTGCTTATAGAGGTATCTCTGAATGAGCTCCTGCAGTCATTTCCATTTCCCTATACTTATACCGTAATTGTAATGGTAGACACTTTTTGCGCTTCTGAAAATGCTCCTTTTATACTCTCTCCGTTAGTGCACTTTAAATGAGTACGGCATAGCTTTTATGCAAATTAAAAATGTATTTCATTGTTGGTGCTTTTATTGGTGAAATACTCATCAAAAAGCATGCAATGCCTCAGACCTCACTCATACTATTACTTTGCCGGGAGTAGGAAATCTCCAGCTCATCTCAATGAAATGATCATTATCTATTAGCTCAGCAAAACTGAAGTTTTTTTAATTTATTTTTATTATTATTACCAGTATACACAGTTTACATTTTTAATGACCCTCTGTTTTTCCACTTTGTATGTGGTAGCCCGGATGATAGTGTGTCAGCCCTGGTGTCGCTTCCTCCTCTTCTGCCTTGTCGGCTCAGGACAAAGCAACCTCCTGCATCCTGCCACTCTCCAGCTAATCACTTTGGTGAGCTGCATCCACACACTACTCCAACAACAACATGCATCCAAGTCAATGAACATTTGATTACAAGGTATCAAGGGTTAATGCAGCAGAAAATCATTATAGTAAATCATGGGAGTAGCAGAGCACAAACAAATGTACAGTAGATCAATGATACTGCTTCATGAACAAGCTATTACTTTGTAGTATTGAAAAATGTGCACAAAACCTTTTGTACTCCACAGAAGAAGGTTGAAAGATAAATGTCTGACCCCCAGAATACGGGGTATACAGTGAGGAAAATAAGTATTTGAACACCCTGCTATTTTGCAAGTTCTCCACTTAGAAATCATGGAGGGGTCTGAAATTGTCATCGTAGGCGCATGTCCACTGTGAGAGACATAATCTAAAAATCCAGAAATTGCAATGTATGATTTTTTAACTATTTATTTGTATGATACAGCTGCAAATAAGTATTTGAACACCTGTCTATCAGCTAAAATTCTGACCCTCAAAGACCTGTTAGTCTGCCTTTAAAATGTCCACCTCCACTCCATTTATTATCCTACATTTAGATGCACCTGTTTGAGGTCTTTAGCTGCATAAAGACACCTGTCCACCCATACAATCAGTAAGAATCCAACTACTAACATGGCCAAGACCAAAGAGCTGTCCAAAGACACTAGAGACAAAATTGTACACCTCCACAAGGTTGGAAAGGGCTACGGGGAAATTGCCAAGCAGCTTGGTGAAAAAAGGTCCACTGTTGGAGCAATCATTAGAAAATGGAAGAAGCTAAACATGACTGTCAATCTCCTCGGACTGGGGCTCCATGCAAGATCTCACCTCGTGGGGTCTCAATGATCCTAAGAAAGGTGAGAAATCAGCCCAGAACTACACGGGGGGAGCTGGTCAATGACCTGAAAAGAGCTGGGACCACCGTTTCCAAGGTTACTGTTGGTAATACACTAAGACGTCATGGTTTGAAATCATGCATGGCATGGAAGGTTCCCCTGCTTAAACCAGCACATGTCAAGGCCCGTCTTAAGTTTGCCAATGACCATTTGGATGATCCAGAGGAGTCATGGGAGAAAGTCATGTGGTCAGATGAGACCAAAATGGAACGTTTTGGTCATAATTCCACTAAAGGTGTTTGGAGGAAGAAGAATGATGAGTACCATCCCAAGAACACCATCCTACTGTGAAGCATGGGGGTGGTAGCATCATGCTTTGGGGGTGTTTTTCTGCACATGGGACAGGGCGACTGCACTGTATTAAGGAGAGGATGACCGGGGCCATGTATTGCGAGATTTTGGGGAACAACCTCCTTCCCTCAGTTAGAGCATTGAAGATGGGTCGAGGCTGGGTCTTCCAACATGACAATGACCCGAAGCACACAGCCAGGATAACCAAGGAGTGGCTCTGTAAGAAGCCTATCAAGGTTCTGGCGTGGCCTAGCCAGTCTCCAGACCTAAACCCAATAGAGAATCTTTGGAGGGAGCTCAAACTCCGTGTTTCTCAGCGACAGCCCAGAAACCTGACTGATCTAGAGAAGATCTGTGTGGAGGAGTGGGCCAAAATCCCTCCTGCAGTGTGTGCAAACCTGGTGAAAAACTACAGGAAACGTTTGACCTCTGTAATTGCAAACAAAGGCTACTGTACCAAATATTAACATTGATTTTCTCAGGTGTTCAAATACTTATTTGCAGCTGTATCATACAAATAAATAGTTAAAAAATCATACATTGTGATTTCTGGATTATTTTTTTAGATTATGTCTCTCACAGTGGACATGCACCTACGATGACAATTTCAGACCCCTCCATGATTTCTAAGTGGGAGAACTTGCAAAATAGCAGGGTGTTCAAATACTTATTTTCCTCACTGTATATGGGAATTGCAGTGACTGTATTACAAACCCCACCCTCATTCTATATTGATAAATATTGCATCATTGTGTTCTATTGCTGCTTACTACAAACCATTCTTTCACATTACATTATAACTGTGGAGTCATTACCATTTATTCTCCATTGTTGACTTGTTTTTTGTACTGAGACTGCCCTGCTAAAAGTGTCCAGTTACATCCGAATGGCTGCTGACTCTGGTCAGTATTCTGTATTGGTCCTGCTTGATCTGTCTGCAGCTTTTGATACTAAATTACTGCTACAGAGACTTAATACTGACTTTGGTATTTCTGGAACAGTCCTTAAATGGTTATTGTCCTAGTTGACCAACAGAACATTCTCTGTGTGTATAAATAACATTATGTCTGAAGCTACTCCTTTGTTGCATGGGGTTCCTCAGGGATACTATTTTGTTTTTGTTGTACATCAGCCCTCTTGGAAAAACCATTAGCTGCTTTAAAAATGTTTCTTACCATCCCTATGCTGAGGATATTCAACTGTACTTTTCGTTTAAGGAGTCAGAGATGCACAGACTGTCAGAGTTAATGGATTGTCTTTCAAGTGTAAAGTCGTGGCTTCGTGATAACTGCCTTAAGTTGAATTCTAAAAAGACTGAGACTTTGATAATTACTCTTGAGCAAAAAATCCCCTCGATTGTAAACCACCTTGGTCCTCTTGACAGCCACTCGAGACACTTGGTCAAAAACTGTTTTTTCCATTTGAGAAACATTGCCATGTTGAGGCCAATTTTATCCAACTCTGATCTAGAATTGGTGATTTATGCTTTGATTTCGTCTCGTTTAGATTATTGTAACTCCTTTTTTACTTGTTTTAACAAATCTGCTTTGAATCGTCTTCAAATGGTTCAAAATGCTGCAGCGCCGCTTTTAACAGGCTCTAGCAGACGGTCACACATTACTCCCATTTATCCTCTCTGCACTGGCTTCCCATCCAATTTCAAATTGAATTCAAAATGTTAGTTTTGACTTTTAGAGCGTTCCATGGTCAGGCTCCCAATACAGTACGTGTCCGACCTGCTGTGCCCTTACTCCTTCGGTCGCACCCTTAGGTCCTCGGGCCAGGTCCTCACTGTCCCAAGGACCCACTTTAAAACCAGAGGAGACTAGTCCTTTGAAGCTATTGCTCCTAAACTGTGGAATGACCTTCCTCTGTCGCTACGTGTGACCGACACTGTTGATTTCAGCTGAAGACATGGCTGTTTGGATGAGCTTTTAGTTGAAAAGGCTGTGATTGTTTCAATGTACATTTCTGTGCCCTGTGAAGCACTTTGTGATTTAATCTGTGAAAGGTGCTATATAAATAAAGTTTCTTCTTCTTCTTCCTCTTCTCCTATCTGTCTTATTGTAGCAATGTCCATGTATTGATATTCATATCTTTATTCCATGCAGCTGCTAAAACACGGCAGTACAGCAGTGATGTGGGAGCCTGACCTAGTCCAAGTTTGGAGCTTGTGGAGAAAATAGGAGTGAAGGAGCTCAGCCAGGAAGCAGCAGATGCCCTCAGGCTGCTCCTTACACAGGTATACTACTCTCCTGAGCACAGATTCATCCATACAGGATGGGAAACCAAACAGCACAATCAAACTACTAATAAATATTAACGCAATCTATTGCCCTAGAAAGTAGGAAACATAAATTGTGGAGATTTAGAAAGTTGTACCCTCTACTACAAAACCTCTACTGACTCTTGGCACGTTCTACTGCATGCTAAAATTATAATGATTGACTGGATGCCCCAGTTAAGCATTGCAATTTAAAAATGGATATTAACGCCTCTGGCACCTGTGAATAGCACTAAAATGTCAAGTGTAAACCTAATGCTCCAATACATTTTAGTGTGTACACCATAAATAGTCATTCTCAATATACTGCTGCTCGGTAATATAATTCAGAATATTGATTCAAACCATATTAATGAGTTTCTTTACATTTATTTATAGTCTATAGAGCCTCAAATTCAACTTGACAAAGCGCTCCGTGCAGTGCCTTCAAGTGAGTCAGTGTGAGGAGGCTATATAGCTAATAACAAGTCTTTCAGTGAGAGAGCTATAAATCCAGCCACAGTGGCAGCAGTGATGAACAGTTACTGTCAGGACTCTGCCAGATATGTCTTTCCTGCACTGTCGACTTTCAAATCCATGAGCCATGGCATCTCCCCACACCACAGTAATTGGACTTTTTTTTTTAAACAGGGAGCACTATTACACCAGGCTCATTTAATATGTGGCACAGCATATTTTAAAGTACTGCTTGGCATTTCTCCAGCTTATGCAACTTAATGCTAATCACAGTTATTACTTTTTCAGTGTCTCTTCAATTGTCCCTGCAGCCAGAAGGCAGATTGCCTACAATCATCCCCTACATTTGTATCATGTGTAATCACTCTCAGTAGAAATGTAAGCTCATGTCTGTGCCATGAATCAAAAGACTGCAAATACCACTGTAGTGTGATATGTACATAAAGCCAGCTTAAAACATGATGAACACACTAAATATGCCAAGATGATAATACTTCAAATTGTTTTTAAACACTAAACTTTTTTCTGATGATCAACTGAATACATAGCAATTTAATAGTATTGCGTACGGTTCCTATTCCATTTTTTATTTTAGTGTAAACTTGATTAATTTACTTATAGGAGTAAACTTTGTCTAAAACCATGTGTGTGCTGTCGGTCATGGTTAAACGGTGAACTGCAATTCAGATTTTTTTTTATGAAGCCGAACACAGTGAGCTCACATCATCACCCCATGTGATCTGATAAGAGCCTTGCACCGCAGGAGTAGGACGTGCGAGTCTTCGGCAAAGCATCTGAACAGCATTAGGCTCAGGTTTTATAAGCAATGACCACACCGTCGCGAAGCCAGCGCCATTACCACTGTGAAAACATTGGGTTTTTCATGCTGTTCCTCGTGGTCAAGACAATGCCCTCTGCTCCCCTTCACTTGCCCTCACAGTTTCAGCCATTTTTACCAGTTCTTTTCCATTTTGATTGTTAACATAACACTTCAATTGCTCCATCAACAATACTTTAATTGTAATTTAACTAATTAGTTTAAAATTTTGGACTATAAAACATAATTTTGTTTTTGTATAATGAGTAGTATTAGTGCATATAAAATACAATCCATCAATTCCTAGCTTGTTTGCTAAATGAGGAGACTTTCGCAGGAGATTTTTTTCAGTGAAATGTTAACGTCACAGCGCTGGCATAAATAACATCTGAATGTGTTTTTGTAAGACGCAGAAGGCGCTGCTGCCACATCTCATTGTGTCGCCGGGATTTGGCATCATATTGGACCAGAAATGTGTTTAGTATTCTGAAAGTAGCTCAGAATCAGAGAGGTGACAGAATGATGGCACCCTCTGCAGCTCCCGGCGCGGTGTGTGCCAGGGACTAAGGAGTGGTGCGAATCTACGCGCACCCACAGCTCTGTGCACATCTCTCTGTCAGTGTGAGCGAGTACCCCAGTATTTGTACAGGCAGGAGGCAGTTTAGGGAAGGCAGGGTTCGATATGACAGACATACTTCTTCTTCTGGCTGGAGATGGTCAGAGCCTCTCTCCTCAGTCTGCGATGTTTTTATTGGCCCTATGTTGAACAAACATGCGGCCGCAATCACTTCCATGACAGGATGTTCAGCACATCCACACTGCATTTTATACTTTTGGTGAAATTGGTGCAGTATCATTTTTACGAGGAAATATTGTGGAAAATTACGTGTGATAATCCTAATTTAAATATATCCAGAGACAAGAAAGTTAAATTGAACCTGGACAGCAGTGGATTTTGAGCTTGTCTGAACTTTTAGTGAATCTTGATAAAGTGCTGAGCAGCTGGTCTGGAGGGGACAGTGAAGAGAGAAAGATGGCAGTACTGTGAGATAACAAGCCGGAGCATTGAAGATTGGTTGGTCTGCAATATTCAGCTCGAGGCCAGAAATACCTGGAGAAAAGCGCAAAGATAAAGTAAGG
This sequence comes from Neogobius melanostomus, assembly GCA_007210695.1. Lineage (NCBI taxonomy): Eukaryota > Metazoa > Chordata > Actinopteri > Gobiiformes > Gobiidae > Neogobius > Neogobius melanostomus. Next base: position 1,860,121 of record VHKM01000493.1, read on the forward strand.
AGCTCAAGTGTAACACATGAAAAGGCATACGGATAATTAGCACCATTGTGTGGCTTCCATGTATTGTATAATTAGTAGTCCAGTATATTTCTCTGTGTGGAGAGTTGTGAATGTAAGGCATGTGCAGATATTCTACAAACCCCTGTAGAGAATAGAGATTTGCACAATAGAAGCTATCTGTCCGGGTTTGTCATTCAGATCTACACAGCTTCTCTGAGCCAGCATGACCTTTAACATGGCCTTTTCGGTATCTCTGTCCATTGTGTACCATTTGGCTTTCCCTGCACAGTCATAGATTTTTTAGATGCAATGTTGGGATTTTCACTATTTCAAAGGTTTTTCTTTTTTTTTTAGGAGCTATATCATGCAAAATCGACTTTTTGGAGCTTTTAACCATGTTGTTATGCTATTTCCTTATCAAAAACACCCCAAGAGCGTTTTTGGCTTCATTCACGCAGTTCTAAGTAATCCTCCTGAATCCTGCTCTCTGAGCAGCTGCTCCACCCTCTCCTGGTAAAGACTGAGCTGTTCAGTTGTGTCGTCACAAAGGAACGGAAGTGCTCTACGTCTGTAATGTAATGCCTTAAGGCCTGATTTTAATTTATAAAACAGCGTTTTCATTATTTTGTTGTAAGAGAGAAATAAAGAAAAAATAAATAAAAAAATAAAAAAAGGAACTCTCCGACGCGTCTGTGCTGTCCCACGAGGCTAATCAAACGCACCCCCGGCCGGAGGATCCATGGATCCGAGCAGAAGTGTTGTTTTTGAAGACTGAGTTCTTTCTAACCTACTCTGGACACCGCCTGTTCTTTTTTCTTACCGAACGATAATGTCACAGATGCGCGTTTGGCTACGAGAGGAAGAGGACTATTCAACTGTCACAAAGTGCAGGGTTCTTTGATACCAGCTTTAAGACTACAACCACTGTTAGACAACCACTATAAAAAAGTACGAAATTTATTAGATCGTGGGACAGCCAGAGCACAATAAATAACTTCTACAAATGCTTTCTATGAATATAGGTCAAGCCCTGAATAAAAAACATAACAGCCCATAAAGGATGGGTCCATAAAACTTCTAAAATCCAAAAAAAGCAGTAGCTATTAGGCCTAGATTGACGTTACTCAGGCCCCCCACTCCTAGATAGCTTCACCCAGATCAGGAGGGCTGGGTCTTAGTCCAACAGGGGAGTCCTGTCCGTAGTCCCGAGTCTCAGTCCACGTGGTCCGCTCCGGTGTAGTCACAATGGGAGGTCTTTGCGGTCAGCATGCGTTGCGGCTGCAGATAAAAGGTAGCTTTAGACAAACCCCAAACGGACTCTACGTCTCATGACCAGTCACGCCCGGATGCGGTTTGTTTGGGACACGTCCCTTTACTTAGCTTTCGAGAGCGGTGTATTGGCCCTTGGCTCCTTAGATCCCCACTGCTACCGTTCGCGTCCCTCGGCGCGCCTTCCCGTCTCGACACTGTGTCGGGCTGCGGACAAGGGGTCTTTTACACACGAGCCAGAACGAACATTCATACACGAGCTGCACTATGTGTTAGGGGTACTTCCCTGCACTCAGCTCTGGAAGGGCGTTGAATGCCACCACGGGCTCCACGATCTCCTCCTGGCCACCAAATGCGTCCCGTAGTGGTTGGATTCCACCGGCGTGTGCGGATAGCGAGCGTTGTGTCCAGTCTTCTGCCGAACCGTCTCCCATGGCTGCTCCCAGGCCTCTCGTTTCTCCACACGCACGCTCCCTCCTGCTTCACGCGCCCTGGTTTCCACGTTCCGTTCCGTTCCCCCGGCCACACGTTTCCTCTTCCGCAACCCCCGTCTCTATTCTCTATAATTTTGGCAAATAGAGATAATTATTAAGAAAAAAGGGACTAGATGCAAGTTGGTCATTTTTATACTCACTACTGCCTCCTCAGGTCTTACGTGTAACTGCAATTTCTATATTAAGCTTGTGCATGATGGCAATTCGGACACGAATTAACAACTTTTTGAGTGACAGTGCGGATTTTAGAAGCAGTTGTGGTGAATAAGTCTGGGCTCATTCTACACATTAGGACATTGCTGGAACATATAGTTGTTGATGAGTTTCAGGATAATGCACTATTATTGACGTCATTAACAGATTGTTTTTAAGACTTTGCCTCTCTTTGTTGCATTTTAACCTGTTCAGTAATATTGCCAGTCTTACTCTTATTGGGTTGCTCAAATTGTGTTTTCTTATCTTGAGTCTCATTAGTATTGCTGCACCTGCCCCACCTTCCATCTGCCTCAAATACAAGTATGTGTTGTTGTCCTTGCAGATCCAGCGCAGCACATTGCACCCGCCTCCTACAGAACGGGACAAGCTCCGAATGAGGAGCCTACTGGAGTCCCTCGGCACACAGACTGACAGTGCCATTCAGAGTTACAATGTCAGTATCCTATAACCGCTGTTTAGTCATTCTGCACTTAATATTAGCATATACTGTAGGACCACTTAGAAACAAAACACGCCTTCTTTTGGCAGCAAACCATAAATTCTCCTTCATAGACCGCACAACTTACAACTGTTTATTGATTCTCTGACTTTTTTATCAGGCTGGCCAGCCAGACTACACACCTGCCAGAATGTAGGTGTGTCTGGCTGACCAGGCTAGCTTTTTATTGAATTTCTGTGCTGTTATACAAGAGAACATACACATTTCAGAAGGCCCTGCTTGGTCCAGGATCTGAACTCCGCACCTTCTTCCTGTGAGGCAAGAGTGCTAAGCCACATTACCGCTGTGTATTCCTATGTATTATTGGTTTAATTGCTAATTGAGCATGTAAACACTTTTTACTTGTAATGCTCCCTGTGTTTTCAATAAAAAATGGAGTTGTTACAAAGCGTTCTGTGAGCTGGGTTTTTCCTTTCATCCATCCATCCATTTTCTTCCACTTGTCCGTTGCCGGGTCGTGGGGGCAGCTGTTGGAGCTTCCCAAATCACATTGCACCAACCCCCTTATGGCTCCTCCTGGGTCCACAGAAGGACGGCCTCATGGTTCTAACCTGGTCTCTTATAAGGGGCTTCTGAACCGCTCTTTGTCTGACCCGTCACCTAGGACCTGTTTGCCATGGAGACCCTATCAGGGGCACGAAGCCCCCGACAACAGAGCTCCCATTCGGGTGCTCAAACCCTCCACCACTTTAAGGTGGCGGTTCCAGGAGGGGTTTTTCCTTTCATAATCTTTGAAATAATCTTTGCATGTGATGATCATTTAAAATAATATAGATGTTCAAGGACTTCACCACCTGGAGTCACCTGAACCACCTGCAGCTGAACACCTCCAAGACAAAGGAGATGGTCCTGGACTTTAGGAGGTGCCGCCATCTCCTCAGCCTGTGACCATCAATGGCGAGGAGATCGAGGTGGCGACCTCCTATAAATATCTTGGGCTGCAGGTGGATGAGAAGCTGGACTGGTCAGTGAACACTGACCAGCTGTACAAGAAAATGCAGTGCAGACTCTACTTTCTGAGGAGGCTTGCCTCTTTTAAGATCTGTAAGAAAATGCTCCAACTGTTCTACCAGGCAGTAGTGGCTAGTGGTCTTTTCTATGGTGTTGTCTGTTGTGGGGGAAACATTAGGCAGAGGGACATTCAGAGACTGGACAAACTAATCAGAAAGGCCTCCTCCGTGATTGGGGTCGATCAGGACTCTGTAGTGTCGATCTCGGAGATGAGAACCCTGGAGAAGCTGCTCTCTGTGATAGACAACAGCGACCACCCCCTGCATGAGCTGGTGATGAGGCAGAAGAGCACCTTCAGTGAGAGGCTGCTCTAGCTCTACTGCTCAAAGGACAGGCTCAGGAAATCTTTCTTGTCCAGAACGATCAGGCTGTATAACAAATCCTTGGGAGGGAGGGGCTAAATGGGAATGATGGCTTTTTTAGTACTTTTCATATTTATTCTCTGCACTGTCCTATTTATTGAATTTTTTCTAGCTTTTTAATCCGATGTTTTATGTGTGACTTGTTTGTGCAGCTGATGAACTGAATTTCCTTCGGGATTAATAAAGTATATCGTATCGTATCGTAAGTATTGTAAATGCACCTGCACATAACTGTTGTATGGGTTGTGGATGCACCATGGGAAGCGGAACGCACGCCTCCCAGGACTGTGTCCCTCGCTAAACGTTCCGTGCAGAAACGACGTCCTCCTCCTGTGTGTTTACCACTCGCTTACCGTCATTCGTTCAGAGCGAGCCAGCCGGTGTGATCGTGGCACTGGCGGAGTGGAGCAGTCAGAGCCGCATGCAAATGAATACTTGGCGGTTCTGGGGGACATAAGGTGACTGTCCCGTACGTGCACATTGCGAGGCTGTCCTCGAAACGTTTCGCGTGGAGTAGTGAAGCTGAGCGGAGCTACTTGGGAGGGAAGATCGCCCACCGACCGCCGCTGGTTCTTACCACCACACCACGGTGAGTAATCCACGAGTTCCAGCTCGGCGTCCCGCTCTTTCCCGTACGGAGTCACCGATCTGCCCGCTGGCTGGCTTTCATACACCGACAGGCGGTGTGTGTTTGTCAAAGAGCTCACACTAGGTCGATGGATAATTGCTGAGAACGTAAAACATCTCTAAGCATTTTCCCCAGGGAAAACCTTACCAGTAATGGTGATACATCATTATGCACTTTCTCACTGAGTAATGTTGCAATCCCTGTTACTGTTGTGAGTAGATAAATTAACATCTAATTGCAAAGTATGTGTAAGCAGGTGAGGGAGGACTAGTGTGTCAGTAACTAAAGAATGTATAATATTTGGTCCGGATGACAGTTTTATTCAAATGCAGCCTTGAGTAAGAGCATTACGCATGTCCCTGGCTCTGTTGCGCGTGAATGATGACAGAGGGAGAGCCTCACTACAGAAACGCAGGGAGAGATGATGCTGGCAGCTCTTGAATCTCAACCCCCCACAGCAGGCGCTCAGCCTGAGGGAAATCTGCCTGTGCTGCTGTTCCATCTCATGCTGCTTCATCTGGGTATCCCCCGCCCTGTAGCAACCGTCTCCTCAGGGTCAGCCGCTGCCACTTAGAATGAATGTCACACAATTGCCTTAAATATCTTCATAGCAGTCCTGTTGCAGCTCTTGTTTGGGACTTGTTTTCTTGTTTCCTTGAACATCTGCTCGATCTCACTCTTTATTGGAAGATAAGAGAAGGGACAAAGGTCTCTCATATGATTGTATGTGAAATCAACTTTTCTGTTACTGACAATTGTGGCTGTCTGAAAAGAAATTGTCCCGCAGCTGAGATTCACCTGAGCTTAGATCAGCAGGAGACGGTATATTGTTGAGCTGTTGTGGTGTGCCACCTGACCTACTTGTTCACCTTATTGCTGTCTAGAGGCAAAATCAGCTTAACCTATTTGTCAAACGTTTTACATTTCATCACTGCACTAGCTTTCAAGGGCCTCCTCTTACTACCAATTTCGGTCAGCAAGTACTGCTTAGAGTTTATTGAATGGTCTCACAATGCATGAGCATCTTTTTTATTTCTTCTGCTATGGCTTTTCCTAAAAAAAACAATAAAAAACAACCTCCATAACACATCTAGTGGTTGCATGTTCACATTAAATGGATGCATTTAGCTTCATCCTTGTGCTGCCTGGCCACATTAGAGGAGATTGATCTCCCTCTTAATGTCCTTACAACATTACCGGATTGAACTCACGACTATGGATTTTATGGATGCTAATGGCATGAGCTATAACCAGTTTTACTTGTATAACTTATGCTGTATATGTCATCTGCCCATGTCTAGCCACTGCGGCAGCAAAAACAAGGCTTACTTTCTGTGGCTATCATCAAGAATTATGGAGGTTTTCAACCAGCACTTAAGGATATTTAGTGTTACATTATCTGAGAAGGGTGGGAAGTCACCCAAATGAGGTTCCCAGAATGCACAAATTGGTCTTAATCAAACATTGTTTCCACTCAAAACACATGTTTTTGCTGTCAGGTAGAATCTGTCTAATGTACTTGCCTTCTGCTGACGTTTTGGCACTGAAAGATTGCCCACATTTCACACCCCTGAACAGGCATAGGGTTCATAACAGTGAGCATATTATTTTCCCTCTTAATGTATTAGATACCCAGTACACTGTGTGTACAATTATTACGCAAATTCGTTTTTTGATAGTGTTTTTTTTATTCACATTTTCAATCCCCAAATTATGTAAAACTGAAAGGCTATTGAATTGAAGTGTCCCAGGTGATGCTGATGTTTGTAATGAGAGGAAGTGTGGTCAGAGCTGGTCCACGCTCTGAATCAGGTGTGCAGAATTATGCAGCTAGGGAAAAACTCTGAAAAGTCACTTATTGTCAAAAGCTGAAATTTCAACAAATATTGGCGCAGGACCACAGAACCAACGTTTTGTTGCCAATAGCCAGCAGAGTCATAAGAAGCGAGTTGAGAGGAAAAGATGCAAAGAATCATCTAAGTGCTGCTATTTTCAGCAGCTGTAACTAACCAGAAGTGTCCATAAGTACAAGGTGTTCCATGCTGAGAGACATTACTGATGTCAGAAAAGTGAAAACCCAACCATGATTGGGCGGGGAGGCGAGCCCCGAGCATGAAGCGACAGTGGCGCAGATGGTAGAGTGGGTCGTCTCATGGTTTGGGGTTCAAATCCCGCCTCCTGAAGTTGCACATTGTCGTTGTGTCCTTGGGCAAGACACTTCACCCTCCTTGCTACCAGTGTCTGAGAGTGTGAATGGGTGACTGGTTCCTTACTGTAAAGCGCTTTGAGTGCCTAATGAAGGTGGAAAAGCGCTATATAAGTTGAGACCATTAACGATTGATCAAGTCACACAAACTGAAATGTCTAGACAGGTCAGGAATGATCTAAAGACAGACTTTTAATAGGTTTTATGGACTGTTGAGAGATCAGAGTGACTCTGCATGGACTGATGGATGGGCCCATGGCTGGATCAGAAATGGGCATAAAGCTCTACTCAGACATTGGTGCCAGCAAGATGAGGAGGGGCACTGGGGTGGGCAGGTATGAGTTAGTTGGATATTTTCATGTTGAAAGTGGAATTGAAACTCGACTCCCAAACCTCCTGCCAGTTCTTAGAGGATGCGTCTTCAAGTGTTTGTACAGGACAAAGTCAATCCAGAGTCATCCTGGTCTCATCAGTCCATAAAACATTACAAAATTTGGTCTTTAGATCATTCCTGACCCAGGCTAAACATTTCATCTTATGTAGTGGTGGGTTTCCACTTTTCTCGTGTTGGCAAGGCCTCTCAGCACACGCCTTGTACTTTTGGACACTTCAGGTTGGTTACAGCTGCTGAAAATGTCAGCACTGGTGGATAGTGGATTCCTGGTGGCTCTACACTTGATTTTTCTTTTTGACCGTTACTTTGCACCTTTTGCTGTCAACTCACTTCTTACTACCTGTTGGCTATTGGCAACAAAGCGATTAATGGTTCTGTGGTCCCATCCCAATATTTGTTGAAATTTCAAGAAGGCTGCATTCCCTTGACTAGAGTTTTTCAGATGTCTTTTCTGCCCCATTTTGTGTGAGGGAAAATAGTTGCATAATTTGATTCAGAGCCTGAACCTGCTTTGGCCACACTTCCTCTCATTACAAACATCTCCATCACATAATAGGACGCTTCAATCCAACAGTTTTACACAGTTAAAAGTATGAAAATGTGACCAAAAATGATCCATTTATTGCCTTTTAGACCACAGAATCGTACGTTTTGAATGTAAAGATTACTCCAGACAGTTTCTAGTTTAATCTTGTAATTTGTACTTTTCCCTCTTCTTGCGTCCTTCGGTTTTGTAAACGTGTTTTTACTGGAGCAGATAACATTCACCAGAAAAGATTCCTCCTGCTGCTTCTGCTCTATTGCTTGCTCTCCTTCTTTACCCTTTTGCCCCAAGCTAAGACCTAATACCCTTCTGCTTTCTGTTGATAGTGTAGTTGATAAGAGCTCTTGCTAAATTATGTTTATATATTAAATGCATGTTTTTCCCCTTTTGATGTTTTATTAAAGAGTACCTAAACGGGCGTGCCAAAGCCTTTCCCCACCCACAACCAAAAGTCAAAAATTGCCGTGAAAGAGGCGGTCTCTGAAGTTTGGGGGTGACATGCGGGGGGGTGAGTGTGTGGGCCTTTGCATTGGCACAATCACAGCAGACTGATTACGTGGGAGGGACTTGGTTATATACCACAGATGCCGGGGCAGGACAATTGGCAGCACCTGATGACGATGTGTGGAGCTGGTGCGGCTTATGACGTTCTGTGGAGGCCGTGGACACTCTCCAGCCAATCAGGAAAATCTAATTTAGTAGCAGAGTTTACCCTGAAGGGGTCGCAACCCATTCGTTTTCAGGCCAAAGTTAGGATTTTACACATGTTTGCGCTATAATGTCAGAATAATGTCAGGGACCAGTAGACAACACTATGAGACACCCATTGAGACAGTTTATCAGTAAAAAAAAAAACTTGATTTGGTGTTTAGTTACTCTTTAACATTTCCTGCCTCCAGTTAATGATGGTTTCCAACAAAAATTAGCATTAATACATTTTGAGAGATTCTATTCCTTCCTATTCCTTCTAGTCCTTTTTCCCATCCAGTCCCAACATACTTAAATCTCATAGAGAACCCTGCAACTGAGTAAAACTCCTGGTGCTCAACACAACTGAGTAAAACTCCTGGTGCTCAACACAACTGAGTAGAGGGCGATGGTAAAATTGTGAGTGAGACTGCAAAAACTCTTGGGATGAAGTTAGTGTACATGAGTACAGTGAGCACCATTTTATACCCATTGTTTCAATTTGAATGCTGGTAAACTAAATGATAAACGAAAATTAAATTAAAACATTTTAGAAAGAAAGGAATATGCAACTGCAATAATACAACATGTGCTAATGCTGTATTTTTTACTTTGGGGGGGATTTGTGTAGTGACAATGTTTAGATCGTACAGGATTATTTTTAATCTAAAATAGTTCTGAAAGTAGTATTTAAAGGTTTAAATTCTATGTTGCTCTTGGTGTGTTTCAGAAGAGTGTCTCTTTGCCTCCCCCTGCTGACCATGCAGAGCATTGTGACGGTGCTGCTTGCTCTTGCTGCTGCAGTCTTTGGGTCGACAGACACAGAAATGCACAGACCGAGACACGATTCCAACCTAGAGATCTGTATCCTTTCTGTGTTGCTTAATTCATGAAAACCTGTTGCAATCCTGTGTCATGAGGGTGGAATAAAGCATGCTTATGAATATTTGACAGATTTCTGTGTGCGTTAAGCCCATCTGGACAGTGTGTTATCCCCCTGACCTCACATTGCCAGACAAGCGTCTGTTTGAGACCAAAAGGAAAGACCAGCTAAACGCGCTGAAGAATCTAGTGGAGCTCAATGACATCAACCAGCAATACAAAATTATTGACATCATGCTCAAAGGACTTTTCAAGGTATAAATAGACAACATCAAGGGTGTGTTATTTGTAAGAACAGGGTCACCTTGTTTTGTGACAAAAATTCCCTGCCTGGCTAAAAAGCAGAATTTAAAGTCAAATCACTGCATTTGTCTCTTTCATCTTTACTTTGTAGTTCACATAATTTCCCCCAGGACAAGATATTTAGGCATCTTCTTTTCAAGGACTGGGAAAATACACTGTCAGCATTTCTTTTCACTGTGTTGACGAGAACAAGCATGTTAAACACTTTGTTTGCTATTAGGGCTGAAACGACTCGATTAATTGACAACTAATCGATTATTGAAATAGTTGGCAGCTATTTTAGTAATCGATTGTTTTCTGGTAAATACGGACACAAATTTGACCAAAAATTACATGAAAAATGTTGTTTTAATGAAAAACAACTTTGTTTTTAAAGTTAGGATATGTAGTGTTTTGTACGTTTTAAATTTCATTAATATCAGTCTGTGTCTCATCCAATCAGAATGCAGAATTAGCACTAAGAGTCTCCTACAAACATTCACTTTAAGTTTACTCCATTTTTGTGGTAAAAAGTTTGGAAAAATTTTCATACACCAAGCGATTAATCATAAAAAATAAGTTAACCAAGTTCACTGTGTGCTGCTGTTGTGCCTGACGTGTGTCAGCTATTCTGCTTGGAGTGACAATGTAAAATACAAATTTACTCAATGTTGGTCAGCTTACTGAGTTAGGACAGTAGAAACAGGTGAGATGAGATGGCATCAGAGGCAACATACCAGTTGATGCCACCTTTCATGAGGTGACCACCGGATGTCTGTGGTAGTTAAACAATATTACCAAGATTCTTTTAACTCGTTTGTTTTCATACTTTATCGCTTCAACAGCTCACTAGCAGTCTTCCACAGAGTGATCATGTGATGTGGCTTTTCAGCTGATGTGAATGGGTTTGGCGTAGGAAGACGGCGCCATTTACAGTCTGACGTTTTTAGGACAGTATTCCAGTTGTGTAAAAGCAGTCTGCTTTGTTGCTTTTGCACAAGTGGGATACTGGCCTGAAGTGTAAGTCAGACTGCAGATGGCGCTGTCATTGAGCCTTTTCTGGCAGGAAGACGGTGACAAAACGCATTCTAAACAAAACAACAAAGTAAGGAAGACCGAGTAAGCAGTCAAAACAGTCAAGTATTAAAACAAACTGCTTTCAAAAATGTTAAAAGAATTGTTTGAATATTATCATCATTAGACCAAATGAACATTATTGGGTAGTTACACAAATTATATTGACAAGTGACATTCTAAGTTATCATGGAAATACTGTATTTCTAACTCTGGGTGTGGTATTTAGAAACTGGAGCAGCTAATTATTAGTATATATAGAACAAGGTAAATAACATGTGGCCTACAGCTCACCCACAAATAACTGTCATAAAAAGGTTAATTCAACTTTAGTGACCCACAGTATCATTTTGTATGTTCCCTAAAACAAAGCACTTGGTTTATATGGAAACTGAGAAATTACAGGATTATATGAAACAATATGGAAGACTATTGGCACCTTAATTCAATTGTCTATTCATTTGTCAAATGGCTATGCATTATGTTATTTTAGTATTTATTTTGGAATTGTGTTTGGCAAAGTGTAATGTTATATCCAATTTTGACATTTAATGTTCTATTCCAAAAGTTCTAATGGCAATTCAATATGTAAAGTGTCGATACAATGTCTTTATATATTGCAAATTACAAGATTTTGAAATGAATAGCATATTGACATGGAAATTTGGCCTCTTTATTCATTGTTCTATTCATTCGTAAAATGGCATTTAGTTTCGAGTTGTATTTGACAAAGTTGCATGTTATATCCTATTTTGACATGTAATGTTCTATTCCAAAAGTTCTAATGGCAATTCAATATGTAAAGTGTCGATTCAATGTCTTTATATATTTCAAATTACAAGATTTTGAAATGAATAACATATTGACATGGAAATTTGGCCTCTTTATTTATTGTTCTATTCATTCTTAAAATGGCATTTAGTTTCGAGTTGTTTTTGGCAAAGTTGAATGTCATATCTTATCTTAACTTGTAATATTCTATTCTACTTTTGAGTAAGTTTCATTTAATGTGTTGTGAAACAGCACCTCCCTCTGGATTGCATTGCATATTGCATATTGCATTGCCACAAGGTTTGAGTGCAACTATTTTCAATATGCTATGCAGTTCTTGACCCCTGGGAAGGCGGGCCCTGGTCCGCTCTCGGCCAATCAGAGACGAGTCTATATCCTCCTAGCTAGATGCTCTGTGTTGTTGTTTTTTGCTGGAAGTAAATGCTGTTATGACGGATTGGAAGTAACAGATCACCCTTCATGAAGATTCCAAGTTACTCTAAGGAGGTTCTATGTAAGTATAGAAGCGTGTTTGTTAAAATACCAGTACTGTTTAGTGTTTTTTCTCTCTTTTGTTTATTAAACACTTGCTACCTAGTTCAGTCATGCTCAGCAGTCCCACAGAAAGTCAAACTCCACAGTGTTTCAGCTTCTTACATTTTATTTTGGCCCACAAAAAATATCTGTCTGTAAGTATTCAAATGATAGTGATCTTAGCTTCCATTAGATACCAAATTTAGTAATTTTTAGCATGTTTCCTATTCGTAATTAGGAAGAAAATATTCGGCGCTAATACCGTTAGCATCCCTATGGCTTTTCCCATGTAAATTAGCCTCGTGCTAATAGCTCGCTAATACAATCGTTTTTTGAAGGTTTTAGTTAACTCTAAGCTACTTATTTTCTATTTGCATTGTATATTTACCCAATTGAGATTGTAATATGCATTATTTGTGTAACAGTATGTTACAGTTTTAAAGTACTTCAGTAAATCACACAAATACAGCAAGACGCTTCTTGGTTTTCATTAGAGACTGTTCTATCTGCAAAGCTGGTTCTCACACACTAGTAAAGACAGAATACTTACACTAAACCAAACGTGGTGGCACGTGTTTTTGTTTTAATGATTAAGCACTTTATAGGCCTACTTTATTGTACGCCCATGTTAATTTCTATTCTCACAATCTTCAGCGCAGTTATCCTCTTACTCAATTATATCTTTATGCGTGGTGAAACCTCATTCCTGTCAATTTGGTTCACATTTCAGAACAAGAAAAACTAATTAAGCCAGGGTGATACATTTTTCAAACCACCAGGTGCCGCCGTTTAGTAGGGCTGCGAATTACAGTATGATACATTTGATTTTGAATATGTCTATTTCCGTCTCCATCTTCATCACGGACTTCTTCCTCACTTTCCTTGTCTAAAACACGCTGTGGGCAAGAACTGAAAACTGGTATCTTCGGTACTGGGTGGTGCAACCATTTGACATCACTACCCAGAATGCATTGCGATGTAAATAACAATGGTGACCTACGTGCAAAAAATGTTTCTAAAAATATAAAACTAGCGAATGTTTTAAAAAAAATGTTTGTTTTTTGAATTATCTTATAGATATGTTACTGACAGTGAAATTATTAAATTATGATCTATTTCATATAGATCAAACATGTTTGATCTGCTATTTCAGTTTGTTGTAAGATAAGAAAGGCTGTATTTATCCCATACAAGGGAAATGGTATGTACAAAAGAGCAACTGAATAAGGAAGCAAAAGTCAAAAAGACCTTGTGTTAAATATTAACTAAATAACAAAAACTATTCAAACATAAATTGTGTACTTCACTATATAAGGTACCAAATTAAATGAAACTAGAACAAAGCGATGACTATGTAGCAAGAGGTCAGGGGACTGTATGTACATGAATGTGAACAGCGTGTGAATATTTGTTAACATTTCGCATAGTGATAAGATAATGCAGATCTAATTCTGTTCTATCCTTAGCATCCAACAGTAATCAATATCCTTTTTTGTTGTGGTCAGTCACTCTAGTTTTCTTCCTTTGTTCATTAGGGCCCAGAGAAACCTGTAAAGACAGACCACCTGTGCGGACAACAGCCTGCTGCCATCTTCATCCAGTCACCTCAGCGCTGTTGACATGATCACATTCATCATTTTTCCACAAATTCTAACAAATTAGTTATTAATTAAATGCAGACTATCTTTGCATCTCTCAGTTTAATATTTATTTACAAGAAGCTCCTGACAACACAAACGGGTTCAACCCAGCTCCTCTGCGACATTCTCCTAGCCTTCGTTCTTCTGAACCGCTCCTGTACCACACAGCTGCTTCTTGGGGTTGCAGAGAAGAATGATTCCACCATACAAGAAGAATCTTATTGGCCAGTCTAAAAATGTTCTACCGTCTCTTGATATTCAGATGTTGTACGGTCTCTTCATAGCGGCATCTGGAATGTAGATGGTTATAAATGATTAAATAAATAAATAAAACAATGTGTTGTGATGTGTGTGCTTATCAGCACCAACATGCTCCGGCTGTCCAGGTGCCTGGGTAAGACAGAGTTTGTGCCTGAATAACTTAGGTATTACTGATGTACTGTGAAATCTCATGATGCTTTCTAGATGCTGTTAGTACCACTATTATAATCACCCCTGCCTGTATCCGGAATGTAAACTAATTTTGAATATGGGGGTAGGCACTTATAAGCTTTCTTGCTTCGGCCTACTCCTTTTGAGTTTGTTACTTTATTTATTTTCTGCACTGCAACAAGGTTAATGTAAATAATTACTCAAATAAATCCAATCAATCAACATTGGTAGTAACAGATTAGATTTGTTACACAACTCTGATCTAAAATACAGAATAGTACTTAGCCTCATGTTTTTACAAATGTAGGAGTATTTTGTCGTCACGTTATTTAATCTGATCATCAGGATCACTGCACTGAAGAGTGTGAGAATAGAAATTAACATGAGCATACAATAAAGTATAGTTTAATCATTAAAACAAAAACACGTGCCACCACGTTTGGTTTAGTGTAAGTATTCTGCCTTTACTAGTGTGTGAGAACCAGCTTTGCAGATAGAACAGTCTCTAATGAAAACCAAGAAGCGTCTTGCTGTATTTGTGTGATTTACTGAAGTACTTTAAAACTGTAACATACTGTTACACAAATAATGCATATTACAATCTCAATTGGGTAAATATACAATGCAAATAGAAAATAAGTAGCTTAGAGTTAACTAAAACCTTCAAAAAACGATTGTATTAGCGAGCTATTAGCACGAGGCTAATTTACATGGGAAAAGCCATAGGGATGCTAACGGTATTAGCGCCGAATATTTTCTTCCTAATTACGAATAGGAAACATGCTAAAAATTACTAAATTTGGTATCTAATGGAAGCTAAGATCACTATCATTTGAATACTTACAGACAGATATTTTTGTGGGCCAAAATAAAATGTAAGAAGCTGAAACACTGTGGAGTTTGACTTTCTGTGGGACTGCTGGCATGACTGAACTAGGTAGCAAGTGTTTAATAAACAAAAGAGAGAAAAAACACTAAACAGTACTGGTATTTTAACAAACACGCTTCTATACTTACATAGAACCTCCTTAGAGTAACTTGGAATCTTCATGAAGGGTGATCTGTTACTTCCAATCCGTCATAACAGCATTTACTTCCAGCAAAAAACAACAACACAGAGCATCTAGCTAGGAGGATATAGACTCGTCTCTGATTGGCCGAGAGCGGACCAGGGCCCGCCTTCCCAGGGGTCAAGAACTGCATAGCATATTGAAAATAGTTGCACTCAAACCTTGTGGCAATGCAATATGCAATATGCAATGCAATCCAGAGGGAGGTGCTGTTTCACAACACATTAAATGAAACTTACTCAAAAGTAGAATAGAATATTACAAGTTAAGATAAGATATGACATTCAACTTTGCCAAAAACAACTCGAAACTAAATGCCATTTTAAGAATGAATAGAACAATGAATAAAGAGGCCAAATTTCCATGTCAATATGTTATTCATTTCAAAATCTTGTAATTTGAAATATATAAAGACATTGAATCGACACTTTACATATTGAATTGCCATTAGAACTTTTGGAATAGAACATTACATGTCAAAATAGGATATAACATGCAACTTTGTCAAATACAACTCGAAGCTAAATACCATTTTACGAATGAATAGAACAATGAATAAAGAGGCCAAATTTCCATGTCAATATGCTATTCATTTCAAAATCTTGTAATTTGCAATATATAAAGACATTGTATCGACACTTTACATATTGAATTGCCATTAGAACTTTTGGAATAGAACATTAAATGTCAAAATTGGATATAACATTACACTTTGCCAAACACAATTCCAAAATAAATACTAAAATAACATAATGCATAGCCATTTGACAAATGAATAGACAATTGAATTAAGGTGCCAATAGTCTTCCATAAAACAATACTCGTTGATACAGTTTTCTGTCTAATATGCGTAGCTTATACTGTATCTGAAAGCTGTAATATCGTTAAGACGTTATTAATTTAAAGGTCCATATGTCGCAAAATCTGTCCTTGAAAAAATGTATGTAATTGCTGTGATAAATATTCAGCATGGCTTAAGCATTGTTCACTCTGTATAATGCAGTTACAAATGTTATACTTAGGTCTTAGAAGACTCACGACAAGTACTCATAGCAGCCAACATGCAGCCAGATGACCCATTCCCAATGGATGACAAGATCAAAGAAGGTTTGTACAAATCATGCCTGTGTCAGGCATATGTTGTCATGTAAGGCTCCAGTCTTTAACATTTCCACATCTTGTCATCACCTTGATGTTATTTGTACCAGACAGAAACTTCAACACCTCTTTCTCTCCAGCTTACTCCCATGTGGTCGAGAATACAGCCTTTTTTGGTGATGTGGCATTGCGATTCCCACGCATTGTTCACCACTACTATGACCGCAACGCTGACTGGAGCGGCCTACTTCGATGGGGGCTAAATTTCTGTAACCAGACGGGAGTTTTTACTGGAGGAGCCCACCAGCACGTTCTGACACTCGTAAGACCTCTCCACTGTGATTAGCCCTGCCTATTGTCAACAGGTGTTTGTTTTACTGTTGTCTTAGCAACTGGAGACACTTTATACATTGAAACCATTCGTGACACCTACAACAACAGCATGATGAACGATAGGGTGTTAGGAAATGGTCTCTTGTTTTAAGCTTTAGATTGAAGAACATCTTTATTTGTCCCAAAGTGGGACAAATAAAGATGCTGGCCATTGCAGCAATGCAATGGCCAGCATCTTTATCCTTGGAAGATCCTTGGAAGATCCTTGGAATAAATAGGCCACAAGTTGCAATAATGGTTCTGAACTTTAAAAAAAACGATCTATTGGAGTAATCTATAACACAATAATAAATAGACAATCGTAGAATAAAGCTATGAAAATGTACATCGTGAGACCATGGACTGTTTGTTACTGAATGTTGACAATTGGTACAGTTACAGTATTACACATGTTGCTATTGCGCAGCAGGGGTGAATAACAAAGATATTCCACAGGTATCGGTGTTCACTGTACAGGAATATTTGAAAAATAGTTTTCACACGGACATTTTGACCAAGCGTATAAGAAGAATCATGAAGATGTGAAACAAACATCACTGGGCCAAAGCTGAAAAAATGTCATCAGTGCTGTGTGATGTATTGCAGCCTACTTTATTTAAATGAGTAAAAAAATATGAGTTTTTTCTTATTGTGTTGGTTAATGAAATAAACTGTTGCTGGATTAATCTCTGACCTTCACAATGTGCCAAGAGGATTATACAGGGATTAATTCCCAGACTAACAGCAGCTGCATTTAATGTGCACACCCACAGCTCTCACTTTGGACCCAATAAACCCACATTTACTTTTTGATCATCTCTCTATTTTCTCTGAAGTTGTATCCAAAGGCTCTTTAGCTGCAGTGCGCTGGAACAAAATTGCCTGCGTCTCATTTTTATTCCTTTGAAGAAACAATATTGTGCCCCACCTCCCCCTCTGTGACTTTCCCTCTCTGAATTGTCTGATCTTCTTATTCTGTAGATGTCACAGGAATTGGGAATAACAGAAAAAGCCCCAGACTTCATGAACCCATACCGGACCGAGAGGGACGACGTAAGTCACGCCACAGACATTATATTAAAATAATTGTTGTTTATAGTTCACTGCACTATCAATTACTGTAAAAGTAGTTTTTAACTACTTCATTGTCTACCATGATGAATATCAGCTTTACTAGAGCATGAAAGTATTTATGCTCAAACAACACTGGTCAAGTACAGTGAATATTATTTTATTCCTGTTCTCAAAAAAATCTAAGTGCCTGTCTCTGTTGAAGGTGCTTCATACTGCTGAAGCTTTCCAAAGAATCCTCAGAGAAGAGGAGAAGAGAAGACGGAAGGAAGAGAAGAGGAAAGAAATCAGGAAAGGCCCCCGCATCTCTCGCTCCCGCTCTGAGCTATAGCACTGCACTCACACTCGGCACCAGTGACGAGCCCAGGCCGGAGCAAAGGCTCAGTCCACAAGTGCTGTTTTTTTACACAGACTCTAATGGCTGTGCCGAAGAGGAGAGCTATCGTCACTTGCACAAAGGCCAGGTGCTCTGTTGAAAACTGAAGAGGAGCACCTCTTCCTGATAAAAACTGGGAAAGTGGGAGTCAAGGTTTGTCATCTGAACCAAAGCCTGTATTGCTTAACTCTCACTAGCATTTCTAATGGGAGAATGAAACTGGAGCCACCCACAGCACATCAGTGGAAAAGGAGTTAATGAGCAAAACTAATTTTTTATTTTAAAAAAACAACTTAATTGTGCTTTTGAACACGGATCATTTTAGTATTATACATTTGCATTTTGTGTCTTGTCTAAAATTGTATGTGGTCTGGTCTAAATCCATATGCTTTAGAGACTTGTGGTTACCAGTTACAGTATGTTTGACTCCTCAAGCTTTTTGTGAGTTGATAATGCAAAATATTTAGTTATTTTCATCAGTGTAAGGCTGGCTATAGATGGATGTTTGTGAATTGGTGGATTTGGCTTATAAAAATACTTTTTCCCCCTAAATGTTAATTTGGTCTTTAAAAAAAAAAGATGTGAATTGGCTTAAACTGTGGTGATTGTATGGCCTACATTGTTATATTCCAAGTTCCTAAATTGTGTTACCCCTTTGCCTTTGGTTGTTGACTTAGTCTTAATGAATAATATGCTGAATATGAATAATATTTAATGAAAACATGTATTTTAAAAAAACACTATGACTGTTATAAGAGTATATATCGAGAAAGAGGCAGAAAGAGTGTGTTGCTGCATAATGAACAAGCCATCATATTTACTAAATAAAGATTTCTGTCCTTTTTACAAGATCAGTGAATGTGTTCTTGTCTATTCCATCCCATTATGTTTGGTCACAAAAGAGCAGCCAACAGAGGGCAGCCATCCACTGAAACTACGACACTTTGTTTTTCGCTCTGGAAGGTTTGAGTGGAGCAGAACATTTGTCTTTTGGCAAATAAACAATGTGAAGTAAAAAAAAGTGCTCAAAAGCCACTTCGTGTCGCGAATGTAGGAAAATGTCTTCTGAAGGAAATGACGGTAATGTAACATCGCTTCTGTTGCCTTCATTCCCTGAACTTAACGTCACAAGCTAATGCTAACAGCTAACGTCAAGGCTATTTTGTTGTCATGTTGGCATCAGGATTAATATTGTGTGGGCCGATGCCAACATTGGATAACTGCGTACAGAAAATACGTGTCGTGTAATCGCCCTATTATGTTAATGCACCACGGTGATTGACAGTATTTTTTTTTTTATGTTATGTGCCATAATGATAAAGTTTCATTATCTTGCCATGCAGAGTTGTATTCAGAGGGTGTAGTGGAGCCTGGTCATACTGAGATCACCACAGAAGAAGAGACCAGCTGGAACAATGACATCAGGCTGGTCC
Organism: Neogobius melanostomus; assembly: GCA_007210695.1. Taxonomy (NCBI): domain Eukaryota; kingdom Metazoa; phylum Chordata; class Actinopteri; order Gobiiformes; family Gobiidae; genus Neogobius; species Neogobius melanostomus. Next base: position 1,879,466 of record VHKM01000493.1, read on the forward strand.
TCATTGGAAAGACTGGCTCTGGCAAGAGTGCATCTGGAAACACCATCTTGGGACGTAGACAGTTTGCATCCCAGGTCAGTGCCAGCTCCGTCACCCAAGCGTGTGAGCAGGGAAGCGCAGAGCTGTCTGAAGAGGAGGAGGAGGCCTGCTCTGTGTCACTGAAGAGGAAAATGGGAAGAATGAATCGAGTCCAGGTGGTGGACATGCCTGGCTTTGGGGACACTCACCTCAGTGAAGAGCAGATTCACACCGAGATAGCCAGGTGTGTGACGCTCTCTGCTCCTGGACCTCACGCATTCCTCTTGGTAGTCCCTATTGGACGATACACAGACAGTGAGAATCAGGCTGCCAATGAAGTGTCCAAGATATTTGGAGAGGACGCACTCAAACATTACACTATTGTTCTTTTTACCAGAGGTGACGACTTGGAGGGTGTGGACATTGAAACATACCTGAATGACACCGCACCAGCAAAGCTTCAGGTTTTGATTGATAGGTGCGGAGGAAGGCATCATGTGTTTAACAACAGAGAGCCCAAAAACAGGGCTCAGGTTAACGAACTCTTTGTGAAAGTTCACAGAATGCAGTGTAATACAGGATTTTATACAAATTCAGTGTTTCTCAAAGCAGAGGATGCCATTAAAGAGGAGGAGGAGAGGATAATCAAAGAGAGAGGCCTACCAAAGGGAGATGATCAACAGGGAAATGTAGTGATAAGAGAAGAAGCTATACTTGCGAAAAGACAGAAGTGTGATCTTGAGTGTGAAAGTGCTTTGAGGACTTTTGGTGTATTACATAGGCTTAGGCGGGGCGTTCCAAAGGAAGAGAAGGCTTATGAGGGGGATAAAGGGACAGAGGTGAGCAGACACAGTGCTTTCAGGATTTTTAGAGGCAGAGGTCAAGGACATTCATTGCGTTCTTCTATTGCACAAATAAGGAGAGAGGCAGCCCTTTCTCCAGTGGTTTTAGAGAGAATTAAAATTGTAATTGCTGCTGGAGCCACTGGCTTTGCAGTGGGGGCCATGTTTGGAGCTGCTGCCCCTTTATCTGCCGCAGTAGGGGCTTCTCTCATGGGTAACTCTGTCGGTTTGGCTGCAGGTCCATTAGCTGGCATTTCAGCAGCAGGAGGTGCAGGTGTTGGGAAAGCTGTTGGGGCCATAGTGGCAGCTGCCTCAGGAAAGGCTGCTGTGGCTGTGGGAGCAGCCACAGGTGGACTTATGGGTGGCTCTGTTGGTGCTGTTGCTGGAGCAGAGGCTGCCAGTCCACAGGAGGGAGTGAGTGATGCCTTGAGACAAGTTGGTGTGCTTGGCGTGACTGCAGTGGGGGTGGCAGCAGGTGTTGGCGGTGCTTTAGGTGCCGGTGCTGCTTTGGGAGTAGCTCTAGAGGCAGGGAGTACAGCTGCCATTGGTGGATCTGCCTCAGCTGTTGGGGCAGGAGCAGGGTTTGCTAATGCATCAGTCACTCAGGCAGGTTTAGCAACAGTGCAGCAAGCCCTTCCTCAGAGTGCAGCAGCCATCATAGCTCAGGACATGGCAGTAGGCACTCCAGCCTTAATTGAAGCAGCTAGTGCGTTAGCAGAGCACAGTGTGTCCTCTATGGTCAGCAGTGCAGTGAACACCTGCAGCACGGTTACAGTGGCCACTCGACTCTTAAACGCAGTTGCAGAAATCAGTAAAGCAGCAGCAGGCATTGCGCTAGCTGGAGGTCTGGTGGTAAAAGTAGTGAAGGAAAAAGTCAGGGGAAGAGTTGAGGAGCATTCCACAGAGAAATCATCTTATGAGATTTACTGGAATAGTCAACATTAAATAACCTATGCTGAAGGAATATCTGAAGTCACGTAAAAATGGCATTGCTCGTTTTATTTCTTTGGGGTGATTCTTTTTCACAAAGAAATACAAAACTTGTTTTTTCTTTAGAAATTTCTCTCTCTACAATGTTAGATCTTTGTCTCATTCTTCACAAAAGTGTTCTTAACCATATGAATATATATTATGACTTCTTGTACATTTGCATGCAGTGTTTCCCTGTATTGGTTATGTTGGGATACTTTTTGCATAAATAAAATGCATTGCTATTATTTTTAGTCAAACTCTTACATATCATGTAATCATAGTCTGTGTTGACAAAGTAACAGCTGCATTCTTGTAGGTAATACCAGCTACAGTGCATCACTACCTTTATATTGCTGTTGTTGTAAACAGACTTATAAATTAATGAGCCTGTTCTCGTAGCTTTCCAGTGTACCTAAGTGCGAAATTCGTCTCTGGGGCTCTAGTTCCTTTCATAAAGATAGGGGGCGCGGCAGGAGCTTCTGATGTTTGACGTACTATCAGGCCACGGTAAGCGCTGCTGTCTCATTGGGCGGTGGGGACTGGTCTCATGACAACAAGAGGAGGCTGTGGACCAATCCACGCGCTCTTTGTGTGCCCCAGTCTGTTTGGGAATGACGTAATATGCGTAAACCAAGATGGCGTCGTCTTAAACATATCCCTGTGAATGAGTTTATCGCTGTCAAGGCGGCCTCCTTTGAGGCACGGGTGTGATTTGGGCTTTATTCAGACAACAATAAACGCGTGGAGGTGATATTTGTGTTTTGAGTTGTTGAGCTACGCCTTTGGACCGTGTGTGAATTCTGTTGTATTCCCCTCGGGTGAGACCCGAGGAGGCGATCAGCTGCTGGCAGGATGGACGGTGGAGAATACATACCGTCCGTGAACATGGACCCGACTTTGGCTGAATTAGGCGATGAATTCACATTAGGTGATATTGACGGTAAGTGTCCTTGTTAGTAGTATTTTCCAGCTGAGTTAATGGTGTGATCTCGTCGAGACATGTTATTTCCGCTCGCTTTGCTGAACGGAAGAGCAAGTAAGATGTAAATCTACGTAGGTCTCAATTTAGGTTAATTTTGAGATTAAAACTGTAACAAAGTTCAGTGCTTGTTAAGCCACGCAAAAATAAAACATGGGTTTGTCACGTTACAAGATCATGTTCCAATACAATATATTTATATTTGTATATTTTTACGTGTATTTTACCCAATAAATTCATATATCAATGCTACACATTATAAGAATGGCATTTTGTGAATTCGTGTGTTTTGACGCAACAACTCTATTATGAAAAGCATCATGTTTTGGCCCTAAGGAGAGACAGTTATGACCCAGAGCTGGGCTGTCACCAGATTCCTGTTAGAGCTGAAATGCAATACAAAGTCACCAGACTGGATTGATCATGATGTGAAGAGGAGGAATGTTGATTTAGGAATCACCCCACACGAGACAATATGCAGTAAGCCTAAATATGGTCATAATATCTGTCTCTAGACTCTGCTGTCTGCAGACTACCTTTAACCTACCTCATATGGACCCCCAGACCGATAACCTCCAGGGGCCCATGTAGGACTACCCTGGGTAAAGCTGTGGTAGGCAATGTCAGGCTCAGGAGTATAATCCAGCAGACCAGTGTAGAGCCTGTAGCACCCTAAATGATTGTGTGAAATTACACAAATTAGAAATCAAAGTCCTGTTAACGTACTATAAAAAGGCTGAACATATTGACAATTCCTTTTAAAATTTCAACAAAGGTGCTTCCCAACTCTCCGTGTTTGGTGATGCATGATGTGCAACACTGGGATTTTGAGAAGTTGGTGCTTTACTTTGGGCCCCTTTTAAGATGAGGAAGAAACCACACAACCAACTTGCCAAACCCTGTACTAAAGGGGAAAACACGCTGGATACTTTACCCTGCACACTTTGGAAAGAAAACGTATATCAGAAATATCCTCCTTTATATACCTGTATACGTGCGTGCCCACACAGCACACAGCACTGCACTCAGTACAGCATTGTGCTTAGCCCCAGACTACTGTGGCCCCTTGTTATGCAACCTATTTTCTTTGCTGTGAGCCGAGAGAGCTATCCCTTTTTGATTGATCAAGCCTTTCTATGAGCCAAAATCACTGGGGCGTGCAGAGTGTTTTTTAGATGGTGTAGAGTCTACACCATCTACAAAACACACTACTGTAGACAGTCTGCCTCATGAACGCGCCTATTCTGTCAGCTTTGATAAGGGACTGTATGCATGATGTGTGAAGCTAAATGTGCCAGTTATAGGCATGTGGCTGCACTGTGTCCACACGGAAGGCAGTGAATTTGTATGGACATTTTTACATTACTATTGCTTGGTTTATAATTTGTATGTTTTTAGCTTTATTTAATTTTTAGAGTCATGAACAATCCTCATTTGACTGTTCAAAACAGATTTTCCCATCATATAAAAATGGCCTATACTATAGTTCTCACTCAAAATCCCTTATTCTGTCTCAATCTTTATAGATCATCTTATTTTGACTAAATGAAATTAGCCATAAAAGCCACAGTATATTGTAAATAGCTTTGATCCTTTTCGTGGGACTGGCTGATAGTTTTACGTGCCCACAATTAATCACAATCGAATTGGAGCCAAACATTAAATGGCTGCAATTAACAAATTGGGAAGACCTACCGACATGTTCTGATATGCGTGTTATTCCTTTATTAGTTTAGCAGTTCATTTTTCATTGTCAGTCTCCTCAAATGGTAATGTTCCTGGATGTACAACACGGTGCACAGTCAAATGAATCTTAATTTTGTAAAACGTATCTAATCTCAATCAGATATTGTTTCAAAATAATACAGCCCTATTATATTATAAATGTAGTGTGTGAGAGAGTGGTTGGTGGTGGTCGGAGAGGCCGATGGCACGGACTGGTTGCCTCGCTTCCGTCAGGCCACCCCAGGACAGCTGTGGCTACAACAGAAGCTTACCACCACCGAGTATGGAGTGAATGAATAATGACGACAGTGTAGCGCTTTGAGAAACTTGGTCATACAGGCTTGTAAAGCGCAATACAAGTGTAAGGCATTATTATTATTATTATTATTATTATTATGCATCATTGAGAACATCTAAACCACAACGTTAACAGGAAAGGTCAGAGTGTTAACTGGTCCTTAACTGTATGATGGTAGTTATTTGGACCAACTCGCATTTTACTGAAACATGTTATACTTTTGTCTGCACATATAGCTAGTCTTAATTTAAACTGTATTATTAATCACATTCCTTCCATTCTTAGCAAAGGGTATTATTTCACTTTGCTCCAATTACTACAGAGGTTCTTCAAGGCTAAATGGTGAAGGCCACTTGCTTCATGCTCAAACAGTAGCCACCGGTCCTTCAGAGTTTCAAGGCCAAGGCATGGGTTTCTCATGCTGTTCTCTTGTCTTATCTGTGTCGGCTCATATCAACTTAACACCTTTCTGTCAAGGACAATAAGGTAGAAGAAGGTGCAGAAATTCATGTTTGTGCTGTGTTTTGTGTTTGGTGATGACTGCTGATTTGGGAGATGATGTAATGGGGATAGTATTGAAATAGATCAAATGTGTTCCTTATTGCTAGAAACATTATATTGCATTTCTTTATCTTTATCTTGCTATATATATATTTTTTCCAGAGATGCTGCAGTTTGTCAACAATCAAGTGGGGGACTTTCCAGATCTTTTTGAGGAACAGATAAACCAGGCCGTTTCTGCCCAAAGAGCCCCAGCTCATCAAACTCCCCAGCCCATTCAGACCCCTCATACCTCGGCCCCCACGGCCTTCCAGACCTCTGCTACGCCCATGATGCCGGCACAAACCCTGTCACCCCAGGCTCTGCCGCTGACCCCTCCCCTGACGCCCGCCCAGACCCCTCCCCTGTTACAGTGGTCTCATCGGGACAGCAAGTGACGCGCAGCCCGCCCCTCCTTCAGCCAAGACCCCCAACCATTCAGCAAATCCAGCCTCAGCTCCAACAGACGGCACAGCCCACCATCCAGGTACAGATGACTAGTGCTTTTCCTAGAGGGTTTCAAATGAGTGAAGGAAAAATGTGGGGCAGGAAATCTTTGCCAACTATGTCCGGCTCTTCAGGTTTGGCAAAGATTTTCTGGTTCCAATTTTTGACAGGATACTATGCAGGCATGAAAATCACTCACTTTTCGGCGAAATTCGCCGTTTTGAAACCAAAATAGGTGACCTACGTGAATCGTATAGAATCAATGAGAAAATGTTTGGGGGGGTTATAGACATGGGCTTTGGCGTGGGAAATATCTGTGATTTAAGACCGCGGATCAGTGAATATAATTATAAAACCTCGCCGCGTCGTCGGAGTTTACCAGCGGGCCGCTACTCTTAACTCTGGCGAGTCCAAGTCCAAGTGTAGCTCCATAGACTGTTAAAAAGAATAGACATCTCCTCCTCACTCCTCCCCATTTACCACAATGACCACGTTCGAGGGGGAAATCATGGCGGATTTACAGACTCCTCCTCCTCAGCTCTGACGAAGCATGTTCCTAATAAGGGCGGGATCTTCACTGTAGACTCGGCCCTTGCGTGACGTGTAGCTCGCGCAGCTCCAATGCTAACAGTCCGACCCTCATTAAGTACGAGATTTCTAAATTTATCCTACGATAACCCCCCCGGTGCCTCTGATTGTGTCTAACCCAGCGTAATCACAGGAGGAATATCTAGCTGTAGACAGTTCCCAAAAATTAGGCACCGGGCATTAAAGTGGTTTTTAACGTGTCTAAAGTGCAATGCATTCCAATGGGGGACTAGCGGCTATATGGCGGTTCTACAGCAATGGCGGCCTCCAGTATCGTCGTCGCAAAGCAGAGCAGCCAGTGGCCATTGTGTAGCTCGCGCTAGCTAGCTCCGCTACCGCGCTACCGGCCCGGCTGTAGTCCAGTTCTGTAGCGGTGAACTCTGCTGTTTATGGCTCTGGCACATGCCCGCTGGTAACCAGCGGGGTCCGCACGGTGCCCGTAAGCAGCCACAGTGTGAGGTTACGAAGCTAGCTTGTATAACAAGTACAGAACAAGTGTCACTCATAGACATATTATTAATAGACCGTCAATACTCACTCCTCCTCGTTTACCATAATGACCACGTTCGAGGGGGAAATCATAGCGGATTTACAGACTCCTCCTCCCCAGCTCTGACGAAGCATGTTCCTAATAAGGGCGGGATCTTCACTGTAGACTCGGCCCTTGTGTGAAGTGTAGCTCGCGCAGCTCCAATGGTAACAGTCCGCCCCCCGTTAAGTAGGAGATTTAGCCTACCATAACCACCCAGGTGCCTCTGATTGTGTTTAACCCAGCGTAATCACAGGAGGAATATCTAGCTTTAGACAGTTCCAAAAAATTAGGCACCGGGCATTAAAGTTGTTTTTATCGTGTCTAAAGTGCAATGGATTCTAATGGGGGCCTAGCGGCTATATGACGGTACTACAGCAATGGCGGCCTCCAGTGTCTTCGTCGCAAAGCAGAGCAGCCAGCCGCCATTGCTGTCACTCCAAACTCCTTTCTGCTCCGCGGTGCGCACTCATTTGCATAAAGCCCCAATGCGGAGTTTTTGAACTACAAATTAGCTTCTAAAACAATCTTATTCACATGATTAATTTACCAAATTAACACAAATGCAATTGAATATTTGTAGCTTCATTTTACAGTATAGGTTTACCAATTAAGTAACTTAAAAATAATAATAATAATGATGATGATGATGATGATGAAAAAATCTTTGTAACTAATGTATGAATAAGGCTAAACTATTAAAGTTACCCATAACTTTGCTCATAACTTTGGAAGTACTTGATAATTAAAAAAATCCAAAAGCTTTTTCACCCTCTTGCTGACCTCTACCACCCTATGCCATAATGAATATTATCTGCTGTATTTCGAATTTTAATCTGGCATTGCTACTTGAAGGTCATGGGAGCATTGCGCACAACCAGCTATTTTTTATTTATAGCCTAATAGTTGTTATAGTTATTTCCAACATGTTTATATAAAACAATAAATTCAATTATATTTTAAAGGGTGGATATTGTTTTTGGTTTAGAGAGTAGGCTGCTAGACATTTTTTAAGTGAGATTAAAAGACAAATTACAAAGTTCTAACATAAAAATATAGGCCTATATTTTTGTATAAGAGGCTTTTGCCAATAAAATTTATTCAAATCAAATCTGAATTACATAACGTTGTATTGTCTGTCAATAATGACGGAAGAGTAGTGGAGTTAAGTTGCAGCGTGTCCGCCATCTCTTGTTTGGGTTATACATACATATACAGCGTTTGTGTGCCCTTCCCACATTGTGCCTCATATACTGTAAATATTAGACCCAGTGACAGGCTGGTATGAAATGGCTTGCATAAAAAGGAGGCCATATTATGTTTGACTCATGGCTGAAGTGAAGTTTCTCCAGCTCTCCCAAGGTTGGCAAAAAATGCATCTCAAAATGCATCAGATTGATGCTTTAAGATATGGAATAAAAAAAATAAATATATATAAAAAAAATAAAATAAAAAATATATATATATATATATATTGCATGCTCCCCCGGACCCCCCAAGAGAGGGAATGTCCTCCTCACCTTTTTCACCCCTGACCCGTTTTCATGCCTGACTATGATAGTATATAATTGGCTGGTTGCATTATTAATAAGTTCCATGAAATTGAAAATATTTGTCAAAGTACACTGACAATCTGTCAAGGAATTATGCCAATACTCACTGGCCAAAAAAATGAAGGAAATAGACAGAAATAAGGCTTAATTAAGGCTTTATTTACCCCCTGGAGAAATTCCTTCACCTATTGCAAAAGCATCTACAGCTCTAAAATAGCTGTGTGAAATGAATGTTGATGCCTGGTCAATTAAGTAAAAGTCATTATTTTAATTTTTTTTTTTATTTCAGATGCACACACAGGGCATTCCAATGCAGACCCAGAGCTTTCCCGTGCATACTCTAGTCCAAACACACACTCAGACAGCGCTGCCCATCCAGACCCAGGCGCCTCATACCGTCATGATTGCATCCAATGGAGCACAGTCCCGCTTCATCCAGAACCCAGTCTTCTGCCATCAGAGCCCTGCCCAGAGCTTCCAAGGTCAGTCACCCATGACTACATCCCTTCAATGGGAGTAATTTAGGTAGCTTTATTTCTAGGGATATGCCATTGGCCTAAATATGATTTTGCAATAACGAAGTCTTATAAATAAGTAGGACGTTTTCATTTTAAGCCTCTTAGCTTAAAATGCAATTCAAAAAAAGGGCCTAGGTCACCTCCCAGACTTGGGTTGTTTTTAACCGTTATTAAGTACATATTTAATCTTGTTGTTTCAAACTGAAAATAATCATTACACAGATTTTAATCTCACATACCGTGAGATTAAAATCGTGATAATCAAAGCATAAATTAGAATGAATAAGGTTTACCTAACCTAAAGGAGCAGTCAGAGGATTAAGAAGTGAGAGGGAGTGTGCTGACCGACCAAGCACCTCACCCCCCTTCTTTCTCCCTCTGGTGCTGTGAGAGGAGACCGGTGAGAAGGAGTTCTACCCATCTGACAAACGGCAGCTACCTTTTGGTTGCTCGCATTCTCTAAACAAAAACAGTCTAGAGGCCTGCGTTAAGCATTGAGGTAGTGGGCTAACTGAGCTACTACCACACAATAAGAATTGTATTAGTTGCCCATAACATTATTTGTTTGCTCTGCTTAAACAGTTGAATCATATCAGTCTCATATCTCTTATCTGCAGTCCTCCAACCTCAAGTTCAAAGCATTATGACATCACAACATCTTCAGCCAATGACCATCCAACACCAGCGTGTCCTCACCCCAGCTGGGCAGACCATACAGACCCTGTCCACAGCGCCCACTGCAGTCCACACCATGCAACCACAAATGCAACAGGTGCAACAGGTACCAGTGGGCCACCTCACATTATGGCGCATCCTGTTTTTGTCTAATTGTAACACTGTGGGGCAATGTTTTGTATTCAGGTCCTAGTGCAGCAGCCTCAGATTCTAAAAACGGACTCAGTGGTGCTCACGACACTCAAACCTGATGGGACTCAGGTGCTATCGACCATGCAGAGCCCCACCGGGATCACCACTTTAACAACGCCTATTCAGAACACTGCTCTCCAAGTACCGGTAAACGTCTGCGATTACGATTTATTTATCCATGTCTGAAACGTCACAATTTTGATATGGTGTGAGTAAATAAAAATTCTTACTGCTGTTCTCTTTTAATTTTTTTTTTTTTTTTTTTACATATTACAAGTTAGCCGATGCTTTTACCAGAACACAGTTGACACCTTTATACTTAAATGATTGCCTATTATGTCCTTAGACTTTGATGAGCAGCAACATCCTTACCACAGTCCCAGTTGTGATGGGCGGAGGGGATAAATTGCCCATAAAGCAGCTACAAAATGGCTCGGGACAGTGCGCCAACGTCTCCAGAGCCAACATGGACCAAATGATCGTTGGGGGTCTGGTCCAGGGAGGAGTGGTGAAGGAGGGGGAGAGGAGGACCACCCACAATATCATCGAGAAACGATACAGGTCTTCCATCAATGACAAGATCATGGAGCTCAGAGACTTGGTCATGGGCAACGACGCAAAGGTCAGTTGTGTTAACTGTATGTGGAATGAGGAATTTACAAAAACGCTATGTGCTAATTAATGAATGCTATTTTGTGTTTCTTACTAGATGCACAAGTCAGGAATTCTGAGGAAAGCTATCGATTATATTAAGTACCTGCAACAGGTCAACCATAAACTGAGGCAGGAGAACCTAGCACTAAAGATGGCAAACCAGAAGAACAGTAAGTATGCGTTTGGTGCAATGGGATACATTTATATAGCATCATTTTCATTCAAGACATGGCCCCACAGTTTGGACAGAGCGGCTAAAAACCATAAAGGTTCAGTAATTGCATTCTATAGTCAGTGAGCAGCAAGTGTATTGACTACGGGACATGGACCTCGCCCAGACTTTATAACAATATCTTCTCCATTTTCCCAGAGCCGCTGTCGCTGTCCGAAGACATGGAGCTCAAACAGGAAATCGTAATGATGTCTCCCCCAGCCTCAGATTCAGGTTCTGGATCCCCTCCCCAGTTCTCGCCCTACTGTGTGGACTCTGAGCCGGGCAGCCCCTTGATGGACCATGACCAGGTAATAAAACCAGTTCAGTTACGAGATGATGTTGTTTAACTCAACTTCTACAATAACTGGTCCCTTTTTGATAGATGAAGAGTGAACCCGACTCCCCCTCTTCAGTGGGAGTTATGGATGGCTCACGCCTGCTCCTCTGTGTCCTCACCTTCTTCTGCCTGTCCCTCAACCCTCTGCCCTCTCTACTGGGGGCCGAGACAGCAGGGGCCAGTACTCTAACTCTGGGCCACGGACCATCCAGGACGCTCTCCTGGTTCCCAAGTCACACGCAGGACTTTGGTAAACAGACAAACCCATGTCAAACAGCCTAAATGTGCAATCAGTATCGAATTTAGTTTATCATTATTATTCATATGTACCGTTATTTCCGGCCTATACGCTGCTACTTTTTTTCCACCCTTTGAACCCTGCGGCCAATATAGAGCCGCCAACAGGCACTAGAGGCACTCTCTAACAGTAAACGCAAAAGTGAGACGGGACTTCTAATCAACGCTTTTCTTGGCTGAGGAACGGTAGATGAGTAACTTTTAAAATGATGAAGGCTCACTTTAGCCTAAATGTCGAAGGGCTTTGCTCGCCCCAATGCACACCGAAACGCCGCCTCCTTTATTTTCTATGAGAGAACGCACACCGATGTTGCAGTGACTCGCGGTGACACTGGACCCTGCGCCTCGATTCAGTTCTGCTGAATCCAGACGTGGCGCCGCGGAGGAAAACACAGGCTTTTAACCATCCTGCAGAGGCACAGAGGCGGGTCTGGCCATGACAGACAGGGAGACCGCCGTGAACTTTGTTTGGAGGGACGAGAGAAGCCGCTGAGACAGAGAAACCATCGTCAAAAAATAGCCACGTTTGTTCTCTCTATTACAACACGGACATACGTGTCTTCTTTTATTTATGATAAATGTATAAATCACGTGTGTAAAGCCCAGCACGGTTTGAGAAAAGCTTCTGAAGTGTCGTGACGCGGCGCGCCGCGTTCTGGTGTGCTTGGCCTCTACACTTCCACATTGAGGTCGGCTACACTGGCCATTTCTGTGTGCCTTTTTTACGCGTTTATCACTGCCGTCCCTGCCGCCCTCCCTCTGCTCGCAACTGCACCTTTGTCCGGGATGAGGTGTCTCTTCCTCCTCATCTAAGTCATGGGCCGCTCTGAGCGGATGCACGGCACTATGGACACCTCCGGCTTATTTGAGTGCGGCCTGTATGTGTACAAGGCTGCAAATTTAGCTAGCACGGCTTTTAGTAAGGTGTGCTTAATTGTCTGTAATTTACGGTATATATTTTTAGAAATCATTAAAAGAGGTATGAAAACCTTCTGTGTGTTCTTTTGTTTAGGGTCCTGGTTGCGGTGCCTGTTGCCCTGGGTGATGGCCTGGGTTTTAAGTGGGGTGGGGGCCGTGTGGGGCTGTGCCAGAGTGCTGTATCTTTGGGAACCTGTCACACCCCTCCACTCCCCCAAATCGGTGTCGTTCTGGAGGCATCGCAAGCAAGCGGATCTACACTTCAAGAGAGTAAGCATGAAGTTCACACACTGCCTCTCAGCTTTAAACTGACTCGTGAGGTAGCTGTGCGGTAGCGGAGTTTAAATATAGCAACACATCTTCAGTCTGTCTCTTCTTGTGTCCCTGGGGAGTGGCATCAGTGGTTATGTCTCCATTTGAAAAGATTCCGACAGTTCAGCCCGCTGTTCGCAGCATGGGTTTATTTTGAGCTCTTGTTCAAATAATGTTCACATCTAAAGCCTGACCTTCAAGTCACTCAGCCCCCTGCCTCCGCCGCCAGCCTTTACTGAATACTAAACAGTCGGCCATTTCTCATGTCGTGTCTGTCCACAGGGGGATTACACTGCGGCCATGGCAAGTTTGGAGACCAGTCTGTCCATTTTGAACAGAGCTCTGCCGTCCTCTAATCTCGATCTGGCCTGCTCGCTCTCCTGGAATCTCATTCGCTATTTCATACATCGGCCGACTCCCCTGGGCTGGCTGGTCCACCAAGTTGGAGGCAAGCACGAGGGGGATGAGGCCAAGACTAGTGCAAGAGATGCCTCACTGGTTTATCATCGGTTGAGCCAGCTCCAACTCACAGGTCCGTGTTCATCAGCAGATCTGGGGGAGTCAGTATTTTTAAATTCACAATTCTCTTCTAATTGTTGCAATGTGCTGTATGTTCTTGTAGGAAAGCTGCCTCAGCGTAGCAGCTGGTGGGCCCTCTCCCTGTCTCTCAGCGCCGTTAATCTGAGTGAGAGCGCCCAAGGCAAGATGGTGCCTGGTCAGATTGTCCAGATCTATGTGACTGCAGCCACAGCCCTGCGCACTGTTCTGGGTCATCACCTCACTTTCCTGCCTGTAAGTTTGTTTGTGGGCTTTGTTCATGGTTTGTTAGTGACACCTAGAGGTTAAAGTGCAAATTACATTTATTCAAAAGGATAAAAAGGGCTGTTACCTAAATGAAGCAGGTAAGTTTTGCCCATAAACTGCTTTTTAATGTATAGTTTTTGTTTTCCAGAGTTATCTGCTGAGTTGTGCTGAGAGTGTGGCAAACCAATCGGAGACTAAGTCCATCCCTGACTCGCTGCGCTGGCTTTTCAAGCCACTGGGCAGGCAGTTCTTCTTGAGCTGTGACTGGTCAGTGAAGTCTGACAGTGACGATGGCGTGTACACGTCTCAGAGGGACCCAGGTAGGAAACAGAAGAAGCAGAGTGTTCATTTTTTATTTCACTGTTTAATTTCACATTTGCTTTGATCTTATACTCTAGCTGACCCTCTTGCCCAGTTGCACCGTGGCTTCTGCAGGAAGCTTCTAGAAAGAGCCGTTCACACACTCATACAACCACAGACCGACTTAGATGTGGATAAACGTGACAATGAGTCAGGGTAATGACAAGAAGTTTTTATTATTTTATCATTTAATCGATTTCTGATGTATTTTTTGTAATGCTCTTTCAGGGAGTTTTCTGGTGCCCTAGAGTTTCTCCAGTTGCTGAACAGCTGCACTGAAGAGTCATCTTCTCCACTTCCTTCTTTCTCCACTCCCCCAGGTCACACCATCACCACAGGTAATGCCAAAGTGTTAACAAATTGCCAAGGAGAACGTACAATATCAACCTGTTTTTCTCCTGGGGATTATAGTTGGAGACCCAGTGAGTCGCTGGTGGGCGTTGGTCCTAAAGGCTGCAGTTCATTGGCTGCAGGGGGACGACGTTACAGTAAAGTCCTTGATGGCTGAAGCAGAGCGAATGCCCAGAGCTCTCCACACATTAGAGTAAGTTTGTCACAATAGAAAACATATGATCTCTTGGTTTAAAATGATCATGATCAATAAAAACACATTTCAGTCTGTCATAGTCTGTAAGTTTAAATGTTTTACCAATTTAATAGATTGTGTCTAATTGACCGCCTGGGCCTACAATTTGGCATAACATAAGTAATATTAAATCATATTTTCTTGATCTCGGCAACTATTCAGAATCCCCGGTGCCGTCACTTTGGCCAATGAGTTGAGATTTCCTGTGAACCGGCCTGTCTGGTCCAATCTGCAAGGGAGGGAGGCGGGACTTGATTGTTTACTTTTAAAATATGTCTCTCTCTGTCCCCTCATTTTGCAAACTTACAGGCAATCACTTTAAATTATATTTTAATATAGTGCAGAATGTTTTTATTAGACAATTGCATTTCTGGAGAAAGTTTTGAGTTTGGTCATTTTCTCTGTTTACAATGCAAATTACATAACAAAATATTTCAAATTATATTTCAAATGAAGTTATTCTATGTCTTCTTTGCAGCCACCCCCTCCCCAAGGCAGTGCTGTCGCTCTGTAAGTGTGTTCAGATGAGCCTGTCCTCTGTGAAAGGAGATGGCCTCCTCACCTGCCTGTCCCACTGTGAGCGAGCCAGTAGCTACCTGCGCTCCAGCATCTCGGTGCCTCTCACTCAGTCCGGCAACTATTTGCACAAGGTACACTTTTCTTCTTGCTATCGTCTCGTTCACATCCACTTCACCTATTGATACTTCTTCTGCCTTCTTAATCATGCATGTTTGGACAATTGGAAGCTGGTGGTTTTTAGTGCATGCGGATGGAGCCGTGGGGGTGTGAGTGTGGCGGTTGTGGGTGGCCGGAGGTGGCTGTGGTGCATTGTAGTTGCATTGCATGATTCTGAAGCTGAGTGCAATGTGCCTGCAGTGCAATACAGACGCCTCCCCAGTCTGCACGCTCCACTGACACCCCACTGTTTCACCTCCTAAAGCCTGGGACTGCTGGGTTTACTTTGAAATAATCAATACTCAATTATGCATTTATGATTGATATGAAAATTTAAGTTCACAGACACTTGTCTTGATGTCTGTTTCTCCTAAGGGCATGGAACTTCTTCTTTGTGACCTTCTGTTGACCTTGAGGACCACTCTTTGGCAGCGTGGTGGCAGTAGTAATGGAGAACCAACACCTTCTCCTGCATCAATGCTGCCTGGGTTTCAGAAGGACCTCAGTGCGCTCAGAAAGCTCACTCAGTGTTACAGACAAGCTCAGCACAAGGTATAACTTGAACAACAACATTTAATTGAGTGTGAGGGGGAGAATAAGACGATGTGCAAAAATGGCGCCTGCAAGTTTTATAACGGAAATTATGATCATCTAACATAAATCCATTGCCAATATATATGACCAATCCTCCTTTACTGGTTCATTTATAGCCACCCTCCCTCCATTTCTTGGCAGCTAGATGACAAAAACAAAAGGGAATGTTTGTGATATAACAAATGTGTACATCATGTGTGTAGCACCGGTTAATAGGCAGATAAAAGTATGATTGTTTAAGTGACTTTAAACAAACAACTGCTAATACCACCAGGTCTTGTACATCATTTATGCTTTGACATGTAGGAATGAACCAGGACCCCGTTATTGCTTTATGAGTTCCTGCTGCACTATGCCCTGAAGCGCTGACAAATAAAAATTGACTTTAGGTGCTATGAGAGTGTTGTCACCAGTGGCATCCTTGACATAACGTACTGTACGTCTAAATTAACTGTGCAGCAGCTGTGTGGAGAGAATATGAATGATGCTCAAGTTTTCTTTTCTGTGCCAGGTTTTTCTGCATGAGACCACCGTTAGACTGATGGCGGGGGCCAGTCCCACACGGACACACCAACTACTGGAGCACAATCTTCGAAGGAGAGCCAACAGCTCCTACTCAAGTGGTTATACAAACGCATTTATTTCATTCCCTTTTTAGCCATAGACGTGATTAATTTGTAAGTGAATCCCTTTAGATTACTGTCATCATTTCATTAAAGTCAAGTTTCATTAAAGTGGTTCTGTTATATTTATTATTCATTGTCTACAATTGTTTTTTTTAGTTAGGTGGTTTCTATGTTCACATGTAATTTTCTCTCTACAACATTACTGGCTGTTTTTAACATACCGATCTGCCCTCTCCTCAGGTGATTGTGTTCTGGGGGAGAGGGAGAGGGCCCATGCCATCCTACTGGCCTGCCGCCACCTTCCCATGCCTCTTCTAACTCCACCTGGGCACCGTGCTCGCCTGCTGGCTGAGGCCAAGCGCACCCTGGAAAGAGTAGGAGACAGACGTTCACTTCAGGATTGTCAACAAATCCTTCTGCGCCTAAGTGGGGGACCACAATTGCCGCCTCGTGACCGTATCCATGACAGCACTGACCAGTCTCTGACCTTGGCTCATAATTGCCTGTAAATATTCTTTAAATATATTTTTAGAGCTGCACCATAGCCCCACCTGCTGATCATAACTAGTACCACATTTGACTGTTTGCCCATTTTTAACAATGCTTCACAATCAGGAAAATCAGGTTGAATAGGCCTCAAATGGGGAAGAGAACATTATCCCACACTCTTTTGAATAAATGAAAAGTAACAATGTTCCGTCATTAGAGGAGGAAAACCAAGCTGTACAACAATCATTACATATATTTTAGTGCAACAGTACGTGTAGTGTCTCAGTGCTGGCCTTGACAAAGGTTTTATCTTAAAAACTGCAGCGCGGATTAGCATTTTCTGTGCAGTGCTAATGTAGTGTCTCTTATCTACCTCATACTGTACAAAGCCAGCATTGTGCTAAGGATAAAAATGGATATACCCTCACACCCATATTACCAAAAAAAAGTTCTCCACAGACACTTTATTTTAGTGCAGCTTTGGTAGAACAAAAGTTGCAAAGCATATTCTTTTTTTATGTGGAAACGGCACTGTCAAAGTATTGCACGCAGTGGCAATTTCATTGTTGAGACGAGGAAAGGGACTTTACGGAAGCCCCGAAAGGACATAGAATAAGATGTAAATAATGTACAAGCACTTTTTTTTAATCTTGGGAAATGACTTCAAAAATAACTTTTTAAAATTTTTATTTTATAAAAAAAAAAACACACACACGTAACTACGGTTGCGTAGAGTTTCCTAAAGGGACAACAAATGTATATAGAATGTGCTAAAAAAGATAATTGAGGGGAGAAAAAACATCTGTACATTATTTACATCTTATTCTATGTCCTTTCGGGACTTCCATAGAACTTGACTAAAACATTGCAAAATCAATGAATACATTGAATCAGATATTTTAACATCTACAAATGTGTGTATATATTGTAAATATTCTTAAAGGTCTTAAAACAAACAGGATGACATAATTTACTGCGGAAACATGTCAATAAAAATATTTCTTTGGCATCATCTGAGGCAGCCGAGGTCATTTAGGCTTGGAAAAAGGATTTCTTTAAACTATTGTGTAAATGATGACCCCCTCAAGAAGCTTGCCTTGATATGTTGAAATAAAATATATTTTTGTTTTACTATATTCAAGACGACAGTGGTGAAGTGTCTTGAAAAATGTATTTGTCTCTTTCTCTTTATTTGTAATTGTATGTATTTTGGCACTGCAGTTTTTGTGTTTCAAATGGTTTATTTACTCTTCATGTTTATGTCAATACACAAGCTTCTCTATAAAGCTCTTAAAAATCCAGGTCTTTAATATACAACTACAGTGAAATCTCTGCTGTTTTCCAGGTTAAAAGAAAACATACTGATGCAATTGATTGGGTTTAAAATTCAAAACATTTATATTCATGTGGAAAAGTATGATCTCGTATCATGAGCGGCCCTTTTTACAGATAAAAGTAATACAAATTATATAGCGCAGCTTTTACAGTAGGAATAGCTAGGTGAGTTTCTTCCTTACTGACAGAATATGAATATGTTTGCCGCTTTTGCATTTTATGTTAATAAAACAACAGAAAATACTGGCTGGATTTCTCTTTACATTTGGAAAATAAAAATAGATTTGTGTAAAAAAAAAAAATTGTTGACATGGTACAGTGCATGTCTGTGCAGGCTCCCAGTCGAACAGGAGTTGTCTGTTTATTGTATTCTTATTTTTATACTGGAAAGCGCCCTGGGCACCTTCTGGCTGTTGTAAGGCGCTATACAAATAAAATTTGATTGATTGAATAAAGGTTCTCGATTCATCTTCTGTACTCTGTAGTTAAGCGCAGAACGTTTCCCTTCTCATCCAAAAGGCTTCGTCTGCAACGCTAAAGTTTAAGCTCAGCACGCAGACTGCAATTTGTTTATTCTGTAACATAATTTCTAAATGACCACACACAATCGTATTTATCAAACTAAAAGCAGTCCTGAATGAGTTGCTATAAAACAAAAAAAGACCAAACTCCGGTGGGAAAATGTATTAATTTTATGGCGGAACCTTTCTTGCATTGTCTCTTTTTCACTCGGACCGTGCGCTCAATGCGGAAGTTGCTCAGAGTAAACTAAACTCACGTGTGAAAACATATTTTACAGCTTTGGTTACAATGAAGCATAACAAGAGTAATAAGAATTTTTCTAAAAAGTCTCAATTCAAGCCAGGGTCTAAAAAGAGAGAAAATAAATGCATTGTCACGTTTGACGAAAAAGATCGACAGTAAGTATTTTCGTATATAAGAATCATGAGCTTTTGAACCTGCAGTTCAAAAGCTCTGTATTGCCAGAACGTAACGTGTTGATTTTTACTCTTAAGGGCCTGTGATGAAACGTGTACACTCTGTTGTAGTTAGCATGTTGTTGTTGTTGTTGTTGTTGTTAGTTTGTTTACAATCTATTCGTTAATTGCATTTTTATCAGAGAATTTCTCACCGGTTTTCACAAGAGGAAAGTGGAGAGAAGGAAAGCTGCAGTGGAAGAAATAAAGAGGAAAATCAAGGAAGAGCAAATTAAAGTCCGAGAAGAAGTAAGACATTAGAGAACCTTTTTATGTGGGAAATACACTTGGAGCATCCAGTAAAACTGTTGTTTTGTTTCAGAGGCATAAGGAATACTTGAAACTGCTGACTGAAAGAAGAGAGGCACTTGGTAAGTTAAAGGATTGTTTTTTTCTTTCTTTCTTTTAACAAATTGATCGAAGTGACTTCCAGAGTTAAGGTCGATATTATATTGTTTGACAGCTTGTGGACTTATACCAAATAAATTAAAATGATGAACCCAACTAACATCTAAATAACAATCGCAAACGATATCCTTTTAAGGGAATAAAGATGATGAAATATGATAAGGACAGCAGTTGTGTATTGTACATAGACTCACATTGGAAGCTCAGCTGTGTGCATTCAGTCAGTCATGTACAGAATGACACCTACATTACTACTGTACATTACCAAAGCTCTGTGGCTCTAGGGCTCTCTACTATCCGGGTACTTTCAGTGTGCTGCAGATGTAAGAGGTGAAAACAATGGTGGTATTAAACAGCTTTTTTGCCTGTGAGTGACAGATTGTGTTCGATAAATTTAGTTTTTCTCAGTAAATCCGGCCTCAAAGCTGTTGTGCGGTTTGATGTTCCATTTTGTCAGAACTACAACTTCAATCTTGTAAACTGAGTAAGTTTTATGAATAGAATCGACGTCTGCAGATCTAAACACATTGTGTGGATTATGTTTTAAAGTTTAACGTAACTGTGCCGGACACATCACGCTCTAAATTCTACCATTAACTTTGCTTTAAACATAAAATAAATTGTTAATCAAATGTTTAATGTCATGACATGTGTTAGCCAAGTCATGCTTTAGCTAAATCTAAAGCCGAATAAACTAGACAGATCTTGGAAGCTAAACAGGGAAGGGCCTGGTTAGTACTTGGATGGGAGACCGTTTGGTAACACCAGGAAGCCTAGCGAATGTAGTGAGTGAGTGAGTGGTTGGTGGTGGTCGGAGGGGCCGATGGCGCAAACTGGTAGCCTCGCTTCTGTCAGTCTACCCCAGGGCAGCAGAGGCTACAATAGTAGCTTACCACCATCAAGTATGGAGTGAATGAATAGTGCAATGTAAAGCGTCTTTGAGTGTCCAGAAAAGCGCTATATAAAACCGATGCATTATTATTATTATTATTATTAGACAGAACGTCACCTAAAAGCTTCTAAAACATGTTCTCGTCAGCATTACGTTTAACTTAGATCATGATTATTTCCCGAAAAGCGAAACATAAATGCCTGAAATTCAACACAAAGTTACGATGGATTAGCGACGCGTACTAGGCGACCTCTTGGCAGTTTGTACAAACATTAATCGAGACCAATTAAGTCCAATTTCTGTTTATATCAGACTTTTGCCTCAGTAGGCAGGTTATCGTGGTAATCAAATCACATTTCATCACAATTCAACAATTATTCACCTTAATAAATCCTCTCAAACAACCACCAAATATCAGCGATCTCCCATTGTTTTCAATTAAACGAGAGCGCTGTATTCACCTCCGCTTGATTTGTGACGTAACACCGTAGAGCCCTATAACTATGAACATGGGCACAGACTATTCTATGAAAACATTTCCCACAATGTCTGTGTTGGTTTTTCAAGTTAATCAGAAAAAAGGTTTTGGTTAGGCTTTGAAAAAATGTTAAGTTAAATTTTGCATCTTTTTTTTTTTCATCTCAATTACACACCTTTTTCAAATTGTCATGTTGTATTTTCAGAGGATGATGAAGATGAATTAGAGAACGCTATAACTGCAACTACAGAGTCTGTACAATATGATCATCCCAATCACACTGTTACTGTGACAACAATTAGTGACCTTGATCTGACAGGGTCTCACCTTTTGGATGGTGTATCCAACCAGGTAAGTGTTACTTGTGAAACTCTTTCCATGCTCAAACGACCTGCTGAGCACAATAGTTAGAATTATACGGATTTCTGCTCACAGATCAATGGAGAAAGTGATCATGAAGAAACAAAGGAGGAAGGAGAAGAGCAAAAGAAAACTGCTCCCATGCCCAAAAAAGCGGGTAACCCTATCCTCAATAAAAAGTAAGTTTACTTTCCTTTCAACTGATTGTTACACCTACATACCAGGGTTGTTATACCAGGTTGTCCAGAAAAACACATTTCGCCGTCTGCTCAAGAATATTCATCTGTGTCTTATGATTCTCTTTCAGGATCCGCTCTCTAACGGCATCACTCAACACATTTACTGCCAAGAAGAAGAAAAAGGGAAAACAGCAAGGCAGGGGCCGACTAGCAGACAAAAAAGTCCATGAGCCAGAAAAGAAGTCCAAAAGTGGAAGAACCACGAAGAGGCAGAGACGCCATCGAACAGGGAAGAAAGGGCCTTTTAATGACTGAGGGTTACTGTGTCAAAACTCACTGCTGAACATTGGAGTATTTATTCCAGTATAGTGTGTAAATATTGCTTGCTGACTGTAACTGCCAACTGTAAAATTTCAAAATACTTTTTTTTCTTTGTAGTATATTTGTTCAAACTAAAAACCACAATTAAACCAAGCATTTTTAACTTTGATTGTCTTTGTATATTTCCTTTTTGCTTATAAGGGTATATTATTCCCGAAAGTCCGTCCTTGGTAGTTTCCTGTGAGTCAGCTCTTCATTACCTGTAAGTAAGCTAAAGGAAAGCAGGGACCTGTAAATTCTTATTTTGAATTTGTGTTTAACCATGTCCATTGTAATGTATTTGCCCCCCTCCCACCGCAGTGTTTATTTATTTACGTTCACCTGAGCCAGCGGATACCAGCTGTCACTACCATGAGCGTGTCATTTCGCTTTCTAAAGCCCATGATATTTAATACAGGTGCTTACTCGAGCAATGGGCAAGTCACCAGCTCCATTTTGGATCAAAGTCTGTATTTGCATTGAAGCTGCAGCAGAAGAAACTGAGAGCCGGTATGGCTACCACTGATACCTCAGTTTCACCTATTGTCAGACCAGCCAATGGGATTTGGGGAGTTTGGCAGAGCAACTGGTAAAAAGCATGGAGAAGAGGCCCATGTCTGTTGGGGGTCTGAGGGGCCAGTCATATCATCAAGTGGAGCTGACTGAGAGGGACCCTGTTGCTGTCAGGTAAAACCTATATACTTTTTATGTAATTCAAGAGAAAGTGTTATGTACAAATTCTCATTTTCAATAAAATGTACAGATGATACATTTACAGTTACTAAGTTGCATTGCATGTGGCTTGTGGTTTGTTGTCTGTCCAGCCAGGCTCAATGTAGTGCTCTGATAGATTGTGTTACATCATCCTTCAATGTAATTAGTTATCACCTGCTTTGCAGCTCTGCATTAGACACAGTAAATGTGTGAGACTTGTAAGTAAAGCCTTTCAGTATCATACAGGTAGCACCATTTTCACACTATGCGAAGATTACATTGAGACTGGTTGCAAAGTTGTAAAAACTAATAATTAC
The DNA here is from genome assembly GCA_007210695.1 of Neogobius melanostomus. Taxonomy (NCBI): domain Eukaryota; kingdom Metazoa; phylum Chordata; class Actinopteri; order Gobiiformes; family Gobiidae; genus Neogobius; species Neogobius melanostomus. The sequence continues at coordinate 1,902,228 of VHKM01000493.1, forward strand.
TGGCTAATAGGACCTACAGTATAGATTATCTCATGGACATATAAGTTGTATTTTCAATTGCTTTCCTCAGTTGGAATGAGTGAAGCAGATTCATTATGCCCACCTCTCCTGAGGAACCTGTGTGTCCCAAGTTCCAGCCAAACATCTTCGACCCCTCCCGCTGCCACGACTGTATGCGCCAAAGACACCTTCACACCGGGGCAAGGGAAAGCATAGAGGTAGCACCGCAGCAGAAACCCTTCATAGAAACAACAGCTGGAGAAAAAAGCGAAATTAGCCACAAAACTGGAAATGGGATTGGAGAGGGCAAAGAACTGCTGTTAACGCCAATTCCATCCCAGGCAGAGACAAGGGATACCAGCAATAAGGTAAGAAGAGAGAAGTGGGGTAACTATGAATAGGAACGGGGACATGACAGAGCCTAGAACATGACTGATAGTTGTATTGTGGAGCCGCTCGAGATGCTTTTACATGCAAAAGCTTTGTTTTCTACAGTCAAATAGATGAGGAACAACTCATTATGGCAGAAGTATTGCTATAAAACATTTGTGATTATGTGTAATCCCTTGTCTGGGTGTAAATTTTCCAAAGTTCATGAACTTCAAACCCAAACTTACTTAGAAGGCAAGGTGGTAGCCGTGACTCTATTATAAATTTAAAACAATGGATCACTTACTGCCCTCTTGGGAATCACTTGTAATATTAGACCAACCAGTGAAGTACACCAAGGACTGCCGTGTGCCAATGTAATTTCAAAAGTGCTGTTTATCATCCTCCCACACTCCCTGAACATAACTGGTACTATTATTGTCATTTTTAGTAATGCTATAGTATGTTTTTTTGTGTGTGTCATAGCACATTCCTCAAGTCTACTTGTGTTATGTTTACCTAATATCCGTTACAATGTATACAGTAAGTCATCTTGATAAAGATAAAAAAAAAAAGGAAGGTTTGGAGGTGGGAATAAAGCAATGAAATTTTAATGAGGAAAGCCACTAACAAGGTCGGGTTACAGAGGTGTAACCCTAATCGAACGGCAGACTGAACGTGCGAGTATGTGCGAGAGAGGACTTAGGGCACAGACACTATTGAGCTGAACAGCATCACTTTAGGGAGACATGACTACAAATACTTCAGTACTTCATAATTTGGTTTAGGACTACATGCAGAGGAATATTATTTATCAAATATTTGTTTACCATAATCCAACAGCATGTATTGTTGTTTTCTGTAAACCTGATCTAGGAGGATTCTGCGTCTGTTGTGAGTAGTTACTGTGATGTCGGTGGAGGGCAGGCAGGTTACGGGCAGAGCTCCTTGTGCATCCTGAGCCCTGACTGTGCCCTCTACATCTGTGACGGAGACGACGACAACAGCACGGTCAGGTAGGAGGCTTCTGTGTTCAAAAAGGTGTTTTAGATGTTGATTGCTGCAAATGGAGTCTGTGGTTGCTGTTGAAAACCGCAATACAATTAAAGATCAATTGCTTGTAAATGAAATCAACAGAATGACTGATTTTATTCGGTATAGGCCTACTGTAGGCTATTAACCACATAATATGGTATTAAAACTTTCAGTTTGTTGAAATAGATCCTAAGTATGTTTGTATTGAACTGTTGTGGCTGGAGAAAGCAGCCACCAACAGTGAATGTGTCTTGTGTAAAATGTCTCATGAGTAAAAAGTAGATCTCACTCAATAAGTATTTTTTCTAGTTTATTAATTCAAAAATGTAATAATAATATTTTCCCTTAACGTTTCTTTACAAAGTTCTCGTGACCAGAGTGACTACCAGGACTTCAGCAGTTCCATCAGCGGAGAAGACGAATTCCTCCCTGTCCGACGCCATTCGACCCCTTTTGCCATGACCCGGCTTGATCCCCCGCCCCACCGGCCCAACCCTCGAGTATGGATGGATGAGGCCCGGAGTAGAGACGCTTTCAATAGACATTCAGGTTGGAATATTTGCGTTGTTTATTATTATTTGTTTATATTTCCAAAGGGCAAAATATTATAATGTTGTCCTGGTTATGTACGCTTTTTGGTCAATGACGAACTTTGAACCATCCGTATTTAGTTACAGTCAAAGGTGTTGTTTACTTTGCTGTACCGTTTGATGTTCCCTGCTGAGGTGTCACAAGTCAATTATTGGTAACATTATATAGGTCGGTTTGTGTCAAGGAACCACTGCTAGTTAGTACTTGAACCTAAGTGTGTGTGTTTTGCCTTCTCTTCTTTCTGGCGTCCCCTAATTATTTCTAATTTAGTCACACTTCCTGGTTGCTATCTTTTTATAGGGTTAAAAGAAGATACAGGGAAACGAGAAAGTGGCTACTTCTCCTTGGGAAGGGCATCAGGCTCCCGCTCCACACGTGACAGCAGTCCTCCCGGCCCTTATCGCCATAAAGAAAAAGGGCGCCCCATCTTCAACCTCAGGAATGTTGAACCTAAAGATGCCGTACCTTTTCGAAACCCCAATCTGGGTGTTGCTTCGGAACGGCTCATACCGGAGGCTGTTATGGAGGATGAACAAGACGACATCCTTCCCCCTGACCCTTATGAAGTAGCCATTGCGGTTGAGGCACAAGTCGGCCCTCGCTCACCTAGTCCAACTCCCTTTAAGATTGCAGAGTCTCTAGCCTCTCCACGGCGTAAAGGTGCTAGCAGTTCATATGGAAGAACAAGCCCAACTCATATCAGCTCTTCTCAACCGTCTGGCCGTTTTAATTCATCCAGGCCAACATCTGCTATACAGTCAAGAGCATCTTCACCAACACGTAACAGTTTAGCATTTAGACACAGTGAGTCCTCCACTTCCCTTAACAGACACAACTTTGATAGAGGGCACAGGTCTACATTGACAGAGACATTATCTAAAAGCTCTATGCAAAGCTCCTTTCAAGGAAGAGGTGACTCAGGAACCTTGCCAAGAAACTTCAAATCTTATGTGAGTCCAGTGAATACGCAATCAAGCACAGTTTCAGAGTTTAGAAGTGCCTTGCGTAAATCTGAAGGAAGTGGGTCTTTAAATGGTCGTTTGCAACCCAGTAGAAACTTTTCTCCATCAAGGGGTGAGTACAACCCTCCAGGCCATACATCACTGAGAAAGAAAGAAGCTGACAGCAGCACATCTTTTGCACGTGGTCGAGAAAGTCGTACCTCCTCTCCACCATCAAGGTCGACTGAGAGTGCAAGAAACAATCGCAGTGCTTCACTGCCAAGAAGGACTTATGACACATCAAGTCATCAGTCTGTCCTACGTAAATCAGAGTCTGTTTGGTCTCTAAATGGTCACCCGGGCCGTTGTGGCTCTCCCATTAGAGAGGGCTATGATATTGACAGTCAAGCTCTGATTCGTAATCAGATCAACAACTATGGGGCAAATGAAGAAGACAATGATAGCCCTCCTATGTCTCCAACTAAAAGTTTTGAAATGCCAAGTAAATCTGAGCGGCGCAAGCCTGACACTGCGAGCAGCATGAGAGGCCATGAAAGTCGATGTTCTTCTCCTGGCAGACGCGGCTATTCCAGTGCAGGCCAGCTACAGAGAACAGACACTAGTGGGTCCCTGTACAGTCGCAGCCATGAAAACAGAAGCTCTTCTCCTGGAAGGAAGGGTTTGGAGAGTTCACAGCAGCTTAAAAGAAAAGAAACAAGTGGATCACTGTACAGTCGTAGTGGTGGAGGTCTTAATTCCTCCCTTGTGAGAAGAAACTATGAAAGTACCTCGGACTCCCTGCTCCGAAAGTTTGAAGGTACCAGCTCAGGCAGATACAGTCGCAATACATCACCTCCTCGAAGAACCTATGACCCTCCTCCTGAACCACGCTCACTAAGAACAGCTGATAGTAGCATCCGTAGCCACTCTCCCCCAGTGAGGGGCAACAGAGACCCACCAGGATACTCAGTCCTCCGAAATGCCATGAATGGAGACTCCACTCGTTCTTTTCAGAGAAAAGACACTGAATCAAAACAGAAATGAACCACTCATCTCGCTCTCGAAGAGATGCCACAAACACAAATCGCAGTTCATCTTTATCTCGAGCTGCTTCACCCTCCAGACAAACCACCAGCGGAAACAGAGTCTCCTATGTTACTATGGAAACACGCAAGAACAACGGAAGTGTCCGGTCTATGGGCAGCCGACGCAGTGTTGAGGACACCTGCTCTTCCCAAAATGACAAGCGATCAAGTTGTGCTTGGAGCCCATTGCCTGCACACGTTGACTTGCGGAGGCACACCTCCTCCCAGAGCTCTTTGGAATCCTCCGAATCCGGCCAAATTTCTGTGGGCTCCACAGGACGCAGCAGAGAAGAGTATGCTGTAATGGCTGACCTGCCAAAAGTTAAAAGAGTTCAACAGAAGGAGGGGCCAAGTCAGTCAGAACGGACACATGTTCAACTTTTCAAACCAGCCAGGTGTGCATTGTGTGTAACAAATCTCGATATTATACTACAAATTATAAATTATTATGCCTTTTTAGCCATTCAGTGAGCAGGCAACCATCAAGAGATGATCTCGGGGACACAGAATGGCCTTACAGTGGCAGTGGCAATGGCTATCTATCAAGAGCCCATTCCACCACCTCATTGCATGTAAGCTCTTCAAGTATAATAAATGTGGATTCATATTTTACACTTATTCTATCAATGACTAACATTTCCTGGATTTTTATGGCAAATATATATGTTGCTAGTCTTCTTACTAAGCTTTACTAAGCTCAGCTTTATGCTGGAATGCTTGGTTTCATGTTTTATAATATTCCAACTGAGGCACGTTCTTCCAAACCACTCATAAAAAATGTGGTGTATTTACCCGTTTGCTGGATATTGATTCTAAATGACAACTAATTTGTTCATTTCCAGAGGTCCGGCAGTCCAACCACTGAAGAGGGCACTTGGAAAAGCAAACAGCACAGGTCAGAGCAAATGCAGGTATGTGTAGGCATGTCTGCATTGCATGTGGATTATTCAGTACAAAAGTTTTATTATTAAGCAATTTTGTGTTTTTTGTTTTGTTTTGTGTTTTCCATTGGTATAACTTGAGGACTTAAAATGAAATTGAAAGAGAATATTTATTGGTCACAATTCCTTGTAACCATGTCATCAAATTGGATACACGCACACGTCTTTAGAGCTTGTTTTGAGCCTACACCCTCGGGGCATTTCATGAGGCTTGACTGAGCTTAGTCAAATGTGTTCTGCTGGGGCATGTGTTCAAATTCCTTGAGTGAAACCAACAGCTACCAAAGAGGAATTTTAGAGGGGAACTAAGCCACTTGACAGCTCTTGAGTTTTCAGTCTGAAAATAGTGGGATAAAAAGATGCTCAAGAGTGGTCATCAATAACCCTGGCATATAACGCGTGTCCGGGTTGGATCAAAGTGAGACTCCATTTCATTGATGCGATTTCCTGTAACCTCATTAATATAGCACAATTTGTCCAGAGTTTTGGGTGCATTTTTGGGAGCACTTGTTTGTGTGCGCGTAGACCGGAGGACGCAGCACGGCGTGTCTCTGAGCTGGATCTGTTTTCATACACGATCTTCGCGGATCCGCCCAGGAGGAAGTTACAGACAGGACATAGCAGCGAGCAGAAAAGGATTTTGTAGTGCTCGTAACTTCTTACGACATTGGAATAATGCTTCTTTTCAACAAACGCTAAGTTGTAACAACTTTTGGACTCGAATGGACGCATGGTCTCTCCAAGCAGAGAAGCGTCGCTGGCGGCTTTTGACAAACTTAACATGGAGTTGAATGGCGGGCTTTTATCTACTTAGGATTGAAATACTGCAATTTTGGGCCTTTCAAGTTAAAATCATTTTCTGCTTTGAGTAACCTCGTTTTTTTGTGTTTTTGACTGCTCTCCGTGGATCCTGTTATTATGACGGTAAGTTGTGTGTTCAGAACTGTTTTTCCTGTACTGCTGTCAGCTCGGTTTCTGAATTGTCAAAGGCACGAAAAAAAAGAAAGTTGCCATTGCGGTGTTGCGGCTTGTGTGTTTCGCAAAGTTTCTATCCCGTATTTGTTCGGGGGGGGGAGGGGGCAGCATTCGCACAGCATGCACTTAGTACATACATAGTGCGTGTTATCCAGGTGTAGTGCAGTTAAACCTAATCTTGAGGCTGCGGTGTTGACAGTGTCAATAACCATCGGTCCTGGTCCATACTGCGCGTGTCTAGTTTTACAGTCGGTTGTGACCTGGTTGCGACACGTTGCTCGTGTGTTTGTTCAGTGACTGTAAAGTTATCCACACGCATGAGTGAAGTGGGTGAAGACCAGTCCACTGGCTTTGTAGCCGAGCAGAGAGAAACGCCAGTTAAAGGATGGGCCCTGCAGCACAGTACATAATTTAATCATCCTTAAGAGCCAGACAATAGTGCTCTTATTTTTAGGACAAGGCAGGAGACCGGAAGATTGGCTGACTGTGACATGTCGCCATTGAATGAGCTCTTTCCTCCTGTCGGTGACACCCAAAGTTCATTGATCAGACAATGAGGGGCACTGTGCCATTAGGCTGGTTCTCTTCTTCCTGATTGCCTTTCTGCTATGGCTCCCAAACTCCAGGCACCATTGGTCCTATAAGATTTGGCTCTGACTGCTATAGTAGTAACAGGATACATGAAGTTACCAGACCATGTAAAAGTTTTCAAAAAGAAGATTAATACCAACAAAAGCACAAGAATGGGATGAATCCGGGTGTTACCCTGTTGCATTCTTACCACTAAGCCCAGGTGTGGAGTGAAATACACTACAGTTATGTCTCTGAAGTCTCATTGGACAGGGGAGTTACTACATGGAGCCTTACCCTGGTGCTCCCATAGAGATGAATGATCTGAGAATGGGCTATGTGCCTTAGAGACATAATCTTAGTGTGGAATGTTGCATGGAAAGGGTTGCCCAATCTTAATCTGGGATCTCCTTATCTGGTTGTAGGTACTAAGAAAGAGTGTTTTTCCTCAGGGCTTTCTCCTACACCCTGTAATGTTGTGCTCATACAATTTCTGTCGATTGAGGTTGCGTGTCATTATTACTGACACACTTGTTTCCTGTTGTTTTCGCACTTTGAATTTCTGTGTCTTTTACACTTTACTACTTTTTCTTTCTGGTTGAATATTGAAAAGATTGTCACAAAACTGAAATGGTGTTTTCTCTGCTCTCAGCCTGACCTACTGAACTTCAAAAAGGGATGGATGTCGAAACTGGATGACAGTGGAGAAGTATGGAGTGTTTACCCTAAATGTGAAAATAGGTGGTTATGACAAACTGAGACTGGAGATCTCAGTTTGTCATAACCACAGCATTACAGTGGTATTGGTGCTGTATTGTTTGGTCCATTTTGATTCTTCAAAAACATATTCGACATATTTTATTCGGGAATCGTTTAATTATCAACAGTATCGACATAACCTCAAGATATGCCGATACGGCAATTATCAAAATATTGTAAATAATTATAACTCAATATATATCACTATTTTTAAAGAATCAAAACAGAAACTTGTTTTTTTCTCATTGAAAGTATTGTATTGATGTGACAATAATGGTGGCCACTAATTTACATAACCTACGCAAGAAACCACAAGTCCTGTTTACAAAATGAATGAATTGATAACCAGTAAATTGTATTTATAAATGGCCTAGGATTAAAAGCTAACCACAGATAATGTCATTATAGATTAAGTAAAGTAGTAAAGTATATTCTGTTTTTTGTTTTTTAGTGGAAGAAGCGTTGGTTTGTTTTAACTGATGCTGGACTCAAGTATTACAGAGACTCCACGGCAGAAGAGGTGTGTCATCTGTCTACACTACTCCTCTTTATGATTTAGTTGTAATATTTACCACACTGGCCTGGTTTGTGTGCAGAAAGATGACTTGGATGGGGAGATTGACCTGAAATCCTGCATCAAAGTGTCCGAGCTGGATGTTGAGAAGAACTATGGGTTCCAGATACATGTCAGTGTTACTTCTGTTTCTTGAACTTCATTCATGATCATTATTTATTGTTCTATGTAATGTCTTTATAATATTGTAATATTATTTACATCTATTATTTTGGTGACTTAAATTAGTTATCTTCCTTTTAAGACTCGTGAGGTGGTGGTCACATTGTCAGCCATGACAGCTGGGATCAGAAGGAACTGGATTGAGGTTTTAAAGAAATGTGTTCGTCCAAGTAGCTCTCCAGACCTCACACAGTAAGTGCTGAATAGCTACATTTCGTAAAACTTCATTACGAACTTTATCATATCAGCAAACCTACAGCCATTGATTTAATATAAAATAACTCTTAAAACCTCATTTGTGAGAAGCCCTGGTGACACACTGAAGCTAGTGGGACTCCTCAGTCACCAAAAGTCTGGGAAACACTGTTATATAGTTACAATATTAGTGCACACTATACCTATAGATGCTTAGAAATTTATTGTAGACAACATTAGCATTAGCTCATTATTGACCATCAGACCCACTCGATAGCTTTCATCACTTTGACTTTTGGATTTCTGTCCCGAAGTTGGTATTCGTAACAGTGAGAGCCATTTGTTCTCTATAAGGTCATGGAAATGTTCTTCTATTGATGGGACTTTGGAGGACATGACCCATGAGTCATGGGTTTGGTGGTGATGAATTTGTGTTCAACACTGATAAAGCCCTGTTTGAACACTGGCATTTGTTTGTTGGCAGTGTGGATCAGGAACAGTCTCATGGAGGTCTAGGCTGTAAAACTGCACTTAAGCTGTTGTTAAACTGAGCCCCAGCAAGATGAGTGTTCACTGATGTGTTCATTGTGTTGTTTGGAATTTGAAATTTTCTTATTGAGTCACTTCCAGCTGTTCATTCGTTTTTAGATCATTCGGCACAAGCCGTCTTTTATAGATCAACTGTCCTTTTACTTTTATTTGAAAAAGAGCATGTTTTATTTTTGTTTTTGTTCCTTGGACATTTTCAACACAAACAGGAAACTTTCCTATACAATTGTGGTAATCCTACAACAATTGTATATGAGGGATCATGTAGCAGGCACCTTTTGGCTTTGAATAAATATGCTTGTTTACATTGGCTGAAGAAATACAAATTAATGTGGCTAATATTCCAGCAGGCTAGACATCTGTGTGTCAGCAAAAATAAATACATTGATAATGCAATTGCCTTTTTGTGTTCAACTGACTTCAATGTGATGACATTTCCAAATATATATTCTGTGTCCGACCGTCGCAGTTGATTCAGTTAATGGATTATTGAAGTGTGAGTGTTGGAGTTTGTGATGATGTTTTAAGTTTTTATGTATTATTTGTTGTTCAGTGTAATTAAGGAGAAGAATTACCTGATACTTAATGTCTTCTGTTTACAGATTGCCAGACGGCAACAGTGACAAAGAGAACTCCCACGTCCGCTTTTCTCGTCAGTCATCGGAGCATTCATCCCACACACCATCGTTTCAGCGCAGGTTCGACTATGTTGAGCTATCGCCTGTCCCCAACTACTCTGCACAACCTCCATCCAGTCAGAGAGAGGCCGGTGAGGGCCAGGGCAGAGAGCAAGGCCAATGGCAGGAGGAACGAAACACAAGCAGTCAATGGGAAGCGCTGCTGTCCAGAAAGACCCCTGGAGGAGGTTCCAACCAGAGACTTCACAAGGAGGACGAAATTGAAAGAAAATGGGCAGAGTTCGAGCGCCTGCCGCTAAAAGACATGAGCTCTGTAAAAGCAACGGGATCACGCTCTTCGAGCCAGTCCGCCAATGAGGCGCTGCAGAGGGAGGTAGTGTGTGGAGTTGATTTTCTAATTTGCAAAAAACAACTGCAAATTAACCCTTCATCTCAGAGATGATGGAATAATACTTATTTCTACTCAACTCTTGACTCTGCTTTGCATGTTTAGTAGTGATTCCATTCTGCTAAACTAGAAAAACTAAGCTTGTATGTGCAGTAAGGAGACACTACTAAAAACTGATGTTTGCTGTTGATTTGCTGTGCCACACCTGTGGATTCACATGCACTTTGCAACTGTGCTGTTAACAATAAGACACACTTTTTTTATCTGCTCCATTTTGTCACCAAAGCAGCTGAGTCACATACATTTTTTTTGGCATAATCAAACACCTCTTTGTCTCACTTATGACACTAGATTGGGTCATTTGTGTTTTGGTAAATTGATATAGTGCTGTTCCACCTACATTACTCAAAGCTCTTTTCCATCAAGGAAACCCAGTGCACAGATTCACACAAACAATGGAGTCGAGGTCAGTGACGTGTCTTACTCAAGGACGCAACAACATTGTGCAGCTCCAGGAGCCAGGATTCCTTCTGTTTGTACGATGACCTGCTCTACCATCTGAACCACTGTCGCTCACAGACTCTCTGGTCTGAGCTCTGAATGCTTACAGACTCCAACACTTGTTCAACAAAAACACAAATGTAGCACTAAAATTAGGCAAATGGAACGTGCACTTTAAGCTAATCAAAAAGTTGTATCTGTATCTAAATGCAAGACTCAGACATGTGATGTTATAATGCCACTTGATCAAATATCAATGTAAAAAATGATTACTTGATCTAAAAATGCCCATTAGAAACTTACAGCTCCTGCCGTCATGGCTGAGCTTGAGCGCACGCGTTACTCATCATTATGTGGCTGAACTGGTTTGACCGAACTGTGATTTACTCTGATTATCTCGAGTTTGTTGGCTTTACCTCTGTGGTCCGCCTCTTCCTCTGCTCAGGTGGCGTCACTGAGGCAGCAGCTGGAGCACCTACAGGGGGAGGGAGAGGGGAGGGCCGGGGAACAGTTGTGGACCCGAGGCCCCATGCGGCCGCAGCCTGTCGTCCATGGAGCACGCTCATCGCCAGGCACTGGAGGAGCTGAAGAGGCAGCACCAGAGACAAGTGAGAGAGCTACAGTCAGAGAAGGACAGGCTTCTGCAGGAGGAGACCCAAGCCACAGCACAAGGTCAGCTCAGGCTCATGAACAGAAGCGCAAATAACGTGCAGAACTTTGACTGATCACACAGTTTAGTCCCTGCATCTTGTAAACGCTGATCTTATAAGCCAAATACAGGATTTACTTAGTTGAATATACATACTCACCAAAATTCACCATGGATATCTTAGTTGGAATCTAAACTAAAACATGTAATGTATCAGCACTGCAACAGCGTCAATGGTTACAGTAGCTATAACATGGATAAGTGTTGAGGCTTATTTACAACTTTTAACATGTAAAACAAGCGGCGATGGGCGCAGCAGGTGAAGACAGGCCTGTTGTTCTGGATTATGCAAAATATGTTTTGCCAAATGGAGCTAATGATCGACCAGACGAGTGAGAATCATGGTTTAAAGCGGTTAAGAGTTCTATGACAGATCCCCAGAAGATCGAGTGCACAGTGAGTGTAGTGTTTTTATGCTTATTCTGTGGGGTAAAGTCTGGCTGAATGTGCCGCTGTTGTACAAACTCATTTGACATAAAGCGCGCGTGTTTATTGCTATTGTTTGTCTTGATAGATTTAGCGTTTTCCCGTGTTACACAGTGACAGGAGCATATGACTTCGTTTAGGGTTGAACTGTTGTGACAGTCCCATAGACTGTGAAAAACGTTGCTATTCTACAGTATATGGACAGGTCCGACACTCAGCTGGTCTTTGCTTTTCGTGTAACCCGATTTGGCAAGAGCCCAATGAGTCAGGTGAGAGCACAGCGGAGCAAAACGCCTCTGCTCCGCCTCCAACCCGGTTTGTACGGCAGGCGGTTTTGTCCACATTCGCCCGATTCTTGACAGATTCCTGACAGAACTCGACAATTCCCAATGACCCGCAGCAGGGCGCCACAGCCCGCAGCAGTGCGGGACGCATGTTCGTGACCATGCGTAATAATTCGTGCCATTAATCGTAATGCGTAGTCACAGGTCGCAACAGTTTGTGCCGGTGCGTGAAACCTCTACCCCGAATCATCAAATTCCACTCACATTCGTGATCCTCGGCCACGAATGTGGATTCGTGGCATTCGTGACTTGTCGTCGTTATGTGTAAACCCAGCATTACAATCTAGTCTGGTTTCCATGTTTAGAAGGTAGTGCCGCGCTGTAATGATTTTGGTCATCTGTTTCTATTTTAGTTATAGAGACTTTGAAGAAGAACCATTTGGAGGAGCTGGAGAGAGAGGCGGAGAAGGTCAAGAGGTTAAGCAGCGGTAACTCCCAGACTCTGCAAACACAGCTACAGTGAGTACATAACACAGCAGAATAAAATGGCTTGCTTCCGTCCTCTTCTACACTGTTGTTATTGGGCAAAAATAACATGTTCAAAACAATAGGAAATATAATACAATTAATGACATTTGTTTTCCCACCGAAAACAAATCGGTGCAGATTTTTAACTAAAGTTGTTTTCATATGTGTATATTTCTTTTTATTTATTTCTTTAGAGCTGACATCCAGTCCTTGCAGAGAGAGTTGGCAGGTTTGTCCGAGCGCTACTCGCAAAAGTGTTTGGAGCTAAACCGAGCCGAACAGGACAATGCTCAGAGAGAACGAGAGCTCAGACACAAGGAGAGGGACATGGAACAGCTAAAGAAAGAAAACCAGGTAAAACGAGAGACCGCAGAAGCTGAGACATACTTTCCATTTTAACATGTATTACATTTGGATAAAAAGGACACGTGTGTGTGTGTGTGTTGTTCAGGAGCTGAAAAGTCGGATAGCTGAAGAGATAAGTCGAGTACAATCCACTGTTACACAGCGGGGCTCTGAAGACAAAAGCAGGACATCATGTGAATTAGAGGTATAAAATTGAAAGCTTAAACAATGCACAAAGATGAGATCATCACTGAAAAATAAGTTTTATAATCAATATGACCTTTTTTTTTCTTTCTCGTAGGTGCTCCTCAGAGTTAAAGAAAATGAGATTGAGTACTTGCATAAGGAGATCAGCTGTTTAAGAAACGAGCTACAGTTTCTCAACAAGGTAGAAGCTGTTTTTTTCTCTCCATACTGATATAATACGTGGCTTTAGGGCAGTGGTTCCCAAAGTGGGGTCGGGACACCTTGGGGGGGTCGCGAAGCCTTGGGTGGGGTTCCCCAGATGATTTCATGATGATATAAAAAGATATATACTACTGTTTTTAGTATATTTCCGAGTGTAAAACAGCAGATCATTTGTGTAATCCATTCAAATATTCAAAATTCAGTTTCAGTTTTTTACATATGATCTTGATTTTAAAATGTATTTCTGGCCTAATGTAGCATAAGAGGCAATAGCTTTATACAATGGGAGTCCTGAGTTTACGTGTCCATTTTTGGGTTCCCAGCCAAAAAAGGTTGGGAACCTCTGCTCTAGGGTTTGGTCATGTTGTTACATAAATATGCTGCTTTAATAAAGTGAGCTGAGGTTATAACTTGAATAAAGAGTGCTACAGCTTGCTTGACTTTGCAGGAGAAGTGTCTTGCGTGTGAGCGGTACACTGAAGTGCATGAAGAGTTGAGCGGGCTGAAGGGTCGGAATGAACGTGAGATCCAAAGCTTGAGGGAGCACCTTCGACTGGCTATGGCTGCCCTCCAGGAGGGCCAAAAACTGGGCAACAGCCTAGACCACTGAAAGCCTGGCTATGGTACTAATGCTATTGCAGACACAGTGGCGGGTGAAGAGGACGCAATTATCTTTGTACAATCTTTATAAATAAACTTTGTACAGGTTTTCCCATGCCCTAAACTGTAGAACCAGGAAGTGGAGTAAAACAGAGAGCGTCACTGTCTTGCATACAGCTTTTGCGGTCTGCAGGCTTTAACTGTGCCTTACCTTTAACATCCTGCCAACCGAGTAGCATTAGATGTTAACTTGTCTTTTTTTTTTTTTTTACACTGGTTCACAATTTTATTAAACTGCACTTTTGTACTTGCTTTGGTCAGTACAGGGATGGATACAATTGGTTTGTATTGTTTTGGGTTCATAAACTGGATTATAAGTAACATTTTCAGTTGTCTGGTAAAGGTTCTGTTCACTACTAGAGCTTGCATGATCAACTCAGTCAATGTGAGCTACGTTTTTGTGGACATGTAAGCAAGTATGTTCACTATGAAAAAGCATACACTTATTACACGTTATATTCTTTGCTGATTGTCTTTCTTTATTGATTGTTGTGAATCATGATCATGAATATTGCAACACTTGGGATTTAAAACAAACCCCATATTATCTTTTGGCCTTTCTCTTTAAATTTCTTACAATGTTCCATTTCCAAGTCACTTCATTTCAAAGCATTCTTAGGCAAAAAAAATAATACATTATTTTGCCTTCATGGGGAGTTGCATTGATGAGCCAATAGTTATTGACAATGTGTATTGTAATAAAATGACTTTGCTACCTGTATTTTGTTCATATTTAATGTACATCTAATGTACTCTTGACCTTGTATCCGTTTTGTAAATTATTTGTATTTTGCAGTAAATAAAGAAATGAAACAATAACAATTGATTTTCCTTAAATTAATTGTGTCACTATGATTCTACTTTATTAACCTTAAATAGATTAAATAGAATAGGATGGAGAGACATACAGTTGGGTTTACCTTTTATGTTTTAGAGTCCTAATTTATAAACCCGTGTTAAAAAGAAAATCAAGTATCTGGAGTAACAGATACTTGGGGGGGCATATGTTATTTTCATTTAACATATGAATAATTCTGGGCTAATAATAATAATAATAATACGGTCAAAACTAGTCTGGAATGACGTATACATGCAACAATGTGCCATTAATAATGGTGCCAGAATTTTTTTTACATTTTATTTGTCCTTAATTTATCCAGGATAAAGCTCGTTGAGATTAAAAAAAATCTCTTTTTTTTTTTTAAGTGTCCTGGCCAAGATTCTTTAAAATTAAAATATGCAATAATTTGTCACAGAAAGTAAAGGTACCCTTACCCTGAATAATTGCATTTTTTGGGAAGCCTATGTAATTGGGATTATGTATTGTTTTTACTAATTTACAACTATCTTAAACGCTATTTTAAGCAGAAAATTACGTGTCATCTTTTTTTTTTTTTTTTGGGGGGGGGGGGGGTGTCAAGTAATTCGTATGTAGTTTAAAGTGTTAGCTTTAGCAAACAACAGAAGCATCCACGATTTCAAACATGTGTTCATAAGAAATCAGAAAATTAAATAACTCGAGTCTACTCATGTTCGTTGAGTTGATCAAAATCAATCTTCCTAAGAGGTAATACCGTCGTATATCCGTCTTTACCAGCAGAGGGCGCACTATCACGGTGGATTCGCTTCACGGTAGCTCTGTCTCGGCTCCTGCAGCTTTCCCCTACTCCCTAGAGAGGCAGCAATGTGCCTGGAGGCACTTAGTCTGCCGGAAAGTACCCGAAGAAGAAGAAGAAGTCCTCCGGGTGGCGCTCGTCTGAAAGGTCTGAAAGCTTGTTTGTGCTAAACCGGAAGCTCAGAGCCGCAGGATCAGGCAACAGCGATGGCGACCGCGGCGACCCGAACCGCAGCTGGTGCTGCTAAAGTGGTCAAGCCCATTTTCAGTCGTGACCTAGACGAAGCTAAGCGCAGGGTTCGGGAGCTGTACCGGGCGTGGTACCGAGAGGTTCCGAACACAGGTATGCCGTGCTCCTTTTTCAATCCTGAAACTGCAATAGACGAAGGCTCGAGTCAAGGTCGTGTCTACTCAGAGACTCTTCATATGTAAATACTGAGGGGGAAAACTAGCAAACTGTTTTTACAGGGTTACACCCCCTCCCTCTCAGGAAACGCTTCCCTTATCTCAAATATATTTTAACGCATATGGGACTAGTGAAGAAGCTTTGTCTGTGCACAAATGTAGGTTTTAAGTTAACGTTTTATTGATGCTTTGTAATCAAATTATGTTCCCTTCATTTGCAGTGTCCCTGTTTCAGTTGGACATTACATCACGTCAAGGCAGAGACAAAGTGAGAGAGCTTTTCGACAAAAACAAGCATGTCACAGACCCTCGTGTGATCGACATGCTGGTTATTAAGGTACGTTCTGCTTTTGTACTGTGAATTCTTATGCAGTTTTAAGGCAGCAGAGGCTCCGATAGTATTTGTCCTCTAACCCAACAGTTGCTGGTTTGTTTTTTGTTCCAACAACTGCATAAATGCTGCTGTTATGTCATTTGGCAAGACACTTGCCATGACAGGGTTGCCGTGGGGCATTACCATATATATATAAGATAGGGCATACTTCTTGGGGCCGGATAATGCTTTTGACTCAACTATTTTTCCTGTAAACGTTTGTTCAAAAATCCTGGTCTAAAACGGTCTATGTCTAAAACACATCCAGCTGCAGTTTTGACTGAAATTATACACTTTATTCTTCCTCAAAGTGTCCTGTTGTGTCCCATTTGCTTCTGGATAGCAAAATGTCCCCTAATTTCTCTAACGAAATGTATACACATCTTTTAAATATTAATATGCACAGTAGACTTGTTTCCTTTGTTGCATTATAAATATAGTATTTATAATTTACTTTTGACTAACTGCTACCTGTATGAACCCTGCATGAGAGCGTGCATGTCATGAGCACGGCTAAGAAACTGGACAATAGAGATGTACTTTCTTTCAAGACATATTGTAGTCCTGTATTTGTTTTGTTTGTCATTCTCTCTTTATGCTTTATGTATGTACCTCATGCCCCTGCGCTCTGGATACAAACAATAATGAACTTTTCTGTAAAATAATGATTTTACATAGTTTTCTATTGATTCTAAAATTACAAAGTGTAATCAAGCTATTACTTTTGCATTCATACCTTTTCATTATTGTCTCTGTGCATTCACAGGGTAAAATGGAACTGCAGGAAACTATCCATGTATGGAAACAGAAAACGCACATCATGCGCTTCTTCAACGAGACTGAGGAGCCTCGTCCAACTGACTTTCTGTCCAAATTCTACAAAGGTCATGACCCATGAACTGAATTTTTCTGCCGATTTCCCCGGATTGTAATCGTTGTGACGTGTGAGACTCTCCCATGTAGTGTAAATACAAACTTATAATTCATATAAACAAATCTTGGCCAAGACTGTTGATTTGAGGTGATTTAATGGTTCCCCTTAAAGCTGGTAGGTTTAGGTTACATACAAATTTCACACTTTGTACAGCTGAAAAGACAATGCGGTTCACAGAAGTTGTGTTTTAGAAAAATAAAGGCTTACAACCGTTTTATTTTATTAGGATTTAGTGCATGCAAAAACCGCGTAGTGCCAGTAACAATAACACACTTGGACAGCCCTGTTGTAGTGTAGCTAAGTTAAGAGAATTAACAATTGTCAGAAGACATAACAGAGGCTTGGGAGTCTTCATGTCTTGCTCGAGTAGTACAAAGTCTGTAAAAAAAAAAGGATTAGTCCACCATATCAGATTATGCACTGATAGAGGGTAGACACAACAGGAGTGACAATGAATGCACTTAGAGATGAGCTGCGCATCTCTGCAAATGTGACTTCACAATGCACACTGAATCCCACTGCACAAGTTTGGTACCTGAAGCCCTCAGCTCAGTCATCATCATCGTCGTCCTCGGGCACAAAGATGTCGTGCTCCTCCAGCAGCGCTGCAAAGTTCTTGCTGATCCTAGTTCCCACATACAAGAAGGGCACCACTACCAGAGCAATCCGGATAAGGCCGAAGGGAGTCTGCTCCCCAGTGTCACATACCCCATAGAAACAACTAAATTAGTTCATGTCACGCAGCTTTACTGTCGATGTTTGTAAGTGTGAGAAAATCCATAGTAAATAATGGTAAATAAAAATTGTCGCTTGTTAGGTCTTAAAACCAGCTGTTTCGTAATAACCTGCTCACCTGTGCGTCTTGACACAACCAGGCAACATTCGTGTCTTTAAAGGCCCTTACCTTCTTTGGTTTGGGACAAATAGCTCCAGATGAAGTGGTCACGTTCGCCCGACATGGTGTCACGGTGTTAACAAGAAAACCACAGGGGATTTGCAGAGAAATACGGCCGGTTTTGAGAGCCGACAACCGGAGTAGGCGACTCAGGGACGACGCCATGTTGACAGCGTTCGCTGCGGCAGAAATGCGGAGAACACACTCGGTGCCCAGCGCCCCCTTCTTCTTCTTCTTCGGAATTATTACGGCGGCTTGCAACCAAAGATTAGAGCATTACCGCCACCTCCCAGCGCCCCCAAATGGCACAATGTATACATGTACAAATCCAACAGGCAATATTTTGAGCGCACTTTTGTTACATTTTAATAAATTAGATTGAAACGTGACATTTTGTTCCAGTAAAGAAATGGTCTCCAGCACATTTAGCAGCCACATTCTATAGATAAATAGTGGTAACAGCAAAAGTGTAAATGTACACAAAAGTATAGACCGAACCAATAAATACTGTACATATTTACACGTTTACATTTATATAGTGGTGTCAAGTCAATGTTTTCTGTGCAAATGTCATCTTACTGGCCATTTACAACGATACCTTTCAATCTGCATTTTTGTGCTTCAACAAACTGTACAGTTCACAAGTCAGTATCTCACAATCAATGAAGTATTATATAAAACAAAGTAATACTGTAGAGTTTTAAATAAAACATGACCTTAAAACAACACAAAACAGAAGAGCACAACCTAAGCTACAGTGGTATGGTATGTAAATGTGAAATATAACAATACAGGTTCCAGTCATTCAGGTAAGTAATTCAATGTTCTAACATAAAACAAAACAACTGGAATTACATATAAAAGAGATGCCAACTTTTTACTCCCCATCTAAGGAGCTTGCAAAGAAAGCTAGTGTTGTTTTGCTTTAATGTTAGAAGATTATATGCAAATGTAAACAACTTAAAATTTTGTTCAGTGTACATTTAGTGCAATTATCTCCTTAGGCCATAATTGTTGCTGCAAAACATCTGAAGAATCCCTTAACATTTTTCTTTCTCAGTGCTTAAACACCAGGTGTCTGAAGAAAGTATTGACCTCAAATGCACTTGGTTTGACAATGTTTTCTGTTTTTTTATCTTCAGCAAGTCTGATCATTTTCCCATTGGGGATAGCAGCTTTGAGGCCCATGCTTTTCACCACACAGGCAATAGGCCTAGAACCGGGAGTGGGACGTGACGACACTGTAATGTAGGAGGCATCTTCTTGGTGCTCATCAAATGTCACTGGAAATGTATTTAGAAATAATTTATATTGAGTTAGTTTTTGAAGTTATTTATTTTAGCACTTTACCTGCGGAAGTGACTGCTGTGTCAGTGGTGCTGTTGAGCTCCAAAAGGATTGTGGGAAACGTTGGGTGGAGGAGGAACAGTTTTCTGACAAGGGGTTCTCCTGCTGTAACACTAGGTGGTACCTACAAAGATCAGAGCATAAAACAAACTGATGAAATGTCATGGTCCAAAGTAATGAATCAAAAGTCATTTACCAAATAAATATGATACTAATAATCAACAATCTATCATCCACACTGTTTTATTGTGACTGTGTGCTATGAAGCTAAATATTCTGAAATAAAATGACAATAGATAATATGAAACTAAAAAAATCCCACAAAACAAAAATCAATCTGTAAATGGACATAACGCACACAATGGAAACTTACTGTTGTGTTGGTAACATTGATGATGGGATCACTGGCCCAGAACAGAAAAGCGGAGTGTCCTGTCGAGGTGGAGATTGTAGTGGACTCCAAATCCAAACGAGGGCACACAAACTCTGCCGACCAGAGGAGGCGGCCATTGGCTCCATCAATAATCTGCACCTGAAAGATTGAACAAGCAAAAATGTAGCTATCTGAATTTAATCCACATTCTTAGGTATGAAAAAATGTTTGAGTAGGGCATCATTTTACCTTCATGACCCCGTTTGCTGAATGCTGAAGTAAAATGTCAAGGACTCCATCGTCATTGAAATGCCCAGAGGCTGGCTGGCTGTGATGTGCACAAAATATATTGGGGGGGGGGGCGGGGGGGATCAAAACATGAAGAGAGGGAGAGAAAAAGTTGTGAAAAAGGTTTATCTCACCTGTGAATAGGAGGAGAAGTGAAGGTCCAGTCTTTGCGTAGATCCTTCTGCCTAAGCACTGACAGCTTACTGGTGCCATACACCAGCACCCAGTCACTTTTGGTGCTGTTCATGTTGGACAGTGTGTCCAGGTTGTTGTGGTCACTGTCATAACCAACCACACGGGGGAGAAGGAACGCCACATTCTCTGCTCCTCTATGGAGAAAATTCAGCATGATGCACCCAAATATGATCAATTCATATATTCAATAAAGTTGAAACTTTTTTTTAACTCAACCTGCCACAAACAATTACTTTTACATTTTGTTTCTACATAAATAGTGGGTAAGGGGTTACTTTAACCATATATTAGATAAATGAACCCCCCCCTGAACAGACCACATTTCTTCCAGTTTGGCTTTAACCAAATCTAAAAGCTTCAAAATAGCGACGAAAACGAGGATGAAAAACGCAACTAAAAAGTGACGTAAACATGACAAAAAAAGCGCCAACATAGCGACACAAACGAAGATGAAAATACAACAAAAAAGCAACAAAAGAATGACAAAACAAGACCAAAAAACCTACGAAAACCAGACAAAAACGAGACATAAACGCCGCAACAAAAAAGTCAATCCGTTTTGTAGGCCTTAGCTTTCAAATGAGGCGTTACTCTGGCCTAAAGACTGTGACCTCCAGTCGAGAAGGTTTTAGATTTGGGTAAAGCCAAACTGGAGAAAATGGACTCGGTTAAGAGATTAAATTTAACAGACTTTGTTTTTCTTCGGTGTAATGTAAAAGCAGACATTTGTGCACTGTACTATGTATGAACCACAACTAACCTTTTTTTTTAAAACGCGCTCCCTCTTTCATAGTTTGTAAAACAAAAATAAAATCAGCTATAGGGCCTTTAACAAATGCAGCTGAAACAGTGTTCCATTGCGTCTCCCCCTACTGAAAATCCACTTCTTGTCCCAAATGTCAATAAGTACCCTTACTTTCAAAAGGCCCTTTGTATTGCTTTAACCCAACACCAGCCAATGCTCCTAAACACAAAGAAGCGGCTGTAACACATAAACCAGAGCTTTATCTTGCTCACTGAGGCATACCCAAAAATGTGTATCAAAGTGGACGAATTGGTTCTGGCCTTCAGTCCCTCCCATCCTGGATCCTTCTTTCTGAGCTCCGGGCTGAAGGGCATCTTACCAGTAACACGGACATAGACGTCACACAGAGATATTGCTTTGATGTTACCTGAACACGTAGGGCATGGTTTTAGAGTAAAGCTTTTAAAGTTTATTTTGTGATATGTAAATCAGATACTTTACCCAATCCAAATAAGATGTAATATGCCTCTTGTTGGGTCTTGTGCAGCAGTGGGCCGATCAGCTTTCCTTGCCCTGATATGTTAAAAGGCACAGAACGCCCGAGCTTTTCCCCTGTTTGTCCAGAAATCAACGTCAAGGACAGATCCAAAGCCTAAAACATATTTAAAATCCTCTATTTAGATTTACTGTGGTGATAGATTTACTGTGGTGATAGATTGTTATGTTTTTACCGCATCTGCAGGAAGGGTGGCAATCAGCAGATCTGGAACCAAGTCTCCCTGCAGGTCTGGGAGTACAACTGCCTGAGATTCAATGTTCTTGGGCTGCAGGGACCACAGAGCCTTCCCTGGGGAGGAAAGAAGAGACTCAGTGATCCTCTTAAAACAATGAATGGGTGGACAGGGTGATGCCCTAATCAGCATGTGCAAAAAAATAAAGTGCAGTTCAGTTCAGTACCACATGTAAAGCATATAAAGAATAAAAATGGTGTTGCTGCGGTGCACAACAAACAATTATCAATCAATAATCAATACAGAGCAATAAAAAAAAGTATATATTTGCCTAAGCATACTAGTGTTTACTAGTGATACCCTTCCATAATTATATTTATTTAAAGGGATATTTTCATTGGACCATTAGCCTATGGGAGGCCGTTTAGGAAAAAACACATTACAAATGTGAAAAACACAACAAAAACCATAGGTTTTCTTTTACATTGAAAATGTAGTTTACGTAATCTGATTTTATTTTACTTTATTTTATATTTTTTCTACATTGAAAATGCATGCCTGATTTTTTTTTTACTCATAGGTGAGTTGGTCAACCAATCAATCATCAACCAATCAGCTTAACACTGACCCCGCCCTCAGTACTAACCTTAAGGATAGTGGGCGGGTGCCTTATCTTAATACAACTCTGATTGGATGATGAATGTCCACTGTGTACCAACTCACCTACAAAATAAATCCGCCTTCTGGAAAAGGTTTATTTATTTATTATTACTATTTTTATTGCCTTCCGGCAAGCAAAATTATTTTTCGTAGGTGAGTTGGTACCAATGGGCGAGGAACGCACTTCTCTATGGTCCTAATGGCGGGGAGCTGACATTGCTGTAGTACCACCCCATAGTCCGTTAAAAAGAATAGAAAACTCCTCATTCCTCCCCGTTTACCATAATGACCACATTCGAGGGGGAAATCATGGCAGATTTACAGACTCCTCCTCCCCTGCTCTGACGAAGCATGTTCCTAAAAAGGGCATAAGGGCGGGATCTTCACTGTAGACTCGGCCCTTGCGTGACGTGTAGCTCGCGCAGCTCCAATGCCAACAGTCCGACCCTCATTAGTACAAGATTTCAAAAATGTTTCTTTCAAAAACCCGCCTGGTTTCTTTTTTTGTGACTAAGCCAGCTTTATCTCAGGAGGAATATGTAGCCATAGAAAGTGTTTAAAAAATAGAAACCAGGCGTTAAAGTTGTTTTTAACGTGTCTAAAGTCCAATGCTTTTCAATGGGGGCCTAGCGGCTATATGGAGGTACTACAATGGCCCTAGAACAGCTTAAAAGCCCAGCTCCAAAGAGTTTTTCTCTTTCTAAAAATTGCTATGACCCATGTGACAATGCTGGGGTAGGTGAAATATATTTAATCACGCTGGTTTTTGTATATCAGCCTGAAAATTGTAAGCATTTTCAGTGCACTGACTGGCTCCAGAGCCTGTCAGTCAAGCTCTGGAGCTCTGTGGAGGTTCCGCCCGCCCCGTGAACAGGCTTCGTAGGAGGAGATCTAGAAGCCATGTAAGTTTCACAGATGACCCAGGACCATTACTATGAATGGGGTTGAATAGGTAATCATCTACCTCTAATTATTATATCTATGGTTGGTACACAGTGGACATTTATCATCCAATCAGAGATGTATTAAGATTAGGCACAAGCCCACTATCCTTAAGGTTAGATCAAATTTGTTTTCGTTTCCGGCAATAACAGGTACCTTCCGAAAAAAACTGTTTGGGTGGATTTTTTTCATTTTTCATTTTCTTTTGGTTTCAAAGTGGGGGGGAAAGTCAAATAAATCAATGCATTTTCAATGTAGAAAAAATAAAGTAAAATAAAATCAGATTAGATTTTCAATGAGAAAAGTAAGCTACATTTTCAATGTAAAAAAAAAAACTCACTTCTCTTGCATTTACAAGATTTTCAATGTTTAAAAAAAATGCATTTTTAATTTGAATGGCAGATTTAATGTAAATTTGCTCTTCATTATTGTGTAGGCAGTGTATTTGAATTTGTTTCAAACAAGACCAATGTACAAGTGCGCCATCTAAGGTGTAAACCTATGTTTTTTGTTGTGTTTTTTCTTTTTCCTTAACGGCCTCCCATATTAGCCTCATGAGATGAATCATCTTGTTTTCAAGATTATACACAAAATAAAACTAAACTAAAACAAAACAGTACAACAAAACTTTGATGATATTACTGCGCATACGTCGAAGTACTCCAGGTGTTATTACGCCTCACAATATAGTACCCCTTTTTATCCGCTTAGAAAATTGACCTGTTTAATTTTGTGTAAATAGACTTGGATCGTAATAAGGCTCACGTAACTGTATTTAAATAGGGAAAATGTGCAACAGCTTGGTAGCTTCTAACTTCACCCTAGTTTGGAGCTATACCTTTGATAAGAGAGGCTAAATAAAAAACATTTGCGTGACTGAGCGCACTAACAAAGACCAGACAGGTACGCATCAACTAGTCTAAGCTAAGGTAAGAACATGTATGTAAAAACACTGGCCTATTCCTTTAAGTGATATCCCTGATATTCGCGGATCCACATACACACACATGCCAAAAGCTTCTATATTTTCTACATCTTCAGATCATAAGAGCAGCCTGTAAATTAGGGGTTTTAGCACCGACTGGGCGTGTTACTTGATGTCTAACCTGTTGTTCCATTGACTGCTGTGAGGGTGGATTTGCTGATGAGCAGGCACACTTGAGACTTTTGCGCACTGACTTGCAGTCCACACTGGATGTACATCACCCTCTCACGCATGGTATTCTTCCAAAGAATCTGACCACTTCCAGCAGAAAGGGCCACAGCGCTGTAAACTAAGATAATCACAAATAATAATTTTAAAAGAATTTTCAAATCCTCTGAAATGTTGGCAAATGTAATCTATATTATTGATCCATACCTTTGTTCGCTTGTGTGGGGAGAGTGTCATTGGGCCATTCAGTTACACCCAATAGCACATCTTCTACAGAATCATCGTCCACGTCCCACAATGCCAGGGCGGGTGGAGTGATACCTGCAGGATCAAGAGCACACCTCTCATTAGCTAACTACAGTGTTTAGTTTCAAAACAACAACAACAATTAAAATGCAGCCATCAATTATAGTATTATCTACAGCGGATAATTCCTGTTGTAGGCGATGCCTGCTGAAGCACATTGGAGAGTACAGAGACACAAAATAGTAATAACACAACATTCAATCAGATTTTTTAATTTGAATGGATCTAATTTGTGAAAAGCACTGGTTTATTATTTGCCAATGTATTGTGATAACTGTATATATTGGAAGGGTGGGAGGTTTTGACGGGCGAGAATGTTTTTAATGTCTTTTTAAATGTCAAGCACTTTGCGATGCACCTGTGTATGAAAAGCGCTCTATAAATAAAGATTGATTGATTGATTGATTATGCAACCTTTTATGTGGAAAATGTGCATTTGATCTTATCGTATCTTATCGTAGTGAACCAGCAGCACCATTCATAGCTGGGTCGCTACAAGGTCAAATACGCACAAATATCAACATTTATTTCCACCTAAAATGTTGCGCAATGCACGTTTAAGGGCCATCTAAGATGCAAGTTACATCTTAAAGTCAGAAGAGTCATAGCAGGTCCATGAGCTGAAAGGCATCTCCGCAGCCAGAACCATATCAAATATAATAATAAACAACTTTCATCTAGTCCCAGTATTATGTTAATGCTGTTGTAATTGTTTTAATTGAATGAATGTTTATGTTGTTATCGTTGCCTATACTGTATGTTTTAATGAATATGTAAAACTGTTCCAACAGGTCTCTTTTTGCTAATGACACATCGAGTCTCAAGAGACTACCTGTTTACTTTGCCAGCAAGCTGAATTCTCGCGGTATTTGTGAGTTTACAAACACACGAGAATCCATCTTGAACCGCTCCCGGTCACCGTTCGGAACAGAACCAAAATGGGTTCTGGCAAAAAATACAAAAAACATAAGGTATATTGCAACACATAACTCAAAACTAAACATTGAATGGATTTGCTGTGTTCTTGATCCAATCAGCAGCAAATGCAGCTCCAAACGTGCAACCTTTCTCCGAGCGATTCAAGCCGGCGCAGTCCCAGATTGATGTCAGTGCAAATGTTATTGGAACCGTAATATCAATCTGGCTCTTGCCAGGTTAACTACGAGTATAAATAAAGGATAATAATAACACGCGTGAATCCCACAATAATTTCTTCCTTACTCATTAGCTGTGCTATTAGCCTACATTTAAAAGGTCCTATATCAAGCAAAATCAAGTTTTTGGAGCTTTTTGGAGCCATGTTGTAATGCTATTTCCTAATCAAAACACCCCCAGAGTGATGTTTAGCTTCATTCACATCTGGAATGAAGACGTGAGGATTACTCATGTCCGAGTAATCCTCATAAATCCTGCTCTCTGAGCTCCTGCTTCACCCTCTCCTGGTAAATGACTGGCTTGTGCCCATCTTACGTAGGATTGTAAAACCAGGAAGTGCCTGACGTCTGTAATGTAACACAGAATGTGAGCATGGGAGCCTTACGGCCTGATTTTAATTTGTAAAACAGCTTTTTTCACACAAAAAGAAGGAGTGCCCGACGTGTCTGCGCTGCCCCTGCAGAGTCACCCCCTGAGCCTTCGAACAAAGTTATTTTTGTGCCGAAGTTGTGAACAACGGGGCTCCTTTCTAATCTTTCTAACCTTTCTACTCTGGACACCACCTAACAATAACGTTTCGGCAAAAATGTGCGTTTGGCTGCGAGAGGTACAGGACTTTATTCAACCTTCCTAAAAGAAGAGTCCACTCGCCAGAAATGGCTGGAATTTCTCTCCGGGATTCAGCGACTAACAAGCCAGAATGTGTTTGTCTGTGACCGTCACTTCACCGATGGATGCTTGCGAACCTTGGCCAGAATCAAAGTGGATTAACTCTTATAACCCGATGGAGAGGCCAGAGCAGTAAGTTAATCAAAACACATGCTAAATGGTAATGCTAATGTGTGTGAACCATTTATGAAGCTGTGTTGCATATGTCAACTCTTGCATTGTGAAGTAACTTCACTTATTGCTGCGATATTTTTATTTCTAATACTGCTACTGTTGCATGGGCGGCATCAACTCGTATCATCACTGCATCCAAGCGTCTTGTCTTCCGGGTTGGAAAAATACCCCCAGAAAATGCTTATATTTCGCACAAAAATTAGTACTCCATAGTGGTATAATACTATATCATATAAATGCCTATAGTTTACTTTCAAATGGCTAAAATACCATGATATAGGCCCTTTAATTGAATTCACAATCTCAATTATTGTTATGGGGCATTTTTTGTGACATACCTCCTGCTTCTCCTAATGCTCTCTCCCACTGCGGCCTCAGTTTCCCTTTCTGACATGGAATCAGAAATGCACAGAGTAGCACCAGCAATGTAGCGCACACCAGGGGCACCAGGAAAGCAGTTGTACGGATGATATGTGTCATCCTCATTCTTTTAGCCTCAGCATCAGTACTAAGAACCCCCAAACCAGACCCCACATGAGACCCCGACCCTCGCCTCTGGTCTCGGTACTGCAGCCCCTTCGAGTCGTCCCCTTCCAGACTTGGCATATGTTCTCTCCAGTCATCGTCCTCTTCGTCATCCAGCATTTCATCCACAAATCTGCCAGACCTGCCGCTGCCAGCACCCAGGCAGCTGTCCCTCCCAAGCCCATTCCGGGGGTAACTGAGCACAAGGTCATCTTCCTCACTGTCGTCCTCACTGTCCGCCTGGGTTAGAGGGTCATACTCTCCCAGCTCCGAGCCCTTCTTCCCTACACAGACAAAAAAGATTAAATATTAGGACAAGTTCGGTTTAAAATTCTACTAGTGACGAGATGTTCATGCCAGACGGCTCTTTTAAGGTGAACAGTTTGATCTCAATTGTGAAAAGAGCATAAATATCAGTCCCATTTTCAACGAAGGTACTTGAGTCATCTTCTGTACTTGGTAGTTGAGGTCTCCAAACGTTTCGCCTCTCATCCAAAAGGCTTCGTCAGTGAACAAGGTTTCCCTCAGCAAGCAGCGTAGATAAAGACCAGTTGGGAGGAGTTGGCTCCTCCCCTCTAATAACAGCTACTCTCACCTGTGTGGGTAAACACCTTTGAAGTAGAGCGTCTGTAACGACCTGCTCCCCCCAGTATCGGTCAGCCCTGTCCTATTCATGGCTGATCACTGCTAATTACCTGCCTATTGTTCTATTGTTAGCTGAGGTATCGTCTTCTTGGACTGGCCGTGCTCTGTCCGTTATCCCCGAAGCAGATTGGAGTAAAAAGAAGAAAGATTAAATCTTAGCCCACCATTACGGTTCATGGAGGGATTTTCTTTTCTGACAAAAATAGCTTCTTTTACTCCTCTTTCAAACCAACGTTCTTCTTTAGCTAGAATTTTGACCTCCCCGTCCTCAAAAGAGTGATTGGAGGCTTTAAGGTGAAGGTGCACAGCCGACTGAGGGCCGCTTGTGCTTTCTCTTCGGTGTTGATAAAGTCTCTTCTGTAAGACTTGTTTGGTTTCTCCAATATAATGTTCTTTGCATTCTTCTTCTTTGCATCGAATAGAATAAACCAAATTGCTTTGTTTGTGGCTCGGCGTTTTGTCTTTGGGATGAACTAATTTTTGTCTCAGTGTGTTCACAGGTTTGTGGTACACTGGAATCCTGTGCTGTTTAAAGATTCTCTGGAGTTTCTCTGATACCCCGGCTACATACGGCACTGCAACTCCCTTTCTTCTGGGTTCTGTAGTCTGTCTGTCCTGCTCTTTGGGTCTTCTTGCCCTTTGTGCTCTAGTGAAGGACCAGTTAGGATAGCCACAGTCTGAGAGGGCTCTCTGGACATGTTGCTCCTCTTTGGTCTTTCCTTCTGCACTGGTAGGCACCTCTTTAGCTCTATGTCTGAGTGTCCTAATGACCCCTATTTTGTGTTGGAGTGGATGGTTAGAGTCAAACATCAAATACTGGTCAGTATGAGTTGCCTTCCTGTAAACCTCTGTCTGAAGTTGTCCGTTTTCCCCTATGATAACTTTACAATCTAAAAAGGCAAGTTGTTTCTCCTTAGCGTCCTCCCGAGTAAATTTAATGTTAGGGTCCACAGCATTGATGTGATCTGTAAATGGTGTCACTTCCCTCTCTTTAATTTTGATCCACGTGTCATCTACATATCTGAGCCAGTGGCTGGGTTTGTTACCTGGGTATGAGGCCAAGGTATCCTTCTCCATTTCCTCCATGTAGAGGTTAGCCACTATGGGTGAAACTGGAGAACCCATAGCACAGCCGTGGATCTGTCTGTAGAAGTTGCCCCTGAACTGGAAATATGTGGTGCTAAGGCAGATCTCCAGTAGTTGGCAAATGTGGTCAGGAGTGAGCTGGGTCCTATCCGCTAGAGTGCTGTCCTCAGTCAGTCTCTTCCTCACCGCCGTGACTGCTGCTGAGGTAGGGACGGATGTAAACAGTGCTGTCACATCATAAGAAACCATGGTTTCATCTGATTCCAGCCGCAGGTGTTTGATCTTCTCCACAAATTCCTTGGTGTTTTCCACATGGTGTTCTGTGTTGCCGACTAAAGGGGCTAAAATGAACTTGAGATGTTTCGCCAGATTATAGGTGATGGAGTTAATGCCACTCACAATGGGTCTGAGAGGAAAACCTTCCTTGTGTATTTTTGGCAGACCATAAATACACGGAATAGCCTCTCCCGGGTAAAGCTTGTAATATAACTTTTTGTCAATTATTTCTTCCTTTTCTAGTTTCTGAAGCTGCTCTATAATTTTCTTCCTGTACCCGCTGGTGGGGTCTCTTCTGAGTCGCTCATACGTGTTTTCATCACTGAGCAGGTGCTTGACCTTGGTCTCGTAGTCAGCTGTGTTGAGGACAACAGTGCACCTGCCTTTATCCGCTGGAAGGATGGTGATGCTCTCATCCTTCTTCAAGGCTGCCAAAGCTCTTCTTTCTTCTCCAGTGATGTTGGAGGGAGGAGGTCTGGAGCTCTTGAGGGCTGATGAGATTTTCAGTCGAAGGTCCCCTGCCTCAGACTCAGTCATCCTGTTATTCCTGATGGCTGACTCTGTTGCTGTGATGACATCCACTGTGGGAATGGATTTGGGTGTGATGGAGAAGTTGAGCCCCTTGGAGAGCACGCTCTTCTCCGCCTGGGATAGTTCTCTGTCTGAGAGGTTTTTAACCCAATTGGCTGTAGTTTTAGGATTTCTATCTATTTCTTCATTCCCACGCCACTGCCTGCTGTATCTTGGCTGGTTTTGTCCTAAGAGTTTTAGAAACTTACCTTTCTGTCTCTCTTTGGACCTTCTGTGTTGGTCCATCTGCGCTACTTGTGTGAAATTACAAATCTTGAGGAAAACCTCTTCGGTCACACAGGATTTTAATCTCTGTTGGATCGCTAAAGCTTCAGAATTTAGTTTGTATATTCCTTGATTGAGTCGTCTAATCCTTAAATTAAGAACCTTCATAATGTAGTTGTGTTGTAGTTTCTCTGCTGTATATCCTGCTTCCAGAGCCTTCTGCTTAAGGCAGCTGGGGATAAATCTGTTCTGTCTACATCTAAGGTTGAACCTAAGGTGGTTCCTTTCGTCCGCTAACTTTCTGGTGGTCTTCTCCAGTCTGCGTGCCAAGAGAAGGGTTTCTCTCCCAAAGTTGGCAGCGAGATGTCTGTGTAAATTCTCAGTCGTACAGGAGTTGTCCATCTTCAACGAAGGTACTTGAGTCATCTTCTGTACTTGGTAGTTGAGGTCTCCAAACGTTTCGCCTCTCATCCAAAAGGCTTCGTCAGTGAACAAGGTTTCCCTCAGCAAGCAGCGTAGATAAAGACCAGTTGGGAGGAGTTGGCTCCTCCCCTCTAATAACAGCTACTCTCACCTGTGGGTAAACACCTTTGAAGTAGAGCGTCTGTAACGACCTGCTCCCCCCAGTATCGGTCAGCCCTGTCCTATTCATGGCTGATCACCGGACGGACAGAGCACGGCCAGTCCAAGAAGACGATACCTCAGCTAACAATAGAACAATAGGCAGGTAATTAGCAGTGATCAGCCATGAATAGGACAGGGCTGACCGATACTGGGGGGAGCAGGTCGTTACAGACGCTCTACTTCAAAGGTGTTTACCCACAGGTGAGAGTAGCTGTTATTAGAGGGGAGGAGCCAACTCCTCCCAACTGGTCTTTATCTACGCTGCTTGCTGAGGGAAACCTTGTTCACTGACGAAGCCTTTTGGATGAGAGGCGAAACGTTTGGAGACCTCAACTACCAAGTACAGAAGATGACTCAAGTACCTTCGTTGAAGATGGACAACTCCTGTACGACTGAGAATTTACACAGACATCAGTCCCATTGTATTTTTTTAATAAAGAAAACGGTGCCTTTTATTAATTGTGTCTTAGATATTGTGAGCTGGCTGGCATTACTAAAACTTTACATTAAAAAGAGTCTCTTTGTAATGAATGGTTCCCAAAGACTCCAGAAAAGAGCCATATATCCCATACTGAATTCTACACAGTGGTCACCGTTTATTATATTAGATCCATGCGTGTCACACATATAACGCCAGCCAGCAGTATTTTAAAGAAGACAAAAAAAGGGAGTGGGGGGGGGGGGGGGTCTTCTCAATGAATAAGCGAGTGAAAAAACAAATACAGATTGAAATCTCTCTCACAAAATCAGCACAGGGTCACAATTATAACCGCTCTGCAACAGTAGCGATCAATATGCTTCGTTACCGCAACTGCATTGGGACTGCAGTATTGTGTTTACATACACTAATCACAGACACACTCTCAGCAACTGCACCGCTTTGTCATGGGTTTCATGCAGGTAGCTGAAACCCAAGGACACATACACACATAGGGTAGAAGGGTATGTGTGTGTGTGCATTTAATTTTCCTTAGCATTAGCAATCAGAAGACCAAGCAATGTTTTCATAAGACCAAGCCCACGCATGCAGTTGACTTGTGTTGTGTTGTGTTGCGTGTACCATACATCCATGGTGTGTACTGGTGGCAGCTAGCTAACCGGGAGCACACGGCGAGATGCTTAAAACTGATGCAGCACTAAACATTTCAGCAGGAATCACTGGAACTCTACAATTTCAGGGAACAATTGTGTATTTTAGAATTATACAGATGTGAATACATTTAGCAATGGTATTGGCGCAAAAGACAGAATTAGATGTATAAAGAAAAATGGGACCATTTCATGTGATGCATCTTCATCTATTTAAACGACACAGTAGTGTGAAAGCATGTTGCTTCTTACCTGGCAGCTTCAGAGCCCGGGACAGAGCTGATGCCATTTCTTCAACACCGTTACCTGCACGATGCCGTCAATATTTGTCTATGGGACGTACACGCTCTTCAGCGAGGGCGACGTGCCAGCCGAAGTGCATTATGGGATTTGGAGTAGACTCCCAACCTGCCAACAAGAGACACAGACCTTTTTTTTTTTTTAACGAATCAAACATGAATCCGTATTGTCCCTCATATATCATATTATATAATTTGTATTAACACATAGAGGCCCCCCAAAGCCCGTTTGCAAAACGAGTACAATGAAAATTGTTTTTGAAAGGTAGTGCTCATTTGCAAAAATATAATATATAATGATATGTAATTTTAGGCTTTAAAATGCTAACAACTTTGTATTATTTATATTATTATTATGGGGACTGATTTTCATTGTATTAACCAGATCTGAAACGTAGTTTGATGAAGCTCGATATCAGACCAACAATTAAAGAACTGCTTTGGGCATTTCTTTTTTTTGAACAATGAATGGCCAGGGCAGATCCGGTACCGCAAGGCATCTCGCAAAGTAGGCAAGTCACCTCAGCAGTTGGACCTGTACCCTTTCAAAAATTCTTCTCGTAAGTTGAACGAGGGACGCGGGCGTCACCCCGCATCGTTATTTTCCTTACTCATCAGTTTAAGGCATGAATAATCACACTCCGAGTAGCCATCTAGCCCTACCGTTCCCACTACCTCTGTCATGGTGTGAGAAGTAAACGAAGTCTACTGCAGATAAAAGGCTTTTGTTGTTGGTTTTGTGGGCAGATAGCTTTGTTTTATAAATACCACAGCGAAAATATGTATTTAACAATCGCGTATGTTGTATTTGCAACAAATAACCTGTCAACTAATAAAACACAGAGAACAAAGCATCCTGGGTAAAGATCTCACTGTATCACCAAGAGGGGAGTAATCGATTGCGGAGCCATGAAAAAGTAAATGTTTTCTTTCCCAGTTTACTAAATGCCACTGCAAAGCCGAAGTATTTGCGTGTTTCACCACTGAATGTTTACCAAGCAGAACCATGGATGCACATGGGCAGAGACCAATGGTGTAGACATATTTCTTAAAGTTGCATTCGCAGTAAATGTCGATATTCTGACTGGCATGGCCCACGCCGGCCTCGGTAAATGTTTGTTACTTAGATTTCACGCATGCGCATTGGGACAGTGAGACAAAATGGCAGACGTCTCTTTGGATGAAGTGATCCGACGGCGCGGCATTAACACTAAGGCAACTGTTAAACGGTAATTACCACGTATTATTATCTTTTTGTTATTATGTTGTAACCAATTTCTCCTCACATGCTATTTAAAACACATAGCCTACCATTTTGTTTGGTGGCTTACCTTGTGTTGTACGCAAATGCTAACGCTTTCATGCATTCAGTACGTAACGTTAGCTTAGCTAGCAAACCTCTGTAAATGCAAAGCTAACTCGCGCAGATGATTACGCATTGATTTTGTAAAACCAAAACATAGATTTACTTTAGTGTGCTTATTACATGCAACCAATTCTCAGTGCCAACAAATTCTCAGAGATCGATTGCACTTGTTTGCGAGTTTCGCTCGCGTATCTGTGTTTACTGTTGTATCGATGTTGTAGCGTAATTGTTAGGTAACCCTCCTTAAACTTTGAACAGTTCATCTAATTAATATTTGACTCGTTGACACCATCAAAAAACTAAAAAATTAAAGGATTTTGTTTATTTATTACTTTTTCATTATAGACCAACATTTGGTCGAGGAGCTGCGGGAATCGGAATGACTTTTGATGCAAGGCAGAAGATTGGTGCAAATGATGTCCGACAGCGTATGGGTGGTGGAGCAGGTGCTGCAGGTAAGAGGGAAAGAAACGAAAACAATTTGTTCAGCACTTATTTATAATGTTTTTTAATATGATTGTGCTTTTTTCTTTTCCTTTTTTTTTTTTACATCTTAGGTTTTCAAGTAAAAGATGCCAGGGAAAAGTTAGGTCAGAAGGATGCTCGCTTTAAAATACGTGGCCGAGGTGGATCAGCAGGAGTTCAAGATGCTCGTCAGATGATCAATTCTCGAAAACAAGGACAACCCCAATTTAATGTCACAACACAGGCTTTACCACACCAGCCACAGAGCACAATGCCACCAATACAGATACACTCTAATAATAGTAATACTGGTATTAACACAAGGCAGTTCGGGGGCCAAGGTGGACAAGGGCAGAGTCTTAGGGATGCTCGCGACAGACTAAGCCTTAAAAGAAGCCTTGGAGGAACGCCAACACTGGCTGGAGCAGGAACACCATTAAAAATAACCAAGACGATTCAGGTTATTGCGTTATATTTTCTTGTGGTGAAATGGTTGCTACAGAAAATAAGCCACAATTTAACATTTGAATTCTATGCATTTTCACAGCAACGCCCAGTGGGATTATCAACTGGGATGCGCACATCCATGCCGGTACAGTTGTTGGAATTGTACTTACTCACTATAGCAATTATTTTATTTATATTTTTCACTTTTTTCTTCATATTGGAGAAATGTTTTATTTTACTTTATTTTCCCACATTAATAACAATTTTTAAAAATCTCACATTCCCACAATTTAACAATTGAATTATATGCCTTTTTTCTTTTTTTTCCACAGCAACGCCCAGTGGGATTATCAACTGGGATGCGCACATCCATGCAGGTACAGTTGCTGGAATTGTACTTTCACTATAGCAGTTCTTTTTTCATTTTTTTCCCCACTTTTTTTTTATTTTTTATTTTTGGAGAAATGTTTTATTTGGCTATATTTTTCCACATTAATAATAATAAAACAAATTCCCACATTAATAAAAATAATACTAGCATTTCTTAATAGAAAATATTACATCATAATCTTAAATATGTCTTCTTTTTTTCTTTTTTTTCAGCCAGTATTAAATGACTTTGATGCAACAGCTAGTAAACAAATAAAGATCACCACTTCAAATGACATTCTGCAAGCAAGGGTAAATTAAATCTGTCACATTGCTTAATAAATAAATATATATATATATATATATATATATATATATATTAGGGCCGGGACTTTTTTCGATTAATTGCGATTAATTAATTACATGAGGTTTAGTGCGATTAAAAATATTAATCGAAATTAATCACACTTCAGTTTCCTTTTTTCCTGCAGACGCACAACTAATGGCAATATTGCACTGGTCTGTTGGACTTGGTTGAACAAAAATAAACAATATTTTGTTGCTTAAGCTTATGTATTCAGTCATTATTCAATGGTATACTAAAAATCCTTATGAAAAAACTTACTTCTCACTGTTCTCAGGTCAACTATTTATATGCGATTAATTAATTACAAAGCCTCTAATTAATTAGATTTTTTTTTTTTTATCGAGTCCCGGCCCTAATATATATATATATATATATATATATATATATATATTTTTTTTTTTTACAACATATCCTTTTAAAGGTTTTTACTTCCCATAATTTATGCAGGGGGGTGCGATGGGCTCCACGTTTTCCATGTCTGCTCCAATTACAAAGGTGGTGAAAAATGATGCTTACACAGCTCCTCGTCCTCCTGTGCCAGTGGCACCCACTCGGCCAAGCACCAGCATGCCTCCTCCTCGGCCCTCTCCTGCAGCCTTACAGCAGGTCTCCAGAACTCTCCAGCAAAGCACAGCTGCTGCATCTACAGCAGCTGCACCTCCTCAGGTAAACTCTTTTGTTTTATTGTGATCATGGGTTGAAATTTAAATCTCTATCTAAAATTAAGACGTACAATGAAGACATTAGTAACATTTTATTTTTCCTACTATAGCCTACATTCAGCCCATTAGAGGGAACAAAAATAACAGTGAACAACTTGCATCCCCGGGTAACTGAGGAAGACATTGTTGTAAGTGAAAATCCCACTCAGGTTATACTGTAGTTAACTCTTCAACAAGCATTTACATTTTTCCCCTTTTTCTCCATAGGAACTGTTTTGTGTTTGTGGTGCCTTAAAGCGTGCACGACTGGTGAAAGTTGGTGTTGCTGAGGTGGTATTTGTTCGCAAAGAGGATGCAGTGAGCGCATACAGAAAGTATAACAACCGCTGCCTTGATGGTAAGTCTATGAGTCAAAAAATTGTCGCATTCGGCCCAGGAGCGCGCCATTGTGGAGGCCGAGTGATTATTTATGTTAGAACAAAAGAGTATGCAGTAAGAAAATGGTGAACAGTTGTTGCATGAAAGGTTGCTATAGCAATTCGGACCCAAAAATACACAAAAACCTACGTTTCTGTAGGTTTCCTAGGTGGAAAAGTTGCCATGGAGGGCAGGTGGAGCAAATTAGCAATTACGCCAGTTAGCCTGGATCTCAGCCACGGGGCACAATGATTTCTTTTTCTCCATGCTACAAACCTATCAACACAACGATTTACAGGTGTCAGATCCCACGCAGCCGAAAGAGCGACCTTCAGCGGAGTCGTTGGTCACATGTCTTCATTTGACCGATTAGTAATGAAGGCTCTTGGGATGAGTGGAAAGAGCCCCAATACTCTTGTGTTCAGTGAAGAATCCTTGGCCTCTACATGGGCTGTAGTTGCCTCATTACAAAAAAAAAAAAAAAACACTATTTTGAATGACAAATCACAATATTAGTAGAGCTGCTCTTTCAGGCCGTTTTCACACATGTAGGAGCTTTGTAGGTCGCCTCGAGACCGCCTTAGCTCCAACTCTATTTACTCCAAAGTTAAGTCTGTGTTCACACGCGCTCGCACAAAACATCGCAACATCAGCCACGTAACAACGATCAGCTGTACAATGAACTTATTCCCATGACAACGGGCATCAACCTGTTAATGTGCTGACACTGACACGCGCGCATGTACAGGCACACTTTCCGATGTTATGCGGTGGTCACTCCTCTCCCTCGTGGTTAAATACACTGAGGCTTATAGACGCGCAACGCGGAGAAATGTACTTAATCAGCACATGGAGAGGAAAGTTTCACTGCAGCAGGAAGGGAAAGACAGGAAAGAGAGGCGTACCTTGATGATTTAAAGTTAATCCATTTGCCTCGTCAGAGTAATCCAAACGTCTTCATGCAGTGCGTAGTCATTCTTTCTTCGTGCAAAAAAGAGGCATCAAAGCGAGAATAGTTCAGCCGCCTTCACACCACAACCGCTCCGACGCAGAGGGCGGCTCAGGCCGCTCTGAGACCACCTGTTTCAGCCGCAGTCAGAGCGGGTCGTAAAGTGCTGCGGGTAGATTCACACTGACCCTAAAGTGTCGCTCTCGGGCCGAAAGTCCCTTTAAGTCAACCTAACTAGAGCCCGTGTGAAAACACCCTCAGTGTGCTAAAAAGAAAGGGGTGAACATTCATCATCAGAGGAGCACAATGGCTATAATTCTTTTAAATTCATTGGATACTCCAGCCATTCTGTATGCCCGTGAGTTTTGGTGGTTATTAAAATACTTTGGGTGGGTTTTGGCCAGTGATACTTAGCAACCCTGTCTGGGACACATAATAGAAATATCTGTACTGCCACAACTTCAATGGACAGCTTATTTCTCTGTTTGCAGCAGCTGAGCTAATAATTGCCATGTCTTGTGGCAGTGTTTGACTGTAAATTGCTCATAGCTTTTTTTGTGTTTAATTAATATGCAGGTCAGCCCATGAAATGTAATCTTCACATTCAGGGAAATGTCATCACTTCTGATCAGCCCATTTTATTGTAAGTATATTGCATAGCTTTTAGTATATTTCCCGTTAAAGACTTCATTACAGAGATCTGTAACTTTTTGTCATATGCAGTACTGAATAGACCACCTAAATGCTTTTCAGGAGGCTTAGTGATACTCCAGGCATGAGCAGCTCTACAAAGAAAGATGGTCTGCCCCCTTCCTTGTCGCGGCCCGCCGGTCAGCGAGCGTCCACTCAGCCCACTCCAGAGGTCGACCCTCAGACAATTCTCAAAGCTTTGTTCAAGTCCACTTCTCAATCCCCCACTGCTCCAGAACCTCCCAACTCGCAATCCACTGCCTTTCGCATTAAAATTTAGTCCATGCTTTGTGTATTTGTACATTTTACTGCATTCCCAGTGTTAAAATCAACAAATCTGAGTTTCATTTGATGGAAAATACAAAGAGCAAATTTTACTGATTTGATAAACACTCAGAAAATGGTTACTCAGAAAATGGAATGGATACCTTTTTTTTTTTTTTTTTTTTTAATCCCAGTTGCTCGGTCCAAAAGCTGTTGGATGTGTGTTTGTGGATCTTTTTTATTCAGTGATAACCAAATTTTATGTTGTACTTTCCCCCCCATAAGTTCTTATGTTATCAGGTCCTGCCACTTCAAAAAGAAAAAGGTTCGTGAAGATAACAAAAAGCATCAACATATAATAATTATGGGGCCTTGGGGTTAAGTACTTCTAATAATGAGAACACTGTGTTATCCAAAAGATAATATAACTAAAAATGACAATTTGTTGGGTCAACACATTCATTCAGGTTTTTGTCATTCATAGTTGACATTATGTGACATGCAATGTATGAAGTATATTCTTTGTAGTATGTGTGACAATTTCAAATGTTGTTCAAGGTTTACTTTCTGTATGTTGCTTTTTACTTTTCTGGTTTGTCAGTGAAAAGGTGCCTAGGAAGGTTAGCCACTGTAACACGTCACCATTAAACAATACATATTTGTACTCTTCGCACTGCTTTTTTTCCCTTGTGTATCTTGGAAAAGTACCAAATTGTAAATTCTGGTTACAATTAGATTTCATTCATGTTTTTAGATTCAAACTTTAACCATTGTGTACTTTTTGAATGTGTCTAGGCAGGAGCAACATTTGAGAGGACTGCTATACAGGTGCTCGTCATATAATTAGAATATCATGAAAGGTTCATTTATTTCTGTAATTCAACTTAAAATGTGAAACTAAAATATGATTATAGACTCATTACATGCAAAGTTACATGTCAAGCCTTTTTTATATTTTTTATGATTATGGCTTACAGTCCATTTTCAAAATAGTCTAATTTTTGAATTTGGGGTTTTACAATCTGAGCCATAATCAAAATTATAACAAATAATGGATATTCATATCTGACTTTGCATGTAATGAGTCCATCATATTAGTTTCACAGTTTAAGTTGAATAACAGAAGTGAATGCACTTTTTCATGATATTCTAATATATGACGAGCACCTGTACTAACACAAGACTCGCATGCACCACAGAGCATGTTTAAAACCTTGATGTCCAAAAAAACGGGTTAACAGACACCGCCGTGGAGACTAGATGTACTGCCA
The DNA here is from genome assembly GCA_007210695.1 of Neogobius melanostomus. Classification (NCBI taxonomy): domain Eukaryota; kingdom Metazoa; phylum Chordata; class Actinopteri; order Gobiiformes; family Gobiidae; genus Neogobius; species Neogobius melanostomus. Next base: position 1,941,427 of record VHKM01000493.1, read on the forward strand.
GACGCATACAAAGAGTGTTATTTAATTCGAATACATTCTGGTATTTTTACAATTTCAGTAAGGCAAACCAGGATGAATGTCTAAGTGTATGAAAAACGTCTGGTCTATTTAATTTATAATTGGTCTATAACAGCGAGCAAAAACGTGAGCTTACACTTCTGTTGTTACTGTATTGTAGAGTGCTAAGTAAAAGCATAGAAAAGATTAATGATGCTGGCATAAAGCAGTGTAGAAGCAGATTTAGAAAAGTAGGTTTCACTTTTATTTTGGAATCGCAAGTGTCTTGTTTACTTCCGGTGTAAAAGGCTGTTTCCAAAATGGCGTCCTCCAAAAAGAGACATGCTGCTTGTGTTATTCCAGGAGGGTATGCAGGTAATTTTGTTCAATTACGGATTTGTGAAAAATGTACATTTTATTTTCTACTTTCTGAATGTCACCCAGACTTGGTTCAGTGACAAACGGGTTTCGTTTTGCTCATAATATAAGCCTTCCTGTCTTCGCAGTGCTTTCCATAAAGTTTAGTCCCAGCAGCCTTGCACAGCACACATTGTATGTCAAAGAGCATAAGGTTCGAGATGAAAAAAGCACGCACAGACCACTGGACAAAACTTTGTTTGTCCTCAATGTGCCGCCGTATTTTCAGAGGTAACCATACTGTCACGATCGACCCATTTTCAGGATGAGTAATGTTATAATTGCGATCATTCGTTTTAGGTCGTTATCAAAAGGCTATTTTCGCAGTTTGGAAATGTAAATTCAGTCGAGCTGAGAGACCAACCAGGGTCCTCTCAACATCCTGGACCAAAGCTTTCATGTTTCTTTAAACCGTCTGAAAAACATGTAAGTGTTCACTGTTCATGGTATTACTCAAGTCAACTTAAAGATAAAAAGTTTAGACTGATTCTGTGCCTTCTGTATGTCTGACAGGGTTTCAAAGTTGGATATATTGTGTTTGAAAACCCTTCCAGTGTAAAAGCAGCTAAATCTCATCCACCCAGTGAGCCTTTGATTGTTTCCACTGAGGAACATCCGGTCAAGACAGGAGTTCAGAGTAAATATAACATGTTTACCTATTTGTATAATGTCACGTAAACTAAATGTGACTCTTCTTACAACAGAATGGATACAGCAGTACAAAGACTCCTTTATTCAACCGGACCGACTGCAGAAAATTGTCGACTCCTTTATGGAGGACTATGACAAACGTAAAGATGAGGTAAGACTATAGTTTGTCTTGTCACATCTTTCACTTTTTCTCTTGTCTGAGCTGACCTTAGCCCGTTTTGTGGGTGACAGGATGAAGAACAAAGAAAAAAGGAGGTGGAACAGCAGCAGGAGGATGAAGAAGGTTGGGTCAAAGTTACAAGGGGACACAAGGGGGCAAAAGCCCGGCCTCACAGTGAGGCAGCCAATCAGCGCACAATGGCAAAAGAGATGAAGAAAAAGAAACGAAAGGAACTCATGAACTTCTACACTTGGCAGCATAGAAATACACAGAAAGAGCGTCAGTACTGTTATTTGAAATATGTGATTTAATAAGTATTTTTTTTACATATTGTGCCTTTGTTCTTTTCAGATATCGCTGAACTGAGGAAGAAGTTTGAGGAGGATAAACAAAGGATTGCCTTGTTGAGGGCACAGAGGAAGTTCAAACCCTATTAAAGTATCTTTATTTCTGAAGATTTTGTGTGTGTAAACTTACTTGTATGCGTTAACTACCACATGCCCCTATTCTGAGGGCATACCGTCTTTCCTGACAACAAAGTAAAAAACAAAAATTGAATGCAATTTGAAAGAGGTTATTTATTGAGATTGTTTTCTGTTCTCTTGTTCATCCACAGCATGTGCTTGCGTCTTCCTGCATCTTCGAATGCTATTAAATGCTATATACAGCACAATCAGTAGCAAAGCAGTAATAATGCTAGAAAGAACGTAAACAGTCACCTGAAAAACTGGGAGAAAAAACAGATTTGATTCAACTACTGCAAACCGTATATGCTTAACTTAACATGTTCCTACTTTTCATAGATTTTAGACATGGGTTGTCCTCCACATCTGTGTCATTCTGTCCTATCAGCAGTGGCCCCAGAGAAATGAGGTGTCGATCAAGGGTGTATAGAGCTTCTCGTCTTTTTCTTACACCCTCAGAAGCTGCAAGGCAAGTCTTAGTTTAAAAAAAAAAAATCCTGATCTGCAAATATGCAAATATTTTGAAGTTATACTCACAAGTAATCGAGCAGTACTGTGCGCACTCCATATTTTTAGGACAAACCTCCACCCAACAATAAAAGTACACCTAAAAATATGCATGTTGAGGAATGCAGCATTGATTAGGAGACCAAAATGGCTTTGTGTCCTTACTGGCTCTGTGCTATGATGACCTGTATGTTGGTCCAAAAATGCAAAGGTTCTAACATCAAATCTTCTAACTTGGGAATGAAAGGCGATCTTCCCTTCATGATCCACTGGAATAGAGCTGTGCATGTCATCCAGGGGTTAGGGCAGCTGCAAAAGGTTACAAAGAAAGTCAGTATTTCAAATGTTACAAATTGCAATAAGGGACATACCCATCATGAAGGAGAGTCCACACCGAATGTTTAGTCGCTGGGTAGGCAAAGCAGTCTCGTACACGGAGAGAAAGAGCTGGATCTGGTGACGGCTGGGCAATTGAAATTTCAACATGGGCATTTCTGCGCAATGGTAGGGTCACGGGTAGTTCGTCTTCAGCAAAGAATGACGAAAAAGATGCATCTATTTGTACAAGTAATATATTATGAAGATGCCACATTAAATTATTACTTTGTTAACATAATGCTGACCTCTGGCTATCCTCATTTGAACTTCAACATTTCCAAGGGCAATCGCAGGTGGTGGATTTGTCACCTCAAATAAAGCACTCAAATCTGCTGCCTTCTTTATCTCTGATCGCTCATACTCACATGAGACATGAAGACTAAACATTAATGGGGAGAGTCACATTTGTGCTTACAATAATAACATTTTTTATAACAGATATAACCTAAATGAAGAATCTGTACTGTCCTCCACCTCGACTTCATAAACCACTTTCTTGTCCACTTCCTATACAAGAATGTTTTATCAACACAAAAACAAAACAAAAAAAGCTTTGTAAATGAGATAACAGTAAGTAGCCTCACCGTCATCTTGGCTCCACACTCCATCAGGCTTACTTTGAAGACAGCGGTGTCTGAGGTGGTAATCATTGGGAAACAGTGTGGATGATCCTTAACTATGAGGTTGCTTGGAGAAATGGGATAATTTTCTGTGTCTGCTGCCGTGACAGAGAACACAAAGTGTCCATCTAAAGAGCAGGCTGGGGTAAAAAAAAAAAAAAGTCACATTTGACTTATAGACTTCATTTAAGTGAATTAAATGCAACCGTGGCTTACAATTGAGTTTGTAGAAGCAGATTTGATCATGGTCATCATAACAGCATCCAAGTTTCGAGCAGACTTCACTTGAGATTTCTGGTGAACTTTTGCGACCACAAAGCACCCTCAGATTTTGGGAGTTTTGCATTCAATAGATAAAGCTGAAGAACAGGATGAGCAAAGTATACAGGCCACATCATATTTTAATCACCATGACAACACTGTACTTACATGAAGGTGGGAAAGGGGTCACATCGCCAAGTCTTTTCACTAAAGGGCAACTAACGTTCTTCTTCGTGTGGGCTAAGCCCACCTACGGGCTTCGCTATGGGTAATCTCTCCTGGCGCAGCCAGGGCACTGAGACAGATAAAAAGACTAGCCGCGCCAATCCAGCCTAAGGCATGGCACATGCCCGCGAAACCTTTGGCCTATAAAAGGCCCATGGCCCCAACATACTCCCTTCTTCTCTCTCAGCACTGAGATAGTTTCTACTCACCGCTTTGAAGAATCTTCGGATCAACATTAAAGATGGATCCAGCCCGAGAACTGTCGCCCTCCGGCGTCGGGCTCTACCCTTGCCGTTCCTGCCGGACCCCGCTGCTCCCGGAGGATAAGCACGATCGCTGCTTTATCTGCCTGGGCTGGCAGCATCAGGTCCAGCGTGCCTCTTGCCCGGCCTGCGCCGCTCTCCCCAGAGAGGAGTCCGAGCGCCGTGCCGCCTTCATGGGTCCGGTGTCTCCCGTCCGTGCGGACACCGATGCGGGACCTACGGAGGATAATCTTCCCCCGCTCAGGCCCATCTGGACTGGGCTGAATCGGTGGAGGACACCAGTAGCCGTAGTGACTCTTGGAGCTCCGCGGAGAGGGAGACTCGTGATGGAGACTCCGTGTCTACAGTATCTGGACGTAGAAGCTCCCGCCGCGAACCGGTGGATCTTCTCCCTCACCTCTTCGCTGTCGCGGCGGTCCGGACTGAGCTGCCGCTCCCTCCGCAGCCTGCTCCGGCTCCACGGGATTTCGTCCTGGGTCTAGCGTCGCAGTCCCGGTCTCGAGCCCGTGCAGCGACACTCTGCCCACCTGTCCCTTCCCTCGTCAGGCTTGTCCAGCGTGATTGGGATACGCCTCTTACCGCGAAAGGTCCGGCTAGAGGATATCTGGAGTATTCCAGCGTGGATGGCTGGCCCGCCGTCTCCGGTGTCCCGACCATCGAGGACTCCCTGAGGCTCTGCTTGCTCCCAACCTCCACCCCCTGGCCCGGAGGTAGGCCGGCTCTCCCGTCTGACAGAGACAGGAGGATGGCGGCTTTTCTCGACCGCTGTTATGCCAACGCGAACCAGGTGTTTGCGTTAGCTAACAACATGGCTCTCCTGCTTGGCTCCATTGACAAGCTCTGCCACGAACGATCTGAGCTTTCCCCGGAGGATATTGCTGAGGTCCAGGACTCTGCAGAAGTCCTGATGAAAATGTGTCAGGCTGTTGCCATTAATGGCGGCCGCACGATGTGCAACGCACAGCTGGGAATGAGACACCTGTGGCTCGGTCTTTCTTCCCTCGCGGAGCGGGACCAGAAAGGCGTGCTGGGGCTTCCCTTGTCCACGTCTTCCCTCTTCGGCCCTGATATCCAGGTCATCATCAATCGCCTGGAGGCTGCGTCCAGGGGCTCACAGCAGCTCGCTCCTCATCTCCAGCCTCGCCGTGAACAGCGTAGTTCTCGCCGCTGGCGCTCGGAGCGAAGACGGCCCGCCCCCTGGGGATCCAGAGAGGCGGAGTCGACTCGCGGCTCTGCGGATCGTCAAGCCCCGTCTACTTCCCAGGGCTCTGGCTTCGTGAGACGGGATGATCAGCGTCAGCAGAGGAGAGCTGCTCCTAGCCGCCCCTCTGCCGCTTCTGCTCCTAATGTAAAATATGTCAATAAAGGCCATAAGGCCCGTTACGTCTTCCCAAAAGAGCATGCTCCTTCGCACTCCACACTACACATACGCCCCGCGCTCACACCGCGGAGGCGCATTCAGCTCGACGGCGGCGGCTTTTCAGCTTCCCCAGTCGCAGCGCGGGATATTACCGCTTCAGTGGCGTCTAAGAGACGCGGATCTGACAGCGGGGCAGCCGCTGTGAAGCGCCCCAGACTCGCCGCTACGGTGACGGCAAGCGCTCAACCTCCAGCGGGCTCTCAGCAGTGGGATGCAGTTTTCACTGCCTCTCCTGCGCGTCATGGACGCACTGCAGCTCCACGCCGCTTTGGCTCTTCGCTGACCGGGCCCCGTGCCCTAGTCGTTGGCTCTATGCAGCGTCAGTCCGTGACCAGGACTAACGCGCCGCTTCCGTCCACGCTTCCCCCGCCGCTCCCGGTTCTGCCGCGGGGCAGCGGGTGTGAACGGTCTGATTTTCTCGCTGCTCGTACCAGTGATACGCAGCCCTTTCGGGGGGGGGCCCCCGCGCTTCAGCCCACTACGGGGCCTCGAAGCAGCGGGCGGGCCAGCTCTTCGGGATCCAAATGTGGTACAGCCTCTAACGCTCTACTTTCACATGTGGGTAAGCGTTTTGGGTCCGCTCTCACCCTGGCTGACCAGGACGTTGAGGAGCGGCTACGCTCTGCAGTTCGCTCGCCGTCCTCCCCCATTCAATGGGGTCCTTCGCACTCGGCTGGTGTGTCCCTCTGGGACCGACACCTTGCTGGAGGAGGTTTCCTCGCTCCTGCGCCGCGGCGCCATTTCGGAGCTGCGCCCGGAGGAAGCGATGGCGGGATTTTACTCCCCTTACTTCTTAGTTCCCAAGAAGAAGGGAGGAGTAAGACCCATTCTGGATCTGCGGGTCCTCAACAGTCACATGGCCACCAGGGGGTTCCGCATGTTGACGGTCAAGCACCTCTTGGAAAGTCTCCGCCCTGGGGATTGGATGACGTCCATCGACCTCAGAGACGCCTATTTCCACATCCCCATTCTACAGAGGCACAGGCGGTTCCTCAGATTTGCCATCGGGGACCGGTGTTTCCAATACAACCGTCTCCCGTTCGGTTACTCCCTCGCCCCACGCACCTTTTCCAAATGCGTGGAGGCGGCTCTGGAGCCTCTCCGTCGCCTAGGTCTCCGTATTCTGACCTACATCGACGACTGGTTAGTGCTCGCGTCCTCTCAGCAGGAGGCCAGGGAGCACACGGCTATGGTCCTGCAGCACATTTCGAAGCTAGGCTTTGTGGTCAATCAGGAGAAGAGTGTTCTCCACCCGGCCCAACAGGTCATGTACCTGGGGCTGGAACTGGACACACAAAGCATGATTGCTCGGCTCTCCAGGGAGAGGCAGAGCACGCTCCTGGACCTAGCTCGGAACCTGATGGCCACTCCATGGGTCCAGTCCCACAGAGTGAGGTCCGTCTTGGGCATGATGGCCGCAGCCCACCCGGTGGTGCGCCTGGGGCTCTTGCATATGCGGAAACTTCAGAGGTGGTTCTGCCGCCTCCGCCTTCACCCGAGGCGGGACAGGCGGGCAGTGGTCTCGCTCTCCCCAGCGGCTCGGGAAGACCTCCAGTTCTGGCTGGCCCCCGGCCGACTCCTACAGGGAGTGAGCATGGGCTGCGTCGTGCACCACGTGGAGGTGTTCACGGACGCATCACTCGCCGGTTGGGGCGGGACTCTCGGCCAATCCGCTGTGGGCGGGGCCTGGCAGTCACCGCCAGCTCACATCAACCTCATGGAGATGATAGCAGTGCAGTATGTATTGCTTCACTTCCTTCCGGATCTACAGGGACAACATGTTCTGGTCAGGTCGGACAACACTACGGTCGTGGCCTACCTGAACAGGCAGGGGGGGTCCAGATCTCCTCCCCTACACCGGAGGGCGGCGGAGATTCTGCTATGGGCGGACACCCGCCTGGCCTCCCTGAGAGCACGCCATGTGCCCGGGGTTCTCAATGTCGGGGCAGACAGGATGTCTCGAGGAGGCCCACTGCGCGACGAGTGGAGCCTGTCACCCGAGATCGTATCCCAGGTCTGGCACCGGTTCGGTCAACCCGTGGCCGACCTTTTCGCCAGTGCAGAGAACGCACAGTGCCCACTCTGGTTCTCGCTCAGGTCGTCAGACGAGCCGCCTCTCGGGGTAGACGCCATGGCTCACAGGCGGTGGCCGACAGGCCTCCTGTATGCCTTCCCACCGCTCCGTCTCCTCTCCCCTCTCCTCCGCAGGGTGAAGTTGCAGGCCTTCACATTTTAGTGGTGGCCCCAGACTGCCCCAGTGCCAGGTGGTATCCGGACTTGGTGCAGATGGCGGTCAGGGATCCTTGGCCCCTCCCCGACGCCCCCGATGCACTGTCTCAGGCGGGGGGCGCCCTGTGCTCCCGCCCGATTCTGGGCAGGAGGCTCATGGTCTGGATGCTGAGAGGGGGAAACTGACCGAGTTAGGCCTCCCCCCGGCAGTGGTTTCCACTATCCAGCAGGCCAGGGCTCCTTCGACGGTAAAGGCCTACAGGTCCCGCTGGCGGCTCTTCACCGCATGGTGCCAAGAGAGGGAACGGGACCCCAGCTCCTGTTCGGTTGGTGGGGTCCTCGAGTTCCTGCAGGGGCTCTTGGACAGTGGCCGGGCTGCGTCCACCCTGGGGGTGTTTGCTTCAGCCATTACGACAGGCCACCAGGGCTTTGAGCGTTACTCAGCGCGCAGTCACCCACTGATTAAGCGCTTCCTTCGGGGCGCGTACAGGGTGAGGCCACCCCCTAGGCAGGGGTTCCTCCATGGGATCTCCAGACGGTGCTGGATGGCCTGGTGGGACCTCCATTTGAGCCTTTGGAACAAACAGAGATCCGCCTTTTGTCGTTTAAGACTGCCCTCCTCTTGGCGTTGTCCTCCACCAAGAGGGTAGGAGACCTCTGCGCCTTATCGGTTCACCCCTCCTGCATGTCATTCAGCCAGGACGGGGGACTGGTTCACCTTTGGCCCAATCCGGCTTTTCGCCCTAAGGTGATCACCTCGGACTTTCGTTCCAGAGTGATTCGGATTAGGGCACTTGTTACCTCGGCCGACACGTCCGAGGAGGACGTGCGGCTTCCACTACTGTGCCCCGTCAGGGCCTTGCGCTGCTACATTGACCGCACGGCAGGTTTTCGCAAAACGGACCAGCTGTTTGTCGGTTTTGGGGCCAGAGGGCACGGGGACCCATTGTCGTCCCAACGGCTCGCCCACTGGGTTCGGGGTGGCATTGTTGCGGCGTATGAGGCACGTGGCCGCCCTCCACCTGCTGTGGTTCGGGCCCACTCTACGCGTGGGGTCTCCACATCGGTGGCTTTGTGTCGAGGAGTCACTGTGAGTGACATCTGTCAGGCCGCCTCTTGGTCCTCAGCATCCACTTTCGTGCGCTCATATCTTATGGATATGTGCACTGACTCAGTGGCCGTCTCGGTGTTAGGCAGGGACAGGGGTCCCGTCGCCTAAACCAGGGGACAATGGGACTTTTTAGTCCTTCTTTTCACACCGGTTGACCCAATCTCTTTTGGGTCAGGGTGTGGATCTGCTTTGAGCATGAGTGGGGGCTTGTGGCCTGTACCTGGAGTACGCGCTGCTTTGCTCTTTTCTTCCCGCGCCAATCTTGTGAGCCTGTCCAGCTGGGAGTACATTTTTCCCTACGGCCTTCGCCTCGGTTTTCACCCATAGCGAAGCCCGTAGGTGGGCTTAGCCCACACGAAGAAGAAATTATAGTTACTTTCGTAACTGCAGTTCTTCGAGTGTGGGCGTGCCCACCTACCGGCAGGCCCAGCTGGACCGCCTCCCTCTGTGAGCTGGTTCGAAGAAGGGAGTATGTTGGGGCCATGGGCCTTTTATAGGCCAAAGGTTTCGCGGGCATGTGCCATGCCTTAGGCTGGATTGGCGCGGCTAGTCTTTTTATCTGTCTCAGTGCCCTGGCTGCGCCAGGAGAGATTACCCATAGCGAAGCCCGTAGGTGGGCACGCCCACACTCGAAGAACTGCAGTTACGAAAGTAACTATAATTTCACTCTGTACCACTGATCTTCTCCTTTCAGCTGGACAAGCAAAGGAATAACCACTGTCCTGTCCTTATAACCACAAAAACAGCACATGTCATTGTATAGTTTAGGAAATAAGTCAATGATGCACACATTTTCTTACTTTAAACAAAGTGAAACAGCTGTCATATTTGCTCAGGAAAACAAAACTCTGGTTCTTGTATGTGGCCAGTTTGACTCCACAGGATTCTTCATTCTCAGGCACTGGGATGACTGCACCTGTAGGGTCTGCAAGTACAGTTCCAATAAATGTATGGAGTTTCTGATCTTAACAAAGAAGTATCTGTAGCTTTACTCACCTTTAGCTTTTACATTCCTCCTGACATGTGGACCAAACACAGCCTTGATTCTCTGACTAGAGCATTTTACTTTGGGTAAGGCCAGATTTTTCCTCTCATCTAGTGTTTGTCTCTCTTGATAAACTGAAAAACAATTGACGCCTGATACAAAAACAAGATAAAGCAGACAAAGCTTCAAAGAATAAGAATCCATGGCTTTTGGATTTTTAATATAGTCTTATTTTGGATAATATAATACAACATCTAACAGTGCCCAGATCACGTGACACATTAAATTAAGGTCAATTACAGTCAGCTGAGTAAATTTGACCTGCGCACCAGGGCAAGTCTAAACAATAAATGGAAGAAGAAGAAAATCCTCACACAAACAGACTACCAGACAGACTTGCGAAGGGCTTCAAGTAGAAGGACAAAGTAGTGATCCAAATAATAGTCAATATAGTATGCTGCTACTGAGTCAAACTAGACCTTGTTTTTTATTTACTTTTTTATTTATCAAACCGACGAAAAATAAATAGATACTAAGTGCACAAGAAACACAACTTGGAAAATCTTTTTTAGAATAAGTCATGATGAAGAGTAGCGTACATAAGATGTTGTATTGTAAACAATCTTTGAAGCAGTCATACCCAAATGCTTAAAGAGTAACTAAACGGGCGTGCCAAAGCCTTTCCCTACAAACAAAAGTCAAAAAGTGCTGTGAAAGAGGCGGTCTCTGAAGTTTGGGGGTGAGTGTGTGGGCCTTTGCATTGGCACAATCACAGCAGACTGATTACGTGGGAGGGACTTGGTTATATACCACAGGTGCATGGGGCAGGACAATTGGCAGCACCTGGTGACGATGTGTGGAGCTGGTGCGGCTTATGACGTTCTGTGGAGGCCGTGGACACTCTCCAGCCAATCAGGAAATTATTTAGTAGCAGAGTTTACCCTGAAGGGGGCGCAACCCATTCGTTTTCAGGCCAAAGTTAGGATTTTACACATGTTTGCGCTATAATGTCAAAATAATGTCAGGGACCAGTGGACAACACTATGAGACACCCATTGAGACAGTTTATCAGTAAAAAAAAAACTTGATTTGGTGTTTAGTTACTCTTTAAGAGAAACGACCAAAAATACAAACAAACAACTGGGTGCACAGCCACATGCACCCTTGCACCCCTCAATGACTCAATAATGAGCATCACGAGCCGTCAGCTGGTGTAGTGACGTAACCTGACGCACCAGGGGTGGTTTCCGTGTTTATGTCGAGTTGACAACAGCCAGCACAGGCTTCAGCCAAACAACAGATGTGCGGTAACAATGGCTTTAAATCGCAATCACTCACAGAACGGCGGCGTTTTGATAAATAATGGTGAAAGGTAAGGTGGAAATGTACACTGTATGTTGGTACTGATGCGATTGTTTGGGTTTCACTTCTAACTGCGTATGGCCGTGTAACGTTAGCTAGCTCTTGTTAGCCTGACGCGATTGTTCGGTGTCAACCAAAAACATCGCCTAACTCTGACTAAATCTCTCTCATTTAAGAAGTTTTCAACCAATGCTAGTTGCTATCTAGTTACCAAACGCATACTTTTAGTAGTGAAACAGGAAGTACAGTATTACGACATGAGTTTATCCTATTTAGCAAAGCATGCTTCATAATGCTATTGAAACTCAAAGTGCTAAAAAAAAAAAAAGTGTCATGAACTGCTATTTTTTGCAGCATTGTTAGGGAATGCAAGAGTGTGGAGCTGTCATTAACTGATGTCAAAACTAAGGCAGACCTGTTGAAGGGGACAAAAAAGGGTAATGTGTACCTCACACCATACAGGGTAAGCTCATACACACTGAGGAGAACGCTGAACAAATTACGTAGTGTCATTCACTCTATTTTGCTTTCGTTTAGTTGGTGTTTGTCTCCACTAAAAAGGACCACGTGATTTCGGCAATGTTCCCTTATCATCTGATGAAGGGCTGCAGCATTGAACAACCAGTTTTTGGAGCCAACTACATTAAAGGGAATGTGTCAGCTGAATATGGAGGTAAGCTACTCTTAGTCAATATAATGGAAGCATACTTGCCTTGCCTTTTGGCAGTTGTCTTTGTACTTATCTTGATGGTGCCTAATGTCAGAGATATAAGAAACATTGCTGAGTCAAAATTCTGATGACAAATTTTAAGTAAGTTTAATAGATAAATGCCTCTTTTTGAACCCATGTACTCATTGTCATTGTCGGTTGTAGTTAGGGAAATGGTAAACTTTTCTTAAGAAAACTATCCATCCATCTTCTTCCACTTGTCCGTTGCCGGGTCGTGGGGGCAGCCGTTGGAGCTGCCCAAATCACATTACACCAGCCCTCTATGGCTCCTCCTGCAGGTGTTGGGTCCACAGAAGGACGGCCTCATGGTTCTAACCGGGCCTGTTGGTCTCTCATAAGGGGCTTCTGAACCGCTCTTTGTCTGACCCGTCACCTAGGACCTGTTTGCCATGGGAGACCTTACCAGGGGCACGAAGACCCCGACAATATAGCTCGCAGGATCATTCAGGTGTTCAAACCCCTCCACCACGTTAAGGTGGCGGTTCCAGGAGGGGGAACTATTTGTACATTTATTGATTGCACCTTATTGGTGGGACCTCTGGAACTTAATTTCCACGGTAGTACAGCGGTTAGTGCTCGTGCTTCACAGCTAGAAGGTCCGGGTTCGATTCCCACCAAGGCCGGGGCCTTTCTGTGTGGAGTTTGCATGTTCTCCCCGTGTCTGCATAGGTTTCCTCCGGGTACTCCGGTTTCCCCTACCACTAAAAACATGTACAATAGGCCAGGATGAATGAGAGTGTGTTTGAGAAGTGTGCATGGGGGACAACGGATGGAAATTAGCCCAAGGCTACAATCCGGTGTGGCTTGTTCATTAACTTGCACTGTCCCAACCAAATAAACTAATAATACATTTCCTCTGACTGTTCTCTTCTTAGACAAATCTTATGCATATTTATTGGTAGAAATAAATATGCATATTTATTTCTACCAATAAATATGCATATTTATAAGACCTGTCGTCTTAATTCAGTATGTTTTGTGTGACTTAAATGGTATGTTTATGTCACACAAACCGTATGTAAAACAAACAAGCAAAAACACATCCCTCTAAAACACTGACATAATCCCTCTTTTGCTTTACATATTTGCTGACAACTCTGTGAACTAAACTTTTTAAATCTTTGAAAAACGTATAACAACAACACCTCTTGTTATCCAGGTGGCTGGGAGGGCACAGCTGAATTCAGAATGACTTTTATGAGTGGTGGAGCCATAGATTTTGGACAATATCTCTTTAAACTGGCCACAAATGGTAAGTTTCTTTTTTCTAATGATGTTGTGATGGTCTTGTGTTACTTTTTTTTTTTTTTTACTTTCTTGCTATGAAAAAATAATTTTAATAAATGATTGATGATACATTATGCAAATGAATGACAATTTTACATATTATTGAAAATAAATCATTATTATAATATTGTTATTTTAGCCTCTCGTGCACCTCCAGCTCAGAATGGAGCTGCTGCATTTGGTTATCCCTCACCGATGATGAGCTCATATGGCCCACCACCCCCTCCGGCATATCCATATCCAGGTCCTCCCCAGCCTAATGGTTACTATCAGGCCCCCCCACCTGCAGCTGGCAACATGGCATACCCCTACCCACCACCTGCCCCAGGTAGACACATTTTAGTCAAACATCATTCTGTTCAGCAATTGTTTTTCTTTTCTTTTTTTGTCAACCAGGGGTAACTTTCATTATGTCCTGGCTTTCCTTGATTTCTCTCCCCTTGTTTGTATGTACCAGAAATGTTCCCATCTGGGTATAACTACATGGCTCCACCCCCATACCCTGGCCCACCACAGAACTGGACAACTCCACTAGCTACAGCTCCTCCAGGTTTTATTATTTATTTCTCATCTTGTTTTTTGTGTCACTACACACGTCAGATCTAATTTTCAATTTCAATGTGAATCATTCACAGTTACAATATGAGGTGCTGATGTTTCATACTTTACACATCAGAATTTCAGATTCACAAGGATAACACTTGTTAATTTGGAGGCTCACCTTGCTTCTGGGTGTGCTGTTGTTGAACTGTCATATTGGTATCTCTTTAGAAGTTGAATAGTGGAATGTTTTCCCCTGTGTGCCCTTGGGCTGCCCCAGTATTTAATTTTTGAAATTCATAAAGATGTCACATGCTGTGCTTTGTATGACTAATTCTCAGCTGGTAGATTCTTGAAAAAGCTCAAAAGTCACCATTATATTTTAAATCATTGCTTTTGGCTCATGTCATTTTTCATGTTACACAGGCAATTCGAAGGCGGCTGAAGCAGCTGCTAGTGCATATTACGATCCCAGCAATCCCCACACTGTCTACATGCCTCTGGTAAGTGGATTTGCATGTGAGATCAAAACAGGAAATATAGAACATTTCTAACAGTGGAATATATTTTTGCAGGAGCGACCCCCACCATATGCACCAAACACACCTGAAAAGAAAAACGACTAAACGGCATTAAAGAAGTTTAAGTCTTAGACTATTTTGCTTTTGATGAAATTTCTTCTTCTAAGAACACCTGACCTTAAGGTGTTGTTCAGGATGAGAATGTCACTTGTAAAATTTTGACCCATTCTTCAAATTTACATTGGTGGCTAAAGTATGTGGGGAAAGTGAAAGAATTTGGAGTTGTATTTTTCTTACTAAAACATTTTGTATTTTATCAGAGTTTTTGAAGGATTTATCAATTGTAGATTATGACCATTGTAATGTATTATATCAAGAACACAAATCATTTGTCAGTCCTTGGCCTTTTCTCATGCTCTCACAAACTATGATCACCACAAGTTTTAATACAGTACATTTTCCAGTATTCATCATCATTTCTTTTTGAGATATGGTCATATATTATCCATATATACTATACTTTGAGTGTTGTAGTGTCCATGTATGTGCAATATAATGACAAAGGGTGACCTGACCTAAAAGTCTAGTCTAAGCTTTTGTAGTGTTCAGGTATGCAAACTCCAGCTGAAACAGAACTCCACTCTTTGTGTAAATGCACCAGTGTGGGGTTACAAGGCTATTCTGTATGTTAGTCTCATTAATGTATCATTACAGTGGGAGTGGCACCACTGAGCTGTCTAAGTAGATTCTTACTTTTAATCTGGAACTTGTTGAAAGCACTAAATTGCACATACTGTATTACAAGTTGCAGAATACTACTTTATAGTTTCATTACTAAGATTGATTTGCTCTTTGCTTTGCTTTCCCCTTTGACTTTAAATGGCAAATAAACATTATTACTTAATGCATTGAGTTGTATTAATCTTGTCTTAATCTTTTTATTTTATTAAATTGTGTTCTTTAAAACAGTTTGTCATGGTTTAGATAAGTTCCTTAGCATTGGACCACTATATATTGCTCCATTTTGATACAGCTACTTTAATGTTACATTAATTTGAAATGGACTCACCATAACTGTACTAAGCTGTCATTTTCCCCAAAGTCCCAAAAATGATTAATTATAATGCACCACTTGAACCACAAATACAGTATATTTGACATGTTCTGATAACCGAACAGAATCACATTGAGGTATTGCATTATTTACCATTGAGAGATATTAAAATGGCCTCATCATGCATTTAACACAGGACACTCACCACACAAAAGCTACACAAACAATTGCATCACAAAATAAAATTCACAGTCCAAAACAACACTGTTGATGTTCAAACCCATTTGTTCATAAAGACATACATTATATGGCTCAACCTGCACATGGTTGCTGCCGTACTCTGCTGTGGAAAAGGAAGGGTTCTTCTCAGTACATTTCCACAAAGGTGTCCCATTTTGTAAACTAGACATCATGTGCAAAACTAGACCTTTATAAACAGAAATATAGAATGTTCGACTGGTTAAACTGAAGCAATGGTGTACGCTCTGATAGGAGGCTACTGAATCATAGTTCTGTCCATGGGGAGTTCTGTTATGCACCATTTTACTGTGGCTGCAAAGTAGTGGTGCACTACAGTTTGTATGAATATCAAGATTGATTTGTTTGGTAGATTTGACCAAGGAGTTCCTAGGGTTCGTCCTGTAGAAACCAGACCTCATTGCGACGTCCATAAGGCTTAAGTGGTGGGTCGAAGCTGCAGCAGAAGTATTGCTTACGTTGGAAAGGGGCAGTCTCGCCCAAAGTACGTGTCAAACGTAAGGCCTCAGCTCGGTACTCACTTTCTCCGGCAAAGCCCCCAAACTGTCTGTCAAGACATGGAAAATAAACTGGTAAATGCTGTCCTCCTGCTTGAACACATCCATTAGTAAATCAGACAAGCACATAACAGCAACAGCATCTGCATTGGTAATTAATTTGGACAAATTGTGATGTTTAGTTTTATAAAAACTGTTGCAGTGCTGTGGTTTTGCGGTGTGAAGGATATTGTGTTGGGACACTTTGAGTCACTTGGGCAGTGTTTAAACATGACAGCTTTAAGCAGGATAATATGTCGTGTGTCATGTCACTGAGCCCACATAATCCCCAAGTGATTTCTTAAACATTGAGATCAATAGTCTCCAGTGGCAAGTCACTACTTCACAATCCAACACAAAACATTTTGCTACTAAAAATTGCAGCAGCGTTTAGCATTTGTAGCTATGGGGTGGCATTAAAAATTCTGTACACATTTTATCAGACATAAGCTGAGAAATCAATTATTTAATAAACTAAAAACCTACAGAGCATAGACAGTCATTCCCGGGCGCTCCTCGATGCGGATGGAGGTGTCTGTGGGAGGAGGTGGGGCCTGCTGGTACATGGTCGGGATGCGTATGCCAGCCACCAAACGCCTGGATAGAACACCATCATTCCGTGGATACACTGTGATGATGATGGGAGTGGCTGTGCCCATGGCCTCAGCTAGAGAGAAGTAGAAATATAGTGAGTCACCTCTTCCACTTTCAACTTGTAGAATAATTGAGCACTAAATTAATTATGAATCAGTGCTGAGGCCATTGGAAAGACTGAAAATACCAGACCCTTGTAGTGTCTAATTTAAATATATCCCGCATTCAGCCAGTCAAATGTCAGCCCCTGTACTTTAAATTCATTTTTAATAAAACTTGATTGACCTTGTTCTAGCCTTCCCTTGGTCACCTTCTATTTGATTGTAGAAATAGATATGCTTTTACACATAGGATAATATGTTTGTAAACACCGCAAAAATGCATAATAATGACCAATAGGTAATTTAGCAGAAGCCACTGAAACTAGTTATAAAAGAGAGGAAATTAGCAGCTCAAGTTGAACACGGAAGATAAGTCAAGGGAAAATGTGTGTACGACGTTTTAGATCAGTGTAGCATTTTCTTACCAACAAAGTGCAAGACACTAAACAAGATATGTATGACATTACATTACATTAATACCTGCAAAAAGCATCATAACCCCCAATTTAAACATATTGATATTTATTTATTGTACGCATTTTACAGTAGAAGGATATTGAGCTGTCTTACCTGGTTCATTGCTTCCCCCAATGTACGTGAGTAACTTCCTCACCAGCTCCCCGCTCACCTGGTCAAACGTCCGGCCCTCAGAAGACACGACTGCAAATTTGGAAGCATCGTATCGCCTCACCTCAAAGCTCACACCATCCTAGGAAACAAAACCGAGTGGATAAAAGGCTTAAAATGTGCTTCTCTAACACAGCACACACATATGTAAACTTTCCTTTCCTGGAGACAAGAGAAAACAGTCATTATGATTCACCTCTGACACACTGCGGTTGCAGTCTGCTTCAGGGGAGGGACAGGGCACTGTGTGTGGTTGTATAAGACCAAGTCAGCAGATTTTACAAAATAAAACGCACATAAACGTTCATACAACATACAGTACATTAATGTGGTCGCATTGCTTCATTAGCTTCACAGGGTTCAGTCATCCCACAGAGAATAATGGGTCTTACATAACAGAGTAGAGACACACAACTGGCCCCACCCCCAGATGCACAATGTTAACATGATGCAACGTCTGGCGTAAAATGGGGTTAATGCGGCATAGCCACTCAAGCGTGATGTTTAATAACAACATGGATTCTGGTCATTTAGGGCAGATGTAAAATATATCACCACTGCGTGTATTTTGGCGCAGATTGGAAATACATTTTTTATATTATGATCACAGATTTTTATTTATTTTATGGTTGTCATAGGACAGTGGTTTTCAAATGGTTTCTGGACCGAGCAGCACCATAGGATGACAAGCTACAACTCCAATGAGAATTTAATGTGGTGTATATAACGTGAAATACTGTACTAGAATTTTCCACAAACTTTGTTGAATAGCGTGAAACATGCTAATAAAGCTGAAATATTTGTATTATTATAATTATTGAAAAGAAAAGAGGAAAAGTTGCATATTAATTTAAACAAATGTAATATGCCTGTTTACAGCCTTGCTCTTAATTCCATCTGCAAACCCTCTGGCAGGTTGATGACACCCAAAAACATCAAAACCTGAGTGGCACTTTGTACTGTTGGACAACACAGGCAAACAAAGACATGTGCATACAGAGACAAATCAGCATTAAAAAAAATCATGATGAATATTAACATTTTAACTGACTCGCAGTTGACAACTTTGTAAACTTCTACGTGGAAAATGATGGGAACAGATTGTTAGTTCTTTGTGATCTCTGTCAATGCAATCCAGTCACTTTCAAAGGCAGTACACAGTAAAAAAGCAAATCAAGCTAATATGGTACATGGTAACCCTCAACTATTGATATATTCATATTTAGGTTTTGACTGCACTCTCTTGTCTCTTTCTTACAAAGATGTGTTCATCCAGACTAGCTCTATTAAAATGTTGCTCCCAAACACAAGCCCTGTAATGTGTGACAGGTATGGCCGGCTCTTTGTGGTAATTACACTGCCTGTTGTCAGTGGGACCACCATTAGCATTGTATACGGTGACACGGCACGAAAGCTGAGCCTAACTCTGGTTAAGCGGTGCAATTAATGTGTCGGTCATGTGTCTGCTCTAGTCTGTGATTGTGTGTTTGCCTGCTCATACAATAATAATAACAATAATTCAGCTTTCACTGGTTATTATCAACACATCAGGAACTTTTAAACCACCCTCTTTAGTTTCCCTTACAAGCAGCTGAATTTCACTGTAATAAAAGTGTTGTTCAGTTGTGATTGTGCCTGCAGACGTGTGTGTGTGTGTGAGAGAGAGTGCTGCCAGACACTTGTTGTGTATTCTGTGTCAATTTTAATTAAGAGTGTTGGGTGTCAGCATCAGGAGGGTGCTTCGCAGATCAGGTGACTGGCTCTGATTTCAATGCCTGCTGTTCAGACAAGTCAAGTCTACAGATTTCCAGATTTGCCTCTTTATTTCTAAACTGAATGATCATACACTGAAGTATGATCATTTAGTTATTTTTTTCTCCCGCTAGTGGCATACAAAATTGTTTTGTCCAATACATCGTAAAATCAGACAATTGATAAAAGTAACTAATTATAAAGCCTTTTTATTGACCAGGAACAAGGTTAAGGTTATTATTAATGTATGTTGTCCACCCAACAAAAACATCTATATTAGACTGTAGAGCCCATCCGCCAATGCCAAAGTCTGTAGTTGTGAGTCGCAGTGTTAATGTGCCACTTAAGGTCATTTGACTCCGTGCGTCTCTGGTCAGTTGGGTCAGCCTCTGTCTCATATGCCCCGTATTTTGAATTGTAGATGTTGGTCTTCAGTAAAAGTAAAACAAAAAGACAAGTCACTATTGCACTGTGTAGGTCAAGTTCAACAGGGCATGGTGGAATGCACGCAGAAATAGCCCATCAGGCATTGCTTCACACATCACTTACTTTGCTGGAATATGTTCAAGGCCACTGTAGAATAATTACAACGAAACGCAAAATGAAAAGCCGAGAGTGGGCAGGAATTGGGTAGTGGCCTGGAAAGGGTATGCCCTTCATCTTCTCCATGTCAAGTCGATTGTCACAGGGGTCAGTAGTGTATCGGAATACGTACTCAATCCATATCTGAGCTCTCGGGGTTAACCGCAAACTCGTCTCACACACAGCCTCTTCCATGACCAGGTCAGTAAGCACAGTACTGATGGTGTTCTAGATGCCAAAGTGGAAACAGTGACTTACAACCTCGCGGGCAGCCCTGGCCAGGTAATTTAAGGTTGCGTGTCACATGTGTGCGCAATCGTTTCAATGTGCGTACCTACATAGTTTTATGCAAAGGGTATAACGGGGAGGGAGCAGGAAAAAATTCACATGGTAACAACAGAATACACATAATATATTTAGTGATGTGTAAAATTTTAATGCTGAAGTGAAACCGTACAGCACTACAGTGTAATTACAGTGCGTAATGACACATTTACTAGGATGACCACCTCAAAAAGTATTACAAGTGGGACGAGTTGTGCTACTTGTTGGGATATGGAGGGACGACCGGAGAAACTAGATCAAAACAGTGACTTAATTTGCTGTTTTAGCAAATAAGGTGCACATAGTATTTCGACCCAGAAGGCGACAGTTCCCCAAATGGAACGCCTATGCAATGAGTACGGATATTAAATTCTCCATGTAAATCCAACTTTTTATACAATTTATGGCTGTCACCCTAACCTTTACGCACGAATCCAACACTATGGGTGAAAACTTCACTGGCATTTGACCTTACCTTGGTCTCGCTGCTCAACAGTTTATATTCCGTCTCTTCGGTGACTCCAAAGAACGCGTTCTTGAACATGCCAAACATTTTATCGCGGCAAAGTCACCTCTACCCTTTCCCGGGACAGAAGGCTGGCTTTTCCCTTTCTACCTGTGACTATTATTTGGCACGTTCTTCAATTTGTCCAATGTTTTTGGTCAAATCTACTGGTCCAACAATTGTGTTTTCTCTTGATAAAATGAGATGATCTTGACTTAGACGCTTTTCTGTCAGAAGTCAAAGTTAAAAGATCCTGGCTCCTCGCCCCGTCGCCGCACTAAGGAACACACTGAGCAGCCTCTCCTCTCCAGATGCTGATGTGTCTCCGCCCACTCCTCTTTCTTTGCGCCTACCAGTCTCGCATCACTCCTCGTGAGCACTTTGAACTTCGAGTGGAGCATCAATGTGACAGCATAGGGCAGTTCTCTACGCTTTATTAAACACATGACTCAACTGACATTATAAAGAATAAAGAAGCATGGACTCGAATCATTCTTTGATTCCATAACTTCACTGCTGTATATTAGTATAAGCTATTTTAATATGGTTTCCTTTTTTATGTGTGTTTTTATTGGCTATCCTATTGCTATTCATTTTCTTATTAAGGCCTTTGTTTCAATCTGTATGTCTTGATGTTTTTTAAAATTTGTGTTACTCCTTATTAGATACTTAAAAAGTTTGTGATCCTATGTGTTGTTAATATTTATCACACGTGCTAAATAAAGTGGATTTGGACGTTCAGAAATAAATAAGCCTATTTTATTCGCATGCCTCCACCCTTCTACACTTTTGTAGCCAGTTTTTGTGCGATATAGTTTAACGCAAGTTGTTGCTTTGTCAGTATGCATTGGAGTTAGTGGGCAAGGCCACGCAGTTGCGCTTACTCTCTGTGCCATTTGCCCCTTTTTCTCTCTCTTTTTGTTTTGTTTGTTTGGCTTTAGGGTGAGTCTATTTAAATTCACGCTGAGGGCAATGTTAAGTCACCACTGGACAGGGCACAATGAGGGGTAAAACAACAAAAAGAGTAATGGGGTTAGATAAGCTGAAGACAGGGTTCAGGCAGTATTTAACCAAAAGGGAAAACATGAGTCACAATGAGGTAATCACAGTTACTCTTGGGGCACTAAAGATTTATTATGTAAAAAGTATCGCAAGATGGGTTTAATGCTTGAATGGTGTCAACAGAAGACATTATACTGTATCTCTTTGACGACAGCATTCGGTCTGAGGGGGGAGTCTGTAAGCAATCGAACAATGACTTCTCATCCCTAAGCGATTTTTCTGAAGTTGTACAATATACACATGAACAAAACAGACATATTTAATTTTCTTTTATTTACAGCAACTTACAGTGTGCTCCGTGTCTTATGTCCGTGATAGAAAGACACTCATGCATGGCAATTTGATGTCCTTCTAGGACTTTCAGTGAGAGTCATGTAAAGCACATATTTGTTTAGTAGTCCAAGTTTTCAAATTCATCAGAGTGGATTTTGAAGAACTTTTGATCCTCACTTCTCCCAGCCTTTCCCCCCAGGCTGTGTAGGTAACCGGAGACCCACCACTCCAGCCATTTGTTCTGTGCTGCGGTTTCCCTTGCCATGGTAGATGTTGTGTAGGATCATGTGGTTTCTTGTGGATGACAGCAAACACAGATATGTTTGAGCAGCATGGTGTGCCTCCTGCTGTGCTCGGCAGTATCTTTCTCCCGTTACCTGTACCAATATAAATCAAAAAATAGATTTAGACAGTCAATGATGAATTAAATATCAATCTCCTTCAGCGCACCCTTCCAGTACACACAAATAAGCCTGTACTATAGGCTTTCCACCAAAATGTTTAACTTTTTCACAGCTGAGCCAAAACATTCCTGTTATAAACAATAAGTAACATATATGTGCTGATGTGCCTTTTGCTGTTATGTGGGCAAATGTACACTGATAATCCCTCTAAGCGATTCTGCTTCAAATTACTTCCCATGCATTCAAAGCCCCGTTGAGCCACGCTCTCCCAAGCATAAATAATGCAAGCTTTGAGCCTATATGCTTGCTTTGTAGCTAATTTTAAAGGGTAGCATAACGATACAAAAGATGACAAGCAGTTTTTTTCTGGCTTTGTGCCTGTATTGTATGGCTCGAAATAAAAAATCAAATCAATCAATCAATCACTTGTAAGGGAAAATTTAGATTTTATTAACTTTAAACTTCTTTTTAAATGCAGGAACAAGTCCCAAGTCATTGTCTTCAAATCCCACTGCAGTCCCAAGTCTATTGATGGAATTATGCAACACAGAGTATTTGCAAATGTGTTAAAGAAATACTTTTTGAATTGTAAGACTGGATATTGCACCAAGGCTTCACAATTCACGAAGTGTAAGTCATTGGTATTCTAAGTCTAACTCGAGTACCAGGTGTTGGCCCATTTTAAGTTTAGTTAAGCCTCAAGTAATCAAATTAATGAGTATCTTGATCTACAATGACACGCCGGTTCACACCTCTGCAATCTTTTCTTCCGGCCTATAATATAAGCAGGGTCAAGTCATTTTTTTTCATATCTCAGAATGAAATATACAATAATGTACAAGTCCAAGGACTTTCGAGGTCAAATAATGACAAATAAAATATATCCTGTTGGTTGATGACTCAAGTTGTCCTACACGTCACCTTGCCGCTGCCGCCACTGACTGTCCGGTTACTTTCAACTTCGTTTGTTTGCCAAATAGGTAATTGTTTTCTGTAATTGCCAAAATCACTACAGTACACAAAGCAGTAACAGTAATATTAGTCATACTTCTTCTACAGTGAATGAAGCTGCCCAGCTAATTCGGCTAATGTTAGCAACCAAGACCATCAAAAGCTTACAGTGACCTATAATGTCGCTCACCTTGTTTTTACGAAACTGGTCCATTACATAGTTATAGGCAAGGGATTGTCTGTAGTTTAATCCCTGTACAGCGCGGATCTCTTTCAGTATTCCTCTGCAGACTCGCACAGGCGATGAAAGCGTCGCCATCTCAAAAGCCAAAACAAGAATGTTCTCTCAAGTCGTGCTAACACAACTAGACAGCATCAACCGAGCGCAGCACAGTCAAGCGAGTGATGTGTGCGGCCAGTGGCCACGAGGTGGCGCCATATGCACGTGACATCAAGCCATAGACCACTGGTACTCACACAGGTGTTTGGGGCATATTTATGTCATGATTCCCGCGTAAGGTAAATGGTGCTTTTAACAATATCAACATTAATCTTTCATTTATATCCATGTAGTAGTAATAATATTAATAATGATATGTATTTTGTAAAAAACAAAAACAAAAATCTGATCTTGTATTTCTTGAATAAAACATCTTGTTAGCGAGCTGTTAGTTAGTTAGCTGTACACGTGGCCCACGGTCGTCGTCATGTTCACTTTAATGTCAAAGCGAAAGGTATAGTTTGGCTTAGTATAACTTCTTCCGGCAGTGTTCAACTACTTAACCATGTGAAAACAACCTGAGGTGAGGCACTAATGCAGATAAATCAGTAAACGTCTTCTTTACAGTTGTTATCAGAGAATTATCAGAGTGTGGAGTCTGGATGGATGCAGAGAAACATCTGTAAGTTTTCTTCTACTATCAACAAAATCTTATTCATTGTTTTTATTTGTTTTTTTGGTAGTCTCTACAAGTAGGCCTGTATTTTCTTTAAAACATAATTTAGAGAATCGGGTAGGTATAAGGTTAGGTGGGGTCCACTTGTTCCAACAGGTTTACATCTGCTGTTAGCTTGATAGCTGTGGACAGGTTGGCGCAGCATTGCTATAGCAACAGATACTAGCCCGTCAAAAAAAAGAGAAAAGTCTGTAACCTGAGTGAGTGATCTTAGACCCAATCAAATTAAGGACATGATTAAAGTAAGATATTGGTGAATAAACCAAAACAAGTGCATTG
Organism: Neogobius melanostomus; assembly: GCA_007210695.1. Lineage (NCBI taxonomy): Eukaryota > Metazoa > Chordata > Actinopteri > Gobiiformes > Gobiidae > Neogobius > Neogobius melanostomus. The sequence goes on from VHKM01000493.1 coordinate 1,965,813, forward strand.
CACAGTCCATATGGCGTATGCATGGTGTGTTTTGAGTAATAAAAGTAAATGTTAGAAGGTCGGGTGGTCCTGCATGTATCTGCTTGTTTCAGTGAAGCCCGTGATATGGGCTGATATGTGAATTGATGATTGACTCTAGGGGGAGCCAGTATCTTATCAGTTCCACACACCGGTTTGGTTCCTAGATGCACCCCTCTCCTCCTCATCCTCCATGTCCCTCCCTCCCTCTCACACCCTTTCAATGAATACTAATGCAGTGAGTGGGCCCACCTCCCTTCCTCCCATCTTTTTGCAGGGATGGGAGGGAGAGGGGAGACAGAGCGATCCCAGCTCAGTATCCCTCCTCATGAGGCAGCCAGCGCTTGACTAGCAGCAGCCCCAATGCCTTTTTTTCCCCTCACTGAGCAATACTGGTGATACTGTGCGTCGCTGCTGCAACAATGTCTAACCTGTGTGAGTGGCACGTTTCTTCAGACCAGAGCTGAGAGCCAAGAGGAAGCTTGTGCCTGCCTTTCTCATCTGGATGGGAAGTTTTTTTGGGGAGGAGAGACAGGAGAAAGCAGAAGGCTGTCAGGGAAGGGGAACAACTGGCAACAGCCAACCCCCCTTCCCACCTAAAGACTGTAGACAACGGAGGCCACTGGAGTATTTGCTTTTATCTTTCGTTTTTTGTTCTTTTTTTTCCTCATTGCGCTGCTGGGAGGTGCTTTACCTTTCATTTGCTTGCTCTGTCGGTCCTCTGTCTTCTCATCTATTTCGCCATTTACCTGGTCAACAATTTCTTCTATTTATGAGCCTGAGGGAGAGACAGGCAGAGAGACAGAGACGCACAAAAAGACAAAGAGGACGGGGATTTTTTTCTCAAACCCCTTGCTTCCTCTTTTCTTTCCCCGTTCATTCATTCATCCCTGCCCTCCGCTCCATTGCTGTCACTCCAGCCTTTTCTATCCGTGTGCAGCCCACGCCCCCCCACCACCACCACCCCACCGCCACTGCCTCCCGCCTCTTCGCTGCTCCACTTAACTCTGCACCCTAAACTTTGACGTTTTTTTTTCATTTTTCTTTTTCTTTTTTTTTTAAATCCCACCTGTTTATTCATGTCCTCCCTTTAAAGCCTAAAGTCGAAAATATCAATTGGCCTATTTGTGTTTTCTCTTTTTTCACTTTTGTACCCCTTCTCTTCTTTTCTCCCCCCTCCACCCTCCCATCCTATGCATCTTTTTGGGGCGCTTCTTAATGCTAACCATAGGTAGGTCTACTTAGTGTTTAGTGTCTGTCGTCGGCGTCTTTGTTTTCGTGTTTGTGTGTGGGGGTCTGTGAAGCGCCCACCCACTTGTGGCCTAAAGTGGGGCTCGCGGAGAACCATGGCTCCCTTTCCGTCTGGCGCTCAGCTGATCATTGCCTCATGCCATGTCATCCTGGCGTCACCGTCGTGGTAGCGTTTGATAGTCGGCCATTGTAGGCTTTTAAAAAAAAAAATCTTTTTCTTCTCCGGCCGTGTACCATCAAGCACTTTGTCGTCACCAAACACCATATCATTAAACTTCCTTTGTGACCACATTTGGCTCTTTATTCCACGCCACCCGTCTGTTTGCCGCCAGTGTCCAATTTTCAATATGCTTTCATGAGACATTTATAATTGGTTAAAGTTTCATGTTTGTTCACGGGAAGGTCATCCAGTGCCAGGTGTAATTTTCTTTATCCCAAAGCCACGTCTGTCTGTTTTATGTTTCAGTGCCCTCATTTCGCTATTCTCCTCCTCTTCTCTTGCATTCTCTCTATCCCCATCTTTCTGAACCGACTGTCATTCGTGTGGACACACCACCACTCACACAGCATGAACTAGAAACTAACCTGGCTTTACTTTTATCAATAGATGTTTCTTTTGTTTTAGTTTTTCTTTCACCTGTTTCATATCATGAGGCTTCAAGATGAGACCTCTGAAATCACATCTTATCACACACTCATTTAAATCTAGCCAGAATGGGGTTATTTTGACTCGATAAACCATTTCATCCAACTATCCTCCATTGACTTTAAGCAGTTTAGTTTTTGGTATTGTTACATTTTCCATTTCTTTATAATAACTGACAAAGTGCATGTTATGTAGAATGGATGTTAAGTCTGAAGCTGCAGAGTTTAGCTCACAGTGTTTGATGCGTGAGCAGCAGGTTAAGGTAGATGCATAGCAAAACGAGGCCAACCACAAAACTCATGCCCTTGTTCATTCTTTTGTATCTCCACATTTTTCCTAAAGGCGCTCTATGCCTCTCCTCTACCTGAAGCAAATGGAAAGTGGGACTTTTGAGCAAGCAGCACTGTGGTAAAGACTGTCTGGATACAGCTGTGCTCTTCTGGAATTACCCGCTAAATCCTGGATTTGGTTTCATTTCACAAATTAAGTTCAGTCAAAAACTGTTCTATAAATTTTCTTTTTTCTAACACTTTCTAAAGGACTTGATTTCAATATTTCCTTTTCAACTATTGAATCTTAATGGGATTTTACTGACACGGATTAAAGACTCAAGCGACATCTTTGTCTATTAGTTGCTGTAAAATGGTTGCCTCCAGCCGAAAACCGAGTAATTTAAGTCTTAAAAGAGCTAAATGTTAACAATAGGTGAGTACATGCTAGTACTGTTGCATGTTTTAGCCCGTGCTGGATGGATGTGAGATATTTATCCAAGTCTATTTGAATCCTGCATGTGTGGCAGTGAGCATGCAGCTGCAGCATGACTGTGTTCAAGGAAGGACACACACATACATTATACCTTTTCTTGAGATTTTTTTGTCAGTTTGTCACATTGGGAGTGTCCAGATAAGGGACTAATACGTACAGTCTGACTTCTGTTTAGCTGTGGCTTCTCCCCCACTTCAAACCCTCTGCCGAGCACAGCTCCTTGATCGTACTAAAGAGTGTGTGTTTGCAGCAAGAAGGCAGAACACTCGCTGATCAATAAAGTAATCTATATGAGGAGGCCCAGTACTTTGCTCATTTCTCAATGCAATCATTTTTTCAATTTCTTTTTCTAGAAAAATGGAATTCACAGTGTTAAACCCCATCTTTGAGTGGTGTGTGTTGAGTGAGATGTTTGATTGTGCCTCAAGAAGAAATGTGCGCTCCATCTTGAGTGCAGCAGTGATTGACCCCTTTTCTCTGATTAACTTGGCTATCCTTTGGCTGACAGTACTTTGGATTTATAGTGCATGTGCGCAAAGGTTAGACTGTGGTACCTGTGCAGCCCACCTGGGACTTGCTCTCATAACCTGGCATCATTAGCCCTTCTTCTCACTGCTATTGGCACACATGTGACCTCTAGGGCCTTTCTCCAGATGGGCACTTTAGGCTCAGCTCCTCAAAGCTGTCACAGCTGCCATGCAGCAAAAAGATCGTCTGCTGATCACAGCTCCCCATACAGCTCAGTGCATCCTTCCTATAATGATCTGCACAAAAGTAGGCTTCTGTCAGTAAACTGATACCCAAACCAATGGCTCCGAGTCGATCATCTTGTGATTGACTCCAGCTGATTAGGCAGAGCGTTTGTGCCTGGGACTGTTGCTCAGTAAACTGCATCGCACCACCAAAGCATCAAAGCATAATTGTGGAAGAATTAGTCATTTACAGACAGAAGCATGCTTTGTGATTTCTGAAGCACTAAACATTTGTCTTCTGATTGAACTAAAGCTTTAGTACATTTCTAAGTCACAGATTTAGTTTTAATATATTGCTCTTGTCAAATGTCACACCTCATTAACATTTGTGCCATTGTATAATTCTAAAAATGACAAGCTACTTTTCTACACAATTCTGAATCAATATAGTTATAAGTAGCCTCCAATAAACCACTTTATGGCATGGCACGGAAACAGATTTAAAATGTTGTGTTGTGTTTCAACAGTTAACACGATCTCTATCAAATACACAATCAACTCTTTAGATGTGCAACTATAAGTCTTAAATCTGAACCACTAACTTAAAGCTTGCATATATTCACTGGATGTTTGCTGGATATGGCACTTTGATCTAATCCATCACATTGTTAACTGCACTGGTCAGTGAGCAGATGCAGATGCCTATTTAAGTGTCATAATACTCCACAGTTTGCTTCTGAATGCTCTTGGACCATTACTGCCCAAAGCGTATGTGCATCTACAATTTATTGGCAACAGATCCTGTTGAATCAATTGCAAAATGGGTCATGATCAGACATAAAAGATCTTTTCAATAATTCAGTGGCTCTGATTAGAGGAGTTAGAGCTCAGACTGTGTCTATTGGAAAGTCTGAAAAATCTGTCTGTTCAGGAGCAATAGAAATCTGTTTTAGGGAGTAAGCCGTTTTGTTTGAGGTTAGAAGGCACTGGTGTATGTGTGATGTCGATGTCCGTGTGTGTGCTTAGGCCACCAGTCTATTAAATATGAAGAAAACAATCTGTTGCCCCACAGAGAGCACTTAATTATTCAACATATTTTAATTAATCATTTACCCCAAGTATGATCCACACTAACACAAGCACACTCTGCTGTCTTCTGCATGCTCACCATCGACAGTTTAGTTAAATTACGACTTCACCTGTGTAGGGAGGATGGGGGATGCAGGAGCACTGCAGTACTTCTGTGTTTGTTGCATTATTACATGTTTTTGTGTGTTTGTTTAAATGTTTTTTACTGTCATGAATGGTTTGACAGGTTAGTGAGAGATCATGTGCTAAAGACCAGTGCAGGTTTATTTGAGCTGAGCATGACCCCAGGCTAACCTTTGTCCACTGTGTTCCCTCTGTCCAGACCAACTAACATCTGCAAGGAAAACATTGAGCATCCCTGTGGAGGAGACACAGGAGACAGACCCCTGAAGGAGCACTTTGTGGACCATCACTTCACCCTGAACACCCCTGACGGATTTTCACCTGAGACTGTGAGTTTGGGCTTGACAAACAGGGGATGAATTAGGGGTTGGAATGGAGAGTAATGCTCAAGAGCATCTGTGCATCGTACAAACACTCCGCACAACTAATGAGCTTTGTTCATAGAAAGGTGTAGTTCAATTAATCATAAAGAAAAAACACACATCTCTTTGATGAATTCCAGCTGCTGGAGTAAATAGACCTGCTGCGCAGGTGTCGTCTGCCAGTGATAAAGAGTGACTTTATTCCCAGGCCACTCCAGATGATTAGACTCATTTTTATTAATTGACTCATTTTGAGGACAATAGACTCAGAGATGAAAAGTTTGTCAGCCACGTCATAATTATCTGGCATCTGTTTTTGAGCATTGATCAAAAGGGCTGATGTGGTGTCATGGTCTTACTCGTCTGCCACATGGGATAGGAAAGGTCCCTATGATGAATTACAGAAAACAACTTAGCATATATTACATAAGCCCTAACCTTAAAGTTTGAAGTTCCCTTTTCTTGTGAATGCATTGCAACTTGTATTTGTAGGTTTTTTTATATGACACCTCATCATCACAAAGGCACATACACACATACGGTTTTCAGGCATTGAGATAAAGAGATGTACCACAGTCAGGCCTTGGTGGCTTTTTAAAACACATATTATTTTTATTTATATTATTGAATGATTATTCTCTCAGCATAGTAAATGTTTTCACCTAACCTGTTGACTTGTGTGTTGCAGTGGACTTTTCCTCAGTCTGAGGCTATGAGAGGGACAGAGGAGTCCCAGGCTGCACCATCATGCTACTTCTGAGACGCTGGGATGAGACTTTAGCCGGCAAATCACAAGGTAAGCTTGCGTTTAGCCTACAGTATAGTCCACTCTTTTGGGGCGCCGTCCTTGTTAAAGCAGTCAAAAACACGCCTTATCTCCCTTTACCATGTACATTTTCTGTAGAGCGCGGTGATGAATGGTCGGAAACTCTCCAAGCCTATTTGCTTTCTATCGCGCGCCAGGTTTTGCTCAAGGGTCAGGATGGCGGTTCAAGGTGGAGCGCGCTGAAGAATAGTCTAATCCCGGCTTTTTAGCACAGAGCGCACTTTGATCAATGGCATGCGTCGGTGCACGGACGTTCAACCTGACCCAGCCATTATTGACTATCGGCTTCATTTGCATCGCTTTACAGGCATTGATCAGGCAATTAAAGGATTTGTTAAAGGAGATGTTTGTGACTATTTTGGATGTCCACTCAGCCGCTTTGTGGATTAAGGAGTTCGAGGCATTTGATAAGATAAAAACCACGTTCAGCCTATCTGTCTCTATTTATCTCGGCACTCCTCAATGTTACTTTTTTAAGAAAAATCCTTCCCCGCAATCTTTCATCCCCACGTACCATTTATCAGCTGCGACTTTTTAGAGCTTTGCTGCAGAGGAGCAGGAATGAGAAACTAATTTTCCCTTTTTCTTTTTTTTGTTTAGTTTTTTGATCGGCGCAGGCGATTGTGAGGCCGCGATAGGCAGTGAGCAAACTCCAAACAGTGCCATTACAGCGTTTCGACTCGGGCCGGGAGCGCGCAGCCCGGTAATGAAGTGTCTGAGCCTCAAAGTCACACAGCTGCCTCAGTCGTGCTGACGCCGCACATTGCTCGCTAAGGCCTGACGTCATGCGGCATTACCATATAGATGAATTAACCGTGGTACTGAATCTCATTAGCAGCACCACTCTAGACTCTTTTTTAAAACTAAGCCTTTTACTTACTATTCCTGTCCTGTCTGCTGTTAAAAAGCACTGTGTAATAGGTGTAATAATTAAAAGAGACATTAGAATATTAATGTCTGGCGAGCAGTTTAAAGGCCTTATCTCCCACCTCTGTGTACCTTTCTAAATGGGATTTTGACCCTCATTATATCATTTGGCCCGTGCTATCGTTCAGTGTTATTAATTAAGGGCAACACGGCTTTTCCACTCATTTTTCAGTCAAATCCAATTAACAACAGCTGAGGACTCCAGCATATTGGAAAAAGTACCCTCACTTTTGTTCTCTTCAATTTATGGAGAGACCTTGAATGTTTGTGCACTTAGAGGCATAAGAGTTTTCTTTCACTATTGTTTTGTCATTTTGTGTACAGTTGTGGGAGTGAATGTAAACACTGCAGTAAGATTATCTGTGTACTACTGTCAATTCTGTTTTGAAATCAGAAGAGTCTGGTCAGTCAGAGCAAGTTATTAGGCCCGAGCGCCATAAGGGCTGGCAAAGGGGCTCTTATAATCCCCCAAAGTGTGCAGAGTGCAAAGCGCTTGCCTCCCCTCAAACTTAACTTCATTCTCTCGTCGCGCAAGTTCCGTGCACGTACACATGTATTGGAAAAGTAAACATTGTAAAAAAAAAAGACAAACCCAGGTAAAACAATATACATAAAGGCAGTAGAGATTGAGGGAGACAAAGATAGCACCCCGTGCTCTGGGTTGGGCGGTCGGCGGGGACCAATAATCGCCGCTTGCGGCTCTGTATATAAGACTAGCTTTTACTATATTGTTTATCTGCAACGTGTCATTACATTTTTTTAAATAAGTAGACATGTATAACTCCTCGGATTTTTGACTGAATTCAGACTTCAGCTCTGCCCCCATTCAGCAATAAGAGCAATTACAAATATTACTGCATACTGCTGTATGTGCTTCATTTGACTGATTAATTGGTAACTGATGTTGTGTCGGCCCACTCTTAAAAACTACCAGATGAACTTCTTTAGAATAGGAAAATCGCTTTTCCGCCTGGTCTGGCTATCAAACTTTTATGCAACCATACATGATCAAAAAGAGTATTTATAGAAACGCTTTCTGCTGAAGTTTAGGATGCAATTAAGGTGATTTTGCACTGAAGTGTAACAGCAAGATAAATGAGCATCGCTTGGGTATATCTGCCACCGAATATACAGTGCAGGCACTATATTATTTTTACTGTCGGTGCTAATCCAGCAACTTCCTGCATACTACTTAGAGGCTGAAATTATATGGTTTTAGATCATTATTCTGTCACAGGAAGAAGATTGTCTTCGCACTGTAGATCAGACACTTTTGAAAATGTGAGCAAAGGAACTACTGTACATAGATACAGTATGTGAATGATATTTACCACAGTAAATGTTAATATGATATAATCTTACTTATGTAGACAATAATCAATACAGCTATAATTTTATACAGTGAGGAAAATAAGTATTTGAACACCCTGCTATTTTGCAAGTTCTCCCACTTAGAAATCATGGAGGGGTCTGAAATTGTCATCTTGGGTGCATGTCCACTGTGAGAGACATAATCTAAAAAAAAAAATCCAGAAATCACAATGTATGATTTTTTAACTATTTATTTGTATGATACAGCTGCAAATAAGTATTTGAACACCTGTCTATCAGCTAGAATTCTGACCCTCAAAGACCTGTTAGTCTGCCTTTAAAATGTCCACCTCCACTCCATTTATTATCCTACATTTAGATGCACCTGTTTGAGGTCTTTAGCTGCATAAAGACACCTGTCCACCCCATACAATCAGTAAGAATCCAACTACTAACATGGCCAAGACCAAAGAGCTGTCCAAAGACACTAGAGACAAAATTGTACACCTCCACAAGGTTGGAAAGGGCTACGGGGAAATTGCCAAGCAGCTTGGTGAAAAAAGGTCCACTGTTGGAGCAATCATTAGAAAATGGAAGAAGCTAAACATGACTGTCAATCTCCCTCGGACTGGGGCTCCATGCAAGATCTCACCTCGTGGGGTCTCAATGATCCTAAGAAAGGTGAGAAATCAGCCCAGAACTACACGGGGGGAGCTGGTCAATGACCTGAAAACAGCTGGGACCACCGTTTCCAAGGTTACTGTTGGTAATACACTAAGACGTCATGGTTTGAAATCATGCATGGCACGGAAGGTTCCCCTGCTTAAACCAGCACATGTCAAGGCCCGTCTTAAGTTTGCCAATGACCATTTGGATGATCCAGAGGAGTCATGGGAGAAAGTCATGTGGTCAGATAAGACCAAAATGGAACGTTTTGGTCATAATTCCACTAAACGTGTTTGGAAGAAGAAGAATGATGAGTACCATCCCAAGAACACCATCCCTACTGTGAAGCATGGGGGTGGTAGCATCATGCTTTGGGGGTGTTTTTCTGCACATGGGACAGGGCGAGTGCACTGTATTAAGGAGAGGATGACCGGGGCCATGTATTGCGAGATTTTGGGGAACAACCTCCTTCCCTCAGTTAGAGCATTGAAGATGGGTCGAGGCTGGGTCTTCCAACATGACAATGACCCGAAGCACACAGCCAGGATAACCAAGGAGTGGCTCTGTAAGAAGCATATCAAGGTTCTGGCGTGGCCTAGCCAGTCTCCAGACCTAAACCCAATAGAGAATCTTTGGAGGGAGCTCAAACTCCGTGTTTCTCAGCGACAGCCCAGAAACCTGACTGATCTAGAGAAGATCTGTGTGGAGGAGTGGGCCAAAATCCCTCCTGCAGTGTGTGCAAACCTGGTGAAAAACTACAGGAAACGTTTGACCTCTGTAATTGCAAACAAAGGCTACTGTACCAAATATTAACATTGATTTTCTCAGGTGTTCAAATACTTATTTGCAGCTGTATCATACAAATAAATAGTTAAAAAATCATACATTGTGATTTCTGGATTTTTTTTTTAGATTATGTCTCTCACAGTGGACATGCACCTACGATGACAATTTCAGACCCCTCCATGATTTCTAAGTGGGAGAACTTGCAAAATAGCAGGGTGTTCAAATACTTATTTTCCTCACTGTATATCATGAAACTGCAATAGATTATTAATATTATAATGAACACCTTTCACGACCATAGAGTTCAAATCTGTGTGTCATTTTGAGTATTTGTGTTTCTTTTGTCATATTTTAACCTTCCATACCAGCTGTTTCCAATGGTTCAGTGGTTCCTCATCTTGTTCGGATCTGCTTTAATTGGACTTTCATCACATGTGTTTTAGCCTGGCCTGGAAACATGACCAGGACTTGTGCAATGGCATTGATTGCATTGAGAGCGACTGATCAATACGGCTTCACTCCACCCCATCTCAAGTAGCGGAGAAGGAACATAAGTCACCTGGCATTAGCTGAGCACTGCACTTCTAACATTGGCTTTGTGGCATCTGTTGTTCTCTGGCCTCGTCCTCACTTGCTTGCGGCTCTAAGATACAGATAGTGCCAAGATGGGCACTTGATTAGTTGATAGACAAAATGTATCTGACAGCTGCCTTTTAATTGATGGACTGGAGTGTGCCCTGGAGACAAAAAGCAAAGAATATTAACATTTGAGATATGACTGTAATATAACTGCTCATAATGTTGTACTTTTTAAATGATTACAGCCTTGACAAAGACTCATTACAATTGCAATTCAGTGGCTTGCGATTAATTGTCAAAGATTAAGATGCACTGTAAATACAAGCTACACTGAAAACGTTATTGCCACCTTCTGCTAAACACTATGAGGCAGCGATTGTAATTTATTGTTCTGTCGGTTCTAATTAGTGCTGAAAACTTATTTTTATTTGGTTTTGACTTTCAGTAGGATTTAGTCACATAATTAATTTTAGTGTAGGTCTGATTTTAGTTGACAAAATGTCAGGCAAATCTGCTCATTTTAAATTAGTAAGAAAAAATACAAAGGTGGTTTGGGGCTCTTTGATCGAAAAGAATGAGATTAATTTAAATATTTTCATCCTCTTTCCATTACCCCTTCCAAGACCAACTGGATGTTTTGTTGAAGTGTAAGTCATCAGTAGTTATTTATATTTAGTTTTTGTTTACAGTAACACTAATTATAGCTATTTTCTTACTATTATTAAGCATCAGAGGCAATGTGACTGTTTGTATTATTGACTGTTTGGCGACTGAAACCAGGGCAAACAGCCGGCGTGCCTACCATTGCAGCTTAAAGCTACACTGCGGAACATTCCAGGTCATGTGTTAGCAGGTAACAAGTAGGGCAGGGCGATATGGCCTAAAATCGACATCAAGATATAAAAAAGAAATATCACGATAACGATATATTTGACGCTATAATTGACAACGGACAAATTACTTCCAAATTCCAGCCTACGCCTATTTGGAAGATTAATGCAAAGATATTTCATTCTTTTATTTAGTGCCATACCAATTTCCTTGCCAATATGATCTACTCAAGCAATTTATATCCATCATTTTATTTGACTTTTTAAGCACTTGCCCCTCTGTCCTACACAGTCGGAGTTTATGCTGCTCTGATGGCGCTGAGCGTAACATAAATTATATTGTGTACTCAGCGAAAGAAAAAATTACAACGATATCAAAAATTCGCGATAACGATACAATATGGCCCACCCCTAGTAACAAGATTAGCTTAACTGTTGCAAAACGCTTATAAATAAACAAACATGCCATAAATATCCACTGTGCTCCTTATGAAAAACCAGACACCACCAATGGTATTTATTAATTATAAAATGCAGCATTTAGATGAGCATCCATCGTATTTAAACCTTCTGTCGATATGGTTTGATAAACAGTACATGTCACCAGGGAAACAAAATAATAATTAAAATACTGTAAAGATTTTTTTCAGTGGGTGCAGTGTCAGTGATATTCCAGCTGTCAGAGAGTGTATTTTCTTTATATTGTCATTTATTCCCCTCACACTTGTAATTTTATGTGGGAGGCTTTATGAGGCGGTGTAATGCGGTGTGTAAAACCCCCACATAAATGTTCGCATCTGTGCAGCCTGAGCAGGTAAAAGGACCACGGGCCTGTGCGCGGAAGCACCCCAGTTACTGTTGTTTCCGGGCCCCTCCTTAAAGTGGTGTCGCGAGTGAGTGATTTGTTTTCACACGTACGCCGCAGGTCAGCATATTTACACGCTCTCCGTCGCCAGCAAACATTTGTGCCTCGTGGACAAAACCCATCCCATGACAGAGATTGATGCGTAGAGACTGATAGTTGAGTAGTAGCATGCTTCTGTTTCATAATACCTTTTGCGTCCAGTTTCCCCTACCAAGCACAATAGGCCAATCCTGCAGCTTGGTACTCCTACAGTAACGTATACCTTAATGTTCCTGTACTGACTCAATACCGAATGGACTGAATATAGCGCAGTGCTCTAGTGGACATGGCCTTTAGTCTACTGGGGAAAAAGGATTACTCAGCCTAATACAGCAGTCTTCCAGGGGCAAGTCAGCCTTTGAATTGGTTCAGGTAACATCAGCGAGAAGCCCGGAAAGACGCCTGAAAGCTATTTTTGATGTGCTGCGGTAAAGGTGAAACGGTCAAGCATAGGCGCTGACCCATGACCATTCCTGAGTGTGCTCTTTCAAGAAGCATCTCATCTGTCCAAATGGTCCAAATGCCCCCTCTTTGCACTGACCGGTATCAGCGCTGTCTGCCCTGCCTTCTGCTCATCTTCCCTTTGACCTGAAGCTTCTCACTCACCTCACTTTCCACGGACAGTTTTAAAAGTTATTGATTGGATTGTGTTAAGGAAAAATGGCCTCCAGGAGTTTAGCAGTAGAGGTCCCAATGGGGAGCTAATGCCTCCCTCAGGGACTTCATCCATGGACTGTCAAAATGTGTGATGTGTGGTGCCTGGGCTGCGCAGTGAGGGAGAAAGCGGGATGGGGAGCGGGGCGGGAGTCTCACAAAGATGCTGTACACTGTTCCAAACACAGTGACAACCAAAACCACATTAAACTGCGTGTACCTGAAGGCGGCAGTATCTTGTATCTGTTCAGTCAGCGGCAGTTTAGCTCTCACATTGATTTCTCAAATACAGCTGTTAAGAACTATTGATGATCAGAGTGGCGACCGCTCAGTTGGTTAGTTTTATTTGTATATATATATAAGATTTTATACACATATCTATGAATCTGTGATCAAGCTCTCACAGCGTTTTACCTTTTATTCTACTCTGGATGATGATCTGTAATCAAGATTTGGGAGTGTTCTCATGTTGTCTATCACTCTACTGTGAGTTTTATTGAAAATAATGGAAAAAGTATGGTTTGATGTGCATGTTGGTTTGCTGAGTCACTCTATTCAATACATAAACTATATTATAGGAATGTTGCATAGTTACATGATCAGGGTGATGACTGTTCCCTGTCTGTGTTTCATTCCTTTGAGATCTAGCAGTGTCTAGATGAAATAAATAAATATTTAAACAGTACATCACAAAAAACAAGCTGCTGTTGAATAATTACTTACAACATGTTCAAAACTATACTCAGGATCTCACCAAAGGAGACTTCTGTGTTTTTTTTTTTACTGTAAGAAGTGTTCATTTCAACGTTCATTTGATGCTTTTAAATGGTAAAACAGCACCACAATCTGATTTTTTTTTTTTACGTTTAAAGTTAATTTCAGTTTTCTGAAATCTTTTTATTTACATTAAACTATGGACAGGAAGTAGTCTTTACCCTACACTGGCCAACATGAAGTTAGCTAAAAACCTGCACAAGCCTATTGGATTGTTAAATGATGATGCCATCGCTCTACTTTAGCCCTATTCACTAGAATAATTTTAACCTGCTACAGAGCCCGACTACAAGGCTCTTTTTTAAACATCAGAGCACACAGAAATATCACATTTACTCCAAATTTTCTTTAAGTCTATTCTGACAATGATTATCCATTTTTTCCCCATACACAATGGAGGTCTATTTTCAACGTAAAGATATATTGATTTTGCCTCCTGGAGAAATGGTGAGATATATTATTATAATTGGTGTAAAACAGTTGTTGGCCTTTCATATGTTGTTATTTCAGCAGGAGATTCAGATAAAGTTGCAGTTATTGCTGTGTGTGTCTATGGAGCTCTCAACAGTTTGGACCCAGAAGTTGCTTATTATTGTGTGTGATGTCACATTATTGTGTGTGATGTCACACGTATGTCAACGTATTGACCTCGCCATGTTCCTGACACTTGAAGGGCATAAACTTTACCAGCAATATGAACAAATTGTACTGCCAATGTAGCATGATGAACCTACAGAGGCATTGACACTATAGCATTTGTTTCAGTTCAAGTGTTTTTCGTAAATAAATAAAAACGTTCAAATATTTGTCCCTTTCAAGGTCCCACCGAAAATAGCTTTGCAACTCTGACTTACAGAGCAGGCAATATTCAAATTGTTCTTGTAGTATTAAATAATGCAGTTATTTATTATTGTTCATACGAACAACACGAAATCAACACAACACAAAATCCAGCTGCTGCAATTATTTGTTGTTTTCGCCCCTACATCCTGCTGAGTCTGTGTCTCACATGATGGACTGGGATGTGACAGTTTGCATATGGAGCCAACCATGCAGCGATAGTTGCAAAAGAGTCTTTTCTGTGCATGGTTGGTACAAGATGAGGTCATGATGAGGATGAGGTGCTGATCTGAATCAATGCTCATTATCACATGTGAACCGAATGCTCGAAAAGCCCGTGTAGCTCCAGAGAATGGAATGACCTAGACGTGTTGAGGGACTGCAGTAAGACACAAGACAATCATATGAGAAGTGCGGGTAGAATGAATTTATTCTTCAGAGCGTTTATCTGTAATCGCTTCTCATTCTTTCCCCACTGTTGCGTCTTCTGTGGCGTTTTCCTCGCTCTCTTGTCCTCTTCGTTTTATCTCTTCCCCAGTTCCTCCCTTTTCGCCCCTATTTTAATTAAAACTCCTCTATCAAAGCTCTCTGTTATGTGGTTGATTTAAATAGAGGGGCTGACATGAACTTAACATCACTGTCAGGCCGAAGCAAATTCCATCAGCCAGCCTCACTTTTGCAGCACTGGCCATTTTCCAAGAGGCCAATATCTGTACCAGCGCTTGTCCATCTGTCTTTACTTCATTGATATTTGCTTATGGTACCGTTTCTCCTTTTTTTCAGGCGACAGACATGCACGTCAATATAAAACGGCTATCGTAGTAGATTGTGTTTTTAAACATCGTCAACTGGACTGGGTTGATTGAGTTGAGGATGTTTTACTTCTATCTTCAGAAGCGTATTCTTGCTGTTGTAGTCATAATGTAAGACTGGCTTGCTACTAAATTCCAGTGCGGTGCCTTGACAATGCGCTTTGTTGCTTTATTAATGTCATTTGCGGCATGGGATTGTTTTTGTTATGGTGATATCAACCTCAGGCTCTTGCTCACAGTGCCTTTGGCGCCTTATTCTCTGGCCCCTCCCCCATGTGTTGGACCAGCTCCTTCTGGTGGATGAGAGGCAGTGGCAGGTC
Organism: Neogobius melanostomus; assembly: GCA_007210695.1. NCBI lineage: Eukaryota > Metazoa > Chordata > Actinopteri > Gobiiformes > Gobiidae > Neogobius > Neogobius melanostomus. The sequence continues at coordinate 1,980,988 of VHKM01000493.1, forward strand.
ATCATAAATCAACACTTTACCACCGGCTCTATAAGGCTAGTTTTAATTAAAACTGAGAATCAGCCGGCTCTGATTATGAATTGTACTGTCACTGAATGCAATTTACTGGGCTCACTTCCCTCATGTTCTCTGGCTCCCCCTCTCCTCTCTCTTCTATCTTCAAAGGACAATAGAAATTTGATAATAGACAATGGTCGTCCACCACCACTGAAGGTCGCCAACATTGTGAAATAGGTGAGAAGCTTAGCGGTTGCATAAATATAATAACTCAGAAAACAAGGTCTGGAGGCATAGGGTCAACTGAGTTTAATATCAGCTGATATAAACCGGGGGCAGAACCAGTCAATTGCTGCTACTACATGACAGCTCGCTGCACTTCATTTATCATGAATGTTTGATGGAGATGTTTTGTGTTCCATTCCATTCCAACATGGCCTTATCTCAGACATGATTTAAACTAGTGATGGCCAAAAAACTCGGCGCTCTGAAGCTTGTATCGCTCTTCCTGCGACGGAGCCTCTTGCAGTAACATCTGGTCACGTGACTGTCTCGAAAACGGCTTCATTCTGTGAGGTTCGTATCGTGTCTTAAAGCGGGTCATCGGCTCAGAGCGTCTCACTGTGCTGCCTTGAGCAGTGAGACGCTAAACAACAGATGTTTTCTTGCCCATATAGTGATGCAAATCATTAGTGATAAATAAATGTGCTGTATTTCCCCCATTTAACCGCGTTCATGTGGTGAAAGTCAATACATTTTATATAATATATTTTTTCCTATTCTTTACAAAGTCCTGCTTTTGAAGAGATACAAAAGCAGGCGTGGATGGCTGACCAGGCGAGGGAAACGTAAGGAGTAGGGCTGCACGTTTTCAAGTTTTTCATTAACCATTAACCTTGGCCCTTAGCGGCTAATACTTTGTTAACCATAACTAACCACCACCACCCCTCCCCCGCCATGGACCATGGACACCCCTAGTAAGGAGCGGCATCTACAGAAAATAGTGGCAAAATTAGCTCTGACGGAATGAAATATAAAGATCGCGCAGAGATGACCTGAGGCCCCGCCCACTGGCGCTCTGTGAAGCACATACCCACATTAATAAGAAGATTACTCGTATTTATCGGCCCATGATTGATTTGATCATTCAAACATCAATTTCAGGCTGCAAATGATAAAACCGCCACACGTCTGTATGAAACTTTTCTTGCGCACATGATTGTCTTGGTGCTTCAGTCTTGTTTATGAGAAGTCGGGATAATAAAGTTTGTCCACAAGAGGCTAGTGTTCAAACAGAATGAAACAGCTCAGAGACTTCGAAGCTTACGACACTTTTTTGCTGGGAAAGCCTCAAAGTGTTTCAAGGCTTCACTTGCCGTCACTAATTTAAACCTTTGCTGGGAGTGGCGGGACCTCCCTAGCTCGTCTTCTTGGAGATCTTGCTTCTTTGCTTTGACTACAAGAAGCCGTTCATTACTTTCAATACATTAAGTGTTCCTTGGGACAATTGTTGTTACTGGAAAAATGTGACAGTTTAGGTGATCTGTGACGTAGCAACATATAAGCTGAAATTCTCTGCAGCGTGGCTTCAATGTTTAATTTGAAGTCACATGCTGAAGAGTGAGTCTGTGACGTTACACTGTCAAAGGAAGACAATGTTACAGTATACTGTAAGTGAACAGTTTGACTTAAATGCTGCCCTCAAAAGTAAAAGTAAGTTGAGCAGCGTGCTCTCTTGGCGACAGCCCATTTCTAATTGATGACCTTTGTATCTTGGAAGTACGACTAACATGGTGGTAGGCAATACGGAGTGAGCCGGGCCTCTGTGGGGTCTAAATTAGCACAAAGGAGCGCTGAAGTAGTTGAGTTGCTGTACTCCTGCCGCCTCTGCTTCCCTTTACTTTTCATCAACAGACAAGAGCAGGCAGGAAGGACTAACCAGAATTCAATCTTCAGCTTTGCACAAACAAACTCATGAATGATAATGGCTTACTAATTGAAGGTACGGGTGCGCTTTCACTCCACTGACTGCGGCGCAGCAAATGGAGTCCTCCGGGTCGTCATGGCGACAGGCGCAGTCTCCTGACCCGAGCCGGAGTCAGATCGTCTTTTACACCCGCTCCCCGGAGTAGGTGCCACCATTTGTTAGATTTATGCTCATGAATATTCAGCGGTAAACAGTTGGCAGATACTGTCAGCAAACCTGGGCATGTTTGCAAATGAATCACCGTTTTGATTCACAGGTATTTGCTATTCAAGTGAGCTCCCTCTGATATAGTTTAATGCAGTGTAATCATCCACATTATTCTACTTGCCAGTCATTAGTTTAGACTAATTGATTGGAATGTTAATAATTGTATCATAATTATGTACTGTGGGATGCTTTGATAACACTTCCTGTGTTAGTCGTACATTTACAGAGACTCCGATGGGTGATTCAAAATACAGCGCAGGATTTTTATATTTGACGTGATGAAAGGTACTCAAAAGAACAGGATTCATGCAGTTATGATGTTCAGTTTAGACAACAGACAGTTGGTTGTTTGGTGTTGCTGTCATGGTGGTCTGCTTCACTGCCTTCTGTGTGTCGAAAGAGTTGATCTACAGACTTGAGACTCTGTTAAGTTGTACTAGCTTACTACCTCTACTGCATTGCTTTTATATTGACAGCAAATCCTTAGAATGCTCTGTTTCCACATACATTCAGACATCATCAGCCACTTCAGAAACTAAGTGGGGAAAAAACAGATTTAGATTATTGATTTATATTGCCCAACTGAAAACGGATCCAGACTTCTGTTGCAGCATCGTTCAGGGTATTTAATCACAGCAGCTCTCATGCAGGAACACCTTGAAATAATTGAAACATGTAAAATTAGTAACAAAATTGATAGGTGAAAATGAAAGTCATCAGTCAATATTGAGCTTCGGGGAGGTGAGATCAGAGCTGCTTTTGTCACAACTGCTGTGAGTTCATTTTTGTGTGTAAGAAAATAATAAGTATCCCATTGAATTAAAATGTAAATATGACAATCTGTGTTTAGGTGATTCTATACAAAGTAGTTATAGTCTGTTACCTCCTGCTATATTTATGATTGATAAATGCCAATAAATGAACGATAGATTGAATGAATATGATGTCACAGCATGGCAACAGATGCCAAATAAGTGTCAATGTTGAGCTTTGAAATTTGATATTTGTTTTGACACTCAGACTGGACATCGAGAGTTCTGTTAAGAATGAAAAATATGTACACGCCTACGCCTCTTTAGTTCAATTAAAAGTGGTAAAGTGGTTTAGGCTGGCTCCTTTTATGAAACTTTGACTACAACTCTGAATACTAAGGGTTGTAGCTCAACTGCCATATAATCATGTTGTAGGAATACATGCACACTAGCACAACCTAACAAGCACTTGCACACCTACTAATCCAAAAAGGCAGACCCCTGTGCCAAAAATAACAGCTTGGAATGAGATGGATGGAGGAGGACAGATTATTGTGGGTCTAATCTGTGAAAAGCTGACAATAAAACACATTTAAAGTGATTACAGTGCAGTTATTGGCAGTGGGGGTCACACAATGCTACATTCTCTATTGCATGTAGCACTTTAAACGTCATGCACAGGTCTTTCAGAGTGATTTCAAGACTGAAGTCAATATTATGAGGACAGTTTGAGGAGGAAAGAATGCAGAGAAAAGAGAGTGACAGATGGAATCTAGCGCTGAAGCTGCAAATCACCAGAAAGCTTAGGCATCTCCTGTGTGCGTTGGTGTAGGTGTAAATAGAAACATGTCGCTTTGAGACATCATGTCCGAGCGATTATCTCCCCCGAGTACTGTCACCACAAATTTGTCAATCTCAGGTTTCGAAGTATGCTCATTCCTGTGCCCAAACAAATGGCTGATCTTTGTTGATGATGCTCCCGGACACACCGCCTGTCGAGAGCCTCATCTGAGGCTTGTACAAGCATTATCTTCAAGTATGAATTATAACTGCAGCGCTAGTGCACATCAGACAGCCGTGGGCACCTACCCACTCAACAGCTGCCATATTTGGGGAAACAACAAGACACACTTCTCATCGAGACTTGTCTCCCCAGTCATTTCACCAAGTGAGTGTGGGGCTCTGGCATCGAGTGCTCTACCTTCAGGCTAGCGGCCATCCAAACGCTGCTCAGGACATCTGCCCACAACATGGGCAGCTTGTGTCTTTGTTGTGTGCTTACGCTCAAAGAGCCAATCATTTAAATAAAATCTGAACACAATTTGGGGGATGAGACCAGAACCTGACAGGGATATTATGTCCTAAGTATCAATGGTGATATGGCTATGTAATGTGGCCATTTAGCTAAATATTATTAGGAACCCCAGAAAGTTTGATCCAACTCTAATTGCTGTGTAAATCAATATGTTTGTTTTATAATTGATTAATAACAAGGTTGTGTTTTGCTTCTAGCTGATGAGTTGACAAGGTTTAGAATGACAACACTAACCAAACTTTAATGTCATCATTACTGATGCTTCACAGTTATGCAACTGTGAAGCACTTTGAATTGCCTTGTGTATGAATTGTGCTCTACAAATAAACATGCCTTACCTTACCTTACTGTTTAACACTTTTCTCTTAACCAAAGCGCTTGACAAAACTCAAAAAAGCTCACGCAAATTCCTAAACTTTGTTTGGTCTTCTCAATACCAGGTTTATCTCATCAAAACCTTTTTTTTTTCCTCATCAAAACCCTCAAACACTCATGTGTTTTCATATGCTCATTCATGACACAGCAGGTCAAAACCTTTAGTCCAGTTCCCTGCAGCGATCACTGGTTTGGCACAGTCTGTGTTTGGACTCAAATAGATGAGGGGTACTGAGGATTTGTGTGTAATTGATGTTCATGTAAAACCAGTTATCTATAGGAATATTTTATTTTACACTCAATAGTTACAGTGATCCTGAAACTGTTTGCACTTGCAATGTGCTGTATTGCACTGGTGTATTTTACTAGCCTGGCAAGCCAGCCTCTGCTGCTGTCTGTTCAAAAGGGTCTGGTGGTTTGTCCACAGCCAATCCTCAAACCTATAAGTTTTGTATCGCTCCTCATCTTTAGATTAACATCGCGCACAGATTCATGTACTTCATTCAGCATTTAGGCTACATCATTTTCAAGCTCTTGGCCATATCCCGAGAGAAAGAGAATATACCGCTGGCTCTGACGCTGGTGTTGAAGAACAACAGAAACGTGATCAAAACATTAGCAGGTGTGTGTGTTAATTACCGGTAATGTAAATAAATCGTAAAATAAATGGAAAAGTGTGAAGTCTGGATGACCTGGCTAGTATTTTAAGGTATGTTCTGGTTAGTTTTAGTTGAGCATTATAGTCAGAGCAAACTCAAACATCAGCTTTACTCGGTGGACAATGGAGAATTAAACTCTCAGTGAAAACATTGATACCGTAACATCAAAATACTATAAAACAATTGTGATAAAGACAAATAATCACAGAATAGTAAACACATTTACTGCAGTGCAAATGTGTTGGGTGACTTGTGCATTTTCTGTGTGTAACAGGAGTCAGTTCTCTGTATTTAGCTGCTGGGAATTCACAGATTTTAGATTATTTTGTTTTGTTTAAAATTCTATGTTGAAAAAGCTTGCTAGTGTGAACTGACCAATCGAGTTGTTTTCAGAAAAAGCCTGAACTCTATGATCTGATGTGAAGCAATGAATGTGTTAAATATATGACAACTACGTGACATAAATGTTGAATCAAAAGAAACACCTAAACAATGTTTAATAAAGCCATACCGCCTTTGCGGGAAGGGCCTGGTTGGTACTTGGATGGGAGACCGTTTGGGAACACTAGTAAGGTTGGGTGAATGTAGTGAGAGTGAGGGGTTGGTGGTGCTTGGATGGGGCAATGGCGCAGATTAGCATCAAGTCTACCCCAGAGCAGCTGTAGCTTACCATGAATGAATATTGCACGAACTTGCAAAGTGACTTTGAGTGTCTGGAAAAGCACAATGTAAAACAAATGCATCATCATTATTACTATTGCTATTATTATTATTATTATTATTATTATTATTATAAAATGTGCTAAAGCACTTGCGTAAAAACTTTAATGTACATATTTTAAAATATCAGGTTTTGCCCCATTATAAGTCTATAGAGCATGATTTGTACTTTCAATATGAAGTGTAAATAAAATACACATAGTCCTGTTTATATAATTGTAGAGAGATGCACTCTAGTTCAGAGAGAAACGCTGTAGTTTCATATTCTTTCATATGTTTCTCTCTCTCTGCTGTTGAAGATGGCTCAAAAAGGACTCTTCATGTTCATGGAGGCAGATACTTGACATATAAATAAAGCCAAAAATGTTGTGTGCAGAGGCGTAATCACAGCCCTGCACAGGAAGTGTCTGTACCCCTCTGAGCAGCGCTCCCGTGGCTACAGCTGTAATTATCCTACATAGAACACACATCTGTGCATCAAATCATGACTCAAGGCTCACATGCACCTCATCAGTGACATGCACAGACATTTTGAGGGGCAGGTGCTCAACCAAGACAAAAGGGCAACCCTCCCGGAAAAAAAACATATGTATATATTTCTTTTTAGTAACACTAACAGACCATTAATTAATACAACAACATACAATGTACATTGTACAAGGATGTGGACCTAATAATAAACTAGATAGACTTTAGAGAAGAATGGCTCTGCACTTATGATTACAAATAAATAATCCAAAGGTACTACAGCCTACACTTAAACATCTGATTTGTCCAAGTCATTGCTTTGTCCATATCTAAAATATCTGCAATAACAATAATCTACTGAGCTGTTCATGTTCCCGTGCTCCTCCCACAGAGGCACAGTGTCCAGAGCCCAGGCTCCTCTCCTCCTCACTCTTCTCTCTCCTCCACACATCCTTCTCTCCTCAGCTCAGCTCACACTGGCCCTGGTCTTCACCCAGCCCTGACTTAGTCTGAGTAATACAGCTCATTTTCAGACCATTTTATAGCGCGACAAACAGAACCACTAAAGTTACTGACTTCTTACCGCTGACTTTGTCCGGACGGTCTCGACACACAGCGCAGACGTCCTCGCCCCGTCGGCCCTTTCGTTTCCATTCCCCTCAATAATCCAGTCATGTCGCGCTAGTTCGTACATAAAGTTAACACATTTACTCAGTTTACTTTACTCCAGTGACCTACAGAGAGGGGCTGTACCATCTTCTCAAACGGGGGAAACAAGGGGACAGTGCAGTTTCCCTTCTGTGATCAGAAGCACGTCAGCGCTGCGGCGGCTCGAATGGCAGAGGAGAAATGAAGCGCGATGTGAAGTTGTTAAGCATTAAAACTGTATTTTCAGCACATGTTGGCTTAGTAGGGCAAATATCTAAGAACAATAAAATAAATAGGAGTTATTTTTTTGGGACAAAAAAAATGGTGGTCGGGAGAAGGGCACTTAAAGGGCACAGGGCAAAAGGGCAGCAGGTGCTTGAGCACCACCTGGGCTCTGTCTGTGCACGTCCCTGCACCTCATATAAGTGTCCGTGGTCTCCTACAGGTCTGGAGCATGTCATCTTTGCCCACATGTCTCTGTAGCCCTTTGTGGTCAAAGAGGTTGTCCAAGTAACATTTTCTTTTATCACCTGTCAGAACATGTCCTGGGTCAGGCCGATCCTGGCTCCTGATACTGGAGCCTCCCAACACAAAGCGTGCTTAATGTGTGGCCTCAAACACTGTTCAGTATCAAGAGCGGCAAAGACAAGAGCGCTATTAACAGGAGGTAGACAGTGTTGTGTTCAAACTGATGCAATTGTTACATTGTTAAATAACAATTGTTTAAACTACTAGAGGATAAAATAAAATGTTATGTGGTGTGCATTGTGTGCTTTATATTGAAGAAAATGAAAGCAGGACCTTTGCTGTTCACCAAGATCAATGAAGCATGGGCACTTTGAAGGCTTTTAAATACATTCTGTCTGTCCCGGGCTCTTGTATCTCAGCTGATACATGAGCAACTCTACGTGACATTTTCATTTCAATTAAAAGAAATGAGGCCTGCGCTACACGCCTGGCTTAGCACTTAAGATAATGTACATGCCCCATAAAGTGTTTAAAGTCATCCAAAGAGATACAGAGACTGACTCTTTCAGTACAATCTCAGTCTGTCCTCCTAAATATCAAGCCAAGCAGTAAATGTGAAGAATTTGCCAGTTGCCTTTGTCCTGCAGTTTCCATGCAAATAGCACCATTGACAAACCTGACACTTGGCACATAATGAGACAGTGCGAGCACGGAGCAAAGATAAGAGGGAGAACTGAGCGGAAGTGTTCGCAGAGACAAAATGATAACATGGGGACTTAGGCCACAGTCCACAAAAGACTTCAACACGGGGAGACAGCAAGAAGAGCATATCCGTCCATAAATGGCTACTACTGGATTGGATAGTTATCTTTGAGTCAAATACTTTATCTTATATGGATGCTTAGGTTGATAGTAAGGTAAACAAACATTCACTCAGCCCCTGCCGGCATCATTATTTATATGAGCACTTCTTTATGACTTACACAGAAGCCCAGCACTCACACTGCATTTCTCTATTATTCCTCAATGACACCGGCAGCCTCTCACTGTCCGGCTTTCTCATCAGTATGCTGTGCAATGACCTATGTTGTGGCCGGTCGCATCCCTAGGGTAAAAGGGTCTCTCCGTCTTCAAATGCTACCACGCTCTAAAAAATGTTTTTAATATTGGTGTGAGCCGCCTGTTGGGTCAATTCTGAACCAAAGCCACATTGTAACAACGATTATCTTTATAAGGTTACCTTTGTCTGATGGCTTTCATTTGAGCAAAAAAACATAAATGTCAATTCTAAAAGTACATTAGGAAGAGCAAGCAACTGTGAGCAATTCATCACATACACATCTACAGTGCCCACAAGTGAACGCTATTCTCAGCAGTAATTCCTTCTGTTTATCACTGTGGGCGTAAAACATAACATCCATAATAACCAAGGACTGTTCGCTGCTTGCTATATTTTGAATATTGCTCCAAGAAGTGTGTTTCTGCTATGTTTAATTCTGAAGCATCATGTACAAGCATGTGAGTCCGCACTCACTACATACAGTACTTTCCTAATTTCCCAAGGAGATTAATGGTAAGCTGAAATTATAATAATAAAAGAAGAGTAGAGCCAATTACGGGGCCATATTGGGTGCGTCATGCCTCATATCGCCTGCTCCATCACAACGTTAAGTGTTCGCCCTGACGTTCATTAATGGCTGTTCCATCGTTCATTGCCCATTAGAGCCCACTCAAACCTGGCTTTGTTTGATATGACAGCTACAACATGCTCCTATTTATGTCTCCAACTTCTTTTTGCTTTTGTCACATACCATAAATGTTTAAGGGGTCCATATACAGCTAGACTAACTTTTTTGAGCTCTTAATTGTGTCGTTACACCGTTTCACTTTCATGTTAGCTTTATTGTTGATCTCACCACATGCCAAATTAAATATTAGATACAAATTGGGGAAGATGGCGGTGGTGGGAGATGGTGGTGAATCAAGCTTTCCTTCAGTCGGCTGGACCTGGCCCAAAGACTCCGCAGTCTCCTCCCTGAAGGCTGTGCACTGAGGTTGAGTGATGGGCGTGTGAGATTACACAATGCTGAGGGCTTTACAGGTTCATCACTTCTTTACTCCCTTCTGTCTGATGAATTAAAGAGTTTTGTATCCTAAAAATTTGAACTGAATTTCTTCTATGCTTTATGTTGCACAACACTTATCCTTTAATAAGTTAAATATGGAAAACAGGAGATCTCCCGGGCTGGTTTAGGCAATCCGTAGGTCAGTCATGCTTCGTTGGTAGTGACGCTGTGGAGCAAATGGTTGGTAAGATGTGAACGCTTGTTAAATTAAGCAATTTCATGTTACTGAATTTCTCGATGCGATTCTCCATGTGAAAGTTGGAGAGTAAGAGCTGAGCGGTGTGCTCTTGTCTTTAGCCCAGGGTTGAATGGCGGTGTTATGACAGGGAATAAGGTTATGAAAGTATTTGTGTCCATGGAGTCTCGATGCTTACGAGCCAGTGGAAGGCTGCAGTACAGATCACCAATTTGCTCCATTTACTAGATCAATTCTTATTGCTCTGCAAGTACAGTATATCTCCCTGTCCATCGCTGCGTGCGCATGTAGGCCTATTTTAATTGTTGCCATGGAAACAGTGTGCTGCCAGAGTCCAGATTCAAAGAGGGCATCGCTCACTCGCAGCCTTGTCCTGGGTGTACATTTCTCACATTTTTTTTGCGGTTCTTTGCCTCTTTGGGCACTTTTTCCCTCAGACTGTAAATTACGAGCCTCGAAAATCCGACTATTGTCCAATTGGCAAACTTTGTTTTTTCCCTGCTCTAAGTCTAAACTCACAAAAAGACTTAAGAGTCTGTATCTCTCCCTCTCCCTTCCCTGCCCAAGTGTGTGACATGCGCTCATGCAGCATTGACACACAGGCAGAGTGTTCGTGGCACAGTGAACAAGGATCAAGGTTTGATATTTTGGCTCTTAGTGTCTGACTAGGTAGCTACCCCTGTTTTTAATCATAACATACAAGGTGTCAAATGAGTAAGAAGCTAATTTCATAAACAATAGCTCAATTTGATTGTGTGAGTCTGTGAAAGTTGATAAATGAGCACCATCAATTATGAAATTAAGAGACTAATGCATATATTTGTAAATGTTACATCCGTTTTCGCATAACAAAGACAGACACATTTAGTTATTCTGAACTTCACTGGAGAATTAACAATGTCTGATCTATTTTGTCGAGACTACACTGCAAACTGTACTCAAATTGCACTACTCTCTCTTCCGGGGACACTGGATTGAGATAACTTTCTTTTAAAGAAGATCCTCCACCGGCTCTGTTTATGTGTCTCTTTTGAACCTCTCATTCCCTTCCTACATCTCCATCCTTTTCTGTATGCAATTGACTATTAACAAAAAGCCTTGTAATTAGAGATGACGTACTTCGTTCTGTTCTCTTCTGTCTATACAAGCCACATCAGACTTGTGTGCATTGTTTTGTTCCTCTTCCAGTTGCCTGTTTTTTATCATAAAAACAATGTCAATTTATAAGCAGCAGCGCCCCACTCTCCTGGTTGTTTCCGCCCACGACAGCTTCAGTCCTACCTAGTGAACTCCTACACAGACTATATGCTATTAAACTCAAGAGGACATGCACCCGCCCACCCTTCACATAGAAACATACAGGCCTGTTTCATGTTGTCAAAAAATTGTAGCTCTGAAGTGGGCTAGTAGGGCTAAGGAAAGATATCAAAGCTTATGGTGCTCCAAGCACCTTCGGTGTCAGTCATGTAATCAGTTTGATGGTCCATCAGTTTGTCCGTCACTCATCTCGCTCCAAACTGTTTGTCAGTCAGTGGGCGCTGGCGCACAGCCTCCTCTTCTGCTGACGGCCATTTGATTCGTTTAGATTTCTCCGTTCCGCACTCCCTCTTCCTTCTTCCTCTCTTGACAAGGAGCCCGTTCCTTATCTATAGGGAGAGTTTATATCCTCCATAATATATAGCCATTTTGCTGCTAGCGAACGTTTACTTGAATTATTGATTAATGTGGGATTGTACGTAAACTGTATGCCATCATACTATGTTACAGGGGACATGTTAATGCACTATTCATGTTTGTCAAGTGTTGCCTCCGCTCTCATTCGTTCCTCTGGATTTAGCTGCAGTTTGATGTAACCCTAATTCTGCCTCCTACCTCTTATTTGCCACTTCTCTGGTTGACACTGACATACTAATTCAAAAGCTGCATTCAGTCAATTATACATTTTTATACAGTCACACCTAAGCCTGTGTTGACCTGTCTTTGCTTTTATTGTGTGTGCAGGTACTACTCTCCCACTGCTTCATCATGCCTGTCCGTGGCAGCCTCAGCCCGTCCCCCTACAACAGGAAGAATGGGGGCCACATTTTGGACTCTTCCGCCCAGAAACACCCTCCTGGGCGGCTGTGGGCCCAGTGTCGCTTCCGCACCCTGCTCCACCTCTCTCTACTTCTGCTGCTGCTCTTGCTGCAGCTGCCTTTGACCTGCTCCTCACGGAGAGAGAAGGGCGGAGGAGGCGGCGGTGCCCAATACATCCCGATTCCCCAGCCTCCGCCACATCACATGGCTCTGCCTAACATCCTGCGTGGCCTTAGCATCGCTGTGGTGCTTGTGGGCAACTCCAGTGAAGTGGCGCTGGCCGGGGCCCGGGAAAAGGAGGACTTTCTACACCTCGCACCGAACGTGGAGGTGCTGACCATGAATGAGACAGACCCCAAAAGCATAATCAAAAGCATCTGCGACCTGATGACGGAGCACTGGCTGCAGGGTGTGGTGTTCGGAGACGACACAGATCAGGAGGCCATCGCTCAGATCCTGGACTTCATCTCAGCCCAGACTCACATCCCCATCCTAGGTGTCCGTGGCGGCTCCTCTATGATCATGGCTGCTAAGGTAGGCTCACTGACAGTCAATACTCACTGGCTTTTACTCTACAATATGAAACGCCTTCTGATTTCTTTGGCACCTCTCAGCACTATCTTACAAACTCTCTTCTGTGTGAGAGTTTTGCCTGTGGAGAGCATTTGCATGAAAATCACAGGGGCCACTGAGCTTCCTGTACTTTTGTCTCAGTCTGGCTCGTCATCAAACAGAATTATTTTTTTTTGTGAGGTATGCCATTTCTTTGTTTTAGTTCTAATGTTCTATTGTTAGTTGGACACTTTCATTGTTTTAGCATTTGACTGTAGGATTTTTCCATATTTAGCACAGTATTCTTCTCTGTAAGATTCTGGTGAGATTCTGTGCTTCCTGTTGTAACATTTATTTCGGGTGCAGTGACAGACAGAGTAAACTGGGCTGTGCTGATGCCAAGGGCAGGATCAGCAGAATACAGAGCTCTGTTGCCGCCTGTTCACAAGGCCTTGTCTAATGGGATAAAACAATCTGCTGCTGCTTTATCAGTGTCGCTCGGCAATCTGAGCCTGGGCTCCTTTCCACAAAAGCATCTTGATGTTTCGAACTTTTCTTAGAAAGTCTACTGGTACTAGATGACGGCCACATGCCTCCAAGTGAACACATGCCATTGTCCTGGGCGTGCTCAGTGCGTTCTATGTGTGAGCAGTTTGGGACTTGCTGGTGTCAACAGGTCGTGGGCCTGGCACAGACGGAAGCAGAACTGACAGAGTGGGGCCAGGGGCCATTACAGCTGCTCTTCTCTCTGTTCGGTCTCATAAAACGGAGCAGAGCAATGCAACCTTCTGCACTCACAACTGTGCTCTGTTGGACCACTTTCAGTGTCATTTGTGCGTTGAGTGAACCTGCGGTGTGTCGTAAACTGACTAACGTTGTCACCCGAGACAGAAACATGGTATCATTGGCTTTGCACACTCCTCCCCTCTAAATGTAACTTATTTACATTTTTGAAATGAATTTAAATTTCACTATCTTCAAATCGTCAAATCAACTAGTCCCCCAGGGGTCAATCTTGGGACCCCTCTTATTCAACCTGTACATGCTTCCATTGGGTCAGCTAATAAACAGCAACAATGTGTCGTACCACAACTACGCAGATGACACTCAGATCTACGTGTCACTGACGGCAGGTGAACATGGGCCTGTAGATACACTCTGTCACTGCATCGAACAGATCAGTTTGTGGATGCAAAACAACTTTCTCCAACTAAATTCAGACAAAACTGAGATCATTGTTTTTGGCCCACAGACACAAAGACAAAGTGTTATCAGTCACCTTGAGTCTCTCGCTCTGAAACCAAAAAATCAGGTTAGAAATCTAGGAGTAATCATGGACTCAGACCTGAACTTAAACAGCCACATCAAAGCAATAACGTCATCAGCTTTTTACCATCTGAAAAACATTGCTAAGATCAGAGGAATAGTGTCAAAACCAGACTTAGAGAGACTCATCCATGCATTTGTCTCCAGCAGGTTAGACTACTGTAACGGCCTGCTCACTGGCCTTTCTAAACCAGCTGTTAGACAGCTGCAGTACATCCAGAGCGCTGCTGCTCGAGTCCTGACAAGAACCAGGAAATACCACCACATTAGTCCAGTGCTCCGGTCTCTGCACTGGCTTCCTGTCACTCAGAGAATAGAATTTAAAACAGCTCTGCTTGTGTACAAGTCTTTTCATGGTTTAGCACCAAAGTCCATCTCTGACATGTTAGAGCCGTATGAACCATCTCGGGCCCTGAGAACTTCAGGGAGGGGTCTCCTGGTGGTTCCCAGAGTCAATAATAAACACGGTGAGGCTGCGTTTCAGTTTCATGCAGCTAAAATCTGGAACAGTCTTCATGAGGATGTGAGACAGGCCTCAACTCTGACAATGTTCAAATCCAGGCTGAAAACAGCTCTTTTTACCCGTGCATATGAAAACTGAAAGTATTTTATCTGCTCTCTTGCCTTTTACTGTCATTGATTAACTTTATGTTGATGTTTTATTGATTGATTTTATCTGTTTTTTTGTAATTTTTTCTGCAACTGTGAAGCACTTTGAATTGCCTTGTGTATGAATTGTGCTCTACAAATAAACTTGCCTTGCCTTGCCTTGCCTAATATGAATGGACAAAATAAATCTGCCTCAAAACACCTTTGGCTTTCACCTGCATTCATTACTCCCAGCCCCACCAGTCGTAAGTCCTCAAAGATGTATAAATCTCTCACCGCCTCCTTCTCATAGATAGCAACATTATGTGAAAATTTATGTTGGTGTTTTATTGCAGGGTAAGACGCATTGACGTGGGAGAAGGTGAGAGTGAAGCGTGGGGGTTGTTCAATAAAGTGCTTGTGTGTTAGAAGACAGTGTCATTCATTACATGCACATGGCCTGGCTGCAGGAGAGAGCAGCGTCTTGTGGCAGAGGTTTAAATGGATTTCCCTGTCCACAACTAGAGCCTACATCTTCTGAGAGTCTCCTCCTGCCCGCACCCTGGCCCACAGGAGCAGGAATGGAACCACGCTAAGGCTTCAGTCTCCAACCGGATTTGCGTGTGCCTAATGGGCTGAGACAATAGAGCGGCAAAAATGCATACCAGATCACAAGCTGGGAGGGAGAGGAGTGGGAGATCGCAAGGATGGACATAGTGTGGATGAGATGTTTTAGTTTGAATAAAAGTGGTTTGGAAAGTCAAGCTTGAAAGGGGGGCTTTTGTTTGAAGGGTTTAGTTGAGCAATTATAGATTAAATGCAAACTCTACAGTGTTGAAAGGGCACAGCTGCAGAAAAGAGGTTTTGATGGAAGATGAGACATCAGAAAATGATTATTCCAATCAAGACTGAGTGGAGCAGTTAAATGACAGAGAAGGTTCATTAAAAACATGATGGCAATGTTATAAAATTATATAAAACCAGAAATGTTTGCAACCTGAGACATGCAAGTCTTCAAAATGACTAAACAATGTCAGGCTTTAGGCAAGGCAAGGCAACTTTATTTATACCACGCATTTTGTATACAAGGCAACTCAATTTACTGCTTTAATCATTTTATAATAATGGTTTTAGCTAATGCTCTTTTCTGTCTATAGACAGTGTTTGCGTGTTCTCCCTAAAATTGTTGTTTTTTATGTAAGAGGAGGGATGTTATGCAAAACCTTTTAGAGCTTTATACCATGTTACAATGTTGTGTCGTGTTTGAATTTTTCATACAGCCGAGAGCTACAGTCAGCTTGTCTACCTGGGGTCCATTAAAAAAAGCATTTACATATTAAATGCTTTTTTTACACCAATATTGACAACAATATTGCATTGGTGTTAGGGAATTGTTAAATAAGAACAGGAAACACGACAGGAAGCCAGACGGCTCCTGTATTAAGTAGGAATGAAATAGGCGGCAGAGATGGATGGAGGCAAAAGGCACAGGCATCGTTATCAATGCATGGATCGGCTAAGGGGGTGGGGGGTGGGTCGGTGGGGTTGTTGGAGGGTGAGGACGTATGAGCTTGAGTGAGGAAAAGTAACAGTGACGTGCAGCCTGTGTTTAAGGATAGCATCTAACCAGTGAAGGATGCTCTGTGAAAAAGAGAAGCATCCTCTTCGCTCAGGAAATCACACACTAAATAGGAATGAAGGAGGAGAGCAAGATGGATAGAGCACAGCTGTAGCCACATCTGTGGGCGCCATGGCAAGATAAAGAACGGGAAGTGGAAGCAGGAAATGTACCCACTTATTTCACTAGGCTGTGAATGAAACCACACTCGACCAATAGACTGCTGCTGCGTCATCCATGGAGCTCTGATTGAAAGGTTACTGTATGGAATTACAGTTTCTTTGGTAGTGTTGCTCAATATATTACCAAATTATTGTTATTGCAATTAGGTGACACAATATCGCAAGAAGGCTAAATCACAGAGGTCTGTGGCATTTGTTTGCTTACTCACCCTAAAACAACAACAAATGGGAACTTAGTAATATGCATGGTTTTCCCTATTTAGTTACATATTCTTATTCTTTTGATCCTATTTTTGTGTGTGTGTGTGTGTGTGTGTGTGTGTGTGTGTGTGTGTGTGTGTGTGGTGTGTGTGTGTGTGTGTGTGTGTGTGTGTGTGTGTGTGTGGTGTGTGTGTGTGTGTGTGTGTGTGTGTGTGTGTGTGTGTGTGTGTGTGTGTGTGTGTGTGTGTGTGTGTGTGTGTGTGTGCGTGCGCTGTTTTGCCGAAAAACATAAAAAAAATTTGAAAAGAAAAATTGCTCATAATTATTGTTTGTAATTATTATTGTCATAATAATTATTTAAATGTAATTGAACATACTGTGTTCAAATGGTTTTGTCAAATATCACAATAATATTATTTTTGCAAAATTCAACACATTTATTGAATGTTGCACATTTTCGTTTGTTTTGTGCAACTGTTATATTCGATTGATTTGATTTTGATGAACCACCAGGATCAAAGGATTAGCTTTGTGTTCATTTTTACCTGAAACGCAGGTAAGGATGTAAACAGAGGAAGCCCGTTCCCAAACGATTTATTCAAGCTTTATATAAAATAATGTTGACTTCAGTGCGACTTGTACACTACACAAGTAGAACTTTCTTGAAATGTAAATTTGTCCTTGATATGAGTCATTTCTAACAATCTGTCCATATCCATTGCATTTTGCAGTTTATTTCATATTTTAGAACTTAAAGTAATGTATGTGTGATAAAGTAATTTGCCCCGGATTACATACAACTTAGCAGTAATTGTTTGTAAGATCAAAGTTGGCTAAAAGAGGAGATGCATCGTAGTGAAGGCAATTTGACCTCTCAAATGACAGTACAAAAGTACAAAAGTGTAGTAAGTAAATAAAGCACTTACTATGGCGGAACATATTGAGAATTAGCACTTTACTGTATCTTGTAAATTCACCTGCATCAAAGAGACTGTCAAGGGAGGAATGTGTGTCGAAGGTAGGGATGTCACGGTATGAAAATTTTACCTCACGGTTATTGTGACCAAAATTATCACGGTTTTCGGTATTATCGCGGTATTTTTTTTTAATGTGTGTTAATAAGTTCAGAAAGCATTGATAGTCCTACACAAACTGAAATAGCTTCAAAAAAGTGTAACAGTGTTTGTTATATTTAAAAAATACAGACACAGCCATATCAAAAGTGCAACTTTTCACGTAAATGAACTATAACTATGTATTGTTGATCATTTGGAGGTTATTACATGTACTATTTATAGCGCCAGAACCGTGTTAGAATATTTTTAACAAGATAAACCCTCTATATCAGGAATATTGTTCTCAGTTTGTGTCCTTCCAGTTTGCTTTCGCTCTGCAGATTTGGGAAAATGCCATCAGACAGTAATCATTGTTAAAGTCATAATAATGCGGCGAGAGTGAATCTGTTGCATTGGCGACCAACTTTAACCTGTCCTCCAGGAGCCCTGTAACGCATATAAGCCATATGCTGGCGATGGTGCTGTGGCTGCACTATGGGGCGACTCGTTACATTCTCCCTCAACCCAAAGTCCCCACATCATGCATTTCTGCTAAAACGCTAACGTTAACTTACTTGCATTGGCTATAGAGTTGTGGTGACGGTCACGCAGGTGAGTCATGAGGTTCGAAGTATTGCTGCTTTTCGCAGACACTTTTTTCCTGCACGTTCCGCAAACAAGATAACTGTCTTCTATCAACTGTCCTTCGGCTTTCTTAAAATACCCACTTGGTCCTGTTTGAAGGCTGATAGACGTCCTGAGCACTGTCGTCTCGGACATGATTCTAGCTTCGAGAAAGTTTTGTTTTGGAGCTACGGAGTGTGCCTTCAGCAGATGAGACGGTGGCCGGTGAGGCACACATTGCCTACACCGCGGGCGCGGTAATCCACCGAGATAATATAGTTTTTCAAAAACAAGACGGTAAATCAACATTTTTTACCGGGGTTTACCGCTACACCGGTAACCGTGACATCCCTAGTCGAAGGTCAGGTACAGGACACGGTAACTTTTGTGCTGCTGTTTAACGTGTCCCTGCTTGTGTCCAGATCGTGATGTCATTATCTACAAGCATTATTTTTACTAAATATGCTTGGCAAAGCTAAGACAGCCCAACTATGGCAAACCTGGACCAATAAACAAATTGTAATCTCTAAACATGAATAATCTGATGATATGTACTTGGAGTTGTATAAAAAGTAATGTCATGCTAAAACTGGACGGATTTTGGGGGGATTTTTCTAGTCTTCTGAGTTAGTGTTATTAGACTTTACATTTTTGGGGCAGAATCCATGGGACTTAGATGATTCTGAGTTAGTACAGGATATACTTTCTATTTTTGCTTTTTGATTTCGTTTTGAAGGCAAGGCAAGGCAACTTTATTTATACCGCGCATTTCGTACACAAGGCAACTCAGCTTTTTTCCTGTAAGGATTTTTGAAGCCCCTCATGGAACCGCCACCTTAACGTGGTGGAGGGGTTTGAGCACCTGAATGATCCTGGAGCTCTGTTGTCGGGGGCTTTGTGCCCCTGGTAGGGTCTCCCATGGCAAACAGGTCCTATAGGTGACGGGTCAGACAAAGAGCGCTTCAGAAGCCCCTTATGAGAGACCAACAGGCCCGGTTAGAACCATGAGGCCGTCCTTCTGTGGACCCACCACCTGCAGGAGGAGCCATAGGGGCTGGTGCAATGTGATTTGAGCAGCTCCAACAGCTGCCCCCATGACCCGGTAACGGACAAGTGGAAGAAAATGGATGGATGGATTTTTGAAGCTTTTTGATAAACACAACTTTCTGCTGTTGCCCCAAATTCGACATGACTCTGGCTTCATTCGGTAAGTGTTTCTGCCATACAAATTGTAAGCCCAGTGTTGTTTAACGTGTTGACATTCCATTGCAAGCAAACCTTTTGTTGGTGTTACATCAGGCTGTTTCACGTCCATTCATCCATCCATTTTCTTCCGCTTTATCCGGGGCCGGGTCGCGGAGGCAGCAGTCTCAGCAAAGATGCCCAGACTTCCCGATCCACGCACACCTCCTCCAGCTGTTCTGGGGGGACCCCGAGGCGACACTAGGCCAGCTCGGAGACATAGTCCCACCAGCGTGTCCTGGGCCTTCCACGAGGCCTCCTCCCAATAGGACATGTTCACGTTTTGTTTCAAAACCAAGCTTTCCCTGGTAAGCCTTGACCGAGCACGGTCAGATCTTGTCAGTGCGGCACGGTAGCACAGTGGTTAGTGCTTGCGCTTCACAGCAAGAAGGTCTCGGGTTCGATTCCCACCTGATCGGGGCCTTTCTGTGTGGAGTTTAGACGTTCTCCCCGTGTCTGCATGTACAATAGGTTCCCCTCTGGAGCCAGGACTCCTCTTGAAATTAGATTCCTAATCTCAGTGGGACTGTCCTGGTTAAATAAACAATAAATGAAATAAAATTGTTTGTTAGATTCTCTGGGCTGGAGCTGGTGTAGCTCTCAGTGTGGCTTTGGCCGAGGTGTCCCAGGCGTTTTTGTTTATTTATTTTACTATTATGCTTATGATGATTATAATTATAGGAGTTATTAATTTATGCTTGTCTTGTAAACACATGCAAAATATCTCTTTTAAAAGTGATGCAGACGATCTTTAGCACCAAGTCTACATAGCCATTACTTTGTATGTTACCCCTTTAGTGCTGTGAGTTGACATAATCAGCTTCATCTAAAGCTCTGGCTAATACTCACATTATCAAGACATGGAAAGCCATTTTCCTGTGCTTGTCTAGAAGGTATGGCTTTGTAGTGGTACAAATAGCTGTAGTTGTCGCTGATCACCCTGGGGCCGGCACATAATACCAGCAGTGAGCTAATCCAGCAGCGGAGGGTGCCACTGCTGCAGATTAGAAAAGAGATAGCATCCACTTGTGAGTGGGGCTTAATTGTGAGATTGCCAGCAATTAGTTAAAAAAAAGAGAAGCTGGCCAGCTCAGATGACCTGAGGGAAATTATAGTATTAACAGCAACATGTAGCCATACATGAAGCCAACATCCGCCCACACACAACTGTCTATGAATAACACATGTTCAAGGGGACAATCACAACATTCATCTTCAAACAGTTTAAAATTGAGGCTGTGGGCATCTTATAATTTCATGGTGGTAACTATGGTAACCGCCAAAATGCAGATATTTTATATTATGGCTTAAATATCTCTGTTATTACTCATGAAACAAAAACTGCCATTAAGTCCGACATCTTCTCTGACAGTGTGTATAAACTAAGATCGAATTATCTTTCCATAAAGGTGCCCAAAAGCGCTGATAATATGTATAAAACATGTCAGGTTTGTGAATCCAGTCACTTACAAATAATGATAAAGTACAATATTTGTCAGTTTTCTTTTTGGGGATTTCTTTCAAAAAAAGCCTTTTGTCCCTTGCTTTGTACCAGACATCGTACATGAAATGAGAGCGTTGTTGTAGTTGTGCTTCGCTTCTGTTTCTGTTAATTTTTGTTAATTATATGAACATCTCAAACAGTGCTTTGTAAGTGTGGTCCGTGTTAAAACCGTCGCTTTGAAGTGTAACAGGTTCTCTTTTGCTAACGAGGCAAATCAAAATATGATGTGCTAAATGTATCATTGATAATCTGTAAAGTTAAATCACAAACGGGTATGTTGTGTGTTTGTGTGCATGCTGTGTTCCTATGCTCTTGTACTTTGTTCCTTGTAATATGTTCCTTTGTACTATTGTGATATGTTATTTTTTATTGTAATGATTTCAGGGGTGGGCGCTCATAAGCTTTTGCTTCAGCCCACTCCTTCTGAGCAGAACTTCAACTGCTCAAATAAACAAATAAATAAATAAATAAAATCTTGTTGAAGGCCACACCGCCTTTGCTCTGCCCGATCCGGTCAGATCTTGGAAGCTAAGCAGGGAAGGGCCTGTGTTGGTACTTGGATGGGAGACCGTTTGGGAACACCAGGAAGCCTGCATGAATGTAGTGTGTGAGTGAGTGCAATACAAGTGTAAGCCATTATCATTATTATATTATCATTATTATTCTCATGCATAGAGTTGTATTGACACCGGCCCTCCATCTGAAATTATGACATCATCAAATTCGAGAACGTGAACACAACCTATTGATACAGAAATATTCATTTAAGGATATGGAAGTGTTTGCAATATCAGCACAAAAGCTCACACTCTGTGTTGATCTCCACTGTCTTTAATGTAACTCCCAGCACACTAGACTCTAGAGGAATAAACCAGCAGGAAGTGATCCATTCACTCATGTGCAAACCAGTGGCTCTTCTAAATGTGGTCATTTGCCGGTGTGCGTCCCAGTCACTGTTGGAGAGCGCCTGCAAGGTAGTGTCTGTTTCTGTGGTGTATCATGAGCTTGTCTGCTAACTCTTTTAGGTCGTCATTATGTTGAATTCTATTTGAATGGTGTCCAAGGAGAGTTGTTGGTAATTACGGCATACGCTTGATTTAAGCACGGCAATTAGTGTCCAGTCTTCATTTGGGAGGAGTTCCACTGTGTGCGTTGTTTTTGTGCTCTTGTCCACATGTGTCCCACGTCATTTCCTGTTGGAGGTGCACTCATTACACCCTGTTGAGCTTTAATCTTGTGGGTGATTTTCATTCCCAATTACTGTCCTACAATAGCACCTATTGTTGTAATGATTTACTCGCTAATGTAATGCTCTGTTCAGCTTGGCAGCACACAGTCCAGCTAAAACACAGACACAATAAGGAGCGTTTATAAAACAATAAGAGAATGAAAGCCAGTCTTCTTTAGCTGGATGGCTCCACCGCTCCTCTCTTTATCGCTCATTCTTTTTCGTGTTTGCCTATGTTGAAACTGTTCTCCTCTGACGTTTAGCGCACATTATGTGATTGCCCACGTTTTATACTGCGCATGTTTTCTGTATACCACATTGCTATATACAGGTGAGTTCTACTGCTTACATCTCCCATCTCCCACCGGCTTTTATGTCTGCCTTAGTGTCCTTGTCTAGAAATACGACATCCTGCGATGTGTGTTCCCCATTCCTGGAGAAGGAAAGTTAGACAGAGAGCGAGAGAGAGAGTGCGATAGACAGACAAAGAGGGAGGCATTGAGAGGCCTCATTTTATGTGTCCTATTTATCAGCCCAGTTGGTCTGAATTTACCTCCATCATTTAGAAAGTGGACACTGGACTTTTCTTTCTCTAAGGGCATTACCCACTGTTGCCGGAACTGCTTAATTTACCTTCACTCACTACACCAATCTTAAAGTTGAAAATAGTGTTCTTGTGCATGTGTAAACACAATGTTTAGTGTTTCAGACAGTTCCTCTCTTTTGTCTTAAATTCACACTTTCTGTCTCTGTGGAGCATCGTGGCCATATCTCTCTCCTGTCAGTGTATCCCTCCAAACACAGACACTGTGTCCATTTGTACTGATTTCTTCCTTGGATTTTTTCTTACCCAGGACAGCTCCCTCCTTTGGTCTCTTTAAACACACTACCTCGCCTTGCCATACCTCCGCTCTTTGTTGAACCCTCATTACCCCGCCCTAATGCACACAAATCAGACGGTTCATTCCGACACAGATCCTCATCACTCAGGATGAGGCGCTGACAATCATTTTCTTGCACAGTTATGAAGCGCACCTCCATCTTGTGGTGACGGGTGCTGACTATGTCCTGTAAACAAACTATCACAGCTCCAGCCTTTTCAACACTCTCAGTGTTCCTGTGATATTATCGTGTAGCCAGTCACCCAGTGCACTCACTCACTGTATGTCCTCCAAGATCAAGAACCAGCCAGTGTTTCATAATGTTCAATATGATAACAAAAATACCCGTAGTTACTGGTTCCCACAATACATTTTCAAATTCCTGATGCCTGCATTAATTGTCTTAGGCTGGACTGACTTTTTTGAGCTATTGTGTTACTACCCACAAGGCATTTCTGTTGTAGCTCTCAGAAAAGAATGTGTGCTCCAGAACATACAAAAATGTGGTAAGTTTAGAGCAAAGGCTTTATTTTTATTTGTGTGCTTTTTGTTCACCTGATTCTTATTTTTCCTCAGCCAGTATTTTTTTGCCCTTGCTTTGTTCTTAGAGTTTCTCAGATCTGGCCTTGTGTTCGGAACTGTGCTTAAAGGCAACTGAGAGCAGATGAAGGCAGGCCTAAATGAGCTTGGAAATGGAAGTCTGGGGAGGCTGGGATGTGGAGAGGCTTGAGTCAAACCATGTGTCAATTCATCACTAACAATATGTGAGCGCCAAGTACAGCAGCTTGGTCATTCAGAGGTGCTTATATAAACTGCACGGCCTCTGCTTATGGCTTTGATTAGGGCTGACCATTTTGAAAAAAGATACACTTACATTTTTTCTAATCAACGCTGCAATAAAATGTACAATGTATCTTTTAAAATTAATGTTTTTAGTTCACAGGACACACTAAAATATATTTGTAGAGGGTATAAGGATGTGCATAATAAGACCCCAATAGAGAGACAGGGACATTTTGAGGAAGACAATATATTCTTAAATAATTACAGCCTTTGCATTTTGTAAATGCGATCATTAAAGTTGCAGTTTCGATTTAATTATTAGCCTAACACTCTTAAATCTCTATAACAAGACGAGCAAAATACGTCAAACTTTCCTTTGCAGTTGCTGACACCTTATCTCTTCAGATGATAACCAGGTGAGTCTAGGCTCTGTCCCGGTAGACCACACATGCTCTTCCACTAAGCTACTGCTCTGCTTCATTTCGAAATATAATTTCCATTTCTCTCTGCAGCGCATTATGAGGCTTACACAAAATACGGAATAGCAATAAATACAGAAAGTCGAGAAAATATGGTTTTCCACAACCTCATTCTGTCTGGCTGCGTCTCAAAGAACCTATTTTTTGTCTCAGCTGTTCTGGCGCGCTCCCCCTCTCTTTCCCGCGTCATGTGAGTGGAGGCGAGCTCCTGTGATGAATGTAAATGTTTGCCCTCCCTTCGCTTGTTCCTCTAAATTACAGCAAATACCACCTCCTCTTTATTCTGCTTTTAGCCTCAGCGCTGCAGCATACAGTCTGCCCCATCCACACAAACATGCATCGAGACGCTACTCAGACGAGATGAGTCACACATGACAATAACAGAACAGTCCTCAAGCAGGTTTCCTGCTATACATACTTTTGGCCCACTTGGCTCAGTGTTCTCATCTTCACGAGACTGGCACACCTCCATGCTGGACTCATAGTGACAGTTAAAGGATACTTTTTAAATAAATGTCTTTGAAATACTTGACCAATGAAATGGTGGATATGAATTCCCAATACTCCAGTTGGCCAATCGGTAAACCTGCAAATATAGCAATGCAATCACACAAAAACAAAATCATTGCAATACACACTGTTGATTGCAGTTATTCATGCCCCTGGCTTGATCCATTATACTTTCACAGCGATATCTAAGTCTGTTTGAAAATTCTTCTGTTCATCATTTTGGACTTGACTTGCATCTGTTGGGACTGGTACCAGTTGTCTGATTGTCCATCATAATTCATCATATCAGTTTCCCTGATCCATAATCCAGTAAGAGAGTGACAAATTATCTGAGCTTCAGTTGTTGATATTATCACAGTATATTGTAATGTATTGAGCAGCCATGATCTGAGTATTAATATTTATTACAGATACGCTCTAATGGTTCTTTTCAATCTAGATGAAATGTCCCTCAGGCAGAAGTCAATAACAGTTGTGCGTCTCCTCTTTGTCCTCGCACAAATCAAGATGGATGACGTTATATCTAAAAATATTCCTGGTGATATTGTCATCTGCAGCACCTCTGGACACATTGTTGTCATTAGTCATGCGATGTGTATCACTATGCTAAGTTGCTAACTATCATGGGTTATTATCATCAGCGTCAGCAGAGCCCCCGCTGGGCTGCTGATTAACTACATGAGTTTGTGTTTGTTCGTTGTCACATCAGTCTGATGTCAGACACTTTTTGTTGACTGGTGCTCGGCCGGCCCATTCACAGCTGAAGAGTGCTGTGCATTAGCAAAGTCAAACATGCTCAAGAGACTTTTATTGACATGGGGCGGCCAGGCACTACACGGGGTTTCAGAACCAGATGATGTCTATGTACATGTGCCTTCTCTCTTCTCTTTTATTAAACCTTAGCTCTCAAAAAGCTGGCTTAGGTTCACGTTCATGTGCAGTGGATATCCATGGCTTCACAGTATAATATGAGGTTTGTAATTTCTAAATGGAATCGATTTGAATATTTTGATTTATTCTTAATTATTAGTCAGAATAACACATCTGTTAATGAAGCATTTTGATGGTACACAATGTCTCAGTATAATCTTACATTGTTTTCTAAGTCTTACCAAGGTTGCATTGCTGGATAAGAAATAAAGGTCAGTAAAAAGAGCAGACCTGTATCAAATTGTCACCTTGTTCTAGATGAGAGAAAAACACAGTTCTCATCTACCTCCTGCACGTATCACATCTGATCAGTCCACAATGTACAGTGGTGTAGCTGCGCTTTTATCTCACTGTGTGCTGCCAGCTACCAAGATGAGTGTTCTGAAAAAGAGAAAAGAATTTGTATCTGTGCGTGCGATTAGATCTTCTGCTCGCTCCCGCATGATTTATATGACCACACAAAACAAAATACAGACTATACATTATCCTCTTGGAATAAAGAGACTGTATCTCGCCAGATCAGCACAGCATTTTACTAACCATATTATGCGGTTATATCCTATTAACCACTCCATTTCTGTTGTATACTGTATTCTAAAGTACTCCCTTTGAGAATTGTATGGCCATTAGTCCTTCAAAATGTTTCCTGTGGCTCAGACAACAATAGAAGCTGCAAATATTATTTCATTTTAAGAAAGTGTATTCAAGATTTTTTTCCTACAGACCTTCTGTTCTTGAAGAATAGATGAATAAACCAGCGCCTCAGCCCAACCTCCAGACTGCTGAGCCAGTCAGTATCTGGGTTAGTTGGGACTGAGAAGAGTATCTAGTGTGTGTCCATACAATTTCATGTGTGCAGGTGGGAGCTACTTGAGACATCAGCTGTGTTATGACCCCATAATGGTATCATTGGCCTGAATGACTCGCACTGAACAGGCAATAAACACATAGTACAAAGCCTGTTTCAGGGTGCTCCCAAAGATAGCCTTTGATCATTCACGTCCTATTTACTTCATTTTTCTTACCACCTTGAGAAGCTTAGTTTGGAGTTGGTTAGTACCAAGATAGGAGACTGTGTGGGATGACAGTTGCATTTTGTTATTGGCTATATAAACTCTAAACTAGGGGTGGAGAGTGAATGAACTCTGATAACCATGTGAAGTGCTTCGTTACTTACCTGTCAGTGAAAAGTGATATTATCAATTACCGTCTCCTCTTTCCCCAAATTGATCTGAACCGAAATGCGTGTCAGTGGTTACAAAGTTCTGGCTGATTGTGTTGAAAGTTGAGGAGGGCACCACAGGCCTCAGGGGGTGACCGACTTAACCACTCTGCCATCTCTGGGCACAATCACCCCTTTTATGTGTGTTGCAGCCCGCAGGAGATTTTGTTATCAAGAGGCCAACTCACCCGTGTCTGTTTTTCATCTCTCAAGGCCATCATCTACATATAGGTGGCATCAACAGGAGTGAAACGGTCTGCGTGTGCATGCACAAGTGGAGCATAGCTAGCTGCAGATTTGGTTCAGACGGCACCTGACCCAAATGCATGTGAACAGGTTGCTATTCGCAGCATCCCCGCGCCCTGGAGCAATGCCTTGGGAAAGTAATGATATACTCCCCAAAGCTGCTGGCAAATCCCAACACCTCAATTAAAAACTCTAACTGTTGTATTTGAGCAAGTTTTAAAAGCTGTATAACACTGAGCACGCTCTCCTAAGATTTATATAACACTTATTTCATACAGAATGCGCGCTAGTGGTCTGAGAGTGTCAATCTTGGTCGTAAGGAAATAAAGATTTAAATGAGTTTGTGTGAAGTTGTAGGTTTGCGTTGCATATGATATAGCAGATTTGAGCCCCGCAGTGGAAAGTAGGTTATTGTCTGAGATAGCCTGGAGCGGCGAAGCGAGTGCAACATGCCCGCTGCCTACAGTAATATCAACATGCTGTCTGTTACACCTCAGAAACCAGCGCTCCACTTCACACATTGCACAAGAACTGCAAATCCACTTTCTAGAACACAATGTAAAAAAACCTAACATTTTGCCTTTGCAACAAGTGCGGATAACCTGCATCTTGTGCTGTCATGAAATATTAACGTTACACTGTATTAGAATCATACTCTGGGTAGTACTGGAGGAATCTAGGGATGCAACTGTTTTACTTATTAATTAATCTGCCTGTTTGCATTTTTATGAATGGTTTTAGGCGCTTGAATATGGGATTTTTTAGAACCACATGAAGCAAAAATCTTGGCACTTATGGGAGCCTGGTATGATTGCACATTTACAGGGGATTATCCTATAAACGAAACTATTTTTCTGAGAAGTTTTTATGTGCCTTTTGTCCAATTTTCCTTCTCAAAATCTTAAAATGTACCATATTGTTGGTCTGTTTTGACTTAATTACCTAACCTTACCTTACCTAATGAACCCCTTTTTTCCTGTGAACGCTTGTTGTTTAATTCGTGTTGCCTGTTACAGCTCTTTCACAGCTAAATCAAAGTCTTGTCTCTTTTGTACTGTTAAGCGGGAGAACAAGCGCTCCAACGCGAACAAGTTTTCTGTTCTATTTTCTTTTCTTTTTTCCTTTTTTTTTGCAGCTTCTCTCTAAACACGAAGCCTTGAAAAAAAAACTGCTGCCTCTCCGCACAGTTGCTTTGACCTTCACAATCTGTACTTCTGACTGCTCGGCGAGTTATCGATTTACAATTTTCCCTTTTCACCCGCGGCCATACGTGTGTGCACGCGACGCTGTTCAAGAGGGCACCCCCGCGGGCCCCCTCGATGTAAATGGTCCGGCTGAAGCGCAGACCCTTTGTTTTGCCTTGTCCAGGTGCGAGACACATTAGTCCATGGTACAGACTGTGTGGGCAGAGGGCAGTGGCGGCTGGGGCGCTGAATAGCTGGGCAGGAGCACTGTGTAGGTGTCGTCGTCGAGCGCTTGTGAGTGTGCAGTGTTTGTGGGTTTTTTTTGTGCGCGACGTACCCGTGTGCGCGCTCTATATACAAGCGGTGAGTGGCATTCTTTCTTTTTTTTCCTTTTTTTTGTTCCCCGCTAATAGCATCCTTAGCAGATCTGTTACGATGGAAACCAAGTTGCCAGGGAAACGCAGCCAGCCTGTGTGAATGCGAAGCCTTTCACAGTCTCTCCCCCCCTCTCTCTCTCTTGCTACCTCTCTGTCTGGACCTATGTGCGAAGCTCTCGTGGTCTTGCTCTGTCTGTCCGTCCTCCGCTCGCCAATACCTGACAGGACAGCGGACACGGGCAGTGAGAGGCAGCCCGATAACAGGAAGGGACGCGGCTGGCGCACGGTGAATCGAAGAGTGGGAGTTGAATATTTTGTGGTAAAAAAGTGAGCGCAAAGAGCTGGTGGGTGGAGGGATGGCTGTGCAGATGTGTCAGAAGCTCCGCGACAGGAATGAGCAGTGCATTTGAGTGCACAGAGCAGTGAGGCAGAGTGCTGCAAAGGTGCACACTGTCAGATTTAAGGACAGACTTTATGTGTTCAGACTGACTCACGGACTGAACTTAGAGCTTGAAAATGTTATCAGCGTAAGAGCACGGTCTATACCGGTGTTTGCCAATGAGGGGTTACAAGAGTAGTTACCGTATTTTCCAGACTATAGAGGGCATAGAGGCATAACTGCACCGTTGACGAGCCTCTTCCGGCAGCACGTTGTCCAAGCACCCATTTGCAAATTCATTTCTCTAGCAATCTAGCTTTTAGCCCGCGATTAGCCTTTTTGTTTACTTCATTGCAGTAAAAGTAACCTCCGCTTTTCGCCAGTCCCTCACAAGTTTCTCGCGCACTTCCCCCTTTTTTTTCTGCTGCTCCATTACGGTTTTTTCATTTTTAATTTTCAGTGGTACAGGAGTAGCAGATATTGGTACACAAGCCGAGAGCGCTCGCAGCTGTCAGTGTGAAAATAACAAACTTGTGGAATTATATATTTTGATATATAAGTCGCACCTAAGTATAAGTCGCATCCCTAGCCAAACTATGAAAAAACGTGCGACTTATAGTCTGGAAAATACGGTACTTATTATTTCAGATGAAAAAAAAGATGTTAAAGGAATAGGCCACCGTTTTTACATACTGAGATATGTTCTTACCTTGGCTTTGACGAGTTCATTTGTACCCGTCTGGTCTTCACGTGTGCCTTCTGTAACGTAAACACAGCACAGACGGCGTTAGCATTTAGCCTCTCCCCCTCTCCTCTATAGCTCCAAACGAGGTGAAGATAGAAGCTACCAAACTCTTCCACGTTTTCCCTATTTAAATATGGTTACGTGAAGTGTTACACTACAAAGTATAATTACACAAAATTAAACAATGTGGATTTTCTAAGTGGATAAAAAGGGGAACTATATTGTAAGGCGTAATACCAGGAGCAATTCGGCATCCGCACAGTAAAGTGAAGATATCACTGCGCGGATGCCGAATTACTCCTGGTATTATTACGCCTTACAATATAGTTCCCCTTTTTATCCACTTAGAAAATCCACATTGTTTAATTTTGTGTAATTATACTTTGTAGTGTAACACTTCACGTAACCATATTTAAATAGGGAAAACGTGGAAGAGTTTGGTAGCTTCTATCTTCACCTCGTTTGGAGCTATAGAGGAGAGGGGAGAGGCTAAATGCTAACGCCGTCTGTGCTGTGTTTACGTTACAGAAGGCACACGCGAAGACCAGACAGGAACAAATGAACTCGTCTAAGCTAAGGTAAGAACATATCTCAGTATGTAAAAACGGTGGCCTATTCCTTTAAAACAGACTAGTCTTTCACACTTTATTTTGTTGTGTCTGACCTGTGAACTTTTATAACTTTTTAGTCCCTCAGTAATCTGTTCACCTCCGTTATAAGGAGTATTTTAAAAGCACAGGGTTCAAATCTTGACTGTCACAAAAGGAGTACACAATCACAAGTCACTACTGCATTGGCTCTCAGCCCAGATAAAGAAGCATGTGTCTGGAAGGGCATTTTACATTATACCTTTGCCCTTGGAGGACTGAGGGCAGCACAAGTTTAACATTTTAGAGAAATAAATGATGCAAATCTTTTTAACCACACTATTTATTCTTCGATAATTAGTGTTTCTTAGTTATCAAATAAACATATAAACTAAGCTAAACATAAGAAGATTTGAAGAGCTAATATGAAGTAGGTCTTGTCGATACTCTGAGATTACGTTAAAAATGTGTGTGAAAAAGAAGGAAAAAAAAGGGGAGGAAGCAGCAGAAAGATTGATTATGTTCTTCTAAGTGCTTTCGGCCTTATTGGAACCGCACTGTCCTCCCAAAGCAGGCAATTTGAATTAACATTGCGGTGAGAGTGATTGAGAGGGTAGAGACGGAGAAGCGGCGAGGAGATGGCGGGAAAGAGAGGGAGGGCGACATGACGAGGAGCCGAGAAGCTGGCATCAAGACAGAGAGAGGAGAGAAAGAACCGGACTCCTGAGAGAGAATAAGTGGGTTCAGAAGTAGGACAGAGAGGGGGGGACGGCACGAGACAAAGGGGGGAAACGTGACTCGCTCGGAGAACATGCTTAATCTCTACTTTATGAGAACTATCTGTCTGAAGTATTGAGTGAAGGACAGACGGCAAGGCAACTTCATTTATACCGGCTGCGGTGGTAACTCAGCGTGTGAAGTTTGGACCTTGTAGAATAACATGGAAACTATTTTGTGTTAAATGGCATTAATTTGCTGTTTTAAGTTTATGTTTATTTTGAAATGTCTAACTCGTGAGTCGTTTTTAGTATAAGCCATCTTTGTTTGTTTCTCAGTGCCGCCGCTCGCGCTGTGCGTAGGCCACCAAGCAGTCCCAGGGTCACCACATTGATTTGTGCGGCTGTATTATTGGTGCAGTTAAACAGGGAACACACGTCGTCTTCATTTCATTAAAAGTATTTGTGACTGGAGTCTGTGCTTAATTCCCACTCTTTCTGAGGACAAAGTGTGTTTGAGAGGTGCGGGGTTTAGGAGCAGCACCCACAGATAAAACAAAAGCAAACTTGGACTGTATGCATTCATCGATTCTCCAGCTATAGAAAAGTTGTTGTTTGATATTAATAAACCAAATAAATCCAACATTTAGCTCAATCAAAATAAGTAAGAATGAAAAACTCAAAATGGGAGGGATTTCTATGAATGTGATGAATATGAAAAAAAGAAAATCATCACGCAAACTTAAACACTGGCCCTGTAGTGGCCGCTAACCCTCCCCTGTGTACTGCCAGGCCTTTTAATTATCATCACTGTACCACTTATTGCTGCCTCCCGGTTGGAAACGAGTGACCCCTGGCCTATCGACTGAGCGGCACAGACAAATAAAGCGAACATTAAGTCACGCTTTTCCGGCGCGTTTCGAGCACATTACACTGAAGACGATGAGGGCCTGATGAAATGCCTATGACGGAGCACCTGCCTCTTCAGTCTAATGAGAGCCACGCTCAGCGGATCCTTTATATCGCTCACAAAATAAGGACACGGTGCAGCAGGAAGAGGCTTTTCAGATTTCTTGATAAACCCACTTAGCCGTTTTCCATGTGTTTTTAACCAACATCATCCTTCTGTCATTTTTCCATATGGAACAAACAACAACAGATCATGATAAATAGAGACTAGGAACGGTGCGTCATCTGAGCTACCAATAATAGTCTTTTTTTTGCCAACAATATACTTCAATTAATAAACATTTGTTGATAATTCCACTTTATTTTGTTTTGAGCATGCTATTATCTAACTTCTCTTACATCACATGCTGTTGTCCGCTCTGCCTCAGCTGTTTACTTTCACCTTGGCAACTCATTTTTAGTGAGTGCACCTGCATCATGGGCACAGATGCTTTAACCTCACCGAAGCTCTTTGCGTTAGCGTCCAACTCTTTGAAAGCTTTTTTTCCTTTTTCTTTTTTATAACAGATATAAGAGCGACTGCACTCCGTGGATTTAGCACTTTTAACACGCTGCTCTCTTTATGTATAAAAGGTTTTCTTTCAGTTGTTACCCAAAACTGAACAAATGATACAAAGATTAAACATAGAAGAATAACAAAAGTGCTGACTGAAAGTAAGATGAGTGTAAGCGTTATTACTCTGACATAGGGTCTGTGCATTGTTGCAACAGAAAAGTACAGAAAAGAAGACGGCAAGAATCGCGAATATCCATATACAAGTAAGAAACTGAAAAATCTGGATGTTAGGATTCTGGTTAAATGAGTCTCAAAACATCAAGCAGCTGAGGAAAATACACTATATGCCATAATCCTGGAGAATGAGTGTTTACTACAACAGAAAGTAATGATTTGTTTCTTTACGGAGCCCCTTCTGTGCTGAAAAAAACAACTGAGCAACTGAAATGAAAAAGGTGCCACTCAAACTTTAAATTACCTTTTTTTAGTCCTGTCAAGTAATTCACTCTAAAATAAGTAGAATAATATACAGCATCTATGCTGTCAAAATAAGTAGAATAAGTAGTGTCTAATTCAATATATAAGCTTTGGGCGATGGCGTTGTCGGTGTGTCATGTGTACATTAAACATCACCGCGATGTACTGGCAGTTTCCAATTCCATCTTATATACCCCCCCCCCCCATTTCACTGGCTGGACGGGGGCCAGACATATCTGCTCAATAAATACAGCGTCACCCCAGCTCCCTTCAGACGGTGGTGCAGTCTATTGTTGCTGCCCGCTCCGAACCCTCGGTGTGGTAAGTCATTACACAAAGCATACAGAGCGCTACTGCGGCCTATTACCTGCAGCAGGATTTGTACAGGCCTTGTAATCGCGCGGCTCTCCTCTCGGTGTCCCATTCGTGTTGCTGCTGCTGCTGGTGCCGCACGCATTAACAGGCCCACATTTGTCTCAGCTACAATTCACTTACATGTGTTATCAGCAACTTGGCTCGGCACTTTCCACTGTTGTAGGCTTCTGTTTATGTGCTTTTCCTGTCTCATTTGTTCCTGTGCAGCAGTACAACACTGAGCTGGTGTCAGTGGGGTTTTGTAATACTAGTTGTTAAAGGTTATCGCAACAAATATCAACATAGCAGGCTACAGAAACAATGAGTTAAAATTCAATTTCACTTACGCAATGTAAACTAAAAGATTACCTTTTTCTGTGCAAGTCCTTTCTGTCCACATACAAATGGCTGATAGTAAATACAAAAAACTTGACTTTTTTTTTTAAACCATTTTAAACCATTTTTTTTTACATAATACCCACCCAAGTGTGGGTATTATGTAAAATTGACTTTTTGGGGTGGTGGGAGGGACTTACTTTGAGATTGCTTGAAAATCAGGAAGTGAAACTACTGGATATTTTGTTTCAGCTGTATCAGATCAATATTGCAAGTATAAGATAGTGACAAAATGGCTCTTTTTGTGCTGTCTGCATGCTCGGGTGCCAGTACCTGTCAATTCATTACTGTCATCTTCCTAAAGCCCTTCTCTAGACGCTGGTAGGATCATGTGTGTTCTGAGTCACGGGCTCCAAGAGCCAGATTTGACTTGTGTTACGAGACACACAGCGGCTTATGGATGCGCCAAACGCTGCTCTCTCTGCCACAGCTGGTGTGTTGGAACATGCATCAATGTACACAGGTGCATGTTTTGTTTTGTCACAGACTCGAGCACTAATCTGCGTTCTGGTGCATGCTGCAGCAGAAGCCTTGTGTGCATCCATCCATCCATGTGTGCGGAGAGGAGCCGCTCGCGCCTCTGCTGTGCAGCTTCACTGGCTGTTTCTGCAACCAACTGTCAGCCCGAGACCAGCGGAGGGGGAGGGGAGTAGAGGAGGTGTTAAATCACAACCAGCGCTTATAGCAACGTGAAAAGGCATACATTTAAGAAGCATATTTCAAAACTGATAAAAACTGTCAAATTTAATTTAGCACAGTTCAGATATATTCGCCCTCAAATGAGCACAGATGCAGCCAAGCTTTATATGCATGCGATGATATTTTCACATCTTACATATTGCATTACAACTTGGTCTCTATCAACCAACACTGCGTTACAGCCGCTTCAAAGCCTGTACAAACAGGCACTCAAAATATTAGATAAAAAACCTGTTTCGTACCACTACTGTAAAGTTGTGAAGAAATATAAATTATTAACATTTGAAAATTTCATTTTGTTTTCTAATGTCAGTTTAGTATTTAAAATTCTTCATGATTTGGCCCCTCAGCCCCTGAGAATGTTTGTGAAATCCTGTGACGAGGCAGGACGTAGAACAACGCGAGCTTCCTCCAGAGGAGACTGTTCTGTGAACTTTAGATCCTCTACCTTTGGACAGAATTGCTTCTCTGTGAAAGCTGTAGGGATGTGGAACTCGTTGCCATTAACTGTTCGAGAGAGTAGTACCTTACAACAGTTTAAACTTGACCTGAAGAAGTGGTTGAAAGACGGTCAGATTTGTGATCATTAGCAAAAAACGGGTTAATCGGGGATTGTTAAGAATGTATGAAGGTACAATCTTTTTTTATAAACTGTAGATATTTGTAATAGCAAGTGTAAATATTGCATCTGAATGTTTGTTGAGGTGATCCTTTTGCTGGAGTTTTATCTGTATTTTATATTTTATACTGTGAATGGACTTAAGTAAGAATGCGTATTGGCCACTGTATAAACCTGCTGTCACTTTGCCTCTGCCCAGGGACTACAGATGAAAATTAGCTTGTAGCTATCTCTGGTCTGTACAACACATTTGTTGTGCAACGTCCCTGTCAAATAAATAAATAAAAAAAAAAAAAAATACATCAGAGGTGTTTATGCATATGAAATAACATGTAAGAGGTTAATCGTTCCATGAAGGGTTTAAGCTGTGCTGCTCTTCACCTATAGTCACATGTTGTTCAGTGGCCTGAAAGAAGCACCAATCAGCACTTATCGAATGGATTATTCACGTTTTCTCTTATTGTATCTTTAAGTTTGTGGTACTTGTGTCTAAATGTGTTTTGTTTGACTGAAATCTGTTGCTCTGCCCTTTCAGTGTGTAGCACTTGACCGCAGGGAGCGTGTTGTGGCCGTCATATAATATACTGTAGCTTAGCTTTGACGCTGTGCCTATGTCTAGTCCTATTGTCAGCACATGCGTCAATAGTGCTCCTTTCTTCTCCACTCTGCCCGTTATCACACGCCATGTCCCCTTCTCATTTCAACTGGTTCTTTGTAAAGGCCACGTCCAGCCGTGTGAAATCTGTTAATCGATTGTGATACTGATTGTAGAGCCACAAGGAGAGGGGGAGAGGAACAGAGGGCTTTATTGGTACGAGGCACCGCACGTGGGTCTGAGGGCAGGAGCGAAAATGAGAAAAGTGTGAGCGGGAGGGGCTGGCGCAGGGGAGGATAGGTGTTTATGAGTAAGGAGGCTGAATGAGTTTCCTAATGAAGGGTGCCGGTGTCTGCTCTAACTGCCTGATGACCGTAATGGGCCGTAGTGTGCCATTTAGATACTATTCTGGTTAAAAAGCTGTGACAGCCACAGAGGACTGCTGTCACTGGAACATGCAAAGGAGATGAGACCCAAGAAGGAGCCTGGGAACAAATGCAACCATCCATGCATCCATGTAAAAACAAAGCCAAATAACCTTTTAATTGGTGAATGGCTGTCTTTATATCAATTGTTTTAATTGATTTAGTACTTCACTAATTAATTCATATTATCTTTCTGAAATCCCAATGTGAAAATCGTTTATCATGTATTACAGTGTACTGTATAGGTTCAATCAGAACATGTTTGTAGGATCTAAACTTCAGGGTTAGCACTTTTTAAACATAATTGGACCCCTTGGAGATGTTTATTTTGTTTCTCAAGGATATTGTACTGCATAAATAATTGCAGTCTGCGTGATTTGGTAATTACCACCAATCAAATTGCAATTTCAATTTGATTGTGATTAATTGTGCAGCCCTAATGTGTGCAGTAATAATCAAAACTAATAGATACACGTTGACAGTACTGTTGTGTTGCAGTGATGGGAAATGCTGTTAATGAGGAATGAACCTGCAAACATATTTCGCAGCTGACTATTACCTCTGGCCACACTGCCTTTTTACGGTTCTACTAACACAACAGCTAATAAAATCACAGTAAAAAACACTAGATTGAATGCTTTTTCTTTCTCCACTATGCGTTTTATAGTGTCAACACAGTATAGTGGACACATTGTAAACCTTTGGCAAGGACTAGAGTTGTAAAACAGCGACGAGAAGAAGTTGGAAAAAGCTTGCACTTAAATCCATTCTATTAATTTGCGGCTAAAGCCACTTGTCTCTGGTCTGTTGATGATACATGCATCATGTTACTGTAGTTGGAGGTTTAAAACGGACAAGAAAGTACAAAACCCCTAGTCTTTTTAAGAACGTAAGTAAGTAAGCGCTTTATTGTCATTGTACAAGCGTACAACGAAATAGTGGCTCCCGGTCCTTTTCAGAATCCAGTACAAACTTTTGCTTTTTGTTTTCAGTTCCATCCACGGCCTTGCACCTGTGTATTTATGTGAAACTCTGACCCCTCACCAGCCCAGCAGAGCTCTACGTTCTGCCCAACACCACCTGCTGGAGGTGCCCAGGTCACATTACAAAAAGTGGGGCGATCGGGCTTTGCTGTGGCAGGTCCGAAACTCTGGAACTCGTTGCCGCTTGAGTTGCGTGCCGTTTCAGACCTGCCCCTGTTCAAAACAAAACTAAAGACTCACCTGTTTAAAAAGGCATTTGACACATAGTTCTGTGGCAACTGTTGTGAATGTGATAATGGTCTGTTTTTAATGAAATTGTACTCCTTTTTAAATTGTATTTTTTATTGTGTGCAGCGCTTTGGTCAACTTTGGTTGTTGTAAGGAAATAAAACTTGATTGATAGTGTTCAGGTGTTAGTCCTGAGCTGCTGCGGCTGAGCCGCGGTGCCACTGTGTCAACCTGACCCGCATGATCTTGCAGGTCGGGGGAAACTGTAGCACTCGGAAAAAACCTGGCTGGCTGGCCTCTGTCTCCTCTGAAACGGTGCACCGCCTCCTGGGTTTGTTCCTGTTTCAGAGCGTGGTGTCCTGCACTGGTCAGCTCCACCTCCTTCCTCTTCCTCCTGCAGCTCCCTCCACTCCACAACAGTCTTTCACCATCTCCTCGTTTGTCCCTTACTTGTTTCCTGTAGATCCTCTTGTGACGGCTCCACTGTGCTGCAGCTGTGGGGGCTCTTGGTGCCTCTTCAATGTCTCAGAAGAAGAAATTTGTAGGTCTCAAATGTGTTTAGCTGAAAAGCTAGCATTTTGTTTACCTTTTAAAAAGCTGCTTTCTTCAGGACCATTTTAGACTCTCAAAGTAAACAAATCCACCAAACCTCCACAAAATTCGGCAAAGACGTACAAAAGTATCCAGAAAAACAATGTGGAACACAGAAACCCCAACTGCAAGTCGCAGAAAAAGGTGAAAAATTAAGTTGTACCAGGAGGGAGGGAGGTTTCTTTTTGTTTGTTTTGTTCAGCGACTTGTTCAAGGGTCTTACTTGACTGTACTGGATCAATGAGGCCCTGTTTGAAATCTTCAGTATGCCAATCTACAGCTTTTTGCCACAATCCAACAATCCTAAAAAATACAGTCCCCTGCTCCTGTAACTGCACCTTTTGAGGTCACGGAGAAATCATGCTACTGTAAAAAAATCAATAATTCAAATCCACTGATGATACTAGGAACACTTTGTGTTAGATCCAGTTTATCTGATAATATCCTGGCTGAATAGAATCCTGATTACATGTTAGTCCTCTGCCAAGAACTGAGCTGAAGGAGTGTCCACCAGGAGCTGCTACTAGTGCGGTATAAGAAGCAGACCATACAGATTGGCTTATTGTCTTTGGCTTCTGCGAACATGCCCACGCGCCTCAGACAAAGCGCTGTCATTGTCACGCCAATAAAGATTTGAATGTTAATTTTTCCCTCCCAGCAAACGGCGGCTCCCTACTCTCGGTGGTGGTCTACACACCTAAACCTTTTTCCCTTTTCTCTTTCCGGCACCGTGATTTCTCTTTCACAGCAATGCAGAACATTTGTTACGTCTGTCACCGAGCGTCCACCGTGCTAACCTCTAGCGTCTCTCGAATTCCGGAGGGGTGCGTTTTCTTCATTAAGACACGGCGCACGGGAGCTAAATGCCTGAAATGTAAATGCAAACACCGCGGGAAGACGGAGATGAAAGAGGGAGCAGATACAGAAGCTAGTGTTTGCTTTTGGAGGGCAGGGAGAAAGATAAAGAGGGTGGTCTGCAATCTGACAGTGACGGAGAGCCAGCCTTTATGGTGTTGCCAGGAAAGGAACACAGGAGCACATATCAAGCACTCTCTCACTCCATTTCCTCTGCTCTTCTGTGCAGCTCCCGTCATCCCACACTCCTCTTTTCCCCTTGCTCCTCTGTCTAGATTTTCTGGCTTTATGTGGGAACTTGGCCCTCGCTCTGGCACCTGAGCGCATCCTGACGTATCAGAGCTGTGAAATAAGACGTACTGCTGCAGAACCCCTCACAGTGAATTTGGATGAAGTGTGAGAGGCGCTGGAAGCATATAATAGACGGGTAACGCTAATGGCCCATATGAACGTGAAATTATTTTGGTACAAAGGTCAAGGAAATGCTCGGTTCTGTATCAACATCACATTATGTACAGTTTAAATTGTGTCTGCTGTGCTTACTTCAAAATGACATACTCAAAAGGATATTGTAAACAACTTTTGAGTAAATTTAGAGGCGCGCTTATGCTGCCAACAAGCCCATTTTTAATAATGAGTGGTTCAGTGAATGGGAAAGTTCATGTCAGTTTAAACGATAATTGTAGTATAGTGACTTTTCTAGAACACCCATAAAGGCAATCCGTAATAATAATTGTTTATAAAGCTTATTTGGCATTGCACAATTATCTGAAGGTAGACTGTCTCAAATCGGTGTGCCATTCAGGAGAATCTTTGGTACAGTGGGGAAAAAAGTATTTAGTCAGCCAATAATTGTGCAAGTTCTCCCACTAAAAAGGTGAGAGAGGCCTGACATTTTCATCATAGGTAAACCTCAACTATGAGAGACAAAATGAGACAAAAAAAAATCCAGAAAATCACATTGTCTGATTTTTAATGAATTCATTTGCAAATTATGGTGGAAAATAAGTATTTGGTCACCTACAAACAAGCAAGATTTCTGGCTCTCACAGACCTGTAACTTCTTCTTTAAGAGGCTCTTGTCTCCTCCACTCGTTACCTGTATTAATGGCAGTGGTGGCTGGTCCATTATGGGCGGTGGTACAGTACGCCGCCCCTCCTATCAATTTTTGCAAATAAAAAGAAATGAAAAATAAAATGTTTTAAGTTTAGCAAAATCATGACTTTCTTCTGTACAGGTGTTTTATACACTGGAGGGAGGGGGAGCGGAGGGGAAGAAGCGTGCAATTTTGTCTGCCAGCTTCATCGTGTGCCGCAACAGCATCATAAATGTGTAGTTTTATGCTTGGGGTGGCGAGGAACAGCGCCCTCGCGATCTAACCAATGGCGCTCTAATATGGTATAAAAACGTCACTACATATCATTAATTCAACCAATCAGAGACGCGCAATGTTAATTCTGTTAGATTTAACAGGTGAAAGACCAGGAGGCCTCTACTGTAAACAAACGTGAGTAGCTTGTTGTTGGGAGCAGCTCTGAGCTCACGGACGTTCGGAGGGAAAACTTCTCATTTGAGAGACCGGAGAATCTTCGTGTTGTTGCCTGAGAGGAGGTGAAAGGATTTTGTCTGACTTATGGACTTTGACAACTTTCTTCAGTCAGAAGTCACATCTAAACGGACTTTGCTGGAGGTAGCATTACGATGCTAACTAGCTCGTCTGCTTTAGCTACTGCTTGTTTATTTCACACTTTGGGACAACCCTTGCTGACTTGGACAGTTATGTCCCAGGACGTGGACATTTGATGGAGAGAAGATTCAGGACCGTGAGGAGCTACGACATTCATTCATTGAGTGAAACAGAGGTGGAGCTCCAGGTGCTACGGGGGAGGACTCTCATCTAAACACATAAGTCACATAGTTATTTCTGACCGGATCATTTGTCTGATGGTTTATACAGGTTTAAACCTGTGGCTCTGAGGCTCATAATGGAACCATAGCAGGTCTAGGACTAATACTGTACATGAAATCAAAGAGGAAACTGTTGGTACAAAACACAAATCAGTGGTGCTAAAGAAAAATATGTATAGTGACTATCTTTGATAGTAAATTTGATTTCATTTTGTCAGAAAAAAGATTTTCACAACAACTCACACACACAACTCTACTATGGTCAAGACCAAAGAGCTGTCCAAAGACACCAGAAACAAAATTGTAGACCTGCACCAGGCTGGGAGGACTGAATCTGCAATTGGTAAGCAGCTTGGTGTGAAGAAATCAACTGTGGAAGCAATTATTAGAAAATGGAAGACATACAAGACCACTGATAATCTCCCTCGATCTGGGGCTCCACGCAAGATCTCACCCCGTGGGGTCAAAATGATCACAAGAACGGTGAGCAAAAATCCCAGAACCACACGGGGGCACCTAGTGAATGACCTGCAGAGAGCTGGGACCAAAGTAACAAAGGCTACCGTCAGTAACACACTACACCGCCAGGGACTCAATTCCTGCAGTGCCAGACGTGTCCCCCTGCTTAAGCCAGTACATGTCCGGGCCCGTCTGAAGTTTGCTAGAGAGCATCTGGATGATCCAGAAGAGGACTGGGAGAATGTCATATGGTCAGATGAAACCAAAATTGAACTTTTTGGTAAAAACTCAACTTGTCGTGTTTGGAGGAGAAAGAATGCTGAGTTACATCCAAAGAACACCATACCTACTGTGAAGCATGGGGTGGAAACATCATCCTGTTTTTCTGCAAAGGGACCCGGACGACTGATCCGTGTAAAGGAAAGAATGAATGGGGCCATGTATCGTGAGATTTTGAGTGAAAACCTCCTTCCATCAGCAAGGGCATTGAAAGGAGTGGCTTCATAAGAAGCATTTCAAGGTCCTGGAGTGGCCTAGCCAGTCTCCAGATCTCAACCCCATAGAAAATCTTTGGAGGGAGTTGAAAGTCTGTGTTGCCCAGCGCCTGCCCCAAAACATCACTGCTCTAGAGGAGATCTGCATGGAGGAATGGGCCAAAATACCAGCAACAGTGTGTGAAAACCTTGTGAAGACTTACAGAAAACGTTTGACCTCTGTCATTGCCAATAAAGGGTATATAACAAAGTATTGAGATGAACTATTGTTATT
Organism: Neogobius melanostomus; assembly: GCA_007210695.1. Classification (NCBI taxonomy): domain Eukaryota; kingdom Metazoa; phylum Chordata; class Actinopteri; order Gobiiformes; family Gobiidae; genus Neogobius; species Neogobius melanostomus. The sequence continues at coordinate 2,022,964 of VHKM01000493.1, forward strand.
GACCAAATACTTATTTTCTACCATAATTTGCAAATAAATTCATTAAAAATCAGACAATGTGATTTTCTGGATTTTTTTTCTCATTTTGTCTCTCATAGTTGAGGTATACCTATGATGAAAATTACAGGCCTCTCTCATCTTTTAAGTGGGAGAACTTGCACAATTGTTGGCTGACTAAATACTTTTTTCCCCCACTATAGGAATAGCAGGATCATAAGAAGTTGGATAGAAGATGGATTGATTGATAGTTTTAAGTATATAGAAAGAATAAACCAAAGGGAGGGAAAAACGTACAAAGGGTACTATAGGAATCATCAGGGGATAATGGCAGGGCAGACGTGAGTTAAAGCCATGCCGGGGCAGGATATTGCAATCCCCTGATATGACAGCAGCGGACAAAGGTGGCAGAGGACAGACGAGAGAGCTGTGGGTGGGAGTGGGGGATAAATGGATTAATAAAAGCCCTCATGTGGCCCAGGTGCCACCCCCGCCAACAGCCCTGCCCCATCTTTTCCCTCGTCCTCTCAGCTCAGGATGTACAACAGTCTCGCACTCACCTCTGTGGCACTACCACTGCCCGGGACAGTCCACTGCCCTGAAGAAGTCAGAGCTCTGCTGTTCCATTACCCCCAAACAACGCCATTATTTGCAACAAAGCAGAAACTCACAATATAACCCTTTTTATGTAAATGTTTTAAAAAATTTAGTGCTTCACTGAGTGTTATGTTCATGTGCCAAAAACACTAATTACATAACAACCCAGTCTCTCCTGCATTAATAGTATCTCAGAATCTTGCCACAAATGTTTTTGGCAGGCCTTCAGCCGTGACATTACCAACACATCCAGACTTCCAACAGATTTACTGTAAGCTCTTGTAACCAAAAGTACAAAAGATAATTCCCTCTATTAAAACAGTGAATTGGCCGTAATTGACACTAGCAAGGGATTATTGTCCCAAAATCTGATCCATTTGGCAAAACAATCCTTGTTAAATTACAACAACATGGCATCAACACTGTTTCTTTTAGCAGAAATACTGTTTGGCATTTAGAAACAGAACAATACTGATGACAAAGGTTTGCCGCTACAACAGATTTTCCCCTTTTATCGCCTAATTCAGACTTCAAATGCTGAGAGAACAAAACATTTTCTTTTTTAAATCAGACCAGTGTGCTTATTTTCCATATCTGTCAGTTTCGACTGCCCACTTTCTGCTGTCTGCCTCCGAGTTGGTCACATGATGGTGCTGTGACGTTTCTTGTCAGCTGATTTACACAGGCGTTGGCACTGTTTCCTAGCGGTGGAGGCAGAACAACAGCACCGTCTGCAGTCCGACTTCTTCAGTACATCAACCCAGGTGTGTGACAGCAAAAACGCCCCCTCATCCTGGCTGACTGTCCCGGGGGCACGTTTCCAACTAAATTAACTTTTTTTAAATTATCTTTTCAGAATGTTGGCCAAAGCCAGTCAGATTGATGCATTCTTGCCATAGCTTAGTGAATCTTCAATGTAGTATAATAGCTGGATGATCTACTCCCCTACTACCCGCTAAACTCTGTATACCTGCTAGACCATACGAGAGGATAACGCAGAGCCACTCCCTCTTCACACGCAGCAGACGCTGGAGTAAAACTTGCCACTGTGCAGGCCCATTTGTGACTCGTTGGCTAAACATAGAGCAGAAATGGGCCACAGAGAGACATACTGTGCTTTCTTGCGCACATCGCATTAACCACAATCGCTTTTGTCTGACTCAAGGTGCACAACGAGGCTCTGACGATGCCTGGGCTTCCTTATACCACGATTTGCACGTTTTGAAAGTGCATAAGGGCCAAAAATGTGCTGGAAGACGCTTCTGTTAATTAGATGATGGCCTGACAAATGCGGCTGCTAATTAAGCTGGTGTGTGTTTGATTAAAGATAAGTAGGCTGCCATGATAAGGGACGTGATGATGAAGCAGGAGAGCAGGACGAGGGACGCTGGGGGTGGGGAGAAGGCGCAGGTTTAATTGAGACAGTGAGATAACAGGGGATTGAGGAATGAAGGCGCAAGTCGTCATGGATACGTCATTTTCGCACGTAGTAACAGCCACTTGGCCCCTCTTCACTTCCCATCCCATCAGCCATTGCAGCGGCAGTCAGCAGCACCCCCACGCCCAAGTTCAAAGGCAAGTTAGAAATTATGCATCGTCAAAAAGCTCCCAGCAACAGACGCCATCATCTCTCTCACAGGGAATAGCTTTATGGCTCAGCCTTCACACTTTTAAACCAATCTGGTTGCTTCATAAATCGCAGTCATATTTTATTTTTTTATTTTTTACGGCGAAGCGATAAGCCTGTGTTCCACATCAGATCACACACGTTGGCATGAAATAACACATGATGTCAAAGGCTTGATGTAGTAAAATAATGTAAAACATGTAGTAAAATATATAAAAGCAGTAGTAGTAAAATATAGTAAAATATATTTAAAAAAACATGTAGTAAAAAAAACATGTAGTAAAATATATAAAAGCAGAGAAATGTATTATTAAGTATAGAATGTCTATTTAAGTATATGTATGTGCACAATAGCCCACTGGGACAAAGAAGTAATAAAAATGAAAGCAGCTTGAAAAGTAGAAATAACAAACTTGTAAAATATGTTTCCTGAATTGTAATATTCTCACTCATTTTAGTTTCAAATCTTTTGTTTGGTCTAAGAAGAAATAATATTTAAATTTGACGGTTTTAGAATTTCCAAATAGCGTTGAGCCCCTTGACTTCTCTCCACTCAATCTGCAATATGATGATTCATTATGAGATTCAATTTCAATGGTTGATTGAAAAAACAACCATTGAATCAAAAACATACCTGAAGCTGTCTCTCGAGCTGCTAGTACTTCTTTGAGTCATCTTTGGAGCTTTACCGGTGGCTATTCTTAGCAGCGTGGCAGCAGCCTCCAAAAAGCTCCTCCTGAGGTCCTACGTATGTATCCAGGAAATGCTTTCCTCTCCTCTCATCGCTGAGCAGATTTTCTTTTTCCTTTATTGAAACAGCTGCACAGCAAAGGGGAGAAAGAGGATCCCTCCTTGATAGTTTATTTGAGCTGTTCACATTCATGTTAGTTACAGAAGACATATATCATATCAATGGAAGCTCAAAAGGAGGCTGAAGCAAGGAATCTTATGTGCGCATACCTCTATATGCAATACTCTCATTACTCGTGCATTTCACATTTGTATTCCCATTGGGAACTCAACTAATAACAACTGCATCTAACAATTTACATTGCATTGATAAGGTTACCACATAATATGCAAAATTGAAGTATATCATTTTCATACCCAGGCACACACAACCACGACCGTGCACCTGTTATGAGTTACATTGAGTTGCCTTGTGTACGAAATGCGCGGTATAAATAAAGTTGCCTTGCCTTGCCATTTTCAACCATGCCATCAACCATCAGTTAGCCTGGCTAACGCCAGACTAAAATCACAAATGATATTTAGTGTCTGGACCACCAATTCATTTTCTCGTAGGAGAGGTGTGGTTTACAATTGTCCATAGCCGTTTATTGGGCGCTACGAATGTCTATCATTGTATCAGATGACGTATGACGTAACCGCTGTAAACTTTCGAGCTAAACTATTTAGAACACGTTCTAAAGCTTGATCGAAAGATGGCATCGCGTCTGCTGCTGTCATGTTGGATCCGTAAATATAAATATATATTTTTTATCCCTAAACAAACTACAAGCTTCCGTATATCGAATAGCGCGTCATCGTCGTGCCGTCCCTCCTCGTTCTATGATTGGTCCCCAAATCCATGCGAAAATGTCGGCCATGTTCCCCATGCTTTTGTGAAGTTCGAAAGGATTTGAGCGCACACAGCAGTCTGGCATTAGCCAGGCTAACAATCAGTAATATAGACGTTACAATTTGCAGCATTTGACATAGTAAGAGCTTGTAGCTACATTCCACATCAAATGTATATTGCCACAAGCTAAAAAAGATTACTGTACATTGCTTGAGTTATACATCTATTGTACCGGCAGCATGACTACATCAGTATTAAGAAGTCCTTCCATAAGGCATTATGTTATGAAGGATAACATTAACACCTGCATACTACTAGACCGCAATAAGTACAAATACGAGAAAGTTTTATACATTGATCAAGTATAACAATATCAAAAATCAGTATGTAAGTGGTAAGTTGTTTATTTAGTAAGTATAAATATTGCATTTTCCAACCAACAAAGACTAAGATATTGATAAAGATGTGCTTGACATTAGTTCCAAATTCTTGCAAAAAGCACAATACCCCCTCTTTAAACAAAATACCTTTTACAGCCTTTGTAAAGAACTTAAACATGTATGAGAAAAAACCAAAGCTTGGTAGCTACATTTTCTTTTAATGTTGGTGACTTGGACCTTGGAATTGAAAATGGTTACAAAAGATCAACAGAGAATAAGAAAAAGGTCTTGGTATGGTATATTACAGCCACATTCACTCCAGTGGAGCCAGCTTGAATCGGCCAAAGTGTGGATGGGCTGTGTGTTTGTTTGGGGATGTCAGTGTCAGTGCAGGGAACTATTCAGCTCGGTGAGCATGCATTTCTCCCACAGTCAGTAAGCGCTCCATTCTTCTGCGCTCACTGATTGTGCCTCTGTGAGTGTAATTGAAATACCTGAGTTATTGACTCTTCCCTTTGCAAATCAAAGAATGGCTTCCAGGGAGTGAGAGTGCTCTCATTTGGACGCCCGAGGGAGTAGCTGGCCCTCGGGCACACAAGACTCGTCGACCGAGAAGTGCACACGCTTATTCAGAAATCCCAAGGCTGCTGCTAAGCAATTCCCGAACAACTACAGATTTGTTTGGTAATGGCTTCCTCCAACCCTTTTTTTATACACGGTGAGCTACTTTTACTTAACAAAAAGGGCCAAGAGCTACTAACTCTGCTTTGATGACACTTGTGTTACTGTACTGTACAACTTACATTGAGTTAGTAGCCAAGATGATATTTAGACACAATTCAAAATCTTTAACTTGAAACTTGAAAATGTTCAACAACTGATTAGGTGTGCTATGTAGAAACGCAGAGGGCCTTTTGTCTTGTAACATTTTTGAAAACGTATTGCACCATCTCACCTCTTTTTTATTTTACATTGAGAGGGACTTTTTTATGGATGCTCAATGTCACAAATATTATAGTCTATTAACACTTGTATAGCAGAAACAAGATGCCTGACTAATCTGCTTAAACAGTATACTGTACCTTTGTGTCCGTGAGTGTTGGCTCCGTTCAGCGCTAACATACAGTCTTCCTCTTTCCGCGCATTTTTTTCTCACATCTCTCCCTGCCTTACTCATTCTCTGTTCCTTCAGTTTATCTCTCATTCACCCTGTCTTTACATCTGTCTCTCTCCGGGCCGTATTGTGTGGAGTAGTGTGTGTACAGTAGCCAGCAGTGACGTCAATTCCAGATTCACAGAAAAGACACAGCTCAAATCCTTGCTGGCTCGCTTCCTGCGTCTGGCCCACTGACTGACTGGCTGGCCTCACGGTGCACTCCGCGATTTTTTAATACTGACTAATCGATCGCTTTGTGCCAACTGAGGCGCTTGGAGTTGCCCAACTATAATTGTCGTCGCATAAATTATGAGGCAATTTCTACTATGAGATTTGCGCTACTACCCGGGCTATTCTGGTACACTTCTGTTTCTCTGCTTAGCATTCACTTTGCTTGGAGGCTAATGAGGTTTTTTGCAGACCTCCAGCACTCTGAATAAGTTTGCAAGACAGTATATTAATAGTGCTTTTAAGAAGTCCAACACAGAGAACGGAATGACTGGATAAAGGGGAGCAAGAAGAAAAGTCTGGAAATTCAATTATATCAGTGCCCTGGCAGTAATTCCACTAGCATAAATGGGACAGCAGAGCCCGAGGATAGAGATGGATGATGGAAGAGCGACAACGAAGCAAACGATGACAAAGAAGTTGAGTTGCATTTGAAAACGTAACATGGCTGACGCGCAAGTCAATGCCATGCTTTATCGCATTGACTTTGCATAATGGACGTAATTATTGGCAGTAACCACATGGACACAAAGAGGAAAAGAGGAAAATTTTTTTTTTTTTAGTGCATCAGATAACATCCATTAACCCATTTTCTCCTTCACATGACTTTCTATAGATTTACTCCATGTGCACAATTAACATCTTGAAGTTGTCTCTGTAACCAGTGGTCATGAGTGCTTGTACCGTATTTGTAATCATTTTATGCCTTTCCACTGTATGTAGAATGTAGTACTCTCTTATTTGAAGTGGTTTCTGGCTCGACTATGGCCTACATTTCCTCGTTTGATCGTAAGACCAATCACATAGACTGCTCTTGTCTTTGTGAAGTTGAGGGTTGGGGTGTTTTTGCTCAGTTGCTTTTGCCATGCAGTACTGTTCCCTGTGTCTACTCGGGCAGCGCAATTACTCTTAATCGCATCAAAATGGCAATTTAAATGGTTGCAATTACCCAATTGGAAAAGCTGCAATTATTTAGGTAAGACAGTGCCCTCTTCAAACAACAACAGGTGGTATAGAATGTTTTTTTTTTTTACCCCCTGGAGCCACAAATGCAAAATAGCTTAGAGCTTGATTCAGCATATTTAACAGCACTAACTGTTTGTTAATTAATATGCGCTGTCCTTTTTGAAATAAATAAAACAAAATGGACCAAAACGAAGGATATTTTTTCCCAGTTTTGCGCAGTCCTAAAGGTGCATTGCGGAACTATTTATGTGAAAAACATTTGTGGAACTCGGATATCTCTGAAATCTCTGTTGTGCGCGTTCATGTGTAACTTAGCAACGACAATACCGCTTTGAGATGAGCACAGCCAAGAGAAAGAAGCAAACGGCCTCCAGCGCTCACACCCAAAAGGCAGATAACTCTCCATAACATTACCATTAGTAAAGATAATGTAGCCTATATCTGATATACTTTGACTAAAGGGGGGGTATTATGTAAAATCGACTTTTTCAAGCTTTATGTCATGTTATTATGTCATTCCCTCATTAAACACATGCCTGGAGTGTTGCCTTGGCTCATTCACATATTTTTGAGTAATAAGTAAAAACTTAGACGGCAGCCATTTTAGGTGTAGCTATGCCTCAGTCCTCCTAGGAACGCCCCCACCTCCTGGAGACGCCTCTGGACCTTTCATCACCAGCCAAGCCACCAACCACTGCTCCTCAGCTCAGCAGAGCCCCCTCCCCGCACAGTGTTGTTGTTTAAATGCCACAGCAGTGTGCTGAAGGGGGCGTGTCGGAAAGCTTCTTAAAGAGACAGAGGCCTATTTCAAGACGTTCAGTACAGCCATTTTGAGAGAGCAATTTTATTCAAGGCAGTTATTTTAATTTACTGCATACAGACCAACAGAAGGTTACGTCATCATTGTAGTATGCTATAGACTGGTGCTATGTGATTGAACAAAGCATAATACCTACTCTTTAAATATCATAGCTGCATTTCTGCAATTTGACTGGTCCTGTGGCACAACATGGGCTTATCCAAATAAAATAATAGCTAAGAATCCAGTGAAATCATTGATTTTCATATTCACTATGTCCAAACTGTGTTTTAGCTGAATTTCCTTTCCACTGACCAACACACACATGTTTTTGAATATTGTCTTCAAATATTATTTTTTCTTTACTGTACATTTTCAGACTTCTGGCAGCATGTTCAGCTGTGTGTATGTGATGTATGGGTATGTTGGCTGTATAGGTTCCTCTGTTGATTAGATATTTCCAATCAAGTCCACAATACACTTTCGATGTTTATAGGTCTTTTTTCTTGGTTACTTTGATAGTCTTGGATTGTTAAGCCTTTTGCTATAACTTTGTAGCTTTGTTGGTCAGTGGAAATATGATTTTAACGTCATCTACTCAAAAGCCTAGATTTTGAATTATGGTCACACTGTTGATAAATGTGACCAGTCACTAGAACCAGGGACACAAGTCGGTTCTGGGGCATTTTGAGATTTTCACAGATTGTTAAAGTGTAGTCTCCAAGCTTTCCAACAATGTGTAACACATGGAAATCTGATAATATTTGGAGACGTAGCGGCGATTTTGAAGTCCATAACTCCAAATAGCCCAAACGCCAGAAAAAGCTCTCCAAAGATTTGGGCAGTTCTCTCCTGTTATTGAGAATATAAAAAGGGCTCATTAACATCTCATTTAGATAAGCCATACCCCCGTAAAGCTCCCCACTGTCATGTCATGTTATGTGTATGTTGTTGCTATATGTGTATGTTGGGCCATAGTGATGTAGATAATGGACATAGTGTAATCAACTGTACAGACAATTCTTAAGAAATAGATCATCTAAAAATGAAATGAAATATAAGAGATACAAAAACAAATTGGTAACTATATTAAGAGCTAGCAAGAAAGATTATTATACAAATCTGCTTGAACGCAATAAAAACAAGATTACAGAAATATGGAAAAGTATTAAATAGTCTAATTAAAAAAGACTAACCATAAACTGCCCTATAGATTACATTATCCATAATGATGATGAAAAAATAGAAGATATGAGTGAAATTGTCGAGCAATTTAATAAGTACTTTGTTAATATAGGACCCAATCTTGCAGAGAAAATCATCTGATCATTTTAGCAATGTGATCGTATGTATATGGATATTTTTGTAGACATTATCAACTAAGGAATTTTATCAATGAAATGAAATGAATGTCAACAGCTATGTTTGTTAATGTATGAGGGGGTAGGCATTTATAAGTTATCTTCTGCCTACTTTCTTTGGGAACATCGTTGTTACTAATAACAATCTTGCAGCCCAAATAAACCAAATAATCTAATCTTTTATTTACAGTCAAAATCCTGCGTGCTTCTCCCATAGTTTCTCCCCAGTTCCTCCCTGTGTCAGCTCCGCCTCCGTGAGCTGCTACAGCCTCACGCTGAGAGAGAGTTACAGACTCCAAACATAACTGAAGTTATAACTGTAGAAAAGACTCCTTTAGTAATGCACATACATTCTCATAAACATGTTTCACGCCACAAACCCAGGATAACTTTATCTAACCATAAAACCGAAAATATGAAGCGGATCTCTCAAATAAGAAGTGGCTGAAAGCTAGGGATGCGCTGACTACATTTATGGATTGGTTTAAGTTTGTAGAGATCTTGATTTTGTGTAAATAGCAGTACACGACTGTCGAAAATAAAAAAATTCACTCACACGTCTGAAGTAACCTTTGCGTGCCTTCTGCTCAGCAAACTCGTGGTAAATCCATTTTCGTCGCTCAGTTCTTTTCAATGTAGAGTTTGGCAAATCTGCGCTACATCCTTTTGTCTTAAATCACGCTCTGAAGGCAAGGAGTTGGCTCAGGAAACGTAATGGTCAGCAGGGTGCTGTGCATGCTTACAGCCAGGGCATCATCAGTCGCACTGGGAAAGTTAGCCTGGAAAGTTCACTGGTTTCACACAGAAAAACGAACTTCTGCAGTAGTATTCCAGCGTTAGCAGCAGCGCAGCGGCCTCCAACAGCAACACGCGAGGAAGCGTTGCATAGTCATGAAGCCACACACGCACATGACACGCCCCCACGGCGTGCGCTATTTCTCTGACAAAACAAGACTTTTTCAACCTGAAAAACAGATCGACAATAGGCGTATGTATAGAACTGCCTTTTTTGCATGGCATTTGTTTGCTAAAGCATGTGTCAACAACGCAAACCAAAGCAGCTGTGCCTCCTCCTCCGCGGTGTTTACCCAGTACTGTATGTAAATACACACAGACAAAGTCACGCCCCTGCTGCACGCTCCGAAACCTCCCTAATCAAGCCGGTTTGAACCTAAAAGTTTACGCTTTTAAATATACCATAACTGCTAGCTTAAACATGTAGAGGCTTCTTCGTGGCTTCAACTGAACGATTCTGCAAAAAATCACAAATTTTCCAAAAATTTGCTTGTTTCTCCATTTGCGAGAAATCTGCCGACTTGTGTCCCTGGAAAGCACGGCGGGTCACAAATGCTCGCAAGTTTATGAAATACTGAAAATGGAAGCTTGAAAAGAACAGAAGCCTGGGGGTCATTGGTGGTTGGAAAAAATACATTTCTATTTTAGTCTCATTTATGTGCATGGTAATTAGTTATGAACCCGTGTCATTGTAAAGCCTTTAATGCCAACTTCTGCGTACAACAAAATAATATGGGATGATGACATATTTTCCCAGATGTTGCAAATTACTGCCATTGCTCGCAGGAAAGTTTGCCACGGCTGCTCTCCACATGCCACCCCGACTACATAGGCCTGATCTCATTAATGCAGAAACAAGGTAACGGATCAGCACAGTGGTCCCCCGGGAGGGCCAGGTTAGCCTTTGATGTTGACTGAAGCGGAGACAGAGTGAGAGCCCCCCAAAAAGCCGGAGAGATTTATTAACAGCACTGCCTAAATGCCCCAAGTCCTGCTTGTGCTGTCAGACACTTTAATTTATTCTTTTCTTTCCTTTTTTTTAATATAATAAAACATGAAAAAATCCCATTCACCCGCGTGACTATCCTGTTATACAAACAGCTTACTGTATGGTGCGTACAGGAGATTGTCTGACTCACACATGCAGCTACGATAGACGAAGGTTTCACACCTCCTCCTCGTCTTCTGTCCTGCTCAGGAAACCACAAAAAATATCCAAGTCTGTTTCCAAATGAACTATTGTATGCACTTGCAATCTCATTACTGTCACGTGGACTTAGTCTACTAATTCAGGTTTTTTTTTTCTTTACGCCTGTATCAGAGTGCAGGGTGTGTTAGGTTCTATATTGTGGAAGTTGCTTCGCTCCTCATAAGTTCATCGAATGATGGATTGCTGAAGGGTAATTGTATTATTTTTATTTTCATGAATCCTGTGAAACTGCATGAATAAATTTCCCAAATGTGACTTGATTCAAGACAGGCCCCTTCGTTTATTATTTCATTTATGACCTCTGCATTGTTATGGCTCTGCTGCAATACACCTATTAGAGGAAATGATCAATGTTATCAGGAGCGACTCGCACTCCACTCCAGCCACTCCTGTGTACTAGCTCATTAAAAAAGTCATAAAGCCCTCTAATGAAAATCATGACCACTATCATTACAAGCCGGCTGGTGTCCCCCGTTTGTCTTCCAAATAGAGCCCACTGAATTATAGCCACTCCAATGTGTATGAAGCCAAACAAATGAAAGCTGGGGCCATGTCATTATGTAACCCTGACGCTCTTCTCTTGTGTGTTTCTGCAGGACGACGACTCCATGTTCTTTCAGTTCGGACCCTCCATTGAGCAGCAGGCGTCTGTCATCCTCAACATCATGGAGGAATACGACTGGTACATCTTCTCCATTGTCACCACGTACTACCCGGGTTATCAGGACTTTGTCACCAAGGTAACAGCACTCAGACCAGTCGGTGCACGCAAGTGGCAGAGACATTTGATAAAGCCTTTCTGTTGCAGCACAAAGACACAATGATCATCAGAATGAATAGTAATATTTGAGGATACTCGGTGGTTACAAATCTACTAGAACTCTACATTGTCAACAAATGTGCTCTAATATTAAGCAAAAATAACACACTTGTTCTGGGGTCAAACATGGGACACATGATACATTTTATAAACTTGCCGTAGCAGTAAAATAAATGTCACTGTACTCTGTACTGTACAGCAATGAAAAATGATTTAGTGGGTGGTTGTAATCAGTGGTTAAAGTGGATTTTGGGAGGTGATGGAACTCTAGTCTCGAAGACTCAGAATGCTACATTATGCTGGGTTTACACATAAGCACGATGCGTTACGAACGGCATTTTTCCGTCATTCGTGACGTTCGTGACATGACTTAACGCATCTCAATGCGTTTCTTAATAGAACGCATCACCTCGTGACATTCGTGATGTTTGTGGAGAAAGTTTTTGTCTGTCAAAAAATCTTCACCCTCTGTTCGTGGAGTTCGCAACGGAGCGTGTTCTTTCGTGACAGCATTCGTAGTGCAGAATCATTGTTTTCACGCTCAAAAGTGATAGAAACACACACTATGCCGAAAGTAAATGTTCATACCTGCACTATGCCAAACACAAACTCGGTCAATCCGCGCTCCAGGCCAGGGACAGCACCTGCCGCTGCCGCTCCTCAGGTGTTGAAGTTGTATCGCTGGCTTTTCTTCCTGCGGTTGTTCCTCCTGATGTTCGCGAGCCAGTTCCTGCCACCCCTATTGCCACCCCACTGGAGAACCCGACTGTTATATATTTGTCCCGATTTTCTGTGTTTCTGTGTAAAAAAACAAAAACAAAAAAAAGACAGTAAGAAGTGCGCCTTTCCCGCACTTCTTACTGTCCCTGAATGCATCTCCCATGCTACCGTACGCACTTACCCAAGCAACAACGCATGGTTACAGTAGCTATAACATGGATAAGTGTTAAGGCTTATTTACAACTTTTGACAACAAGTGGCGATGGGCGCAGCAGGTGAAGACAGGCCTGTTGTTCTGGATTATGCAAAATATGTTTTGCCAAATGGAGCTAATGATCGACCAGACGAGTGAGAATCATGGATAAAGAGGTGAAGAGTTCTATGACAGATCCCCAGAAGATCGAGTGCACAGTGAGTGTAGTGTTTTTATGCTTATTCTGTGGGGTAAAGTCTGGCTGAATGTGCCGCTGTTGTACAAACTCATTTGACATAAAGCACGCGTGTTTATTGCTATTGTTTGTCTTGATAGATTAAGCGTTTGCCCGTGTTACACAGTGACAGGAGCATATGACTTAGTTTAGGGTTGAACTGTTGTGACAGTCCCATAGACTGTGAAAAACGTTGCTATTCTACAGTATATGGACAGGTCCGACACTCAGCTGGTCTTTGCTTTTCGTGTAACCCAATTTGGCAAGAGCCCAATGAGTCAGGTGAGAGCAGTGGCGTGCTGGCCATAGGGAGAGTCGGGAGGTTTCCCGGTGGGCCACTGCACTGTTTAGGGCCGGGCCGCCCCCACGAGGGGAAATGTGTCAAAATCAGAATTTTTTTTCGCATGTAACTTTTCATCCTTGTGGCGGGGAGCTACCATTTGACGTTGAACTAACTCAGAGGGGTGTTTAAGGGTGTTTAAGTGGAACACCCCTCCGCTTTAGTTGAAGTTGGTGCAGTCCAATCCAGCAGAGACAAGTGTCCGCGCGAGTAAAGAGAGAAAAAGCCAGTGAAAGGTAGAAAAGTGGCCAAATAAATATTTTTATCTTCATAACTTGGTGCTGATTGTGGAGTTGTATCAGGCTCAGACTGTGTGTGCAGCGGCCCATGTAAAAAAGGAAAGCATTAGAAAAGTGTCAAAGCCATACTTGAACCGGGGAACTCCTGCACCAGAGACTAGCGTGCTATCACTGAGCTATAAACCCACAGAAAAGTGGGCCGGTCTTCTCTAAATTCCCGTGCCGAAATGAGGTCCCAGCACGCCACTGGGTGAGAGCACGGCGGAGCAAGACGCCTCTGCTCCGCCTCCAACGCGGTGTGTGCGGCAGGCGGTTTTGTCCACATTCGCCCGCTTCTTGACAGATTTCTGACAGAACTCGACAATACCCAATGAGCTACGACGCAACAGGGCGCCACAGCACGCAGCAGTGCGGGACGCATGTTCGTGACCGTGCGTAATAATTCGTGCCATTAATCGCGTAGTAACAGGTCGCAACAGTTTATGGCGGTGCGTGAAAACTCTACTCCGAATCATCAAATTCCACTCACATTCGTGATCCTCGGCCACGAATGTGAATTTATTTGCAAATTATGGTAGAAAATAAGTATTTGGTCAATAACAAAAGTTCATCTCAATACTTTGTTATATACCCTTTGTTGGCAATGACAGAGGTCAAAGGTTTTCTGTAAGTCTTCACAAGGTTTTCACACACTGTTGCTGGTATTTTGGCCCATTCCTCCATGCAGATCTCCTCTAGAGCAGTGATGTTTTGGGGCAGGCGCTGGGCAACACAGACTTTCAACTCCCTCCAAAGATTTTCTATGGGGTTGAGATCTGGAGACTGGCTAGGCCACTCCAGGACCTTGAAATGCTTCTTACGAAGCCACTCCTTCGTTGCTCGGGCGGTGTGTTTGGGATCATTGTCATGCTGAAAGACCCAGCCACGTTTAATTTTCAATGCCCTTGCTGATGGAAGGAGGTTTTCACTCAAAATCTCACGATACATGGCGCCATTCATTCTTTCCTTTACACGGATCAGTCGTCCTGGTCCCTTTGCAGGAAAACAGCCCCAAAGCATGATGTTTCCACCCCCATGCTTCACAGTAGGTATGGTGTTCTTTGGATGCAACTCAGCATTCTTTCTGCTCCAAACACGACCAGTTGAGTTTTTACCAAAAAGTTCCATTTTGGTTTCATCTGACCATATGACATTCTCCCAGTCCTCTTCTGGATCATCCAGATGCTCCCTAGCAAACTTCAGACGGGCCGGGACATGAACTGGCTTAAGCAGGGGGACACGTCTGGCACTGCAGGAATTGAGTCCCTGGCGGCGTAGTGTGTTACTGACGGTAGCCTTTGTTACTTTGGTCCCAGCTCTCTGCAGGTCATTCACTAGGTCTCCCCGTGTGGTTCTGGGATTTTTGCTCACCGTTCTTGTGATCATTTTGACCCCACGGGGTGAGATCTTGCGTGGAGTCCCAGATTGAGGGAGATTATCAGTGGTTTTGTATGTCTTCCATTTTCTAATAATTGCTTCCACAGTTGATTTCTTCACACCAAGCTGCTTACCAATTGCAGATTCAGTCCTCCCAGCCTGGTGCAGGTCTACAATTTTGTTTGTGGTGTCTTTCGACAGCTCTTTGGTCTTGACCATAGTGGAGTTTGGAGTGTGACTGTTTGAGGTAGTGGACAGGTGTCTTTTATACTGATAACAAGTTCAAACAGGGGCCATTAATACAGGTAACGAGTGGAGGACAGAGGAGCCTCTTAAAGAAGAAGTTACAGGTCTGTGAGAGCCAGTTTGTAGGTGACCAAATACTTATTTTCCACCATAATTTGCAAATTAATTCATTACAAATCAGACAATGTGATTTTCTGGATTTTATTTTTTTCTCATTTTGTCTCTCATAGTGAGCTATACCTATGATGAAAATTACAGGCCTCTCTCATATTTTTAAGTGGGAGAACTTGCACAATTGTTGGCTGACTAAATACTTTTTTCCCCCACTGTACAATGATGAAAATCAGAACTAAAAAAAAATGTATAGCTGCAATTAGACTACTTTTATTATTTAATCTATTTATTTATTGTTTTTTTCATGTACTGTCAAAATCCTGTGTAAGTTTTTCCCTGTGGGGCCCCTGTGCTATGTGGCCCCAGTCCCTCTGCTGCCTGTGTCAGTTCCGCCCCTGTTTTTCTTCGTCTGTAGAGCTCATCGCGCTGAGCAGTGAGGAGGAGGCACAGGCTCCACACAAGTCTAAAGATTCAACTTTAACCTGAATTCACAACTCTATGGTTACTTTTAAACCGTGGACAGATTCAGAAGATCTGATCAGAGGAAAAACGTTGTGAAAAAGGCCGACATCGTGCCGTAACCGAGCGCCGTAACTGCGCACTGTTTTAGTACCTTTTTCTCTTCATTATGCATCCTAAATTAATCTCTAAAACTGAAAATATGAGGCTGATTGATATGAAATAAAAAGCAGGCTAAAGCTTGGGAAGAGTAGACTCCGTTTATGGATTAGTTTATGTCCGTAAAGTTGATGATTTCGTGATAAATGCTGTTATGTTGAGGCGCATTAAACCCGTGCGCATAAGGAGCGGACTGACCTGCTGCTGATCTTACATGATTATTCTCCAGCTTTTCTCTGAAGAGTGGACTTTTGTCCAGCGCAGCTTCAGCAAATTAACAATAAAACTACCGAAATGCCGTTCCTATCCCTGGCCCGACCTAGTATTTTTATTGCACTGATGCTAATCTCACAGGCAGACTTTCGCATGTGTGTGAAAATGACAGTCACAATCATTAATTATTTTTTTTTGCACGCCGTTCCCGCCCTTTCCCGCCTGTTCCCACCCGTTCCCGCCCACTTTAACTCCTGGTTGTAATAGTCAGTGATTTGAAAATCCAAAACTAAATTTAAACTCAAATGAAAGGAACTTTTCCACGTAAACCTGAGGGGTCTATACTCTAAAGTAGAGCTTAGATCAGGCCCAAAAAATCCAGCCCGATCCAACCCGAGAGCTCAAACCAACCTGAGCCCGACCAATTAACTTGATTTGTAGGCCTGAGCCTGAAACAAACCAGATGGAAATACCCTGTTGCATTGTCTTCATCTCAATGTCTATTGAGCGATGGAAGATAGAAGTAGAGCCTTAATTACTGCAATTGATTTGGTCCCCCTGCTTTACTTTAGCATTGCTCAAAGCTGTGCACGGGCGTGAAACATGTATATAATTTATTTGCTTGAACAATTCAGATGTGCAGGAGGGAAAGTGTGAGCTTGAAACAAGTTTGGGCCAAAATTACAAAATTCACATTTTAAACAGGAAAATCAGGTACCCCAGCTTTAAGGCCTGGTCAGAGCACACTCTGCGCAGTGCATTCAGCAGACAGCAACACAGAGCACACACTGCACCAGGGCAGGAGGGTCGAGAGGTGCATACTGTGCGGGACAAGTTATATGCGCGGCGTACGAGCAGACAGCAGCACAGTGCACTCACCAGGGCAGCCCAAGAGGTACGCACGGTGCGGACAGGTTACTCAAATGGCACACGAGCAGGCAGCAGCACAGGCTGTCAAATGTGCCTCCTCTTTGCTGTCTCTCTTTTCAGCTTCTCTTTCCTCGTACATAAACATCATTATGCATTTACAAAAAAAAAAAAAAAAAAAAAAAAAAAAAAACTGCTGCACTGAGCCCACTGTACGTTTAAAACTGTCCTGAGAGAAAGCGCATTCACTGATGTTCCCGGTGTAACGCAGATATCAAAGCACTGGCCTCTCCATGCTTCAGAAACGTAACCAATTGCAAACTAAACTTGCTGCTTATATTTTATTATATATATATATATATATATATATAATAAGAAAAAAAAGTCTTCCACACCCTCCGCGGGCGGTCTCTTTTACCTCCAAGCTTGGGTCCTCTACCAGAGGCCTGGGAGCTTGAGGGTTCTGCGCAGTATCTTTGCAGTTCCTAGAACTGCACTTTTCTGGACCAAGATGTCTGATGTATTTTCTGGGATCTGCTGTAGCCATTCCTCCAGTTTGGGGGTCACTGCCCCGAGTGCCCCAATGACCACGGGCACCACTGATGCCTTCAGTCTCCAGGCCTTGTCTAGCTCTTCTCTGAGCCCCTGGTATTTCTCTAGTTTCTCGTGTTCCCTTTTCCTGATGTTGAAGTCGCTTGGTATTGCAATGTCAACCAACCTCTGGCAGCAGGTCCAGTCACAGAAAAGGAAAAAGAAAAGCCCCGAATCCCTTTTAACACTCGGTAGAGGACCCGAGCTTGGTATATATATATATATAATTGTTTTTTTTGTTTTTGTTTTTTTCTTTAAACAGCCCGACCCAAACCCGACTATCATGCGCGATATCTCGGCCCGACCCAGCCTGAATTTCGGCTTGGGCTTGAGCATAAGAACTCCAGGCATGACAACTTGTTTTATTATCTTTGGTTATACAAAAAATGTAACTGACAATGTTTCAGCTTATGGCATATGCACATATTGTACATAATATACAGTGCAATCAAAACAAAACTGGTATCTAGTGTAGTTACACAGAACAAAAATGCAGTACATTTCTACAATCGGCATAGAAAAAGGCATAGAAAAAGTTACTATCAACTAAACACAGGCAAGTTAAAGGATCTATATCATGCTATTTTAGCCATTCGAAAGTAATCTATAGGCATTTATATGATATATTGCACCCCTACCACTATGGAACACTCATTTTGTGAGAAATATAAGTATTTTCTGGGGATATTTTCCCAACCCGGAAGACAAGGTGCTTGGATTCAGTTAACTCCGCCCCTCTTTCCGAGTTGATTCCACCCATGTAACATATGCAGTAGTAGTAATATAAATATTGCAGCAATAAGTGAAGTTACTTCACAATGCAGTTATAAGGAGTTGACATCTGCAACACAGCTTCATAAATGGCTAGCGTGTGTGGGAATCGCGCTGGTTATAATCCAGAGTTAATCCATTTTGGTTCTGGCCGAGGTTCACCAAGCAGCCATCGGTGAATTGACAAACAATCTGGCTGATCACGTTTTTGTGGCGTGGAGAGCTTCTTTTTAAAACCAGCACCAGAGCGGGACCATTCTTTCTCTCGGGACACAGTTGGTTAAATTATGTTAGTAGTTTGTCCTGAGAGAGCTTAGAAAGGATGTAGCCTAAATACTGAAGAAAGTACTGTACATGAGGCGCAATCTATAGGAAGAGATGAGAAGACGCTGCAAATGAGAAGCAGCGGCTTTTGCGCTATTGCAGCACACCATGCCTCAGTCGACCCCTTTTTTTTCTAAACAACTCCCTCTAGCTACTGGCTGCAAGCACTGGTGCACCAGGTGTGTGCATGCAAGATGCCTGCCTCGTCTGGACCAACGCTGTTGTTGTTGGCCCAGTCACTCACAACACATACTTAGGCAAGGGGGGTGAAGTGCCTTGCCCAAAGACATGGCAGCATTTATTTTCAGTCATACTTCATCGTGTTTAGTGTCAGTGCATTTGAATTTGTTGCTCCAGGTAGTTTGTGAAGTCAGGTGCTATAAAACATGCAGCACCAGTACCGTTCTGTCAACAACACATGTTGATTCGCTAAACATGCTATATAGTAGAGATACTAATTTGATTAATTTGATTGACTTGACCAACCACTTCTCATTGTTCCCTCCCAGATCCGTAGCACCATCGAGAACAGTTTTGTGGGCTGGGAGCTGGAGGAGGTTTTACTTCTCGACATGTCCGTAGACGACGGCGACTCGAAGATTCAGAACCAGTTGAAGAAGCTACAGAGCCCCGTCATTCTGCTCTACTGCACCAAGGAGGAGGCCAACACCATCTTCGAGGTGGCCCACTCCGTCGGCATCACCGGTTACGGTTTTACGTGGATCGTGCCGTCGCTGGTGGCTGGAGACA
Source organism: Neogobius melanostomus (assembly GCA_007210695.1). Lineage (NCBI taxonomy): Eukaryota > Metazoa > Chordata > Actinopteri > Gobiiformes > Gobiidae > Neogobius > Neogobius melanostomus. The sequence goes on from VHKM01000493.1 coordinate 2,042,119, forward strand.
CTGATGTAGTGCCTGCAGAGTTCCCAACAGGTACACTGCTGCTAATTAACTGCTAATTAATTCATGCTTTTCTCGCAACACATTTGGTCCAAGCCTGTATGAAAAATTTAACCCTTCCTCAGTGTTCATTAACCTGGCTAAAAGAGATGGATGGCTTTACAGGAAGATGGAATAAGGAAAAGGAAATGTGGGGATCTGAGTCCTGACTGCTGTGTGAGCTGTGACTGTTGGTTTGACCATCTGTGGTGCAGTTAAGCTCTGTCTGGGTGGTATGATAGAGAGCAAGTTGGAATATGGCACTGCTCCCTCCCTAAAAATATCACTTTTACTATTTTTACTGCAATATCTCACATGGCTTGGGAAGCCAGTTTGTTGTCACACCTAATTTTCTCTATCACCCACCTTAACCTGGTCCTATTCTTCAGTAAGAACACCTCAGAGATACAGTCTATGTGGTAATTGTGTCATGGGCTGAGGCATGTCCTACATGTGGAACACAGGACATGCCTACAAGTGGTAGTAAGAAGGTTCTTGCATCATTTCCCCCGACTGCACCATCATACAAACTTCAAATTTCCTATGGCTACAATAGTCTACAAATACGCAGATCAAAATATTATACCAAATATTTGCCAGTTTTTGTAATAGTTCTGTAACCGTGATACCCTCAGTTGACTCTCTTCACCTTAATAAATGTCCTTAAGTAGAGAGAGTGCTTCAACCACAGTAGCATCTACAGTATCATCATAGATGGAACATTTTCTCCCAAATCTTGATTATTCTCTGTTTGGAAATTTTTGCACGTCGACGTAACAGTCTGACCTTTCCCTAATAAGAAGTCTCCTTCTGCAACACCACTGGAGGTCACCGTAACCTTTGAAGGTCAGAGCTGGGACTCAGAAGTGACACAAAAGTTGGGTGGAATAACCTCTTCGCTCACGCAACATACTTTTCCAGCGCAAGCAAACAGGCTTTCAGCTCCTGGGGGCGGTTCCAGTCTCTTCAGAAAGGCCAGCTCTCAGTGGGAAGTAAACTTTAACTCTTAGCACCACTGGCACTCTCAGAACTAATGGAACTTTTCACGACTGGAACATGAGAGGAGGTAGTACATCTGTGGCGGACATAGGCGATAATTTAGGATGATAATTTACTGTGCTTCGGCTTGCTGATTTACAGTGAAAGGTGGATATTAACCCGCAGCCTGTCCTCAGCCATTTTTGTGAACCTGAAATAGTGAACAGCTCAGGCTCCATAACTCAAACTTTCTACCTCTGCTGCAGTATTGACATCTATGGGTGATTTACTCTCAATGGGAGTGTGGAGTGAGTGCAGGACTCCTGCCATTGTCTCTTCTGAGTTCAGTGTCTGGGTGCATTTATCTGTGAAAAACGTGTCTGATAAGTTCATGGTTTAATTTGCTAGACAAAAGTAATCTATTTCTCGGTAATGTAATTCTACAGTGAAGGTAATTGGAATAGGTTACTAAACTCAGCACAGACACATTTTCTATCTGCTAAACACAGGCTAATTCAACGACTCCACACTGATTAAGCAAATTAGAAAATGGCATTTCAGGTCAATGTCAAAGATATATTGTGTCCATTGTAAATTTAACATATGCTCTGGAGTTGTATTTTACTAAAATCCTAATGAAACTAAGTTATTATGATAATTAAGTGTGTGTATAGGAGCGGGAGCTGGTCCCAGGATTTGGTTACTTGAAGTCATTGCTCCACTGAAATTAACGTCTAATAAGAAACCATTTGTGTTGCGTGCAGCAATGGCCGATAGGAAATATATCCTAAAAACTAGAAGACCCCCCCAGACCAGAAAGCAAATTTTTATTTTATTGCAGAAAAGATTTTGCATTTGATCAGGGGAAGACGAAGTAACTTTGAACATACATGGATTGGTGGGGAGGGAGGTTAGATATGGGGGTTCTCTTTTGTTTGTATTTTTGTTTACTTTTTGGGCTATGTAACAATGAAAATATATATACATATATATATATATATATATATATATATTTATATATATAAAACTAATCTGTGAGGTTTAGGCTCTTTGTGTGTACCTCGCAGCTTGACTGTGGTGTTTACTTCGCAGCCAAGGCCATTGTATGTGTTTGTATCAGTTTGTCATTTCTAAATTAGAGTTCCACTCTATAAAGTTTGATCTATCACCATATCAGTTATGTAAATCACACCACAACTTTCCCCTTGATTTATGTTGCCACGGAGATGATCGTGACGAGCTCGAGCGCCGGCTGGGTGATTATAAAGAGGAGCTGGCAGAGAGGCTGTGTTGTTGATGGACACACGCAAACTCCGCTTAGATAACATTGAATTATCATAGGATGAATCATATGAGACAGAATGACAGATAGTAGGCTAAATGTCAATGATGAAAGATGTGACAATAATGGCCGCCACATAATGGGCACCTATAGTGAAAGGTAAACAACACAATGACTGATAATTATCATTAGAGTTGGCACACAGCAGCCTTTAAAGTCCTAATATACACTGTATTTAGGCTAAAAGAGTTTACTGGAGACCCATTTATATACAGTCATAAAGTGGCTTCAACAATCTTATACTATCCATTCCATCACTCATGCTAGTAAAAAGTTAACTAGTGCTCGTGGATGTCATACTTAGAGATGGCACAGTCCACTGTTTGTACGCTTTGTTGTTGCTTTCGTCTTATCTGTGCCACTGTTTCACGCTCGCACTAAATCGTTTGTTTCTGCCCTTCATGTTCTTCTCGCTCTCTTTTCTTTTTGATCAAAGTGGCGCACTGCTACAAAGCCTGTACAAATTACTCAAACTGACATCACTAGCAAAAAAACAACGAACTAAAAATACCTTCATTCAAATATTGCATTCATTTACTTTTATATAGACCTGAGATTGGGAAATGTGTGCTTAGCAAACTTTACAATAACTACGCATTACTAAGCATTTGTAAATACTCAATTCATCATATATAAAACATGTACAAAGCATTTATTAGTAGTGTGTAGTAGTAGTGGCAAACAAACCAATGGACACATCGACTTGCCCCGAGAGAGTCACAAAATCCACACTTTATATAAGAGCCGTTCCAGTTGCCCGCTCTACCCCCTCACTACTCACAGCGATACTACGCTTTTCTGAGAGGATCGACTCCATATAAAGCAGTGCATAAAAGGAACAAGTGATGGAAGTGGTCGAGTGCTGAGATAGTGTCAACAGTGTGTGACATTAGATGTGGTCCTGGAGGGCCGGAGCTGTCAGAGCGGAGTCCCCAGGAGGGCGTAGGTTACAGGGCGCTTGTCTATTTCAGCCCACTGACACGGGAGCGCTGCGCCTGACATGTGCTCATACACTGGCGCTGACGGACAGGGGAGGAGGCCGCTGGAAAAGGCATATAAGGAAGCAGCCATTTGTCATCGTTGTCTTTAGTGAGAGCAGAGTGACCCTGAATAGGAATTAAACAGGAAGATGAAGCCATGAGGTCAGAGTTTACATATCATCAGGGCTCTTATCATGAAGGCATCAGTTTCTAGACAAACTGAGTTGTAAGGCCACAGCTGTTTGTCAGTGTGGAGGTCATGCAGTAGACTTGAACTCGACATGAATAAATGTTTTGTAATAACATAAGTATCCAGGAAACGGCTGCCCTTGTGCGCTGATCCTAGGTCAAACATGATCAAATCCTGACAGCGCTGAACAAGAGCATTATGTAAGTGGTCATTAAAAAGAGATCAACAGCATGCCCAGGCTCAGTGCTGTGTGTCATCAATTAATGCCCACGATTTGTCATTATTTAATCGTCTTATCAATAACAGCAGTTTATTATCAATGAAACTCATTATCAAAATGTCAGCTGGGTTTAAACACGTGTGTTATCCTTCAGTGGTTAGCAGCATCCTTTGTATTTGACTTAGGCTACTATTTGAAAGGATCATTCATTATTATACTGGCAAGTAATCATGTTACTTCAGTAATGGATTATTCCGATTTTATTCATTCACATTCATTTGCATTGTCACTTTTATTAACTCACAGGGTATTGCTAAGCCTGTTGAGAAATCTTAATTTGTTGCTGATGAATTAAATATATAATTTAAAAAAACAAACAACAACAACAACCTTGATTGGTTTTCCTCGTTCACAATATGCTCTTCCTCGTCCCAGAACAGGACAGGGGCAGACAGAAGGACAGATAAACAGACAGCCCAGAGCCCCTCAAACACACACAGATGCACAAATACAGTGAGGTGATAGACCATTAGTCAAACTGCTCCATATTCACTTGCTCTCCAATGACATGCTGTAATTTGTACTTTTTTTGCCTGTGGCCTCGCTCACCCTCTCTGATCGCCGTGTGTTGCAGGTCTGCTCTCCGTGTCCTACGATGAGTGGGACTACGGTTTGGAGGCTCGAGTCCGTGACGGGGTGGCAATCATCACGATGGCCACCTCCACCATGATGATGGACCGCGGTCCGCACACTCTTCTCAAGGCTGAGTGCCACGGAGCGCCGGACAAGAAGACCCCAATCTCAGGCAACCCCAATGAAGTGCTCAGGTGAGGACTCAAAACACTTTATTCTAATATCATTACAAATTATTAAGGTTATTAGGTAGGGCTGCACGATATGAGGAAAAAAAGTGCGATCTTTGATAACTGCCTGAATTTTGCAGTAACTATATTATTCGTTCTCAGCTTAGTTTTTCAGCCTTTGTGAGTTTTTTTCAAAATTGTAAAGCGCGTTATAGTAAATGAATGTAAACCTTTCCGTGTGTCAACCCTCAACCAAACAAGCACTTGATTAAAGTGTATTTCAGTACCGTGCCATTAGTTAGAGGAATATGCAGAAAGATCTACGCTTCAGGAGGTGTATGAATATCTTAAACTTGTTTTGATATTTTCCACTTTGCAACTTTGCCAGGTAATCTGCTGCATTTGAGATGAGCTTGCTGCGTATCTACAGGAGTTCTCACACTGTAATTGAAATTCTTTGGTTACTTGAGCAACAGTCTCGTTGGATTACAACCAGCTAATTTACTAACTACTGTAATGCTCCAAAAATAACAGTGGCTTTGATTTATGAGTATTTAAAACTCCACTCAGCAGCTTTTAAATAAGTTCACAGATCCTGCTGGCGTAATATTATCGAACGGAGCACATCAGCACAATAAAAGAGCGCGCAGCTGCCGGCACGCTCACTGAAGTGCACCTTTCTCCTCCGCACACGGTCGTCACCCCGCCCGCCCATCTAATAACACACCCTGGGAGGGAGAGGCCCCGCCCCCTCAGCTGTCCGTCTGCGCGCCAGCTCTTTTGAACGGGCTGTGCGGCGCGGTGCTTGCCGCCGCTTTGGTCCACGCGCTGCTTAATTGGTCCCAGCGGTGTTCGAGCGGGAGAACACTGGCCCCCGTTGCGCCACGCTTCAGAGCCTCCAAACTGTATTGTGTGCACAGGCAGTGTCAGCCCCTCTGCCACTCCGGGGTTATGTGTGTTTTAGCACTGGGCTTGAGAAAGGAGGAGCAGCTGTACGGTGGACGCTGTCACACTTTTTAAGCTACTTTTCCTTCTAACTAACAACAATTTAATAACAGCCTGAAGCTCGGTTCGTAGAAATGCAGGTGATTCTTATATCCAGCAGGCTGCTCTCAAATGTTATTGCTCATGGATCCGCTGGATTGACGCCGATTCACTCTGCACTTGTGCTTAGGTTAGATTTTTCCACACATGCCTCGAGCGTAACCTACCACCTGCTATAAGACTGCCAAGCTTTGTGAGCTGTCCCAGCCGAGCCTTCAGAAGTGATTTCAACACTCTTGTTTGAGTGAAGCCTGGCCATGCCCCCGTACCTCTCTCCTTTTTTGCCCTTAAGTGTTTTTTGTTTCTGTTATCTTTTCTTTTCCTCATCCACATCTGCTCAGCATTGTTCCAGTGTCCTCCCGCTCTACTCCCTCAGCCTCCACGAGCGCTCCGGACCTGCAGTTTTATAATCGACTTTGCTGTGTCGCTGATTAGATCAGTGTGGAGCGCGGCTAAGATCTCTCGCCCCTCGTTGCCTTAACTAAATTTGTGTGGTGATAGCCTTTGTCCTCAAGAGCTCAATCAAGACATTAAGATGTGGTAGTCAATATACTGGAGATAGTGGATGAACAGCTGGTTGGTTCTCCCACAAACCTTTTACCATTCTAAATTATGGGAGTCACTGGAGGCGTTTTTTATTTCCCCAGCAATTCATAAGCTCTTATAGATTCATTGTGGTAGCAAGGTGGTATAATGGTTAAAGCTCACCTCACAGCCGGTCCTTAGTTTGATTTTCTGACTCAATGAGACCTTTTGTGCTCAAAATGTGTTGATTTTTTTTCTCTACATTTTTATTTAGTGTGAATCTTATGTCAAGAAACACACACTACTACATCAAGTAAATGCAGCCAGTGTAGCCAGAGCAGTGTAACATTCTCTCCAGTGCTACTTTCTGAGCCTGACAAATGAAGACAGCACACAGCAGAAGAAGGGAGCGATACAGATGGTGCACAGTCACTGAGCTATACACAAGAGTGAAGGAATTATGAGTTTGACCACAGCTGTTGCGACCTTGCCAGACATGGACAGGTTCCTAAAACGCTAGACTTGGAAAGGTGTCAAGTGGACAGTTCGGATTCTTTTTCCGGATGTGTCCGCGTGTTTGCCTGAACCAGGCACACTGAACTGCAGTTTGACCCTCTCGAGCAGAGTAGGAGGAGTGTGTGTGTTGATGAAAGCCTACCTGTTTGTGAAGAAGTGTGTGATTGGAAGTAGGTCAGGATCCTCCAGTGCTAACTCTGCTCTGCTCCTCATCTCACTGGTCCTTTTATCTGTCACTAAATCTCAAGTCGTATTTATTCTCACACCTGTGTTTCTTCTGCTTCTATTTTTATTCTTCTTCATCTGTTTCTACTTTGAACTGGTTCCCATTTGCTCTAATTCCCTTAGCTGTCAGATTTCAAAATATTAGTTTTTATTGCTTTGGCTTTTTAGGCGATTGCAACACAACATCAAAATATTTAGCGGGGAATGTAAAACACTAAATAACAGGAAACAAAACTCTCTTTTAGTATCTGCCCTCCTGTTTACATGTCTGCAGGGCCCACTTGTACTAGCCGCAGTCTGCTTGCGCAAATACTACATGCACATGGATAGACGTGCGTGTGTTCATTTGACATCGTTTTTTGTGCCTGTTTCTGTCCGGAGTATCTAAGTGTTGTGACCCTCAGGTGTGCTCTAGAATCTGCACAGTGTATATGTGTACATAAACTTGAACATGCACCAAATCGACACCTTCCCCCACACTCGCGTGTAAACCTGGTGTGCATGTGGAGCTGCTACTCCACGCCACAGTTTGTGTGCTTAGACTGTGCAATGCCATATGGAGCATGTTATCACTCATAGTATAGATTCACTCTCGCCAAATCCATTACATATCCTGCACCACAGTAATTGCTAAACAGTGTAATTCATGATTAATTCATATCAGAGTTAATTTATTAAAATGATTCATTCATATTTCACACACTTGTCTATTATTCACTGGGAACATGCATTAAATCCTATCTGTATCAGGCCACGGTCTTGGCATGGTAAATGTATAGTTAGGTATGTGAGCCAACTCTGATTTATAGCAGACTTATTAGTCAAACGGGACAGAAAAAGGATACAGATCCACTGAAACGTCTTTGCTGTTAAACAATGTGCAGACAGTAACAGAGCACTGCCCGTAAAGCCCAGTCTGTGGCAGCCTCCACTGTCCAGGTGGAAACAGCTGCTGCACTGTGAATTTTATTTCACCAGCTGTGCACTACTGTACAGATGGAACTAAATAATAGCCTCAGCAACATTTGAAAACATTAGTGTAAGTGAGTGTGGCTTTGTGCCAGTACATATGTGTGAAGCGTTCCTAGCATGCAGACCGCCTTGTGCCAGCGTTTATGGGAATCCGTTTATTGGCTCTTCTAACATGGCAGGAAGTCAGTGAAGTTGTCACCGAATTGGGAACAAGGCACTTAGCACCAGCTGCCCCGCTGGAGCTGCCCAGTGTGCTGTGCGAGTGTCACACGAGAGCTGATACTGTACTGTACAAGACTTTAGAGCGTTAAGCAGAGCCTCGCAGTAATATCCCCACGCTGTTTCCTTTGAATCCAACCTCCCTGTCTCTCTCCTCCCTCTGTGAGATTATCGTCTCCATGGTAACTCAGCTGATCAGTTGTGGATGCCATGGCAACACATATGCTTGTGTTGGTCTCTGTTCTTGCTGTCAGCATAACAGGATGTGCATCACAAACATATAAACAATGTTCCCATTTAATGACCGCTCACTGAGTAAAGATTAAAGAGGTTCGCATCAAGCAATTTCAATAATGATTAATGCAGTAGATTCAGATCTGTGTGCAGGAAGGCCATGTCTATACAGGACCAGGGACTCTATGGTGCCACTTGATGCACAGATATGTGTCAGAGGAATACCAATAGCACAAGAACAGATAACGTGTGTTTTATTTATGCATTTATGTTTTGTGTGAGAGAAAATAATCCTTCTTGGCACAATCTCTCTATACGTATATCAAAGCGGTTTCTATCTAGTTTGGTTTGATCTATGAAGCAGTTGAATGTTTGGTGCTTGTATACATGTGCATGTGAGGAGTACATATTGATAAACAGTATTCTGTACAAAAGTGCTGACTAAGGTTATAATTGCTCTAGCAAAATACTCAAAATCAACAATCAATAATTCTTGCATTTTGAAGTTTTCATCAAAATTGTACAAGATGCGCGGCGTTATGAGGCCCAGTGTTGCCATGGAAACAGCCACTGGCTGGGGGGAGGGCCGCGGATAGAGCGTGCACATGGTCCGACACTGAGGTGGCTTGTGTGCGCCTGACGTAAACATGACGGCTCTCATTTACTCACGCAAACATTTACAGCAGGTGAACTGATCCCAGCTGACAGGAACAATGCTCCTCTTTCACATCCTCACCCGCTGACACAACCCAGCGCTGCCTCCCTGTACGCCACACTCTGTGCCAACATTTTAAAGATACAGAAGTGTCCCTCAGATAAAGATTCTGGCTTGTGCTGTAATACGTTCAAGATCATAATCTCCAAATCTAAAATATGTTTAGACTGTATAATGTTTCCTAATATTGATGTAAAATGGTTGGCGTGTGTATTATGTGATTAAGTACATCTACATAATCAGTTTTTATATTATATATGTACACTGTCATGGTTTTCAGGGACATGTTTTCATAGTTCTTCCTTCATGTTAATTAACCTCTCACTGTTATGTATAAATCTATTTTAGAAAAAGGTGATTAGACATAAGCTCGTGATAAATCTGTGAGGTGACACGGCGATGGTCTGTAATGATGAATGTTTGGAATTGTAAAACCATTTTCTTAAACAACTTTGACAAATTGCGTCATTTAAGTAGAGATAATAGAGACGTAGTGCCACAGCGTAGCTCCTGACTGACTCATCTCTGGTTCTGATTTTACAGGTACCTGATGAATGTGACGTTCGAGGGACGAAACCTATCCTTCAGCGAGGATGGGTACCAAATGCACCCCAAACTGGTCATCATTCTCCTCAACAAGGACAGGCAGTGGGATAGGGTAAGGCTATTGGCTCTGCTGCGGTCCATGTTTTGAAGTTTCATTTTGAATAAAGCGCTTGAAATAGAGGCGCTGCTCCCACAACATGCATCGTTGGTTTATAGGATATCTGTAGCAGAGAGTGCATTGTTAAACCAGGTTTCTTGTCATTTTTTTTCTTCTTTTCATGCTAGATTGCTGGATGTTTAATGGCTTGGGTGTAAAGTGAACAACATTGTGAGTTGTCGTCTAATTGGCGTGTATTTCTTTATCTGTATCTCTTTATTTTGTAATTTTGCATCCTAAGCCTTTTACGCATAAAGCTGATCAGATGTTATCAACTTGACAAAGGTGCCCCTGAGCAGGATTCATTTTGAGACAGCAGCACTACCCTGTGAATGAATGTTATTTCTGAGACACACATCACCTGTCTTTATGCCAGGCTTTGGAAAAGAAAGTCAACAGCTCATGTTTGCGGCTGTCGGAAACAACACGGTGTGAGTGTGTGCAAATGTTTTTAACTGTGAATAAACAGACCTCTGAATCAAGAGGTATATATGTTATTCTGCCTTCACTCATCAAACGTGTGACTATATTTATTTTTAGCAAGAGTTTTAACCTTGGTATGATGACGATTGTGACATCGTTTGCCATGCTGCCTTCTATGAAAAGTTTGCATTTGATCATGTAGTTGACGATAAATATTATGTATTATTCTCAAGTTCTTCAAGTCAGCTCCTCTTCACACAAAGCAATACTAAATGCACTTCAGATTCTGCACCACAGAGTGAATTAGGCTGCGCCGGCCCTGCATGCGTCTGTGTTCCCCACTGTCCCTACTCCTCCCTCTACAGTGTGTGACTTCCTTGACTCTCCCCACTCTTTACTCCTAGTATTTCTCTCTTTCTCTGTCTCTAATCTAAATTCCGTCCTCTGATCAGGGAACAAGGTGAATGGCTCCCATCCCGGCTCCTCTTGTTCGTTCTTTCTCTCTCACTGTCTCTTCCCTTTCTCCCCCGGCCGTCCGCACTCTCCTCCCATCCCCTGGCTCCCTCGCTCATGTTTAATTCTCAGCCTGACTTACAGCGGACCGCTTTTCTTGGATCCTAATGAATCTGAGCTCGTACAGCCGCCCTGCACCTTTTGAAGTGTTGCGAAGTCTGCGTTGTGTCCAGTCCTGTTTAGTCCCCTGCAGGCCGATTTTAACCCTAAATTCCCTTTTCCTCCTCTTCTGCTCCTTTGTTCTCTTTCTTCTTCTCTGCCCATCACTTAGTCTGGCTCGGTGTTTTTTTCCCCCGGATAGAAGAAGGCAGCATTGTGCCCCAGGGATACACAGTGTTAGCTTGTCCACTCCAGGCAGCCTTGCCAAGTTTGTTAGCAGGCCCCGGAGCAGAGTGTGCATGTGTGTGCATTTGCATATTTAAAGACCGCGCAGACCTTACTTTACACAGTAGGCCGCAGCTCCTCGTCCTGCCCCGCTCCTATTGCACTGTGTCCAATTAGCTGATGGCCCGTATCTATTTCCACCTGCGTGCAGCCGCAGATAAAAGAAGACTTTGTATTCTGGGGCGAGAAAGGCCATGGGTTCAATGACACTTCAGGATTATAATATTTTTTTGTCATTTAACTGCTCCCTTATAAACCAGTTGCATAGTAATTTGGGAGATTTTTCTATCTGATGCCCTTCCTGACGCAAATCGTCATATTACTGTGACTTAAGTAGGCACCAGGCACCAAGTGTCTTACCAGGAAGACTAGGACTGTAAGTGCTAAGCCTGGGCTTGAATTAGCGACCTTCTAATTCCAAGAAAATGCTTTAGCGAAGGGCTTCTCAAACTTACAAACCAAGCGTCACCGACAAAAAAAAGAGATCTATGATTAGTACTAACAAATCCAGGTCAATAAAAGAATCTTAAAACAATACTTTTGAAAATGCTGCAGCCTTAACATGGGTAATGCAGTGGTTCTTAACTAATGTGGAGTTGGGACGCAGTATCACCTTATGACAAGCCACAGTCCAGATAAGAAGCAAGCCCTCCCTACTGACTGGCAAATCCATGTAATCCACCCTTCTGTCAAAGGCTAGAGGAAGTAGGTGAAACAAGTCAAGCAGGGAAACAAACAACAACCCTCTGTCTTAGAAAAAAAAGTCAGAACAGAAGAGTATGTATTACAGCCCCAAAAAATAGTGAGCTGTTTGAATCTGTAAAAATATTACGTGTAATACACTAAAAACATTTACAATAGGCCAGGATGAATGAGAGTGAGTTTGAGAGTGCGCGTGTGGGACAACGGATGCAAATTAGGCGGAGGCTGCAATCCGGTGTGGCGTGTTTACATGCATGAGTCCCATGTATGTTCATTAACATGCACTGTCCCAACCAAAATAAATAAATACTGATATTTCCCATTGATTTTTGTTGATTTGAGCTTTGAATAATCCCATAAAGCTGAATTATGATTAAAAATGACATTTTAACATATTCACATGGTGTTTTCATGCTTTTTCAGTGGATAAATATTGAAAGAGATTGAAAGCATCACGACCCACTGAAAATGGTTCCGTGACTCATTTCTGGGTCCTAACCCACCAGTTCAGGCCCTGTTTAATATTAATCATTTCTATAATTTTGTTGTACTCAACTTTTGAAATGAAATAAAAACTCCACTACTTCTTAACCAAAGTCTAACTAAAGTTTATCTCAAATTAAAATGCCCTGAAGAGCACATTTCTAATTTAGCTGCTCCTTCACTTCAACTTCCAGCAGCAGCAGCAGCAGCGGACTTGCATTAGCAGTAGTTCAGAGAAGAGGCTGGAGGCATGTGTCTTGGTGTCTCTCTCCTAATGAGAACCACTGTACTCTAAGTGATGCCTCTCAGCTAATAGTATAATGTACCAAAGCCAGCTATTGCTGTGTATTTTAATGGACATATAAAACATTGCTACTCATTGAACAGAACCGACAGGCAAATGCCCGAACATTAGGCCTGGAATCACTGGGTGGAGAGATTTAAGAGTACCACAAAGACTTGTCTGTCTCGACTGGAGTCAGGAATACTCTTCCTCTATTGATTGGTGGCATAGTGGTTAGAGCATGTTTTTTGTTGAGAGTTTATATGTTCTCCCTGTGCCTGGGAGGGTTTCCCCTATGTGCCCCTGTTTACCCCAACAACCAAAAACATGCACCATAGAGTCATGACCACTTGGCCAATGTACTGCTAAAGCTCCCTGCATGTATGAAGGATTGTTCAAATGGAGAAAATTAATTTCTCTTTGGGTCCATAAAAGTCTTTTTTTTGGGGGGGATCAAACATAGGCTTCCGGGTTAGTAATGAGTAACACAATATATAATGCTTATTGAGGTTTTTGCCTTTTGGATCAAGAAAGTGTGTTGTTGTTTTTTTCTAGTATTTTCTCTACCCCTTCTCTGTTTCCCATTTTTATCATAATTAATTTTTTCTCCCGTCTTCTTCTTTTGCCATGTCCTCCATGTTAGCCTTTCTATTCATACTACATCTTATCCTACGTTACCCTTATACATATTTCTTTGTCATACTTGCACTGTTTTCAAGAGTCTAATTTTGTCTTTCCTCCTTGTCCCGGCAGGTGGGTAAATGGGAGAACGGCTCCCTGTCCATGAAGTACCATGTGTGGCCTCGCTTTGAACTGTACGGGGGCACGGCGAACAGGGAGGATGACCACCTGTCCATCGTGACATTGGAGGAGGCTCCGTTTGTCATTGTAGAGGACGTGGATCCACTGAGCGGCACCTGCATGAGGAACACTGTGCCCTGCCGCAAGCAATTGAAAGGACTGTAAGGGTCACTACTTTGATACTTTGTTTTGAAATGACACGTGTGTTTCATGACATTTTTGATGTGACACAGATCTTGCATTTCTCTGATTAGGAAAGTTGTCCGTCTGTAACAACTAATTCAATGATAACTCTATGTGGAGTGATCAATTTATGAGAATCTCTCGATAAGCCTCGACTTTTTAAAAGTGCCCCACACATAAGCGGACACCTGGCAAGTGCAATATGGCCTGTGATGATGGTAATGTCCCGTGGCAGCTTGAACAGGGCCAGGAGCAGAATGAGCTCACACCTCATCAGTGTGAGAGTGACAGCGCCCCACTCACCAAATCACCAGCACAATTAACGCTGGGGGTCATCTCAGACAAGAGCCGCTACTTAAACGATTATCTGTCTGTCCCTCTGTGTCTGTGCCTGTGCAGCAACGGCACCAAGGAGACAGGCATCTACATCAAGCGCTGCTGTAAGGGATTTTGCATCGACATCCTCAAGAAGATCGCCAAGGCTGTCAAGTTCACCTACGACCTTTACCTGGTCACCAATGGCAAACACGGCAAGAAGATCAACGGGACATGGAATGGCATGGTGGGCGAGGTAAGGAGACTCGTGTACGAATTCAGAGAGCTGTATGCCTTATTTAGAAATACACTGACAATGTAGCACACAGTCCAAGTAAATGAAATAGCATGCAGTATCAAGTAGCAGTGATATAACATCACAAAGGATTACTAAAGTAGAAAAGATTTTCTACTTTTTTCACTGTTTGTGTGTTGATGGATGCACTTTTCCAGGATAGAATGTCACATTTTAATAATGATAATAATAATAATAATAATAATACTGTAATCATCGTGCTTTCTCTGTGAAGGAAAGTTCAGAGTTCACACTGACGTACAGTTTCCAAATAGCCCTTTGGGTCCTGTTTTGTGCTATCTTTAGTTTCCACAGAGGCAGCCTGAAGGGTTCATTTCCTCTTTGAAGTGTGTTTTCATACCTTGAATTATGAGCTTTTTTTCCGGGTCAAACCTCTGCCCAGCAGGCTGAGCGCTCGTGTCATCCAGGATAAGCACCGCACCTACAGCTGCTGCAGTTCAGTCAGCTGCGACATTTCACTTAGGACTCTAAACATTCTCTAATGGCCAGTGTTCTCCAGGTCCGCTGCCTGTCAGCTCTCATACTTCAGGCTGTGCCAGCTGCGTGCTCTTGGTCTGACTTTGGCTATTTGTTAATGAAGGTAAAAGGCAAACAGATCAATATAACCCCAAAGGTCACAGGGTGGAGAGGCACTCTGTCTATCCTCCTGTTGACAAGTTAGAATAACCTTCAAATATCCCGACAAAAGATTACATCTCCTTCTGTTGATAAACTATATAATGTACATAGGGATTTCATGTTATTTACTTCATCACGTCAGTCACGGCTTGTTCAGACTGGACAGTGGGACCGAGTCCATAACCATTTATCCCCATGAAGCACAAGGACAGTGAGCCCACTTATACAGTCAGGACCACAGTCAGGACCAGGTGTCTCATGATCGGAAGGTCGGGGGTTTGAATCCCACCTTCTGAAGCTGCACACTGTCTTTGTGTCCTTGGGCAAGACACTTAATCCACCTTGCCTCCAGTGTCTGCGTACACTCATGTATGAATGAGACTGTGAATGGGTGAGTTGATCCTTGCTGTAAAGCACTTTGAGTGCCTAATGTAGGTGGAAAAGCACTATATAAGTGGAGACGATTTACCATAATGTAGTGTGTAGATCCCAGACAACTGTAATGTTGTTTGGTTCTACAATCGAACATGTCTTAACTGCTATACTGTGTCTGACCAAATCATCTTATGTGTTTGTAGTCAGGCTAGAACTACAGTGTATTTTAGTCTCAAATGGAGATAAAGGTTCACTGGCCAAGATGTGTCTTACTCTCATGAGCACTTCCTTATCACATCCTTATCACATGTGGCGTTTACAGATGTCCCCATTTTGTCCTAATTCAGTTTTGGCAAGAGACTTCCATTTCATGAACCACTCTAAGTTGTGCTGGACCTTACACTCCTAATCAATATTATTAGTGGCAACAGACTTGATTACATGTATTCCACCACACTGGCCGAGGCACATAAAGACATTCCAGACGCGAACACACACGAACACTCATTCTCAATAACACCCACATGGGTCACTTTCATAACGCCAGAGAACAAGACGTAGGAGGGAGCTGGAGTGAGCCAAACGCAGAGAGAGGAAGTGAGTATACTGCTGGATGGACTCGTTGGCTTTCCCGGAGAGAGACGTTCACACTCACATTACACTTTCACAGAACAAACAAAGAGAGGAGCAAGAACTTAAAAATACCTCTGTGCACACTTCGAAAAGATAATGTGTAATGAATGTGACAGGCTTTATGAAAAGTCCTGTGCACAGATCAAGAACAAAGGTCAATAGGAGACACCGATGAACACAGTGATGTCTAAGCGCACAATGAAGCCAGTGACACGTTCACACTGAGCTCATTAAGTCATTGAGACAGTCTCGTCCCACTTCCTCCACAAGCTGTAGGCTCCTGAATTTTGGGCTAAATATACCACCTGTACCAGGGGGAGGGGGCAGGTAGACGAGCGCAGGAGAGGCATTGGAGCGGCTATTTGGAGCAGCCATGACCCACTGCAGTAACCCATTTCCTTCCTACCTCGTTCTGCCATTCTCCAGTGTCCACTTCAATGTCTATGGGTTGACCTCAAGTTGCTTCTACCTGCTTCTTTCTCCATGTTCCCATTGTTTAGAGGTGCATGAAGCTTTGTCTGCTGTAGTGAATGTCTCAAAATCATTGCTATGGGTAATACATATATCCCAATTGTATGATATTATATTGTGGAGCACGATATTTTTAGATAAGTACAAACAGTGAAGGTATGTGAGCATGTAGAGAGAGCGAAATTGTTACGAATCATGTTTTCCTTTTTACTATAGGCACGCTTTGTGGATCGGTAATAGTCATTCATTATCTTTCCTTTTTACTGTAGGTGGTGCTAAAGAACGCACACATGGCTGTTGGCTCCTTGACCATCAACGAAGAGAGGTCCGAGGTGATTGACTTCTCCGTGCCCTTCATCGAGACAGGCATCAGTGTGATGGTCTCTCGGAGCAACGGCACAGTTTCGCCCTCGGCTTTCTTAGGTGAGGATTGTCCACCTGCGTTAAGAGATCAGTTCAGGGTAGAGCTACAGCGCTGGGATTTGATATTTTTGGTATTTTACTTGATAACTATCATAAAACATGTTCAGGTTTTGTTCCATGTACGCATGAATACAATTGTTTGATGTACAAAATGTCAAAGTCCCATTGGTTATCTCACATGTGTACTAATGTGTAGTTATGGTCAGTTAGAGGCTGCTCAGGTTGTAATCCTGGCTGAGGGAACAGCTCTTGACTACACTGAAATATGCTTCACGTATTTATTCACTTTGTGTCTCTTTGCCCTCTGCTCTTACATTTCCCACTCCTACTCATTTTCTCTCACCCGTCCTTCCTCTTCTCAATCTGCTGCACCATATTTGCATTTTTTCTCACTCTCTCTTTTTGGTTGCCCTACTCTTCTCTCCTGACACTCCTTGTTTATTCTACATTTCTGTTTATATCAACCTTTCACTTTCTTTCTCCCTCCCTCCCTCCTCACCCTGGCTCTCTGTTCTGCCTTCATGTGTGCTGCTCCTGCTGCGTCCTCCAGAGCCCTTCAGTGCGGATGTGTGGGTGATGATGTTCGTGATGCTGTTGCTGGTGTCAGCAATGGCTGTGTTTATATTCGAGTACTTCAGCCCTGTGGGCTACAACCGCTGTCTGGCTGACGGCAGAGGTGAGGTCTCACTCACAGACAACGCACTGCTACCTGTTCTGCCACGGGGGGTTGTGCATGAAAATAGATATGAACAATATCACTACCTTTTTCATACATAATCAAAAGACCATCCACGTCCACAAACAGCAACTATAACTAACTATGTGTCCACTGCAGCATTTTTTGTGCTGCTAACCTAAACAAAACAAAATTTCAGACAGATACTGTGATTGCAATTCAATATGTGATTTAAAAAAATATTATATACAATAATTGTATGATTTTTTTTTATGTTGTTATGAGAATAAAAATATGAGTGTGAAATATATCAAAACTACTAAAATGATGAATGAAAGAAGTTGGCCCATTGATATAACATGTTAAAGCAGTCATTAAATCGTGGCGCTTGCGTGAGCTGTTTTCATAGGATGTCACTGACGCAAAAGGTGCTTTAGTATGTTTGCTTTCATTGTTCCTGAGCAGTAGCACCTCTGCTAGTTGTAGCCTCATCCATCCTTCCAAATCAGACCTTGTACTGCTGTCATTACCTGGCCAGCCAGAACCGTCTGGGCAGCTGCTTGCAGCCAATCATGTCCTGATTTTGCCGATATCGGACAACTTACGGACTGAGAGGCGGGAGTTCATCGACCAAGAAACGGCCCTCTTTCAAAACATTAAAGATGGCAGCGACTGGTAAACTGTTTTCCTCTGCTCTTTTGTCTGTTTTAAATAATTTGGAAAACATAAAATCCCTTAAACTGGAGTAAGAAACAGCGTTGGAAGCGTTCCTCGTGAAAAAGGACGTTTTTAAAAGGCTTAATGCAGCTTGCTCCTGCGTCATATCAAGCGTTTCTCTAATGGTTGGTTGATCCCGTCTGTCTATCACGGCCACCGGGAAATCGCTGAGATCACGCTCACCCCAGACTACATGTCTTTGAAAAAGCATGTAGTTCGCCAGGCCAGGCAACTGCTGTCACTGGTGATGCTTTAAGTGTTGCTGCTGTACCTGGCTACTGCGCAAAGACAGACATAGTATTTGACGCTCTTTAGTTCCACACCATTTTTCACAAACCCAAAATATGTAATATAATTTTACTGCCACCCTTCTTTGATACCAACTCCTCTGCATCCTCCATCTCCAAGGACGTGAGGCTCAACAGTTGTGATTGGCGAGTACATCTATCACTCAAGCACCGGAAACGCCAGGCAGGAATAAAAAGTCTTCTTTTTGCGTTTGGATTTCTTGGTTGCACTTAGTAAAGTAAATGATGTGACTGTTGCCTCTGTTAGCAGTAAAACTCGTCAGTGGGCGGATGGTTCTTAAGCAAAAGTGCTGGATGAGTAATGCTGTAGAAGGCACAGGTACAGGCAGATTGCATATGAGTGCATCTGTCCTTTGAAGTACTTTGTAAGGTCATAGACTTTGGATTGTTATAGTTTTTTTTTTAGCATAGCACATATGCCAACACACAGTGCTGCTTTAGCATCTTGGCCCAGCAGCTTGACTTACATCCTTCCTCCTTAGTTATTTACTAGTGTGGGTCTGTGCACGGACAGCTCTTACAGTTTTATTACTCACAACTTTTGCATTTATTTTCATATTTCTCTAAATCACAAGTCAACCTTGACAGCCATGGGCTGCTGTGTTAGATCTATGCAACCAAAAAGATAAAAAACAAAAAGGGAAAATCAATGTCTTCCCACAGCTCCCATCTCTGATGCGGCTATATATAACCACGTCTATCTTATTCCATTTCTCTCATCCTTCATCACATTCGGGTGGAAATGTGCTCCTCTTCTCAATGTGCCTTTAGTGTTAATCTGCGTGTGACACAGTTGCATTAATGTCGTGCAATAATGTACCAGTGGAGGAACAATTGACCTAAAAGGTTGATCTATTATTTATAACAATTTGTGGAGGTTCCGGGCAGGATAAAGCTGTTTTTCCATAAACATCAACTAATATCATAAACTCCTACGCATGCCTGACCTTTTGACAGCCCCACACAGTTAATGTTGTTGTACAGACCCAAACCTAATCAAGGGAAAATGGCAGCAGCAAGTTGACAATGTCTGTGTTTGTGCAAAAATGACTAACAGTGCTCTATTCTGTCTTCAGAGCCTCACGGCCCCTCCTTTACAATCGGTAAGGCCATCTGGCTTCTGTGGGGTCTGGTCTTCAACAACTCTGTTCCTGTACAAAACCCCAAAGGCACCACCAGTAAAATCATGGTGTCGGTGTGGGCCTTCTTTGCTGTCATCTTCTTGGCCTCTTACACTGCCAACCTAGCTGCGTTTATGATCCAGGAGGAGTATGTCGACCAAGTGACTGGTCTGTCTGACAAAAAGGTAACTGACAGTGCTCGTGTTGAACAGTTTGACAGAACATACATTATGTTGACATGTACTATCCTGATTATTTAGTTCCAGAGCCCCAACGATTTTTCACCCCCCTTCCGGTTTGGTACGGTCCCCAACGGCAGCACGGAGAGAAACATTAGGAACAACTATCCTGAGATGCACTCATACATGACCAAGTTTCATCAGAGGAATGTGAATGAGGCACTACAGAGTCTGAAGGCTGGGTGAGGACCGCTGTCTTTTGAACAGATGTACTTTCATAAACATATCTTTGAATACATGTGCACTGAATATTTTGACTTACAGACATGTGTAGTGGTTTATTTATGGTTTGATGAACACTTTACATGTATTGCATGCGTTGTTAGTGCAGAATTTCTAGATAATAAACTTCCCTCTGAAACTTTACTAATCTAAGTTAAGTCTCAGAAATGTTTCCTTCCCACTTGAGTTTCATCAGCTGTTCCTCTTTGCTAATGCGTGCGCCAGCTCCAGCCTTTGGCAAACCAAGCGGAAGTCTATTACACTTATCAGCAGCTTAGCACTATTTAGCAGGTTAATTGGAATGTTGAAGCTGCAATGTCTGGCTTCTAAATGCTAATTAATTGTAACCTATATTTCCCATGGTCTTTTTTTATCAGCAAACTAGATGCCTTCATTTACGATGCAGCCGTGCTGAACTACATGGCTGGCAGGGACGAGGGCTGTAAACTGGTGACCATCGGCAGTGGCTACATCTTTGCCACCACTGGCTATGGCATCGCTATCCAGAAGGAGTCGCTCTGGAAGAGACATGTGGACCTGGCGATACTGGAGCTCTTTGGAGATGGTGAGGGGCAGTGTCTGTCTTATTGTTTAGATCAGGGTGGGGCCCGCCGGAACAATTCCATTGGCCTGCCAGAGAGTAACCTACTTTTGCTCTACGTGTATGGTTAATACTAACTCTCTTCCCATTCATTCTCAATGGTAAATATAGATCCAGTTCACTCTTTGGCCACTAGCGTCAAATTGGGGCCGCTGTTTCACTCCTTTCGTAAAGTTAAGGAAACACTGTTGTGGAGTCTTGGTGTTTATCACAGATTGTTGTAGCACATCAACTTTCCCAGTTTTCCAACTTTTATTGCAAAGGCTGTTGACATGTACATGTTAAAAATGTACTTCTAATATCACATTTTCTTTGAGTTAACAAATTAATGATTTAAAGTCACTGTAGGTGCTGTAGATACAGGTGTTGTTGTTGTTTATATTTTGCACTATATTGCTGCAATAGTTGATTTTGTTCTACTAAAACTAGGGTTTTGTCATAGTTAACATTTATATAAATGTAGCATGGTATTTGCATAGATAGAATCAAATGCAAATCTACCGAAAAATAAAATAAAGTAACCATTATTATTTGCAGTTATGTGTTTCACGCTTGACATCGTCGTGTTTGGCCCACGACCCACAGGCACTTTTTATTATTCATCTTTAAATCCCCAGTAACCAAGTAGATCACCTGACCCGTCTCTGTTGTATGGCCACATCACACTGCAGATGTGCTGCCTTGGAGCTGCATTCAAAATGCTCAGCCCCTTTTCCGCCTCACAGTACCCTTCATCACACCCCATAAACACTCTGTGAACGTGCAGGGGTCATAAAATAAGTGGAAATGTTAGCGCGCTAACCGGAGAATAGCGTTAGACTAAGTGAGAGTGGCTAACTGAAGCTTGTTTGTGCCTATATTTGAATAGGTCAAAAATAGGAAAAGAAAAATAATTTAAAAAAGCTTGTGTTAAGACAAACACATGGAGGTATGAATGACAAACCTGTGTTTAACAATGACATAAAGAGAGGCAAAAACGTTTTATGGTAAAGTCCATTGCAGCAAAGAACATCCAGAGCTTGCACCTATTCCTATTAGTCTTTAGCAGCTAATAGTGATGCTGTGCTTTTCACAGTCCATGGCGCTAAAACACAGCTAGGATTGAGCATTATGAAAGAGGTTTGCTGAAGATTGGGAACTGGAAAACCATCTGAACTACCTGTTCAAATGCAGCTAAAATCCTCATAAAATGTTTATTTCCCTTTGTTTAATTGTTCATTACCTTTAGGGAGCTGTCGGGTCCTTTTTGTCTCTGTGTAAAGCAACTAAAACAGAACAGCTGTACGGCATTCAATGATGTAGGATATAAATCTGTAGTTCTAAATCATGGAAGTTTAGGTTCGAAATGCCATCAAAATACACATATCAATGAGTGTCAATTATAGTTTAGCAAATATATATGAATAGGCATACTATTCATACACATTTTACCAAATGTGTATTTTTTTTATTTATTTTTTTAGTGTGGGAAATGTGCTACACATGATTAATTAAGCAAGGGATCGCTTTGGCAACGCGTGGGTTCTCAGAGTTGGGGCGGGGGTGACGCCAGGTCGGGGGAGGGTGGGGGCAAAGCAGGTTTCACTACTGCTACCCACTGAAGTAAAAAAAAATAAAAAAGTCATATTGAATTACTTACTGGGGCTTTAAATTTGTATTGGTCGTTTTGTCAGTGTTGCTTCATCGATATTTTAAGTGTCTGGGTTGCCTTGTCACATTCAAAGGAGTCTGCAGCCATTACTTAAACTAAGAGAACATAAACATCTGTTGTGATCAATCAGATGGTGGCAGTAATTAAACTCCAAACTTGTGTAGACAGTGCTGAGTTGTGAAATGAATTGCAGCTGCATTGTGGCGGCCTGTGCTCCATGATGGAGATTGCTTTTTATGTGAGAACGTCCAGGCGAGAGCTTGTTCTCCTGAAACACACTTCATTCCTGTCAGCCCGAGCAGCAACATTAATGAGTGTGAGAGCGAGTGGCTTGTGAAATGTAATGTGCTGGAAACCTCTACAAACCATATACGCTATTCGCTTTATGAGAAATTCTTAATTATACACAAATGTCAGGGTTGATGGCTACTCTTTATGTTTCCATGGCCTCATTTCATTCTGGACTGTTTGGATATACACTACAAGACAACGGAGAAGGGGAGGATGCAATGGAAGTTTGATGAGTGTGTTGTAGCTAGTTTAGTTGGGTTGGGTCCAGTGTGTTGTGAGCCTCCTGAACCAAGTTCCCTCAGGGGCCCACTAGAGTGCGTCCCAGTTAGAGATGCCAGCATCGCTCCTGGTGCATTTTGACACTGTGTGAATATGGGTCAGCCTCTGACACTTACCGTGTGAAACAGACAGCAGTGCTTTACCATATTATTTCTATCAGCCAATAAACAGGTCAATCTGAGTGTTCCTGTTGATTAACAAACAACAACATGTAAAATAAACCAGTACGTCACATGTTTTTACTTCTCTTTTCGAAAGATGAAATGTCTCATAGCCCGTCTCCCCTGAGCCTCAGTTAGCACATTGATACAGGCGTTAAGAACGTCCTCCCTCAGTCCTCCCTGGATTTCAATGTCATTCGACCAAACTTCACCGTACTCCTGTTGCCCTAGAAAGACCACACTCACATGAAGTCTGGCATAATATACATCATTAAACCACTTTGTTGGAGTAATGTGATGCACCCAGAATCTCCCTGTGACAGACAAGTACATGACCCAGAATAGCAACAAGTGAGCCATATTCCGTTGCTGTTTAGGTCTTTTGTAAGCCACTGTGAAAGTATATTATTCTACCTCCGGACAGTTTTATAGTTTAGATAACGTCTGATAAGAACTCTTTTCACAAGTTGAGTGGCTACGGTTTGTTGTGCTGTGATGCTCCCAAAGCTTTGTTGCCACAGTGGGGCTGATGTGCAGAGGCAGCAGCTGACTGGTTGATTAATTAAGCCGCGTCTGTCCCGTACCAGTCGGCTTTGATAGAAAGCGGCCTGTAATGAAACTGAAGGTGACCCGCAAAGAGCCTCCTGCGCAACTCCTCACGTACAACTGTGTGTGCTACTTCTCCGGCACACTGCTCACTACTAAAATGGCAGCAAATGGGATCGATGTAATTAACATTTGACCAGTGGCATGTGTGTCTCTTCCTGTTTAGCTTCTGTACTGCAAATATCAGCGGCGCTCCTTCCCATCTGCGTATTGTCTTCCCTCCTCTCTTCTCTTGCATCATTGTCTCTATTCTAATGTCCTCCGTTGCCTCCTTTTGTTACATCATATCCCTCACCCTTAAGTTTATATTGTAACAGCCTTTAATTCAATCCCCCAGTGTAACGTGAAACTCTTACAATATCATCGTTGCCCTTGTGCTTTGGCTTCTCTGACTGTTTTCATTCTTTGGTTTATAGTACTTTTTCCAAAGAGGTTGAGTTTTTTATCTCTTTGGTTGGGTGGTTTCTTGGTCTGTCGCCAAGATAAAGCTAAAGTAATTTTAAGGTTTCAGGAACGGTCAGATCACAACCTAAATGTGTTTATTTGAACTCAGCCACAATATGTGTGTCACATTTGTATACGCTCTCATTTGTCCAGGAGCCAAGGGTGTCATCGGGAATTGTTTTGCTTTAGTTGAGGAAGCTTTCCATTGTAGAAGCAAAACAGCCTCAATTCTGAAGCAACTTAAAGATGCATTATGCGAAAAACAAGTTGATATTTGTGCGTATTTGACCTTGTAGTGACCCAGCGGCTGTATGAGTGGTCAGCATGGCACCTTTACTCTCCATCACAGTGGCGTCTACAGCGCTCCAGGATCAATTGTTTTGAAGGTTTTCTGGTGAGAGGGTTTGTCAGCAGTGAAAACCTTCATAATAATTGACCCTGGAGCGTCCCAGAGACCATTGTGATGGAAAGTAAAGGCGCCATGCTGACCACTCATACAGCCGCTGGGTCACTACAAGAACAAATATGCACAAATATAGACTTTTTTTCCACATAAAAAGTTGCATAATGCACCTTTAACTTAATTGCCCCTTGGAGCTAAATACACTTTTTTGATTTGAATTTAACTCAAACCCGGTCCAGTTACTTTCTGTTTCTTCATTGTAAATCCTGGGACACACAGGTGTGAGACGCCGCTAATCCCTCATAGGAAAATAGCAGGAGAGGAAGATCAGCAGCAACCGGAGAGTTTGAGGTCATGTGTCACTCGTGTGCATAGAGCCCAAAGACTCAAAGTGAGGTTTTTCCTTTATCGTGGTGCTCCTTGTCCTCACGCACATATTGTTTCTTCTTCTTTAGGTGAGATGGAGGAGCTGGAGTCGCTATGGCTAACCGGTATCTGTCACCACGAGAAGAACGAGGTGATGTCCAGTCAGCTGGACGTGGACAACATGGCCGGAGTCTTCTACATGTTGGGCGCCGCCATGGCGCTGTCCCTGATCACCTTCATCTGCGAGCACTGGTTCTACTGGCAACTGCGCTTCTGCTTCATGGGCGTGTGTTCAGGACAACCTGGCTTTGTCTTCAGTATAAGCAGGGTGAGAAAGAGTTCGTTCGTTTTACATTAGGCCTTACCACAGTGTATCAAAACTTCTGCAACTAATGATGATTTTAGTAATCAGTCAGTGATTCCTTTTTTACTCGTCAAACTATTATTTTTATTGTTCCTTTGAAATGTTTGTAATTGATACTAAATATACAGTACTTTGTATTTTAATGAAGTCAACATTACGCGTAAGACATTTCCCAACACATCTAAAATTTGTCCCTCAATGGATTGCACTGCTTCCCTTCCAAAGAACACTTTGTCAGAGGAGCTGCATCCTTTACTTTTGACACTTAACTAGGCTTTTTTTGTGCCTCGAGGGTAAATATTTATAAAATGTTGAGCCCAAATCAATATTTCACTCCACAAAAGCGAAGCACAGAACCAGAGAGGGTAGATTACCGGATCCCAGGGGACCAAAGTCACCCCAGAGGTATTTGATTTGCATTCCAATTGTTTTGACATGGCTCCGATGTAATTCACTGTGGCTCTGAAGGTGAACCGCTGCAGGCCGGAGCGCGTGGCTAATTTACAGCGGCGAGACACACTTCGCCGCACGCTCTCTCCCACTACACTTGATATCCTGCCTCCACCTCTAGTGCTACAGCAGGAAACCCAGGCTCACCCTTTTCCTCTCTCCACTCTAGAATTCCGCTCTAGTGCCCAACTTCGATTATTTTCTATGGTGTTAATTTTGCGCCGCATTGTTTACGCCCATGTGTGTGGTTGTGCGTGCGCATGCTCGCTTCATTCGCGTGGAAGATGCATAAAATGTCAATTGCGAAGACAGGCCCAGGTTTTGTTGCTTTTGATGATGACATCATTAGGATTTGTTCGGGCCAGATTCCAACAGCAATTAACATTCACTGATTGCGTTAGTTTACTGAAATGTACTGAAATTACCCCTGTCTTTGCAACAATGCGACAGCGGCGTGTGTGGACCAATGCAACCCCATTATTCAGTATGTTAAAATATTCAGCGGAGATGCTCATTAGCATAGCACACACATAGTAAAGGAGATAGACCTTCTGAACAATAACACTCGGTCTTCGTGTAATCGTTTCCTCAGCGTCATATTCAGTGCAGTTGGAATAT
Organism: Neogobius melanostomus; assembly: GCA_007210695.1. Taxonomy (NCBI): domain Eukaryota; kingdom Metazoa; phylum Chordata; class Actinopteri; order Gobiiformes; family Gobiidae; genus Neogobius; species Neogobius melanostomus. The sequence goes on from VHKM01000493.1 coordinate 2,068,261, forward strand.
GTAATCTTGTATTTTACGGAATTCCAAATGTATGTAAACCACTTAGTCTGACTAGTTTGGTGCTATTTGAATTTTAATATGACGAACGCACCGGACTAACTTATGCAGAAAAAACATGAACACACAGCTATATTTATTAGCCTATTATAAATTTGTTTTTTAGATTCCCCACTTTCAAAAATGACTATACTGTTGCTATACTTGTTTTCGTGGAATAGTGAGAGCCCTCTGCATTTGACCCATTTCCCCTGAGGTGTCAGGAGCAAGGGGCCCGGGATCCCATCTCTCTTAGTACATAGTAGTTCACATTGTTTACTATGGTCATTACTAAGACTAGCTGAAAGCCTCATATACATCACACTGTGGAGGATACCTCTCTTAACCAGTTATCTGCCCTCCACCACACAGATCTTACACATATTTTCAGAACCTTCAAGGCCCTAGCTTTCAAATGAGGCATTGCACTGGCCGTTAACAGGCTGTTAACCAAAACGTGACGTATAAGCAACGGAAAAGTGACGAAAATATGAGAAAAATACATGAAAAAGAGGCAAAAACGCAAGGAACAAAGCAATGAAAACGTGACAGAAAAAGCTACAAAAAACTAGACAAAACCTACAAAATAGAGCGAAAAAAGAAAAAAAGCAAAGAAAAACAAATAAGTGACAAAAAACAACAAAACTGTGTCAAAAATGTGACATGAAAGCGCCGACAACACGACAAAAAAGTTTAGATCAGTTTTGTAGGTCTTTCAAATGAGGCGCTACACTGGCCTATATGCCGTAAGCTCTCCAGTCGAGAAGCTTTTAGATTCGGGTAATGCCGAGCTGGAGAAAAGGTGCTTCTTAAGGTGGGGGTTAAGAGGTTAATCTGTCGCTCAATTAAACTATAGAATTCTATGCTCACTAGTCAGCGTGTAAGTGTACTGTACATCCACTTTAACATGGTCCAATTTTCTCTATTCTTCCATTGTTGCTCTACCACCCAATTGATTCAGCTGTTTTAATTTCACAGCGTAATCCAATAAACGTATCGCCACAATTAATACTTAAGCCTGCAGTGTAAAAAATGAAACATCTGTCATGGTCAGCTATAGTCACGTGTAGTCGGACATGGTTTAACGGTCTGCCCACTCCCTTCGCTGCTCTCCCCCAGGCTACCTGCTCCCTCTGCCCCCCCTGCACTGCTGCCACTAACTAATTACATTGATTTAGAGGAGAACAGTGAACGTATTAGGGCAGTAATTACTCCTCACTGCACGTCATGGCTGTGTTCATCTGCATTTAGCGCCTTATACTGTACACTCCCCACATGAATCATCACGTGGGACTGCAGGTCTTGGCTATCTTGCATACATAAGGGTAGTTATTATTTGTCGATTTTCTCTAAACCATGTGTAATTGCTTATAGATTTTGCTCACCTCTCCAGCTATTTTAGATTTGAAGGACCTCTTCAGCCACAAATAGTGCCCAGATAAACCGTTTCTGTAGCACCTGTCTGCACACCATGTGAAGCAGACTTAAGGTTTATTCAAACCGTGTAATCCAAGGTGTCACCTTGCAGACAAGTGCACAAGATCCTGTACTAATAACCTCTGGTGTGATTTGAACTGGAGTGTGCTTTGTATCCCAAATTTCCAGAGGTTACACCTACAGTGGTATGAAAGTTATAGAAATGAATGAACTCTACTGAATAGTTATCATTACTCACTAAAGCATCAGTGTGAGTGAAATACAGTATGCACCATCTTTTGTTTTACTCTTATTGTCTACCTACTCGTCCAAGTAAGGGACACTCTAAATTGAATGTTTAATCATGTTAAAGAAAACTATCCCTGCCTGCTAACAATACTGCTGGTATACTCTCACAGGAATTACATGTCCCCTTTTCAACTCCCTTCATAATGAAATCCCGCACTGTGGAACTCAGCGTGTGGGTCTGCTTTTTTGTGTGTGTTGAATTTAGAGCTGCAGCCACTTTCACAAATGTCTTAAATTGTTCATCCTTCATCAAGCACTTGTCTCTGCTGCCTATTTATGGTGTCTGAAAAATAACCTTTTAGGGTCAAAACAGACCAAGGAAAGACGATACGAAAACTAGCCAAGCCAGAGAAGGACAGGTGAATTTAGGACAAAGCAGACAAAATGGATAGAGTGATAATTATGTAAGCTGACAGCATACAAGAAACACCACATTCTGATAACAGTGAGGAAAACTGCTAAAAGCATGCAGGTGGGAGTATGCATTTGTCCTCGGCTCCAAGGTTTCCATATTTCAGAAATGTTCTTCAGTCATTTGGTATTTTGTATCTCCTAGACAAGCTTTACATATTCAGCTGCTAACAGAGAGTGAAATTTAAAAAAAAAGTAAGCAATATTATCCATAAAAGCTGAATTAGGGTCAGGATTAAGGAACTCTTGGTGCAATGCAGACTGTCCATACAGCTAATTAACCAGCAGAAACCACGGTCCAGGGAAGGAGACGTTTGGGTCAATGAGTCGTATTAGCAGAACGAAGGAGCCATAGCTTTGCAACACGTAACAGCTGGACCATGTGACATCTGCCTGAACATAGGCCCCTCAGCGGAGTCCTGACTTCACCAGTGCTGAAGCTACACACAGGATCTGCTTTTTGATTGGTAAAGCTGGCCACTGCACTGACTCATATTTACTTTAACAGATATCCTGAAAAACTGCGTACAATCATTGTTTTGTATTGATCCGATTGCTGGATCCCATCTGTCATGCCCCGTTTACCCCCCTCCACATCCATTCATGGATGCGGAGGATTATTATATAGTACATCACTGAATGCAAATGGAGCCGTTTGTCTTGATGGCAGAAAATAGTGAGGATGGCCTCTTCCTGGGCGTGCTGACTACAGCCAAGGTGTTTAATAACTGCCCCAGGATATTGTTGCGCTGAATTCTAATCACATTGATTCAAGGTATTGACCAGCAGGACTCTGGGGTTTTTACTGCCCCGTCACTTTATCCATCATGTGCTGTCCCACTACACTACCTCCCGAGCCATGCTGCTGTTTACTCAGTGCGCGCTCAAAAAAACCTTTGCGTGCCTCTCAACTATTATCACTCATTTACTATTATACCATGGTCTGGGTGAATACTCGATTCTGATTGGCTGGAGGGTGTCGGCTACACCAAAGTCCGGCAACAGTTACTGTAAATCACTCCGCTGCAGCTGTTTCCATAGTAACAATAAACATGTGAGCTGTAACTAGCTTCAGGTAAAACAGCTTAAAAAGTGAATTGACTCCTGCCTGGGATTTAAAAAAAAAAAGAAGCAAACAGGCCCCCAATGAACAGTTTCAGTTTGTGAGACCGTGGGATAAGCAGGATATTTCTGATAATGGACACCTCGAAGTGCATTATCCTGCTTATACCATTACTTATTTCTGTGGACGGAATTTGCTGTTTAAAGAATAAATGTACAGAATATCCAATATAAATTAATACAAAATAAAATTGAAATCCCTTGCAATGTACTGTAAGTTTTTGAATGTATAAATTAAAAATTGTGCTTGTTTCCTTTCTTACAGGGCATCTACAGCTGTATCCACGGGGTGCAGATCGAAGAGAAGAGCAGCTCAGCATTGAACTCACCATCCGCCACCATGAACAATACCCACTCTAACATCATGCGTCTCTTACGCACAGCCAAAAACATGGCAACGCTGTCTGGTGTTAACGGCTCCCCTCACAGTGCTCTGGATTTTATTCGCAGAGAGTCTTCAGTGTACGACATATCAGAGCACAGGCGCAGCTTAGCAGGACACTCAGACTGTAAGCCCCCTTACCTCCCTGAGGACAACATGTTCAGTGATTATATCAGCGAGGTGGAGAGGACGTTTGGCAATCTCCACATGAAAGACAGCAACCTGTACCAGGACCACTACATGCACCACCATGGCTCTTCATTGGGCCTCAGTGGACCTCCTCCTGGCAGACCTCACAGTCTGGGCAGCGCCAGCTCCCTGGAGGGGGGCATGTTTGACGGCGAAAGCCTGGGAGGAGGGGTTGCCCCAATCTTCACCACACAGCCCTGCTCAGCACTGACCCACAGAAACATGAGTAAGTTTGACCTGCTCTCACAAACTCCTCCGTCTGGACAAAGCTTCAAGAATGCCCTGCCTGACGTGTATGGCAAGTTCTCGTTTAAGGGAGGAGCTTCTAGCTCTACGTTTATTCCAGGGCATGGCTACTGTGGCGGGAGAGGAGAGGAAGATGGGAATCGCTCTGACGGTTCGGATATTTCCACTCACACTGTTACATATGGGAACCTAGAGGGCAATGCCAAGAAACGCAAACAGTATCGTGATAGTCTGAAAAAGAGGCCCGCCTCAGCCAAGTCCAGGCGGGAGCTGGACGAGATTGAGCTGGGGTACAGGAGGAAGCCCTACCACATCAGCCACCATCACTATCATGGTCACCGATCCATTTCACCACCACCCGCCCAGCCCCCGGAACGCCCAAGAGGAGGAAATAATGAAGGCAATGCCTACCTCTTCAGGGAGAAAGAGAGTGTTCGGGACTTTTACTTGGACCAGTTTAGGCCTAAAGAGGGCGTCCCTCAGTGGGAGCATGTGGACTTAACGGAGGGTCCTCCAAACAGGGATGGAAGTGTACCCACCTGCACCTCGCTGGTTCCAGTGGATGACTTCCTCAAAAGTAAACCCAAAAAGCCTGACGCAAAGAGTGCTGGCTCTGGTTTAGCTGGAGGAGAGTGGGAGTGCAGGAACTGTCGGGGCACAGGGGGCAAACTCCATGGGAGTGGAGGATATGGAGGTATGAGCTGTGGCTCCTCTGGTGGAGGCAACAGCCGTCCCAGCTCTGCAACGTGCATGCGATGTGAGGGCTGCAAAAAGACAGGGACACTGTATGACATCAGTGAGGACAACAACCACATGTTGGAACAGATGGGGGGTGGGCAGAGTGGGGCTCCTCAGTCCCAGGTCCAGCAGAGGAGAAAAGGTGGTTTTGGGAAGCCCCTTCGACGGCAGCACTCCTATGACACATTTGTGGATCTGCAGAAAGAAGACACAGGCGGGATGAGCAGCCTGATTGGAGGTCTGGGAGAAGGAGGAGGGTTGGGTGGGCCAAGCATGGGGGGAATGCTGCCCCCTCCAAGGAGTGTTAGCTTAAAGGAAAAGGAGCGCTACATGGAGAGTAGTAGTCCTTTTGCAAACATATTTGAGCGTCATGGTGGATCAGAGCGAGACCGGGACAGGGATCCACTGTTTTACGGAGGGGACAGAGGGCAAGGACCAGGATCGCCATACGGTATCTTCAGAGAGAGTGAGGGACCCCATCGGCGCTCCATTGGAGAAAGAGACATGCGGGACAGGTCACTCATGGAAGGAGGTTTCTCTTTATCCAAATCTCTGTACCCTGACCGGGTCAACCAAAACCCCTTTATTCCTACATTTGGTGATGACCAGTGTCTGATGCACGGTGCAAAACAATACTATATGAAAAAGCAACAGCAGCAACAAGTTGCCAAAAACAGTCGAGCTGACTTTCGGAGCCAGATGAGCACTACATCCTATCTACCCGTCTCTTCTCCATCAGGAGTGTTATCTAGTGTCACCCCTCGCTTCTCCAAAGAGCTCAGCCTGGGGGGCATGAACCACCATGGCTCCATGTTGGGGGTCGGCCCCCCAAGACCCTTCAATGGAAGCAATGGCCATGTGTATGAAAAACTGTCCAGCATTGAGTCGGACGTGTGAGAGCCGTAGGTGAAGGGGTGATGGCTGGAGGACACATCAGTGTTAGATCAGGGATGATTCTTTCAGACACTGTCCACAGCCCAAGGAATCACTGACATAAGAGCAGAGGGTCAGGATTTTTGTAATGTGGGTTTAAAATCAGGACACCCCAAGGAGCTGTGGAACTATTGCTCTCTTGAAATGGCCAAAGCTACTTCACTTTACCCACATAGTCATTCGCCTCTGCTCCATAAGTCCATGTACTCGATCATTATCAGGACGAGACGACACCTCATCTCAGCTCAATACTGGACATGTGATGTGAGACGTGAGTGCTGTCGCGAGGAGGAGATACTGAACTGCCATCTGCCCTGTACACACAGGCCTGGCCTGTCCTCTCCTCACCGCTTTCCAGTGAGAAATACAATCATGGATGATAATAAGATATTCTTTAGAAAACAGGGTATAAGAACAACAATAATTGTTAATAAGATTAAGTATTGATGAAGATGACCTCATTGGGTTTTTTTTGTTTTAGTTTTTCCAGTTCCGTTGCGCTTATCTGTCACTATTGTTGTTGTGGCCACCCCTGGTGGCACCAGGATGGTTGGCCGTAGTTAACACAAGCCACAAAGACTTGTTTTCAGTGGAATCTAGAAATTTCTGCTCATGTTTTTTTTTTTTTTTTTTTTTTTTGCTTCTTGAAGAAAATGTGATTTCAAAAACACTCTTAGATCCAATATCTTTAATTGATGATGTTTGTACACACTGAATCAAATGCACACTGGACACACTTTAGTCACTTGTTTTACTGTGAAACTTTTGGTCTGAAGCTGAAGATACTGGAGATAGGATGTGCCTTAATGGTCTCCAGTGGATGTTTCCTCCGGGTCTTATGGTCCAGCAGCATATAGGACAGAGCTTTACTTCTGTTCACTCCATGTTTATGAGCCTAAACAGCAGTAAAATTTACTGCACACTTGAGGCTTGAGGAGGCACTGCTGCTGACACAAAACTGTTTTATAACTTGGTAAAATAATTTCATATTATTGTGGGCAGCCTTTTATGAAGCTGCCACAGACAGTTGTATTCAGGATGTCCTACTGTCACAGAAAGACTTGACTGATCGGCAGCCTACAGACTAACTCTTTTATTCAGGTTACATGAAAATAGTCACCAGGCACTTACTTTGTTTTGCCTCTCAGTAGTAGAAGGCTTCACTATTCACTCATAAAAGCAGTCAAAATGGCGCAGTATACTTTGTTAAGACAACGTGTGCCATTAACATGCAGTGATGTTTTTGTAGGCAGAAAGGGCAGTGTGTAGGAGATGCTGATAAAAGCATGAGCTGAGGAGGATGCCTTTTGCAGATAGGCTGTAATACTGGCTCTGCTGGCAGCAAGACGGCCATTTTGCAAAAAGCTTTGTGACTGATGTAGTAAGGCTTTCAGGCTGGAGAGGCCTCATTTATTGCACAGGACCGCTACTTAGTGTAGGTTCAGGCACTCTATAGACATGCCTTATCATCCCAAACCCCGCCCCTCTGGTCCCCAAGCTTCTGAGGATGACTCATCGTATTACTGTACAGAATCAAGAGGCCTCTATTAGTTATTTAAAGGTGTTGATCTTCGATTAGCTGCCAATGTCACAAGTTCAAGGGCTGCAGGAGATTATGCCGGAGTGCTGAGCTGAGACTGGATCCGCTGGAGTGTGCACGCGTCTATCACACACTCCCATCTAAAAGCACCTGTATATTAGGTCGCGGTGCGTGTGGAGGAAGCATATCACCTCAGATAATGGCAGTTTTTCCCTCACTAACCTGCTGATAACTATTCATAAATTCAGCAGCCTCTCCTCGGCCTCACTCCACAGATAACACTGTCTAAGGGACACTGATCGAGTTGGCCTTAAATCAAATCCCTCTCACCCCCAATAGAAGAAAAACTACCCATGTAATGCATAGATTGGGATCTCTGGACTTTTTATACATACAAAGTAGAAGTTCAAGTTCGCCATTATCAGCAAGAGACGGGACAGAAAGGTAACAACAAGGAAATAAGCTGGAGACGGCATCAATCAGTGTCAGCATTAGTATGTCAAGACTTTACTTTGTAAATACTCTATTAAACTCTTTTCACTTTGTACAGTAAAATGACAGACAGGATGTAACTTTCAATATGTTTTACAACAATTTAAGAAATAAACAAAATAACAATAAAAACTAAAAAAAAAAAAAAACGTGAGAACAAAAATATGCAAAATATAATTAACACTCAAATACTGCTTATCATAAGTGATATAATTGAAGCCTTTTTTCTTTGAATTTCATGTTTACTTATTTATAAGAGTTTATTAATCAGTATACTGACTTTGTTAAGATTTTTTTTCTCTAAAGTTGACACTTGAGGCTAATTTGCTGTAGGAGTAGACTTGGTGATAAACCAGAAAAGTTTAGCTCTAGGAGTAAGTTACCCATGAATTGTGTTAGATTTTTAAGATAAGCTACACTCAATGCTTTTTCAGATGAATCCAATGATCTAGACGTTTATGTAATACAGTATGACATGTATTCATAGATGATACTTGCATATAGAGGCAGCATATATTGATCTTTCATTTTTAGGCAGCATTCCTTGTAAAAACTTAGGACCACTTTTTACCAGGGCTCTACTGGTGATTGCACACAAAATCTAGAGCCATCTCTGGCCCGGCCTATCCTACTCCCGCTCTTTGTATGGGATAGACATCACTGTGCTAATGAGAATATATATAAATATGTGACACACAGAGTGACCCATATCCTCCTGACTCTGGTCAGTGACACCGCTGAGAGCCTCAGCACAGTACTGTTGAAACTGAGTGTGCCAAGCCATTCACAGCTGAAATGCATTTGTGCAACCCCTTATTAAAAGCAAAAACATTAGCAGATCGTTTGCTTTGTCTTCAGGGGAATCAGCTGCTGGAGCTGCATTTTAGCTCACATCTATCTGCTGTTTGACACAGCTCGCTTATTTATTTCTACTGCAATGCTGTGCTCTGCTTGTTTTCAAAACAGGAAGCATGGTTACGAAGCTGTTGTGTACATACATGCTGTTTGGTCCTTGTCGGGAATCATTTGGGGTTTCTGGAAGCTTCAGAGTCTGGCCTGCCGTCCTTGCTCTTTTCCTGCCATTCTTGCTTTTTTAAAATTCTTCACAAAGTCCATTTGGGTTGAATTTACTGTGTTTGATACAAATATGAAAATAGTCAGTTACATACTATTAAAAAAAAAAAGATTGACTACCACAAAGCTGTCCCTTATAGAGTGAGTAACACCACTTTAGAGAAACAACTGAGTCAGAAACATTTGTCTTAACTAAAGGGATGTAGCTGGCCAGGCACTGTGCGATTCCAAAAACCCTTCAGAGAAGAACCACGTCTGTTGCTTTTGATTCTACAGTTCTTCTGAGGAAGTGTTTGCTACACGCTTTGCTGAATTAGTTCCTTGTTTAAACCCAGGTTTGCTGCAGCCTAGTTCGGGGATTGGACATGTACCTGACACTGTGCTCTACATGCTCATCATCATCTCCCTGTGGGGCTTCCCGTCTCCAACACAATACATTTTTTCCAGAAGTTTATTTTAGAGCCAAATATGAAAATATGTTTGTTTGTTTTGGGGTTGTTTTTTCCCTATAAATGACACAATGAGCGTTCTTGGGGAGTTAGAGGCAACAGCATACTGAAGTTGCTGTGTTTTTTCTGACAAACAGGGACCAAAAGCAACAACACTGGGTGAGGGACGCTCTTAGTTACTTTTTACGTGAGAACATATACTGTACCATTAATGCGGACTGACTCTCATGCTGACAAAGAAAAATACTGTGAATTCCTATTTATTTATATCTATTTGTAAACATGTGTGTGCATTTGTTTGTATTCTGTCGATGAATAATTTGTACAGTTTTTACACGCTTTGCCTGATCACATGCCATAAGGGGTTGCTTCTAAATGTATTTCACATGGTGACAAACACACTCACATTCACTGATCAAATTTACTGTGGGTTGACAAAAATGTATCATATGAATAGAATCAGTTGTACACAATACAATATACATAATATTCTTGGCCATTGTTTTTTCTCATTTTGTGGCCCTTTTCTTTAAATTAATGCCAAAATTTTTACACCATATGGAGAAAAAAACTCAACAAAAACAAATAATTGTACAGGTTATGTAAATATTAAATACTGGGAATACCTTTCTTTTGTATGGAAATGAATACAGTAATCTCAATAATCACGTCATGACAAAACTGCAGAGACATTGTTAAGGTACTTCGAATAAGAATAATACTGATATCTACAATTATAAGTGCTGAAATAAGACTATTCTTTCTCTTTGTACATGATGAAAATAAAGTGTTGAGTATTAATAATAAAAACTGTAAGTTTCATGAAGATGGTCTTTTTTCCTCTTTCTTTTCAGATTGCCTCATTTTGCACACTTCCTTCATAATCATCCCAGGCTATCAGGTTGGGAACTGTAGGGTGTGAGGTCAGCTGTGCTCAAACATCTGTGAAGTGACAGGGGCAGCGTCAGAGTTTGAGAAGACACAGGTACACGCTACAGTATGTAAGCGCATGCTCCTAATGATCAACGAGATATAAAAATGCTATTTTGCTTGAGGTTATCACAAATGATGATTGGAAGAGGACCTGGCATTTTAAGCCAATGTTGAGCCACATGTTGTCAAACCAATGCAATAACATCTCCATGGAAACAAGCTGGTGATGTCCCGCTTTCAGCAAAGTCAGGTCTGAGCAGTGGGAAGCCTACTCACTGTAAAAAATGTATGATTTTTTTAAATACAGTTTTTGCCAATCCCTACCTGTAATTAAAATAATCCTTGTATATCTTTACAGTATATATTTGGGGGGAATTGTTAATTTATTACACAATATCTAAACTTTAAGTGCAGTGTATATTTTTAACAACAGAACAAGCTGCGTCGTTACAATTCAATACGTTGTGTGAATTTTATAACATTAATACTGCATAAGACATTAATAATGCATTCGTCCTTTCTGGCACTTTTCTGGACATTTGAGCGCATTATTATGTTTGCTCTGGGGCAGGCTAGAGCACCTTGGGCCCTTCCGACCTCAAATCAATCACACAGTTAAGCTGATATATTCATAGATAAGCCGATACTTTCGCAGAGACAGCTGAGTGAAGTGAGGTACTGTCGAACTAGTGGGCCGCTCTGCAGCTGCCTGCCTTTTGGTTTTGTTTGGGAAAGCAGTGTTTCCACTACCACCATCTCCATCTTGCTTCCTCTCACATATTTGCGGCCAATGCTTTTAAAACATGCTGCATGCCTGGGCTGGTGAGAGAGGCACGAGGGGAGGGGGCGACCCGTTAACCATTGGCCATATGGTGCGTGTATGGTGAAGTGAAGAGCCCGGGTCTGGACGTGGTGCTGTCCAAACTCCCCCCAGCTCTCCCCAGACCCTGCATTATCCTCTTTCTACCATCTAAATCAATCACTATTTTGTCTTTTAGCGTGGTTTGTGTAACAGCAACAAAGCACATCAATATTCAAGGTGAGCTTATAACACGCGTCTAAATAATGCAAACCATGCCCCAGCTGCCCACTGACATTGAGAAGGCTGTTTATCTCTTCACATTCCCACAGTTTTGCCAACAGTGTAAGGCAGAGCTTGTACCGCGCAGGCCCCCTGTGCAAATGCATTTGAATGTCTGAATAATGAAAATGTGCTTTCTGTACCAGGAGAAGGCGAGTAAAATATCCCATGGGAAATCAATGCGAAACTATGCGCATTTAGTTTTGATACTAATGTCTGTTGTCGAGATCAGAAAGTGGGCTAAATCATGCAAAATATATAAGTTTTACATGATGATATGACCTTATTTAAAAGATGTACTGTCACCAAATCCATGAATTAAGAAAAACACTTTGTTATGGGTGTTTTCAGTGGCAAAAAAAAAAGCCTGAAACATTAAGCATCAGCATCTTTACAGTGAGTGGACTCTCCTCAGACCTTACTCTTAACTTTGCTGAGAGCGGGACATCACCAGCTGAACTCCATGGAAATACTACTGCTTTGCTTTGACGACAACGAAAAACAGCATTAGGTTTACACACAGCTCGGGATTCTCTTCCAAATGCTATGTTTTGATAACCCAACCGTTTATTTGCTCTTGTCAAGCGGTGACGAGTCGACTAGCCGAATGTTCTGCAAGTGTGGCTTAACCAGCGCAGTGTTTGCGTGTTGATCTATAGCCCACTTCCAAAGCTTTAACGACATCTATCTATCAATCAAACCACTGAGCGAATTCATCAGATTGACAAATAAGGATTAGCTTAAAGTGGAGGTAGCTGTTTTCATATGTTGCTTTCGAGAGGGCGTTTTTTTTTCCCGCCTAATGAATGTAATGTAGTTGCCGGTGACCCTGATGGATTGGCTGCGTCAGTGCTCTATCAATCTTAACTTGGCCAATTTTAATATATAGGCCTACACCAGGAAGTGATTCAGAGCCATACACTTATCTTCTACTATTTGTGCTCATGGCTGCTTCGTAATAAACCTATGCAGTCATATATCAACATAGAAACGCTCCAAATGCCACTGCCTTTGAAATAACCAGATCATTTGAATGCATAGGCTACCAAATAGAGTGAGAAATATTTAATGAAAAGGTGAAAATCTTCTCCAGTTTAATAAAAAAAAATGTTTGTACCTTTGTGAGAAAGTGAATCCTGTCTGGCTTTTCGAGGATTTGTCTGTCGTAGTCAAAAGGTATGGCACATAACAATCTATAACTTGGTAATAATCAAGTATTAGAACATTATCTCTCCTGGGGGACAGATCAATACACTTTACAGCCACATGCATGAACCATTTTGAAGTTGACATTTTTAGTGCAGTGCTGCCATGTGTCTGCGAGAAAGCATGTTAAATCTTCGCTTCTAATCAATACTGCGCTTTAGAATCAATGCCATACCAAATAATATATTACGACATACACAAGTATAGATCGCCTATTTCCGCATCTGTAACGGCTGGTCGGTGAATAGAGCTATAGGAAAATCCACCCCGTCTTAATTTAGACAATTCATCTTAAATCAGCGTGTGCGGCTTTCGATGAAATGATGTTGAAATTGACCCTGAACCCTCCTCTGAAAGATCTTTTTCAACGTGCTTTATTTTGACCTTAGATGTTCTCCCTAACCCTCACCTGAACACGGTCTGCCAGCTCTGTGCTATAGATGACACCGAGCTCCCCATTCATCATCAGTGGAGCGGCCCACAATCACGGCCCCCCTGTTTCTCACTCACATTAATTTTTCAGTCATACTGGCAGGCAAGACTTATTCAATTATTGATGGGGGGGGGGGGGGGGGGGACGGGGTGCGAGTGGCATGGCGCTGATATGTTCGAATTATAGGAGGTTGAGCTAAATTGCCATAGCATTTTTGGCATATGATGCAGCTGCCTTATAAATGCAGCTAAAGCCACACTCGTAACATTTCGCCAGATAGGATTAAAATACAATCAAAAAATACATTTACTAATGTTTTTTTTTCCTTTTCATTGGACAAAAATGCCTCTAAAATCGTGCGCCTTTACTTCCGCAGACCTGAACGTTTAGCTGGGAGCGGCACATCGTAAGCCAGTCTCCATGGAGATGTTGCTGCTATGCTTTGACTATAGGTAGTCAAACATAAGGTTTAAATGCCTTTTCCAAATGCTTTAATTTAGTAACTTTATGCAAAAATACCAATGTCTGGCTCGTTGTTTATGATTAGGGCTTTACAACAGTTTAGTTTCTGTGACGTTTACAATCTGAAATGTTCCGCAGTGTTACTTTAAACCCATCGCGGATTGGTTGATCTCCCCTTGGCTTAATCAACATACTCCAGTCAACAATATTTAAAGAATAAATAAATATGAGATTTCCCATCCTGTCTTGTTGTATTCCAACATCACTACTACCCCTCTCCCTATCTTAAGTGCCTGAACTTTGAATTATTATAGGGTGGAGGTGTCATAACTCAACAGGGCAAAAAGGGCAGATGGCGTTGGTTGGAGTGCTATAGTAGCTCCATAAAATGAGCTTCTACTTCATCCTTGAGTTCTTAAAAGATTCATGTTACTGCACACTTCTTGATTGCTTCCTCCTATATTCTGTTTTTGCCCACTTCTGCGCGCATCTAGCAATTAAGTGTTACCTAGCGACCATCAGCAGCCGAACCATATCAGCACAACTGAGACAAAGGCACTTGGAAAGCAGACCAACAGGGATTTGCGATCAGCGCGGACATGACCATATAAGACTGGGGACTGACTCGGTTTTACAATACAACCTATATATCTATGCATTTAAGATATCTACCGAGAAAGAATAATATACTAGAATGGAATGGAAGCTTATTTGTATAGGGCTTTTGACACAAGTCACCCAAAAGCTTCACACAGTTTTAGGGGATTTGCACATCATTCACTCCACACACAGTTTCCCCTGGGGGAGACTGACAGAAGCTCGACTGCACAAGTCTGCGCCAGCGGTCCCTCTGACCACCACCATTCATTCTTACACATCATTCATCCTGGCCTATTGCACATGTACAGTATTTAGTGGTAGGGGAAACCGGAGTACCCGGAGGAAACCTACGCAGACACAGGGAGAACAGGGCCTTCTTGCTGTGAAGCACGAGTGCTAACCGCTCCGCCACTGTGCCGCCCAGAGTTGACAAGGATGAAGTAACCCTGATTCAGTGCACACAGGTTTAAACTTGCCTCATAAACTAAAAGAAGAGGCTCTTTTCAAAAATGAGATCCGTTCAAGTTGTTCACGGTAGAGCCATTGAAAAGATCTGATTGAGTCATGAAAGTCACATTATTAACTACGATTTCCACCGAAGTACTACTAGTATTGGCACACTAGTGTAGCACAGTGCGTGAATGAAAGGCTATTCTTTCTGTCATCCTGAATGTGGAAGGCTTACCAAGTTAAACCATGGACTTTAGCAGGGGCTACTTTATGCAAATAATTGAAATGTTATGTTCACAGTTGAGTAAGAGAGTAACATAGACCAGTCCAGCAGCTTCAGACATACTGCAGCCTGACAGGACCTGTTGTTTCACACTGTTTCAGACATCTGCTCCCCTTTCTCTGATTCTGCCATGACCTTTCAATGCCACTGCACATTTGTATGTCATTTTTTATCATTCATTAGAAAAAAGTGCTCTAGCTAATGAGCGTTTTTGTCATAATGATGGATCTTATAGATTGGTGATTATATGTTGTGCCCAATACAATTGAAAATGCAGTACAATTTTCCAAACCAATATTATCTGTTCACTGCAGCAGAGACACAGTGATGGAGACAGATGGACCGCTAGGACATCAACAAGTGCGAGCTTACTGTAAACGCTACAGGACAGAAGGTGAAAAGGAAGTGCCGAGAGGAAAGGGTTAAGGACGAGAGCGCAGTGAGATGGTTGCCCGGGCAACAGCAGCTAGCGTTTTCTCTCTTTCCTTATCAATGCCTCCTCCTGCAAAAACACAGCCACACATACACACATATGGGCGCACGTCTGCAGCCTTCTTCTAGAGTGTGGCTGTGAGCTGTAGTGTTTCACATGCACATTGCTTCAGCACATGCCTAAAATGTGCTTGATGCAAGAACAGCAGTGCACAACATGTACCTCCAGTCATTGTGTCTGTATTATTATTACCGTCATTTTAGCGCAGCACTTATCACATCCATTAACATTGGTACCCACCTTGCCATTGTATGAATTTAGTCTGCAGCCAAATGTTATCTTTACACTGAATCGCTGCGAGGGTTGAACAATTCATTCCAATCGAATTTCAATTTTAATGGTCGCAACGGGCAAATTGTAAAGCCTGCAATTAGAGTATGCACGTAATATTCTATGAAAACAGCAAAATACCCTTTTTATTTTTGTATTCATTATCTGAAAAACCTAACCCTATTAATAGTTTACACCTCTACTGAAACACACCTCTTTTTAAGACTATATAGTAAAAACAAATTTATTCTAGTCATTTTGTGCTGGCAGAGAAGACATTAAACAAACAAAAAGCGTGCCAATTCTTTGTGTGGATAGGCCCAGTAATTGTAGAAATAACCACAAACTAGGTCAAAACATCTACATTTTGACAGTTTAAAGCCAAATTCTACCAAAGACGCTGCATCACCTCAATATCTAACCATCGGCTCAAGTGAATACAGCCCATCAGTGGACCTAATGATTTAAATCTGTTATTCTGCACTGATAAGACCAGCTGTATATTTCAGTGAGCGCACTTCACTTCTTTTGTTTTCCTCACACTTCGCCCACAAATATGCTAATGGTAACATCTTGGGCGGCAAACAAAATTTTGCATCCCATTGATTGTTTTTTATTTCATATTCATTGGTTTATTTGGTTAGGACAGTGCATGTTAATGAACATACATGGGTCCCATGCATGTAAACACGCCACCGGATTGTAGCCATGGGCTAATTTCCATCCGTCGTCCTCCATGCGCACTCTCAAACACACTCTCATTCATCCTGGCCTATTGTACATGTTTTTAGTGGTAGGGGAAACCGGAGTATTCTTTACAGTATGACATGGTGCGTTGTCATGCATGAAGATGATTTTGTTAGGGAAAACACGGCTCTTCTTTTTGTACCATGGAAGAAAGTGGTCAGTTAGAAACTCCACATGCTGTATTTTTCAGCGGTCATTTTCACACCTTCAGGGATCCTAAAGGGGCCGACCAGCTCTCTCCCTATGATTCTGGCCCAACACATGACTCCGCCACCTCTTTGCTGACGTCGCAGCCTTGGGACATGGTGGCCATTCACCAACCATCCACTACTCCATCCATCTGACCATCTAGGGTTGCATGGCACTCATCAGTGAACAAGACTGTTTGAAAAAAGATATTCACTTATAGTAACCACAAAGATGTCTTTATTTGTGGGGACTTCAA